>OZ012738.1:109780341-110380341 GCA_963859935.3 Lathyrus sativus | reverse complement strand
ATCCAGTCTACATTTGTTTATTGGGAAGACCATGGATTCATACAGCTGGCGCTGTTACTTCCACTCTCCACCAAAAAATGAAGTTTGTTGTGAATGACCAGCTGGTCATTGTTCATGGAGAAGAAGACTTAATGGTGAGCAACTTGTCATCATTCCGGTATATTGAGGCTGATGAAGATTCCCTCGAGACGGCCTTCCAAGCACTAGAAATAGCTCACGCTGTTCTAGTTGATGAATCAGACATAACCCAAGGGCCATCATTTACCTCTGCTCAAAGTATTAAGGTAGCACTGAAAGCTGGAGTCCCACTGGGATGGGGAGAGGTCATCGAAGTCAATGCTCGAGCCAAGAATGATCGACAAGGGTTGGGTTACAAACCAACTCCAGAAGGCAAGCCAGAAGAAAGCACCATGAAAAAGAAGTCTTTAAAAGAGATGTTTACCAGTGGCGGCGTGCAAGTCAATGCCATTATTGCTGAAGATGAAGACGGTAATCTGGATCATCTAATAACTAGAGGAGGAGCAGCGTTGCACAATTGGGAGGCTGTGGAAGTTCCCATCTTTTTACCTTTAGAGTAATTCACTCTGCTTGTTAGCTTTGTGTTTTTCTTTAAAAAATTCCTGGTCTTGCCCAAGGCCTGCGAATTATTTTGTATTGGGCCACTTTGCTAGATTTGAAAATCATTAATGAAAAGTGTTTTTGTTAAAACTCTTGTTATTTGTTTTGCGCATCACTTTCACTCTTTTTGTTAAAAGAAAAATGGCAATCTTCTTTTGGAAAAAAAAAACCCTTCATCTGCATGTCTGTGTGTGTGTGCCTAATTGTTCCAAAATAAAACATGCAGAATACCTCCCTCAACCACAGAATCTTATGATCCTTCGGTTCCTTCTACTAGAGGTTCATTTTTCTTTCAAGCTGAAGAAGAGAATGACGAAGAGTTAGAAGTCCCAAAAGAGTTAAAGAGAATGGCTGAATACGAAGATGTTTATCTCCAAACCCACAAAGAGCAGACTGAAGTCATCAACTTAGGGTCAGAGGGAGACAAAAGAGAAGTCAAAATCGGGGGCATCACTAAGGCCAAAAATCAAAGACAAGCTGATAACAATCCTCAGAGATTTTGTTGACGTATTTGCTTGGTCCTACCAAGATATGCCAGGGTTGGATACCGACATTGTCATGCACAAACTCCCCCTGAAGCCAGAATGTCCTCTGGTTAAAAAAAAGCTTCGCAGGTCGAGACCAGACATGGCGCTTAAAATCCGAGATGAGGTCAAAAAGCAAATAGATGCCGGATTTTTAGCAGTATCCAAGTATCCAGAATGGGTGGAAAACATTGTACCAGTCCCAAAGAAGGATGGCAAGGTCAGGATGTGCGTCGACTACAGGGGTCTAAACAAAGCAAGTCTGAAGGATGACTTCCCTTTACTGAACATTGATGCTTTGGTGGATAACACAACAAGCTTTGCAGTTTTCTCGTTCATGGATGGATTTTCTGGTTATAACTAGATAAAAATGGATCCAGATGACATGGAGAAAACAACCTTCATCACACCTTAGGGCACCTATTGCTATAAGGTAATGCCTTTTGGCTTGAAGAACGCAGGGCGACATATCAAAGAGCTATGGTCACACTCTTTCACGACATGATGCACAAAGAAATCGAGGTGTACGTGGACGATATGATTGCAAAATCCCAAAGTGAAGAAGACCACTTGGATCATCTACTGAAGCTGTTCGAGAGACTTCGAAAGTATCAACTGAGATTAAATCCGACAAAATGCACCTTCGGAGTTTGCTCAGGCAAGTTACTTGGTTTCATCGTTAGTCAACGAGGAATTGAGGTAGACCCCGACAAGGTTAAATCAATCCAGGAGATGCCTGCTCCCAAAACTGAGAAACAAGTCAGAGGCTTCCTCGGATGTTTGAATTACATCTCCAATCTGACCCCAACCTGCACACCGATCTTCAAGCAGTTACGAAAAGATCAAACAGTGGTATGGAATGAAATTTGTCAGGCCGCGTTCGAGAAAATCAAGCAGTATTAGCAAGAACCTCCAGTGTTGATTCCTCCGGTACCTGGAAGGCCTTTGTTTATGTATATGACAGTGTTAGAAGATTCAATGGGTTGTGTCTTAGGCCAAACTGATGAGTCAGGGAAGAAAGAACATGCAATCTATTATCTAAGCAAGAAGTTCACTGATTGCGAGAGTCGTTACTCTCCCCTGGAAAAGGCTTGTTGTGCGTTAGCATGGGTCGCCAAGCGTCTGAGGCAATACATGATTTGTCACACTACAATGCTGATTTCTAAGATGGACCCCATCAAGTACATCTTTGAAAAGCCAACTCAGACAGGAAGATTAGCCCGATGGCATATGCTCTTATCAGAGTACGATATCCAGTATGTTGCTCAAAAATCTATCAAAGGAAGTGTCTTGTCAGAACACCTCGCAGAGCATCCTATGGAGGATTATCAACCACTCAAGTTCGATTTTCCTAATGAAGATGTGATGTATATTCAGCGCACGAAACCAGAGCCTGGTCCGGAAGAAGGTCCCGAACCGGGATCCCGCTGGGAGATAATGTTCGATGGAGCATCAAACAAAAATGGACATGGCATCGAAGCTGTTCTAAAAAATCCAACTGGAGGGTACACTCCAGTCACAGCCCGACTTTGTTTCTCATGTACAAACAGCATAGTAGAGTATGAAGCCTGCATCCTAGGGTTGGAAGCTGCCATCGATCTCTGCATCAAAATCTTGGAAGTAATTGGTGATTCTGCTTTGGTGATATACCAACTCAAAGGAGAATGGGAAACCAGGGATGAAAAATTGAACCCTTATAAGACCCACATCTTAGAGATGGCTGAATATTTCGATGAAATTACCTTCAAGCACGTACCAAGGGCAGAAAATCACATTGTTGATGCGCTAGCCATGATGGCATCAATATGGAAAGTCTAGTTTGTCAACGAGGCACCTCTGATCCGCATCGAAAGAAGGACAATACCCGCATACAGCATGGCAATAGACGAATAATCTGATAAGAAGCCATGGTTTCATGATATCAAGAATTTCCTCCAAAATCAAGAGTATCCCGCTAACGCGTCCACAATTGACAAAAGAGCAATACGAAGGTTGTCATCTAAATTCTTCATCAGCAATGGCGTCTTGTACAAGAGAAATCATGACATGGTCTTACTCCGATGCGTCGATGAAAACGAGGAGAATCTCATAATGACCGAAGTACATGAAGGAACCTTCGGCACCCATGCGAATGGTCACGCCATGGCTAAGAAAATCTTAAGAGCAAGATACTTCTGGTTAACTTTGGAGACGGACTGCATACTCTTCGCTCAAAAGTGTCATAAATGTCAAGTTTATGCCGATAAAGTGCATGTCCCTCCACATCCTCTCAATGTGATGACATCACCTTGGCCTTTTGCGATGTGGGGCATATATATGATTGGGGCAATAGAGCCAAAGGCTTCCAACAGCCATCACTTCATCCTTGTCGCAATCGATTACTTCACCAAATGGGTGGAAGCAGCATCGTATGCAAACGTGACAAAGCAAGTGGTTGCACGCTTCATCAAAAAGGAGATCGTCTGCCGATATGGTATCCCTAACCAGATCATCACTGACAACGGGTCGAATCTGAACAACAAAACAATGAAGGAACTTTGTGACGATTTCAAGATCAAACATCATAATTCGTCTCCTTACAGACCTAAGATGAATGGTGCAGTTGAAGCTGCAAACAAAAATATCAAAAAGATAATACAAAAGATGGTCGTAACTTACAAAGATTGGCACGAGATGCTACCATTTGCTTTGCACGGATACCGAACATCGGTGCGCACTTCGACAGGCGCAACTCCCTTTTCCCTAGTGTATGGGATGGACGTTGTGCTACCCATTGAAGTCAAAATACCTTCCTTGAAGATCTTGACGGAAGCAGAGCTTGATGAAGATGAATGGATAAAAGAAAGAATCGATTCGTTGAATCTCATTGACGAGAAAAGAATGACGGCCATGTGCCACAGTCAAATCTATCAACAAAGGATGGCCCGAGCGTTCAACAAGATGGTTCGTCCCAAAGAGTATAGGGAAGGAGAGCTTGTGCTTAGAAAAATCCTACCAACGCAAAAAGATATGCGTGGCAAGTGGATGCCCAACTATGACGGCCCTTTCATTGTAAAGACTGTTTTCTCCGGAGGATCTCTGATTCTCGAAACTATGGATGGCGAACAACTCAAGTATCCCATCAACTCGGACGCAGTAAGAAAATACTACGCCTTAAACGAAATACCTAGAAAGGGGATTTCAGTGCCTCGACAAGATGAAAGCCCAATGTTTGAAAGCTGGCAGACGCTGGGGAAGAGTCCTGTGCAGAATATTAGAAGAAAGGTCAACGCCTGTTGTTCTTGTCAGAAGCAGCAAAGCAAGTGAACTGGCAGTCGGAAGGACCGAATTATTATGGGATTCTGTAACCTTTTTTGTTTCCATTTTTTCAAACTTATAAAATTCCCAAGGCTTTGCCTTTTGTAAAGCTCTTGTCTATCAATAAAATCAGATTTTTGGCCAAATCATTGTTATGATCCGCTATTTTTGTTATGCAATTTCACTTATTTGTTAATAAGAATTTTTCATGAAAGAAAAGTGTTTTGAAAAGCTTAAAGTATTGTTTTGTAAAAAAAAGGAAAACATGATTTGACAAAATATTTGAAAGTTCTAGAGGTAATGTGATGATATTACACAGTTCTCGAAGTTGTGGAAGTTGTTGTTGCCTTTGACCGAGTTAGAGGTGTCTGACAGCAATTCTAGCTCTTAAGCTAAGACTTCTTCTCTGCAGAATTACGAAGATATTATCGAGAAAGGATCGTTATCTACACCAAAGGAGGAAGTGTTGCCTGACTTAAGGCATTTTGAAACTCAGCGTGACGAGTTCTCTCTTTATTTGGTTTTCCTTTGTTCCTACGGGTCGGTCCGCGTCTTGCATACAACATCTTGCCAACATACGCATTTGTTTGCATTCCTGCCATTGAGATCCTTCGGTCATCACCTTTATCTTTGACTTGTTATTACAAAGTTCGCTTCAAAGTCGACATCCTGGGGTTCCTTATTTTCATGGGGAAGCTAGTGGTGACTAGCAATACCCAATTTACACCTCCAGAGGGTTGTTACCAATTTTCATCTTCGATTTGGTCGTCACCAACAAAACTTTGAAAAACTAGTGGTCACTAGCACACGTTTAGAACTAATCATGATCGGTATCTTGATTTAGTCCTTACCAACTATTTTTCAAACCCAGTTGTTACTGATTCTATTATAAAGCAAACCAATTGTTATTGGAGTCCCTTTGATTCGGTTGTCACCAATTTGGCTAAAAATCTAGTGGTTACTAGTATTGCCTTCTAAAAAAACAATAGTCGTTGACATTGGAGTTGGTCGTCACCAAAATTCTAAAAGTCCAATGATTATTGGCATTACCTTCAAATCCAATCGTTACTGGTACCCCTTGATTCGGTTATTACCAATCTCTATAAGTCTAGTGGTCACTAGCCTTGTTTGGAAAACCTAGTCGTTGCTAGTCTTACCTTCAGAACCAATTGTTATTGGTACACCTGGTTTGGTCGTCACCACTTAAAGCAGATTGTTATCATCACTTTGGTCTGGTCGTTACCAAACTCTTTGAAAATCCAATGGTCATTGGTCTCCTGGATTAGGTCGTCACCAAATTTTCCAATTTAGTCTAGTGGTTACTAGCATCGTCCCCTCAAATTGTTATTGGTATATCCTGATTTGGTTATCACCAGTCCCCTCCAATTTTTATTGGTATATCCCGATTTGGTCATCACCAGTCTCCTCTAAGACCAGTGGTTACTGGCATTGCTTGAAAACTAATCGTTATTAGTCGCTTGTTACCAATCCCCAGCCAGAGTCCTGTTGTTTTAACAACATTGCTTGGAATTCCCAATTTTAATTGGAACTTCGAGTTGGTCGTCACCATATCCCCAGGAAGTCTAGTGATATTTAGCACTTCTTGGAAACCGTTATTGTTTTGGTCGTTAACATATCCCCAGTAAGTCTAGTGGAAACTAGCACCGTTTGAAGCTGTCTGTTATTCTGGTCGTCACCAGCCTCCCCAGTTGAAGTTTTTGCTTTCCCAGTCGAGTCTCGGAGAACTAGCGGATACTAACCTCCCCGACACACCCGGTCTCGTTTCTAACCTTTTCCTAAAGATCCCATTTGAACTCTTCGTTATAGGAAATTTTCTCATATGGTTATCCCCAGTGAGGTTCGTGTCTCTGTTCCATCTTCTCCCCGGTGAAGATTTTCTTCCCTAGTGGATTTTTTTCCCCCACCAAAGTTTTCCCCAGCGGATTCCTTCCCCAGTGTGGTTTGCGCTTCTTTTCTTTCTTTCCCCAGTGAAGAATTGTCATCTTTCCCGGTGGGCTTCCTCATCTGGTTGCCTACAATGAGGTTTGTGTCTCCTTTTCCCCAATGAAGATGTGTTTTCCCTGGTGGAATTTGTGTCCCCCGTGTGAAAGATATCCTCGATAAGCATCTTTAGTTCTGTCTGAACTATCTTGCTCACTTGGTCTTGAACCTTTCCCCAGTATGTCGAGTCCCCATGAGTGGTTACTCGTTGTATTGTCATTCTTTTATATTTATGTATGCATTTGTCTTGCATTTAAGCATCATAAAACATAATCTAGATTCATTTGCATGTCAGCATTTGTCCTTTTGCATACCATCGGATCTAAGGGACAAAATTTCTGGTTTGCTATATTTAAATACCTTTCACTGCAATTCTATGAGGATTGTCATCTCTCATTATCATCTAGTGAAGATATTTAAATAGGGGCATCTGTTGCACCCTAAATTTTGATCCCTTAGATCCCCATCATCATTATAAGAAAATATTCACTTGATTAATTAACCCTAACCCATTTTCAATTTATCTTTGTTAAGATGCAGATGAATTAGGGTTTCGTACCGTCAAAATCGAAAATTCGAGGGTTTGATCAATCAATGTTTTGGATTGATCCAACTTCAAACAAAATAAAGGCTGATACATTGGATTAAGAATGAATGCAATTTGAGGTGGTCACCCGAAGATTGAGAACAGTGCAATTTGAGATACCCGATTAGGGTTTTCGATCAGAAAAAGTCAACTGTAGTTTGACTTTTGATTCAAAGAGTATTTCAATGGTGGGATCAAGGTCCATTAAGCTCCTATGGCTTATTAAAGTCCATCCAAAGAGTTTCAAGTCCTCAGGATGTCCGGATCACCAACGGGCGACTCGGTAGACACCGATCGATCGAACGGTTGACCGAAACATCAACTCTCCAACAATAAGGAATTTGACTTCAAGGTGTGAATGAAAAATGTTCCTTACATCATATTACACCTCCCCATAAAATTTCATAACCATTGGATCAAGGGTTAGGAAGTATTTGCAAAAATCAGGAATTAGGGTTTCAAAAGGGGCAAGACCATAACTCCTCAACCACACATCCAATTGGAGTGGTTCTAAGCTTGTTTGAAAGGTATTGACAAACCCTAAAAAAGTCCCACACTGGTCCACATTCAAAAAATGCATGGAATTGGAGTGATAGCAAAAATCATTTTTCAAGAGTAAAGGACTTAGTGAAATTTCACAAATTCTGGCCATACAAACCATTTTTTCAGTCAACTTCAAGGGGTTTTTCAACCAAGATGCACATAGAATTGGAGGTTTTCATACACATGAAAGTTGTAGATATACATGAGGGCTTTCTAAAAAGTACAAGAACTCCTCAAGAGGATTTGTGAGCTAAGATTTATGGTACATGGAAGTTGGGCCTGTCACACTTGTAATCACTTTGGCCAAACTTTCCAAAAATCAGTTTTTCACAACTTGGACTATTCTCAACCCTTGGATCATGATTCAATATGGTTTTCAGATGTGTAGAGGAATGAAAATGCAGAGAAATAAGGAGTTTGAAGAGAGAGAGGCAAGTGGCAAGCCACTTGTGTAATAAAATATTCAAATGTAAGAAGGAAAGAGAAACGTTTTCACTCCAAAACTGTTGCAGCTGCTCTCCCTACCTCCATGGATCATCTCAGTCACTTCATGTCCATATCCACTTGATTTTTCTGATCTCCATTGAACCATGTAACTGATAGGAGAAGATTTGGCAAGATTCACTTGAAAATCTCAAATCTCCCTCCAAAAGTGGTGAAAAACCAAATCTGCCCCAAGCTCCTCATGGCCTATAAATAGAGGTTTCTCCACATTCTATAATCCACACCAGAGCTATCAAGAGCATACAAGAAACTCATAGCTCTCTCATTCCTATCCTTGCTTGAAATTGCTTGAGTTCACAAAAATCACAAAATAACCATTTTCCACTTTTCATGCTAGTTCTGTTTCCAAACATGAAAACACTTCAAAGACCATCTATACACCCTTAAAATGGCCATTTGAAACTGTTCCCACCATTATTTTCATCAAAAAACTCATCAATCTAAATTCTACCTTCATACCTTTATATGTTGACTTTTATGCACTTTGGAAGCCAAGTCTCTACTTAAGGCCTTTCCTACCACCTCAACACTCCCAACACCTCATATATATCATATTTCAACTGTCCAAAGTCTCAAAAACCAGTTGGGAAGTTCATAACTCAAACTGTCTTAAAGGATTGCTTATTGCTTCAAGAGGAAGAAAGCTCCAAATCTTTGCCAAGGAAGAAGATCTCTGGGTTTCTTTGCTTTCTAGATTGCTCAAGAAGGTCTACAAGAGGTATGTAATGCTCAACCTCTTCATTATACATACATTGTCATGTTTTGCAATTTTGAAGTTCTTGTTGTGAAAATCCATAGTCATGATGTCCCATTTTTCACTCTTTGTCAAGAGTTTATGTTGATTGCTATGATTTTTCTTTTGTTAAAGTATGTAGCTCATGAATGATGTGTTGATGATTTTTTGTCAATGATAAACTTTGTATGTGGTTTACAACTTGTTTTGAGGATTTTGTTTACAAGAGTAGTTTCAGAGGCTTTAACATGATAATGTTGATATGCTTGATATAAATCTGTCAGCCCTGGTTTACTTGTGATGTTTGAATAACTTGTTAGTTGTTTCATGAGTTTCCCCTGCCCTTAGGTCATGTTTGAATCTAAGTTGGCTTCTTGTGATATTTGCTTCATTTGCTTTACCATTGTCATGAGTTTTTGTGCAAAATGATATGTGCCTGCAATGTTGTGTCTCAAGTGTTTAAACTGTTGGGTTGTGCTTGTATGATCTTGTTTGCCTTGTATTGTTTGAAACGTGTTGAAGTGATGAAAGGCATGAGTTTTTGCTATAGGGCCTGCTGGGAGGTTTTGTTTGTTTTTGCTGTCAATATTTGAACCAACACATCAGTTCTTGTTTGGAGCAGTTGGTGTTTGATCTTAAGTTGTAGAATCACTCATTAACATGTTTAGGGGTTGTGTGTGGCATAGGTATGATCAAACTGACTCTGCATTTCAAAAATAGCTTTTCACTTTCACATTTGCATTTTTAAACTTCATGCTACCAAAAACTTATCCTTTTCTGTTCCAACTTATTTATGCTTGATCCATGAACCTAGAATCATTATTCTACCTATTTTAAGTTTGTTTGTGATGCCTATTTGTCTCAACTGCCATAAACCATCCTGCTGCATAAATGAGTTTGTTTTTGCATTTCATGAGCATCAATATGTCAAATTCTGTTATCATTACAAAGTGCCTGATATCTAGGTATGATCCCCTCTATTTGCATATTTGTGGTATGTGTGTGTCTTTGTTTTAGCATAGAACTCATTATTTGACAAATGCCCTGCTGTACCACCAATTTGTTTTACAATAGCTTTTTGCATAAGCATCAACAAACTAATTTCTGTTATGTTGAAATGTGCCTGAACTTCAAGTATGATATCTTTCATTTTCATGATTGTGATGTGTGTGTATTTGTTTATTTGAACTGTTTTCACTTGTTTCACCTTGTCACTCTCAAACTGCATTTTCTAGCCAAAATTGCCATGCACCATACTAAATCTTGTTCTGTTGGGAATGTGACTGATTTTTGGGCTTGGCTTTATTCATCTTCATGTTTATGATGTGTATGTGTTGTTCTCATGATATAAGAGCTCTCATTCTAGCTTGCATCCTCTTATGCTGTCAAACTATTTTTTGAAAAATAACCACAATCACACACAACAAGCCTTTTGGTTTGAAGCACTTTTTGGTTGGTGTATGAGTTTGATTTCATTTGTTATCATGTTTATGATATGTGTATGACCTTACTACCTGGTTTTGATCTTGTACTTCACATGTATCATCTCTTGCTGTCACACACTTTTTTTTACAATACCACAACTGCACACACTTTACTCATGCTGTTTGGGTTTGTTTTAGGTGATTTCATGAGCTTAGGACCTCTAGATAACATGATTAGGTTTTGTGTACATAAACCAGACCTCATTTTAATGCTTTGCCAATTTGTATCCTGCCTGTTTTGACAGCATGCCTTCCATGTATGCCATATTTGCAACTTGAGAACCAATTTTTGTTGTATGCATTTCATGATCAAACTTGAGTTATAAAATTATTTATAGATATGTTTGAAACTTGTGTGTGGTGTTTGTTTTGGCTAAACCTTTCCCAATCAGGTCTTGGTTTCAATTATGCATTTTCATGTGTGTTTAAGCAGCTAGCATGTCATTTTCTTTTCTGTTGGGTTTGAGGAAAATCTTGAAGTGTGGAAACACTTAATAATATGTTTATGGTTTGTATGTGAGGTTTGTTCAACATGTTTGTGCTTATTTCATGACCTGGCTTTCAAATTGCATTTTTTCCATTTTCACTTGGTATGATGTTTTCAGTTCTGTTTGGCTTTTGATCTTGGCACTTTGATTATTATCATTTTGTTATTCATTGCTTTTCAAGTAGCTTGGTTGAGATGCCATAAGTTTTTTTATTCTGTTTTGATTCAAATGAAAGTTTCATCCATGCTTTGCCCTTTTGTTAAAATTCTGGACAGCAGTGACCATATCATGTCTATCATTGCAATTCATATGCCTCTTTTTGATCCAACACTGTTTTGATTGATATCCTTGCTAGAACTCATTCATAATCATGTTTGTAACTTGCTCATATCTTTCTTTAATCCTGATTGCATCTGTTGTGTTCCATGTTCATCAAAATGCATCTCAAGCTTCCCATATACATGTGCTATCGTGTTTTAATTTATGGATGTTATTTCAAAATTTGGTTGTGACCATCACGATCCTCATCAAAAATCAATCAAGTTTGACTAAAATTTCATGAAAAAAGATTGAGTTTTAACAAAGTTAGAGAGAAAACGCATTTGTGAGATTTCACTTGTTTGGCCTTGGTTTATTGCCCAGATTTCATCTTAGGTAGCCTTATGTATTTAGGGGGGTGGCTGAATACTTGGATGTATAGCCACTCCAGTGTTAGAAACTTGCGCGCCTTATCACCCCTTTACCTGCCCGACCTGAGTTCGATCCATGGGAGATCAACTCTTTTGTTTATTTTATTTTCAATTGTCATCGTTTAATCATTTTCTTCTCTCCTTCCATTCCAATTCACACGCGCGTGCTGTGGCCAGGAGGTTAGTGTTAGATTTCTGAACCACAAGGGCGTGGGTTCAATCCCTTCCCATGCCATTTCTTTTTTATTACTTGTTTCATTTTATTTTTATAAACTTCAAAAATTCACAACTTTCTCATGCTTTATCATTTTTAATCCGTTCTTTTTGCCAATTGTTCATTTTAATTCCTACTTTCATTTATTGGAATAAAATTTCAAATTTCTTGTTTTTTAAAATTCCTTTTGCCTATTTGTAAGTTGGTTCAGTTTTTAGGTCGTTACCTTGTGTCGTGATTGAATTTCTTTTTCACCATGATCATTTGTGTTAAGATATTTATTCATTCTCACTCCTTTTATGTTAGTAAAAATGTTAGGGCTTTCTTATTTGGTTGTAACCATAAAATATCCCTTTTATCTGTGTTTACTTTAAGGCGCGATCCGTCGATGCGTTCCTTACTTGACTACTTGCCTTGATTGTCATCCATACACTTTCACTTATGACATACTCTTTTGTTGGTTGTTACCTTTATACCTTCATCATCTTTACTTGGTTAAGTGATTTCATTTCCATGTCCCCTCCCAAATTATGAGGTTTAAACTGATTTAATTGTGTTTGATTGTTATCTATTCACATTGTCGTCACATTTACTATGCTTTGAACTTATGACATGCCCATCTTCAAATTGTGATTTGTATATGTAGTAATAACCTTCATCATGTTCCAATATTTGTTAAGATGAGCCCTCAATATTTGTTAAGATGATTTATTAATTGTAACCCTTGGTATCTTTTAAAGTATCTGCTTATTGTAATATGCATGCTTACTTGTCTTAAATCTTATTTCATATTGCTTTATTAAATACTTCTTTCCCTAAGTGATGGAACTTTCTAGTTATCATCCAAGTTGCCTCTCTCTCTCTCTCCTTCCAAAGGAAAAGCCTCTCCCTTGACCCTTGTGTCATTGGATAGCTCATTTACCCCTCTTGACTTTGTGAAGTCATCCTAACCCTAGCTTAGTTAAGTTAGAACATTTTAAACCATTATACTTTGCTTCGAGTCTAGAAAACCCACCTTAACTAGGAGTGTTCTTCAACTAGAACCCTAGGATAGAGTTTGTAAACTCTATGTAAGAATCATAGTAATGATTACTTACTCCCCTTTCTTAAGTGTTCAACATAGATCTAGAGAGTTTTGTGAAACTCTATACAAACATTGTTATGTTTGTTCCCCTTTGAACCTTGATCATAATCAAGTGTTCTTCAACCCTAGTGAGGTGAACTACGATTGCTCTGATTCTATCCTAGTTAGGATACGTAGGCAGAGGACGCGACGTCTTTGCGAGCAAACTTAGAAACTATCTTTAGGTCTTAACCTACACCTTTTACCCAACCCAAACCATAGCAAACATTTAACAAACTTAGCATGCAAACAAACAAAAGGTTCCTGTAGAGTACTACAGATGTTTAGGATGTGAAATACCTACCCTAGGTATAACCAACTCCCGATCCCCGAATCTCTTAGCGTTGTTGTTACATCGCGAAAAGGGTCTTTCTTTCTTTAGACCTTTCCTTTGGATAAATTAAAGTCCGGTTATAATCTAAGAGTTAAGATTCAAGTTAATCAATAGCTTGGTATCACGATTCTCACCGCAACACAAACCTAACGAAAAGGATAAGATCGGTCATCGCAACCAAATCTCTAGGTTCGGGAGTCGGTTACGCAAGGGGAAGGTATTAGGCACCCCTCACGTCTGTTGTACTCAACGGGATCCATGCTTGTGTTGTTTATCTGAAAGGGTTATTTAACTATCTACCTATCAAGGTTGGTTCAAAAGAAAACGAAAAGGACAGGACTCGACAGAACAATCGTTGTTCTGGGCCTACGTACTCCCTCGTGCAATAGGAAAGTCAAAGTCAACGTAGTTCAACTACCTACGACTAAAAGGACGGGAGGAAGGTTGCTCTCCAATACGTCAGTATTGTGCCTACGTACTTTCATCTGGTATGAAAGATCAGAGCAAACGTAGTTTAGGGTAACGAACACAGGTTTTGATTCATCTGTTTTTACCTGAGTAAAGTTAAACAACAGTTCCAGTAGTTAGGGACAATGCCTGTTTGCGGTAGAACTGAAGCTTAACAACACTCTTTTCATCAAAAAAGATTTTCCTTGAATTAAGGGCCCAGAGGGCAACAAAAGGGTTTGAGGTTTATTTTTGTCTTTTACAAAAGAAGTGTTGTTTATGAATGTTTGTAATTCATACTGCACTAGAGTCTATGACTTAGGAACGAATGCGTCGCACATTTCCCTAAGGGCGTGTACTAAACACTCTAGGTAATTGAGGAAAGGCCCCCCAATCACCATTTCCTAAATAGCTTAAGGCTCGTAACGTACGGTATAAATTTGCCTTTATTATGTGTTTTACTGGTGTTATGAGATGAGAAAGAGAAAGGACTCTACAGGGGAAACTATCAAGCATCCTACTGTTGTCATGCAATGGATTCATCCTATTGTTGAGTTTGAAAGGGAATCTACCCTATTGTTATCATACGTGGATTCATCCTAAAGTTCTATCATCACTATCCTTATCAAAGGAAGTGAGAGCCCTAAGGGAACATGCTAAAGGGGAAATAGAAACAACAAAAATCAATAAGCAGATGAAAGGATAAAGCTATCAAGCTACTGAAATAAGAACATGGATAAACATGCAATGCATCATCACAAGCAGAAGGAGGAAACCTCAACTTCTAATGCAAGCATAAAAGAAAAAAAAACACACAAGCAAGCGAGGATCACCTCAACCTTCAATGCAAACAATCAGAGACAAGTATGAAGCAAATAAGAAACCAAGAAAAAGGAGGAAATAATATGGGGTGAAAACCTCCACAAGCACATCTTAACCTTTAATGAAATCATGCACCTAAATTAGAGTATCTATTCATCAAGCTCTATCCTAAATGCATCACAACAAGGAATCAAACATGGAGATGGGAGAAAACAAGCTAAGGGAACAAGGTTAGAATCACTCACTAAGCTTGGTTTGCATCAGCACAGGAATCCACTGAGGCTCAGACTTTTTGAGGAATGCCCCAAAATTCCTCCTAAGGAGGAATTGGGCTCACCCAAAAAGGATCCACTTAATTGGGCTAGAGAAAAGAGAAATATGGTGTGAACCTGGGGAACCCACCAAGTCATTTGAATATCCATCCAAAGCTTAAACCCCTTGAGGAATGCACATTATCCCTCCTAAGGAGGAATGAGGCTTTCACCCAAGGAGGATCTAAGGAATTGGAATAAGGAATAATGAAGGTAAAGCTTCAAAGGAAGGGGAAATCATCTACCTAAAGCTCTTAAAGAAACCTCAATATCTAAGCACTAAAGGATATCTACCCTAAGGGATCTATGAACACTATCAAGCCTTGAAAATTCTTCTACAAAGGTGTAAACCTATGCTCTATACTAGCAAGAAGGATTGAGGAATCTAAGCTTGGCTAAAGATCACTTTGGGGCCAAATTATGTGATATGCTAGGTTAGGGTCATCCTAAAAACAGTCATGATGTAAAATCTAATTAAAATAGGAAATCATCCCTAAAAAATCTAGCTAAAATCCTAGGGTTGTTAAGAACCTATGTTAAAAATTTCAGAGTAAAACTCTAAGTTTAAGGGCACTAACCTAATGCTACACCTAAAGTGTGTTATGTGATGTTCAAAAGGGAAGGATCCTAAAGAATTCATTCAAAACCTATCAATATGGAACCCTAAAAATCCAAGAAAAATATCTAAGGGTCACCTAAGATGTCTAGAGCAATCATGCAAAAATTTAGATCCTAAATCATAACCATGATCTAGTACAAAAATCAACAAACAAGCATACATTTTTGACATTATTTAAATGACAATTTAAATGAAAAATACACAGAAAATCCAAAATTCATAAAAAAAAATGAAATTAAAATGCTTAGAAAATTAAAGGAAATGTCAAGGATCATTCATGATTTTTTTCAGAATTATTTGATGATTTTTCCTATTTTTTATGAATTAAAAACAATCATGGAATAAAAGAAAATAAAAAAATGAATTAAAAT
Organism: Lathyrus sativus; assembly: GCA_963859935.3. Lineage (NCBI taxonomy): Eukaryota > Viridiplantae > Streptophyta > Magnoliopsida > Fabales > Fabaceae > Lathyrus > Lathyrus sativus. The sequence continues at coordinate 110,364,633 of OZ012738.1, read as the reverse complement.
AAATTAAAATACAAGAAAATGTCACAGCCATCAGATCACTCTACTAGTCAAAGTATCTAGGGGCTAAGAGCGTGCCATGTATGCACTGGAGGGGATTAAATGAAACGGCGCGTTTCATTCATGTTCACATGTGGTTCAGTTGACTACGCTATACCATACACTCTAATCCTGAGCGTGCAATCCAAAAGTAGTCATATCCAATGATTTACATGAAGCCACGTGACCTAAACCCTAGTCAACCTAACTGAAAACAATTCTAAGACGTTAGATCAGCCTACCAGGTCAACTAAAGTCACAAGATCATGTGGTGCCTGAGTCGTCTTCTTCATTTCAAATGCCAGAAAGGGAGGGAAGTTCAGGTGGCGGCCGGAGAAGATTCTGGTCATCTTCTCCGGCGAGGGTGTTCATACTAGGTTGTCAAACCTCAAAAATCTTTACACTAATCTGCTCCTTTCTCCATGTACTATAACCTAACACTCTCCAATTTCAATTTTACTCAAGAACCAAGTTAAAACGAGGCCAAACAGAAATGGCACATCCATGAAAAACATCTCAAACAACCATAATTTCTATCCTAAAATCACCTAGGAACTAAAATAAACCTAACCACATGTTCAAACTAACCTAATCATTCATAAATTAAGAGAATTCGCAAGAGATAGAAACCTGATCAGAAGCTTCAATGGTGTCACTATCAAGTGTAGAATCTTGCTCCAAACAATGCAGAATCACTCAGTGATGAATGCTGAAGCTATCTTGATGTTTAATTCCTCTTGATTTTGCTCCAATTTCCAAAACCGATTCTCACTTGCAAGCTTCAATTTCTCAACTTCTCTAACTGAATTTCCTTCCAAAATGCATCCAACACAATCTGAAAACGATCTAGAGTTTATATACAATCTATTTGGATCCATTTCAGGCCCAATCATGGCCCATACAATCCAATTCCAATTTTCACTTTTTTCTCACTTTTTCCACTTGCCATGATCACAAAAATGCTCTGTTTCCAGCTCCAATTTGGCTCAAACTCAATGCTAGTGATGTAAGGAGAATGAATGGCTATGATTCAACCCTTCATTTCAATCAATGGATGATATTTGTTATGTAACTTATTCTTGAAGCAACTCCAAAATTGGTCATGAAATAAGCTTCAATTTGAAATTATAATAATGCCAATGTTTCCAAACCATAAAATTCACTCAAAATATGCACAAGTTTGCATAATTTTGAGCCAATATGAATTAATTTGAAATTTTCTATTTTAATGCCTTTAAAATTCCTTTTTGTGAAAATTCCTTCAATCACTCTTCATTACAACCCATATCAATGGGTTCTTGGTGCTTGGTTAGGCAAATAACATCATTTTGAACAACTTTCAAGTCGTAAAAATCTTCATTTGAGGTATGCAAGTTAGTGAAATGGACCTATAATCCAAAATGACTTGTAATCTAAATTTCCCAAAATACCCCTGTCTTGCAAGCAATGTATCTTGAGTTCTAAAAATAAAATCATGGACTTCTAGTACTCTTTGGAAAGCTAAGAAGAGAAGGAACAACATTCATGTTGGGATGAAGTTGAGGAGAAGCTAACTTCTAGATCAAAAATGGCATGGAAGTTGGTTGACTTTTAAGTACCAAAATCACATTCATCTGATGACCTGTAACTTGTCTGCCTCATAACTTGAGTTCTATAAACCCTATCAAGGACTTCTAGTACTCAAATTAAAGCTATGATCATGCTCTACAACAATCATGTTAGGGTCAAGGTGAGATGAAAACCACATCTTAAGTTATGTGGTCTTGAAGTTAGACACTAAACCAAGGGATTTTACACTGTCAAGCATAGTAACCCTAGCCTAGGAACTCCTCACACTCTTGATTCATGATGAGTTGACCTTAATCATCTTTTAGGTATCTCAATACACCAATAAATGGTCACATGGCCTTGAAATTGGGTCTCAACCCCTTTCAATTCACCTGTTGACTTAGGGTTGACCAGATGAAACCCTAATGGCACAAATCTTGGTTGTAGCTTCTTATACTTTGCAAAATGACTTATCCAAGACACAATATGACTCTCAATCCATCCCATGAGCTCTCTCAAGGCTCTAGGTCCATATCTATGAATTCAGAATCATCTGATGACTTCCCATAACCTTCAAGTTAGGAGATGTGCACATAACTGTCTAGCCACTTCTCTGAGAATCTTTGACTTATTTGATGAGGATGTTAACTCTTGAATACTTGAACAAAACTTTTGAATAGCCTTAGAACATGGTGGTTATACCTCTTGATCTTCTGCACACATGTCAATGTAATGCAGATGATAATGCTAAAATGAATGCAATGAAACACAAGCTAGGTAAAGAAAAAGGTTAGGCAAATTTTGGGGTGCAACAATATGTATTTATATGATTACATGTTTAAAGTGAATCCATGTTTAGATTTTCCGCTTTTAATTCTAAATATTGTGATGTGGGTGTAAGGACTAAGTTCCTCTAATGAAAGCTACCCCATTGTTGCATATCTTTTATAGAGCAGGTGTTGTATGTTTCAATTTTGTGTATGATGTGACATACCTATTTTTTTATCGTGTTTTAATTTTACTCTGATGAAATTTTAATATGTGCTTAATTGATTTATTTGTTTAATTGGGGGTATAGAAGGGGGTGTTACAGATGTCACGGAACAAGGTCATGAGTTTCGGAGTGACATTGCTTCTTTTAGGCAGGGTAGTATCCATGGACTCCATCAGGTTCCAGTATAGCCTATCTAGCTTTCCCTGATGACCAATGTTTGGGTATCCCTTCTTGGCTTGCTTCCCTCCATGATATTTCTTGCATCCTGTCCTTCTTTCTGAGGCATACTTTAAAGATCTTCTTGCTGATGTGTTGGTTCTTCTCTATTGTCTATCTTTCACCAGCCATACTTTTTTCCTAGTTTCCTTTTTCTCCAGGTTATTGAGGATAGTTCTGGGCTCCCATAGGTAGCAATTGTTCATTGCTCTGGATCCCCTCATTTCTTCCTCACCTTCTTCATTGATAACCACACACTTATCCTTTGGAAAATGAACTTTTAGGCCTTGATCACATAGCTGACTTATGCTTATTAAGTTAACTGTCAGTCCTTTAACCAGCAAGACATCCTTCAATTTTGGGGCTTTTAGACTGTCAAGTTGTCCAACACCGGTGATTTTTACTCTAGCTCCATCACCAAAGGTTACATGACTGGATGTATGAGGGTTGAGTTTTGTCAAGAGATCCTCAATTCCAGTCATATGTCTGGAACAACCACTGCCAAAGTATCAGTCCTCTTGGGTTGGCATCCTTAGATCAGTGTGAGCAGCTAAGGCCAGATTCTTGGTAATCCAATGTCTTTGCCTGTTAGGAGCACCCTTCTTTATTCTTGCTTGATGCTGCCTTTTGACATGAGCTCTCTGTTCTTGATGAGGATGACTAGGGAATCCATGCAGCCAGAAAAACACACATTTGATATGACCAAGTTTTCCACAGTGGTAACATTTATACCCTTGTGTCATACCCCAAATTTGTCCTACCTTTGTACAACCTCCATTCTGTGTATTTACCTAATCGCTTTATTAAAAAAAAGTGTTGTTATGTTAAGTCAGATATGGGGATAGTGTTGAATGAGGAATGGTTCAGGTCACCCGGTTGAAGCCAATTTTTGCAGAATTTTCAAGTGTTGCTTTTTGGTATCAAGACGTTATTTCTTGATTTTTGAGGCAATGTGGCTTTTGGTTTATGGTAATATGATTCCGTACCCTTATTTAATGATAAGTTAGAAGGTGGATTTGTTGTGATTCAAGGCCAATTTGGTTTATGGTCATTAATCTTTCTCCATATTTCATTCATTTCAAGTGAGAGTCAAATACATGGAATTTGATTGTGCGGTTCATATTTGATGTAGAAGTGCAAGGATCGATTGATGCGAAGGATTAATTCCATTGACATTAAGGTTTAATTAAATTGATTGATGATTTCAGAGTCCATTTTTAGTTCATTACCAATATTTTACAAGCAAATGGTATTGTTATTATAAGGCCCATTTGTGAGCAACAAGGTTTATTTCCAAAGTGCATTATCCTTTTGTTTTTTGAAGCAAGTCTATGTACAAAAAGGTCCAGCCGAAACTTTATGAGGACTCCATATAAAAGCTACATTGCCTGCTATCTCAAAACAAGACAAATCATAAAAAATGGAAGACCAGGTACACTGCACAAAATAAAACCCCACAATGACCCCACCACAACTGCTGTCGGCGCCTTGTTTCAAAAAAAAAAACAAAAAAACAAAAAAACAAAAAAAGAAGTAAGCAAAACGTCAAACCAAAATACAAGCAGAATACCATCAGTTTTTTTACTATGTACCTTCTCCTGTTTTCTTTGATCTCCACGCGAGCAAAACGACGAAAATTTTCCACCACTACCTTTGTACTACATACCTCCAGCCCATTAATTGAAGAAGAGCCGAAAAAGTTGCTGAGATGTTTTTCAAAGCACCAAAATCATACCTGCAAAACAACCTGCTACAAAACAAATTTTGTCCCCAGCGTGCCTCAAACCACGCTCCAACTGGTGTATAAACCCACCCCCTGCAAAATCTGCAAACTACAACAGCTTTATTTCACAGCAGCAGTGACTCTTGTCTATGCATAAAGCAAAACCAAAACAAGCAAAACCAAAATCAAATGTCACGGCAACCTTACAAACATGTCTCAAATTGAACAATACAAATTGCTAGCCTACACCATGTATCATTCAGAAACAGACAAAAGAAATGAGAATGGCATAAGAAAGGGACCTGTGTTCTGTCATATAAAAGGAGGAGGAGAGCAATATAGAAGAGGAACCTGGCAGCAAACCTCTAAAAAACCGGCTATCACAATCCCCAACCTTAAAACCATTCTTCAACCATCTTCCATAGCCCTAAAAACCTCACCTACTCTCCAACCAATGACTCGGTTTAGCAACAACAAAATAACTCGCTTCCTCCGTTTCCATTGACTCTGAACGAACAACAACAACTCTGCAAGCAAGAACATCAGGGGCATTACCTACAAAGAAAAACATAATCTTCGTATTTCTCCTTTCATCAACAGAACCTCTCAATAATCAGTTCATCCTAAACATCAGTTCACCCTAAACATAAAAAAAACACCATGACCGAGCTGCCTTTGACCACCCTTTTTTCTTCCATCCGCTGCCAGTATATTTCCATTCCCCAACCTTCATTGCATAGCCAAACAACAAAACATTACCGTTAAATTTTCTTCTTCAATCCACATTCCCACCTGCAAATCAGAAATTCAAAACTGATCAGAAGGATAAAATGAGATAGAACCAATCCTAAACCGTAAAAACCGCAACACCATTCCTCATCAAGCAAACTTTTTGATCTTGATCATAAATCTGCAGCAAACACAATAAGCTTTTCATCACTTATTCCTCTCTGCTAATACCTGTTTTCACTCTATATTTTGTGACAACTATGCACTCTTCATCAGGTTTCCATCTCCTTCATTTGACTCTCCATTTCTTTCTTTCATATAAACATTACAAACACACAGCACATGAAGCCACACGTATAACACTGCGCACAGTACACAACAACTTGCTACTATTTTCCTTTTCACTTAAACCACATGATATATGCACTTTCAATCATTAAATCTCTTCACCAACCTCTTGTTTTCGAAACCACCAACACCAAAACCACCATTCTCCTCATTGAAACTCCTCAGAGACCTCCTTTCCACATCAATCTTCACCCCCATTTCCATTAACCAACTTCAAGCTTCAACCATAATGACCCTGCGAAAAGTTCAAACGCAGTTGATAAAACCAGCACAACCAACAAGCCTGTTTCAACACAATCGTAAACTCATTACAACTTTTCAACTCACGATCCACTTCCTTCCCAATTGAAACCCCAAAAATTCTTCATCACCTTCTTCCGCTAATCTAACTCCGAAGACGACCCTAGCCAAACAACCAGCCGCCAACTTCGATTCACACCAGAAACTAGCCACCTTCTTCATCCGACTATCATCATCAACCTAACTTTCACCATCATCTTCTTCGGATCGGAGCTCCTTCACTACTCATCCTCAAACTCGCTAAAACTTCCAAATCAAACCAGAACAACAACTTCACAATTACCCAACCTCCATTGCAACATAAATAAAGCCCATCATTAAAACCTACCCAGAATCCTTCACAACCTTCACCCCAAATCCAACTGGAAAACTGAACTCAAACCAACACCTCTTCATCTATTCTTCTGCATTCAATACACTTTCAACAAATCTCCAAAAAAAATTATTCTTCAACTCTCCTCTGAGAACCTCAAAAAAAAAACCTCTCACTCCAATCTATCTCTCAACCTTCAATCATTCCTCCCATCTTCAACCTTCAGTCCCCAAACCTTCCTCCATTCACAAATTCCTTTGAGCTCAATGACATCTTCAAATCCCTAATCCCTTTTTCAACCGCAACAAACCTCGTTAAACTGTCTTCCATTGTCTTCAACAAAACTTATCATTTAAAACCAACTCTACCGTAACAAAACCCAACCCTTCTCTTCTTCAACCTCTCTCCCTCTAATATTTCGAAACTCACCGAATATACAGGCAAAATATCAATACCCTTCTCCATTTTTCAGACAAGCACAAATCAACAAACCCTCCATTTTTGCCATTAAAACCCTTTCGAAAACCCACGAACCAATCCCTCATCAACCCATACCCATTCTTTTCTTCAAACTTTAAATAAAGCAAGCCAAAAAACCGAAGGCAGAGAGAGATGAAGATGGATTAGATTGGGTTAAGATGAAACGAAAATGAGTAGAAGGAGATGTGGTTTTGAAACAGAAATTGTGTGAAGTTGTATGAGGAGAAGGTTATTTTTGTTTTTTTTTTCATGGCTTTTTGGGTTCTGCAAGTTCCATTCTTTCACTTTTTGTGCGAGTAAACGTGGGGGTGGGAGCGCCGCTTCCTTTATTTTCTTTTCAATGCATCTTTGTTTTGGTTGTGGGCTGATGAAGTTCTGACGGAAGCCCGTATGGCTGTGCGTTTGTTTGTTACTTTCTCTTTTTTGCATGTTTTGAGTGGGCTCAGCCCATAGTTCGTTTAGACCCCGCCTCTCAATTTATGCACCCCATCTGAGTGTAAAGTGAGGTGATGGGCTTAGCCCAAATGATCCTCCCCTTCATTTTGAATACACTCCATGTACTATCCATACCCCTATTATTTCTACCATTTTTTTTAGTCAATATTTAATGTGGTTTTAAGTTTCATATTTTGTTTGAACTTTAATTTGACTAAAGCATAATTAATCTCATTTTTAGCTTGATTTATTTTTCATCGTTTTTTTTGGGTCGATGACGAAACTTCCACTGTTTAACTGTCACATTGGTGGCGTGAAACAAAGGATCCGAGACCACCTTTGTTCTTTCGATTTTATTTCGGTAAACTAATATTAAATTTAATTTTTGTTGAATATTATTGATATTATTGTTATATTTATCTTGACATATTATTTATTCATATTGTTCATGTTATTATTCATATTTCTCATATTTATCATATTTATTCACCCATATTCGAAAATACCTAATAAATTATCGAAATTCATAAAAGCCAAAATTGGTGGACTGTTGGATCGTTGATTATTTGCAGGTATCTTAATTTTAAGTCGTGCCCGACTTTGCTCAAGGCGTAGTTTAGGACACTAATGCACACACACGGCTTTCTCTTGGGCTACCTGACAATGAGACCCCTTTATTTCGTGCAATCCCGTGTAAATTACATGTACCCCTCTCCCATTCCGATGTATGTTTCGTATTTCTTTGATTATTAGTTTGTCTCCTAGGAGCACCCATAGGGACTAGAGCGGATCAAACTGTTTTCAAACTAATTCTCGATTCATCATCGAGCCGTTTTCAAACAACCCGTAAGTCGAGTGCTCATACGCATTCGCCATCAACCTATTACAACTCGACCCTTGATGCGTAAGTCAAGTCAGTCTCTTTTTTCAAACAATTTCATTTTCAACACGCTTTGCACGCGATAACGAGTCAAACCCTTGATCCAACGTCAAGCGGATTTTCGAAACAAAACATCAATCAATTAACAACTATTTAATTCTTTTCAAGGTGTAAAGAGTAGGTTCAAGTCTTTGATCTTGCTTTCAGTTGTTTACATGCGAGTTGTCTTATTCGGGTGTGAACAATTGACGCCTCTAAATAACATTAACAACTCGATATCGTTCAACTATCTCCAACTCAAACAACTTTCCTTTCACGATGAAAAAGAGAGTGTTCCAAGTCTTTGGTCCGCTCTCCCGATTATTTGGAGTTTGAGAAGTCTTTCTTAAGCTTCAATTAATCGTCATCATTTCAACCTCACCTTTCAAACAACTTCTTTTACGATGAAAAAGAGAGTGTTCCAAGTCTTTGGTCCGCTCTCCCGATTATTTGGAATTTGAGAAGTCTTTCTTAAGCTTCAATTAATCGTCATCATTTCAACCTCACCTTTCAAACAACTTCTTTTACGATGAAAAGAGAATGTCCCAAGTCTTTGGTTCGCTCTCCCGACTACTTGGATCTGAGGAGCCTTTCTCAAGCTTCCAGTAGTCGGCATCCGACCAATCTCATCCTTTTATCTCAAATTCAGACAACCCTCTTTTGCGATGAAAAAGAAAGTGTTCCAAGTCTTTGGTTCGCTTTCCCGATTACTTGGGTACGAGAAGTCTTTCTTAAGCTTCGAGTAATCGTCATCCGTACCCGCTTCAAATCCAATTCAAACCCGTTTCTTTCGTGGTTGTTACCACGAACTACGGACGCTCTGATTCTTTATTCATTCTTGAATATAAGATACGTAGGCACAAGATTGCGATGATCTTGGTGAGCACACTTCTACCTTTCTCCACAATCCCCTCCATCTTCCATTTCCCCATCCTTTCCCGTAGTCGAACTACGACACTCTGATTTCTCATTCTCGTTCGAATGAGTATACGTAGGCACAAGGGCCCCAATCCTTGGCGAGCACCCCATCTTCTAACCATCCCTTTTCCCCTAGTGTTTTTATCCCTTTATAGTATCCTTTAGCCTTTAGTAGTGAGAAGAGAAGAATTACGTTTAGCTAACATCCATCACAACTCGAATTAAGAGGTTCCCGTCGAGTACGACGGACGTGAGGGGTGCTAATACCTTCCCCCACGCGTAACCGACTCCCGAACCCAGGAATATGGTTGTGACGGTCGTGTTCCTTCCACGTCTATGAGGTTTTCTCGATATTTTCCTCTCCCGTCTCTTCGGGAAAAATAAAGTTCGGTGGCGACTCTGTCGAACCGCATTTCCGCGCCTTTCGTGCGAGGGTCGTATGTTCGAAACGAATTTTTCGAGGTGCGACACCTTGGAATATACTTTTGAATTGATTCCAGTTTCTATTGGTTGGATGTTGTGACATTGGTCGTGACATCCTCTTTGGCTTCTGGACCTCAGGTTATAATCTCTTGAGTTTTAGCACAGGATTTTGTTTATCAACATATCCTAGTCCAGATCTATCTCCTGAGATTTGTCCACTTTGAAGAATTTCCTCTAGGGTGTCAGTCCCGGAATTGAGCATCCTTATGGATTTTTACATTTGATATTCTTACTTTTCAACTCCTTTACTTCACTTCTGAGTGTGTCAATTGTGGCTAGATGCTCTCTCTTTTTAGCTTCTAACTCCTTGATGGTTTTCTTCTGTTGTTCTCCTTGCTGAACCAGTTCTGTGCTTCTGATGTGAAGCTTTTTGTATGAGGCTGCAAGTTCCTCAAAAGACAACTCTTCATCACTTGAATCATCATCAGATATGCACACATTGTTAAGAGTAGTGACATGTTTAGTTGATTCCTCTTCTGATCCACTGTCTGAATCTTCATCAGACCAAGTGATTGTGAAGCCTTTTCCCTTCTTTTTGAGGTATGTGGGACATTCCTTTCTGATATGACCATATCCCTCACACTCATGACACTGTACTCCTCTGCTTTGGATGACTTTATCTTCAGAATTCTCTTTATCTGAAGACATGCTTTTGGTATACGGTTTAGACCTAACATCTATCCTTTTGACCAGTTTGTTGAACTGTTTTCCAAGCAAGGCAAGTGCTTCAGACAGATTCCCCTCCTTTTCACCATCTGTATCAGTTGTGTTTGAGACAAGAGCTATGCTTTTGTTCTTTATCTCCACAGCCTGATCACTCATTCCCATTTCAAAGGTTTGAAGTGAATCAATGAGTTCATCCACTTTCATGTGGCATATGTCTTGGGCTTCTTCAATGGTTGTTACTTTCATGGAAAACCTTTTTGGTAATGACCTTAGAATCTTTCTTACAAGCTTCTCTTCAGTCATCTTTTCTCCCAGAGCTCCTGAGGTGTTTGCAAGTTCAAGAACATTCATGTAAAACTCATGAATGGTCTCATCTTCCTTCATTCTTAGACCTTCAAATTTGGTGGTCAGCATTTGAAGTCTTGATATTTTGACCTTGGGAGTTCCTTCATGAGTAGTTCTGAGAGTGTCCCAAACATCCTTTGCTAGTTCAAAGTGGTGTACCAGCCTGAAGATGTTTTTTTTTCTATGCCATTGAACAAAGAATTCAGTGCTTTAGAGTTTCCAAGAGCTAAGGCCTCTTGCTCTTTTTTCCATTCCTCTTCAGGATTCAACACATCTACTCCATCCTTGTCAGTCTTCACAAGATGTTTCCAGCCTGAATTCACAACTCTCCAAGCCTTGTAGTCAATAGATTTCAAGAATGCAATCATCCTTGGTTTCCACTAATCATAATTAGATCCATCCAGAATTGGAGGTCTATTAGTGAAGCCTATATCTTTATCCATAGTACCAGAATTTGTTTTCCCTAGATCTCACCTAGATTTAAACAGGCAGGGTGCCGGCTCTGATATCAATTGAAAATTCTGGCAAACACATGATGGATGTTATTCCCAATGTTATAACATCCACTGTGACATCTGCTACTTAACAGCTATTACTCAGTAATAATAAAAGCAGTAAATAACACAGCAATTGTTTACCCAGTTCAGTGTCAACAACACTTACATCTGGGGGCTACCAAGCCAGGGAGGAACTTCACTATTAGCAGAATTAATTTAGAGTCAAACAACACAGTTTGCACTCTTCACTTAAAACCTACCCAATGACAATCCAGCCTAGAGACACTCTAGACCTGAGTATACCCACTCACTCCCCCTCAAACACACAACAATGATATCAAACAATTACAGAAGAAATATGAAGAGACACTTCATACACACCTTGATCTTACTTCACAGCTTTGATCAAGGAACTCACACACTCTTGCTTCACAGCTTTGAGTGAGACACAACCTAGAATCTACCTATCCAATGCAAATCATCCACTAGACAATTGCTTGGAGTACAAGTATTCCTAGACAGAATTCACACGTGAAGACTAGCCTTCTTAACTTTCAAGGACTCTGCAATCTGCACTTTTTCATCTTCTGTCAGGAGCTGCACTTCAGAATGGCTTCTTCTGTTATATATAGGAGCTGTCATTCCTTTGGGCCTTGGGGCACAAATTAGGTTTCATCCATAACAAACCTAATTTTAATAAGTTGTACGCTTGCCACTTAATTCAGGGATATTCTTAGTTCGCCTAGGGCTTCTAGAAAGTCTCCTGAAATCCAGCTTGAACACTTATTCTGTTTCCTGATTTATAGATACCAGAAAAACAACCTTGCCCGCTGGATGTCATACATTCAATGTTATGACATTCTGTATGACATTCAGCTTAACTAAGGTAACTTATAGTTAAGTTACCCTGCACACACATCATTTAGTATGTCCTAACATTCAGTATGACATACATGCACACTCTAAAGTTTTTCCATAAAATGCAGCCAATCAAGAGCACTTACAAGTCATACACTTTTCTAGTACATGATAAGAGCTACAAAATGACCTTTGTAACTCAAGAAATGGATGTGTGGATTAAAAGTTATGATCTTTCAAAGTTGATACCAAAATTCGTGTTTTTCTCCACACTTGGAAAAAATTCAAATATCCAAGTTTACCCCTTTTACAAGAAACCTCTCAAATTTTGATTTATCATGCTCAAATCCATTAATCAAACATGTCTTGATGAAATTGGCTTGAATGCTTCAATTTGGAGCAAAAGTCAAACATGTCGACTTTGTTAGATGAAACTTGTATCAGATGAATTCAACTGCATGATCTTCAAAGAACTTGCATCTTTGAACTTTTCACTCGTCATGGATAGCCTTCAAAAATTTATATGGACATGTTAAATCATGTCCCAAGGCTTGGGATCATGCTTGGATCAAAATCAGGGCATAATTGACTTTTCCTTGAAGAAAACCCTAATTTAGGGTTAGCTGAAATTAGGCTCCAATGATCTTGCAATGAGATCAATTAACACTTTATTCTTGTTTAATATAAGCCTTCTGAGTCTATGGAAACTTGATTTGATGATGATCAATCTAAAATGTTGACTGACCAAGCAATAATCCTCTTAATCCCAAAGGTGCAAGGTCGTAAGTTAGATGGATCTCAATAAAAGCAAACTTGAAACATAGTTAGGGTTAGAAAATATGCTTCATGCTCCTAAAATGGTGATGGAATCTAGGGATCAAAATTTGGGGTATGACAGTTGCACCTATTTAAATAGCTTTACCAGATGGCATGAGAGATGACAATCTCCATAAAATCAGGGTGAAAGGTATTTAAACATAGCAAACCAATTTTTTTCTCTTAGATGCAATGATATGCTAAGGACGACAAAACTATGAAAGTGTTGACATGCTATGAACTCTACAATGATGCTTTATGATGAAAAATGCAAAAATGCAGACGACAACAACAAACAAAAAATAAAAAGGGTCAACACAACGAGTAAACACTCCATGGGAAAGACAAACACTGCGGAAATCTAGAGTAATCAGGCACAAGTTCAAACATGACCAGAATATACTCTAGAGGAAGAAACTTCACCGGAGATAAAACCAAACAGGTGTCCTCCACTGGGGAAAAACAGAGTCAACAGAACAAAAATCTTTACCAGGAATAAAATCGGAAAGAAGCACGCTATCTACTTGGGGATCAAGTTGAATAAAGCCTGACCTTTAACAAGAGAAACATACAGGACAAAATAAGACTCCACAGGGGACTAAACCAAATGGAGAATTTCCTTATAGCGAAGAGTTTAAATGGGGTCTTCAGGAAAAGATCAGAGGAGAAAAAAAAACAAGCTACTTGGACTTACTTGGGATATTGGTAACAACCAAACGTCCTAAGATCTCACTCAGGATATTGGTAACAACCAATTAACCTAAAATGACAGGTTTAGGTGAAAACATGGCAATAACTATTGGACTTGATAATACTGGTAATAGAAGGGCTTTAAAAGGTGAATCGATAACAACCAAAAAATTCCCCTACAAATAACCATTGGGTTTAAGCAATGCCAGTAACTAGTAGACTCTCAGATGGATGTCGGTTACTACTGGACTTTCAAGATAGGATATGATAACGACCAAATCAACAATATCAAAACAATTAGATTTAAGCAATGCCAGTAACCATTGGACTTTCAGATTGATTCCAGTTACTACTGGACTTTCAAAATAGGATATGGTAACGACCAAATTAACAATACTAATAATGATTAGATTTAAGTAATGCCAATAACCACTGGACTTTCAGATTGATACCAGTTACTACTGGATTTTCAAATGAATACCAGTCACTACTGAACTTTCAAATAGATGCTAGTCACTACTGGACTTTTAAGATAGGATATGGTAATGACCAAATCAACAATACCAATAACGATTGGATTTAAGCAATTCGAGTAACCACTGGACTTTCAAGGGAGCTAGAAACGACTAAACTTCATGGGAAAAAGCTGGTGACCACCAGATAACAAATTGAACTGAGGAATTAGTAATGACTAGCCTCACCGGGAAATACTGGTAGCTACCAGACAGACAATATTAGTAAAGGTTGAAATTGTGCAAGTGCCAATGATTATTGGACTATTCGCCAGAGATTGCTAGTTATAACTAGACTTCAAGGGAATTGGTGACAACCAAAGAGGTAAAAGATTCCAGTAACAACTGGGTTTAAATAAGGGAATAAGTGACACTAATGATCTAAAAAAGGTGCCAGTGACCACTGGAAATAGGAACAAACAACAACCATAAAAGATGTAACAAAGATTACCGATTACAATCGGACCTAGAATCGAAAGCTACAGCCAAAATAACACAACCCAAAAGATATGCTAAATGCACATGCTATGGTATGATGCAAATGCTCAAAGATACGCAAGAACCGACTCTAACAAGAGACATAGGAACATGGGACTCAAAAGGTAAGGTAGATAACAATCTACTTTGATGGGGACACAAAGGAGTCACACTGAATCCAGGGAAAAAAAGGGGTGTCCACAAAACATAGGGGTTAAACCCAATTCACTTCATTGGGGAACAATATAGAGCTTAGGCAAGCTTGCTAAAGATATAGCACAACCTATTTTAGGAGTCAAAGTGTTTACTCTGAGGATGAGTATTCAATCATATTCAAACTTCTATCATACAAGGGCTAATAGGGCAATTATTTTCAGTGGTGTATATACTGCAGAGATGGAAATATCAAGGCTTCAGCCACTTTTAGATATCCTAGGAAAAACCAGATTTCCACTGAAAATTTCCATAAACCAAAGCAACTACTTGTTCTATTTTAGTTTTCTTTAAAATCATTTTTGATTCAAAACGTTTGCTTTCAAAAATCATTATTAACAAATAAGTGATATTTTGCATAACAAAGAAAGGTGGAGAGTGCAATAATATTGCAAATAATTGAATAGTCCAAAACTGACTTTATTCATGAATGGTAGCTTGCGAATGGCAAAGCTCCATGGGATATTTACAATTGAAAATGGCAAAAGGGAAAAAGTTACATCAAATCCAATGACAATCTTTCCCCTTTAACTAAGAGTTCCCCAGATCTTTACCTTTGACAAGAGTAGTGGAAGTAAGCCTCTTTAGTAATCTTTGGTAATAATAATAACCTCTGATGAAGCAAAGTTCATTTGTCCCTAACTTTTTCCTGAACCGCCCTTTCGGGTTATGATCCACCGGGATACCCATTTTTTGCCTAAACCGCCCTTTTAGGTTTTCGACTTAGCGGGTGTTTTAGGCATAATATTTTCTGACTGCATCATAGTTCACAGGATGAGTAACTTGCTCGTCATCCATTGTTGTAAGAATGAGCAAGCCTCTAGAGAAAACTGTCTTTACAACAAATGAGCCATCATAATTAGGAATCCACTTTAGACGCATGTCTTTGTGAATTGGAAATATCTTTCTGAGTACGAGTTCTCCCTCTTGGAACTCTCGGATACAGACCTTTTTGTCAAAGGCTCTCTTGATCCTCTTCTGATACAACTGGCCATGGCACATCGCAGTCATTTGCTTCTCATTAATGAGATTCAGCTGATCAAACCTTTCCTTGACCCACTTTTCTTCTTCCAATTTTGCTTCCATTAGGACCCTCAAAGATGGTATCTCAACTTCAATGGGTAGGACTGCATCCATTCCATATACTAAAGAAAAGGGGGTTGCCATGTTGAAGTGTGAACGGAAGTTCTGTATCCATGCAAGGAAAATGGTAGCATCTCATGCCAATCTTTGTAGGTCACTACCATCTTCTGCATAATCTTCTTGATGTTCTTATTTGCAGCTTCAACAGCTCCGTTCATCTTTGGGCGATAAAGAGAAAATTTGTGATGTTCGATCTTGAAGCTATCACACAACTCTTTCATCATTTTGTTGTTCAGATTAGTTCCATTATTCGTGATAATTCGGCTAGGGATACAAGCTTCATTCTCAGCAATGTTGTTAGTATATTCAAAGCATAACCTGGCTGTGAACGGAGTGAAACACCATCTGGATTCATCAAAATGGCGCCTATTCCATGTCAATTGTAGTTGAAGAACCGTCGAACAACATCTTCCACAAGGAACCCGGCTCGGGACCTTCATCTGGACCTGGCTCTTCATAATCCTTCTTTATCAACATAATATCCACATCGGGGAAGTCAAACTTGAGGGGTACATAGTCTTCTACAGGCTGATCAGCAAGGTAATCTGACAAGATATTACTCTTGATAGACTTTTGAGCAATGTATTGGATGTCATATTCTGATAATAACATGTGTCAATGGGTGAGTCTTCCTGTCTGAGCAGGCTTCTCAAAAATATACTTTATCGGATCGACTTTCGAGATCAACAAAGTAGTATGACATATCATGTACTTCCTCACACGTTTGGCAGCCCAAGCCAAAGCACAACAAGTTTTCTCCAAAAGTGAATAACGAATTTTATAATCGATGAACTTCTTGCTTAGATAATAAATGGCGTGCTCTTTGCGTCTAGACTCATCATGCTAACCTAATACGCAACCAATCAATCCCTTAAGCACTGTCATGTACATGAAAAAAGGTTTTTCAGGCACAGGAGGAATCAAAATTGAAGGCTCTTGGAAATAACCTTTAATCTTGTCAAAGGCTTATTGATAATCTGAATTCTAAACAACTGTCTGATCTTTACGCAGCAGCTTAAAGATCGGCTTACAGGTAGAAGTCATATTAGAAATAAACCTAGAGATGTAGTTCAATCTTCCAAGGAAACCCCTAACTTGCTTTTCTGTCTGCGGAGCAGGAATTTCTTGAATAGCTTGCACCTTGTTAGGGTCCACTTCAATTCCACGTTGACTGACAATGAAACCAAGCAACTTTCCTGACCTCACTCCAAAAGTACACTTTGCAGGATTCAGTCTCAATTGATATTTCCTAATGTAGCACCCCAAAATTTGCCCATCTCTCTTCTTGTGTTTTAGATTATGTTTCTTTTCATCTTCATATTCATTTTTTGCATAACATTGTTCTAGACAAGGGATCAAGGTATCATGGCTTATTTCTCAAGATAGGAGGAACATGTTTATTCAACCTCTAGTAAGGTTTCCTCTTGACTTGGTGGCAAGGTATCATGGCTTATTTTGCAAGAAATAATCAAGAGATTCAAGTTTGGTTCAAGGTGTTTGACCTAATTTAGCAAATTGTGATTGTTATGAAAAATGGGCATAACTTCTTCAATTTTCAACATCTTGAGGTGGATCTTTTTCTAATGAACTCTTCTTTTCATCCCCAACAAGTTCTCTTTATAAGGGAAGATCCAATTATGCTTGGAAAGTCATCAAAAGTGTGAAGACATTATAGGTCATTTTGAGTTTTGGAAGGATTTTCTAGTCAACTTCAAAAGGTCATAACTTGGTCAATTTTCACCATTTGGAGCCTATTCTTTTTCTAAAAGGAACTTGAATATGTCCTCTACAACTTTGATTCAAGGTGGAAGTGCAAGAAACCTATAGAAGGCTTTGGTTTTTATCAAAATATTATAAGTCATTTTTGGTCCCTAAAAAGACTTAAAAATTTCTATATGTTTTACAATTTTGAACCTTTTCATGCAAGCTACTTTGAAGGATCATATCTCACAACTTAGTTTGCCAAATAAATACTTTCTTTTCACATTGCAAAAATTGCATCATCCTCTATCCAATGCAAGAAGAATCATCTCATAAAGCCTCATACGTTGTGAGAACCATGGTGGTAAAAATTGAATTTCAAAGCTGAAACTTCATTTCAAGTTAGAATTAAATTTGGTTGAAATGACCTCTAATCACAAAATTAAGCCATGAATTCTCTTTAAACATGATTATCATACTTGCTTGGATTGATTAGAGCATTGAAACACAAGTTTGGGTGAGTTTTAACAACTTTCAAGTCACACTGTGCTCATGATGAAGGTGTGCATGAAGTCACCTCAATTTGCATCATTCACCCTCCCTCAACATTCAAAAATCTTATCTTATAAATAAGGGACTCATTCCACTCATTTTCACAAGCTTTGACAGCCAGAATCACCCTGCTGAGATCCCATTTGAACTCTTAAGCTTGAACTTCAAATCTTCGTTTCCATACCCTAAACACTCAAATTCTCCATTCAGTTAGCTTCACCAACATTCAGTGAAGCTAACCAGCTCAAGAACTTGAAGGATTGTGGCATGAATCAAGCTTGAGGACTCTATTTACAGAGCTCTAAAGTTGAACTTCAACAGATACAATTCCCAACCATTTTAACTCAGATTTGTTGCTAAGATGTAGTCCTTGATGTGCTGATGTTGTTAGGGTTGTTAGATATTAGTTTTGGTTGAGTTTTGATGTTCAGTTTTCAAATATATGTTTGCTTTTTCTTCTAGTTTTTTTCAAATCGAGTGAGCAATGGTTTAAAGAAATATGACACGATGATATGGTTGAGATTGTCTTGAAAAGACGCATCAGATGAAACCACCATGAGCTTCAATGGTTATGGTTTGATAGATCTTCGTATTTCTGCATTTCTCTGAGATTTTCAAGTGGCTGAAGGTTGAAGATGATGATCTCATCCTCCATCATGCCACTTGTTCTAAACTTGCATGCTTGACCTTTTTTGTTTAGAAATAATGAGGTTGACTCAGATCCACCGTGAATACGCGCTTTCTGGCCCTTGGATTAGCCGGGGTCATTTAATAAAGTGAGATCCAACGCATCTTGTTTTTTCTGTTTTATTTTCTTTTTCTAATTTGTTTTTAAATTCATTTTATTTTCAGAAATTCATAGAAAATTCATTTTTAATAAGAAAAATACCAAAATATTTTATAAAATTTCCTTTTATTTTTCTCTTTCTGATTTTTCTTATGCATTTTTATTTTTCAATTTTCTATTTTTCTTGAATTTTAATTTGTTTGAGCCAATTTTAATTAGTTTAAAATTGTTTTTGAGTATTTTAAGATTATGAGAAAAATATTATATGATCCTATGATGGTTTTGAACCTATGGTGATTTTCATTTCTGGTTTTGCTATTTTCCATATATTTTTTATTTATTTGGTTAATTTTAGTTGGTTTAAAATTATTTTTGAGCCATTTAAAATGATGAGAAAATAACACATGATCCTATGATGGTTTTTGACCTATGGTGATATTTTTGGATTTTTGTTTGTGGTCTAACCATTTTATTTCCCTTTTTAGGTTTTATTTGCCTTTTTTATTTGATTTTTAATTGATTTTAAAATTGCAAAATGATGAGATATTGTTTTTAATCCATGATCAGGTGCCTTTCTGTTTTTCCTCAAGTCATTTGAGGCTTTGATGTTTGTTTGATGGTTGTTTTCCTTTTGTGGATGTTGTTTGGATGTTTAACTTTTTTCTTGAGGCATGTGCTCGTGTGTTTCCTCTGGTGTGATTCCTCTTGTGTGTGCATGATGGATGTTAACTTATGGATCATGGTGGATGTTGTGTTTTCATCTTTGGTTTTATGTCATGTTCATATGCTCTCCCTTTTAGGATTGTTTGTATGCATGTTTGTTTGGTATGGTGTTGACTTGTGTATGAATGGGACGCATGTTTTGTTTCTTGTGTGCTCTCTCTTTAATCATTGATTGCTTCTTATTTGAATTTTGTTCATTATGCATCCTTTTTCTTCATCTTTCTTTTCTTTTTGTAACTTGTTTAAGTTTTCATTTGTGATTGAACTGGTTGATGTTTACTTGTGCTTGCTCAATGATCCCTTAGGATTCCTAGTCCCTCTTAATTTCTGATTAAGATGGGAGTAGGAGAGACATTAGGCTTTCAATCCTTTGCATGATAAAAATTATGATAGTCCCTTTTAACCTCAACTTTAGTTCCATCATTTGTATGATAACATTAGGTAGACTTCCTTTTCATCCTAACCTTAGGACCATTTTGTATGACAATATTAGGGTTTTTCAGTTTCCCTTTAGTGTTTTATTTTATGTCTTCTCTTCTCATATCAAAAAAATTTAAGACACTTAATAATGAATGATGAACATTGTACACCACGAGCCTTAAGTATATGGGAAATGATGAGTGTGAGGTTTCTCCTTACTTGTCTAGAGTGTTTAGTGTATGCCCTTTGGGCGATATGCGACGCATTTGCTCCTATGTCATAGTCTTTAGTGCAACGTGAATCCCTAACAAATTCAATTCACTTCATTAAAACTCTTAAACCAAATTCAAACCTTTTTATCCTTCGGGATTGTTCTTAAATCATTTTCAGAAAGAGTACATTACTTTTCCGTTCTACCACAAACAGGCATCGACCCTAACTGCTGGAATGGGAACTAAGCGTCCCTCATAAAAAACTCTTAACCAACCTGTGGTTTAGGTTCCCGAACTACGTCTGCTCTGGTTTCTCATACCAGATGAGGATAGGTAGGCACAAGACGATGATATCTTGGTAAGCAACCTTCCCCCCATCACCCGTAGTTTTTCAAACTACGTTGAGTCTGACTTTCCTATTGCACGAGGGAATACGTAGGCATAGAGCGGCGATGTCCTATCAAATCTCTTTTTTTCTTTTTTCCATCCCCCGTTTAGCAGTAGTTTTTAGATAACTCACCCCTTGGTTAGATAAAAAGCATGGATCTCGTTGAGTACAGCAAACGTGAGGGATGTTCATACCTTCCCGTTGCGTAACCAACTCCCGAACCCAAGATTTGGTTTTGATGACCTTGTCTTTTCCCGTTCTTTTAGGTTTTCTTTGATCGTTCCTTTTCTCTCCCTTTGGGATAAATAACGTTCGGTGGCGACTTTTCTATTTGTTTCCGCCGACCCTTTTCGCAGTTGCGACAGTTGTCAACTCTACTAGGGATCTCTGGTTCTTTATGCGAGTCAATCCTATCAGTTGTTTGTGTTATGTCTTTGGGTGTTTATTTTTGTGAAGTTGCTTGTATTTATATGTTTACTGTTGTACATTATTGCATCTGCATCTTTATTGTTATCATATTATGCTGCTGTTGTTATGCTATTGGGTGGGTTGTTTCATGAGAGATAAGCCCAATACCAAGGCTTGAGCACACAACTAGGATTAGTGTGGAGAGTAGTGTGGACTTGTGTGGCATTTACTCATGCAAGAGTTTGCACGAAATTCATGTACAGACAAGGTTTTCTTTGAAGACATCCTATCCTGCACATTTAAGGCATTTGAGGGGATGTTGAATTAGAAAACTAATGACTCTAAAGACCGTTCATTAGGAAGTCAGTTGAGGCTTCCTTGATTGACTATGATGCCAAACCAAAAATGGTGAACGTGTCATCGTTACTCGACTTGAGAGTCCATGATACTGACAACATGCATAGGATGTTGTACCTTTTAAGACTAAAACCTACATGTGAGAGGGAAGGGTTTTGCAAGAAACTTTAACCTCCGACCAATCCGGCTTTCTGGTTTTCTCGTCAGTGCGGACCTATAA
Source organism: Lathyrus sativus (assembly GCA_963859935.3). NCBI lineage: Eukaryota > Viridiplantae > Streptophyta > Magnoliopsida > Fabales > Fabaceae > Lathyrus > Lathyrus sativus. The sequence continues at coordinate 110,343,206 of OZ012738.1, read as the reverse complement.
CCTTAGATGTTATGGTATTCTATCACCTTGGTATTCTGGGTTTCTGGTTTTCTTATTGGAGCAGAACTTTGGTCTAATCTAGTCAACACCAAAACAATTTTGATGCCTTGATCCTTGTCTGCATTGGCATACTCATACCCATATTTACATTGCATGTGTATCGGTTTCAGGTTTCTCATCTCTCCTTAGATTATAGTCCTGGTTTTCTTTGAAGATGGAAGTAGAGAGGAAAAAGGTTACTCTGTATAAGTTTCCTCTACCAGATATTGGACCTCTATTTGGTCTCATTGCTATGGTTGATCCGAGTACTCTTGAGGTGTTTAGAAGAGACTATGGGAGAATTCTGAGCCTTGTCCTTAAAGTCACAAGTTACGAGCAAGGAGCCATCCTTACTTTGCTGCAATTCTATGATCCTCCACTACGTTATTTTACCTTCCTGGATTGTGTTCTAGTTCCTACATTGGAGGAGTTCGCTTTTATCCTAGGGATCCCAGTCCAGGATAAAGTACCGCTCTTTCATTCAGAAGAGGAGGTTGATCTAGAGAAGCTTGTAGCCACTCTTTATTTGAGCGCGTCTGAGTTGGTAGACAGTGTGGTTACCAGGAATGAGGTCTCTGGCTTTACTTTGTCTTTCTTGGTGGACAAAGCCCAGAAGTACGCCAAAGAGGGTTGTTGGGTGGTCTTTAGTGCTATCTTGGCTCTGTGCATCTATGGTATTGTGATGTTCCCAAACATACCTGACTTTGTGAATAAGGATGCTTTCAGTATTTTTGCATCTAGAAACCCTATACCCACTCTCCTAGGAGATGTGCCTCACTCAATACATCATAAGAATGAAAGGAGGAGAGAGAAGATTGTCTCTTGTTATACCCCATTATTCCATAAATGGTTCATAGACCATCTTCCTCGTACATGAGCTTTCTTTGATTTGAGGAATACACATGAGTGGTCTCAGAGGCTTATGGGTTTAACTACTAAAGACATTACTTGGTTCAATTGGGATTTTCTTGGTGTGGAGATTATATTCAGCTATGGAAGTTTTCCCAATGCACCTCTAATGGGGAGAAAAAAGGGATTTAACTATAACCCTTCTCTCGCTGTTAGTCAATTTGGATATGCTTTGAGAGGACCTATAAAATATGAAGAAGTACAGGAGTCTATATACTTTACCGGTGTAGCTAATCCAGACGTTTTAGCCAAGGTTGTTGAAGTATGGGGAAAGATTCATAAGAATGGGAAGATTTCTTTAGGAAAGTGTGACTGCAAAGCTTATGACCCTTACATATAGTGGATTTAGAGAAGGGTTGAGAAGATATTATTGCTGTTTCCTGTTGAAGAACCCTTATACCCCCTGATGATTGAAGAGCCTACAATCGTTGATATTCTGAGATATGATAAGCTTCAGGTAGAAAAAGAGGAGTTGCGTAAGGAAAATGAAGAGCTGAAAAGTGAGATCAATCAATTGAAACATGACAAGTGTGAAGTTGTTTACATAGCTAGGCTAAAGACATAAAACTTGGCTAAGATGGAAAAGGAGTTGGCTCAAGAGATCCGGGTACGAGAAAGACTTGGACAAGATTTAAAGAGTATTGATAGTGTCCTTAAGCATAAGAAAAAAGAACTAGATAAAGCCTATTTGGAAATATCTAAGTTCAATGACCAATGGAACTCTACATTGACTCCCAACAAAGGAAGAGAAGATGAGCTTCATAGACAAATTGACAGTTTGAAGACACAACTCAAAGTCAAAGGTAAATAAGTTACAATAGAATCATCCCGTAGGTATGCAAGTGAACAGAAGCTACAAGAAACCTTGTCAGTGTTTGAGGAGCTCAAGGTGAGAGCAGAACTAAAGAGATAAAGACTTGAATATACCTTTGGAGAGGATGCTTGGGAAGACTATGTTCTGGGCTTGAAGGATGTCATTTGTAGAAGAGATCTCCTCATCCAGAAATTGATGGCAAGGCCTGAACATCCGGATACAAAGGAGCTGTTAGAGAAAGCTCAGACTTGGTACAAGGCCTATAGTAGTTAAAGAAGATGTTTGATGTTATCTTTTCTCTTTTTCTTGTCTTGTATTTTGGCCATCACCAAATCTATTGGATGCAGTCATAGGCTTGTATGCAGTTGTATTTCCTGTTGGCGATTTGTATAGATTGACTTTTGTTCTCATTTTATTTATGAGATCATTTTATGGTTCTTCCGTTTATCTATACTATTATTAAATTATTGAAACTAGAATCAAGGGGGAGATCTCCTTGAAATACATATACATGCTTGCATTTTGCATTATCATTTTCATTTGCATAGCAGGTGTTCTTGAAGCTTTCAATCTTATATCTCTGTCTGGTTTTCTTCAACAGTTAACAAGATTGCAGATTTAGTTTTCCATAGATATTCTACAAGAGGAAATCAATGAATAATTATGGATCAAGTGCAGCACGAGCTCCAAGAGGTCAGAGACAGAATGGCACAATTTATGGAGATGATACAAAGTATGGCCAATGGGCAAGAACAACTGAGAACCTTGGTTCAGGCGTTAATAGCACGGGTTGATGGTAATGGTATTCTACATGTATGGACTGCTGCTATTCCTCCTCCAGTTGATGGAAACATTTCTCATGGCAATGGTGTTTCGAAAATTGTTAACCCTCGGGCGGAGGTAATCAAGGTGGAGTTCATGTAAGAGGCGTTGGAACTAGCGTATGTACTGTTCAGGGAGCTGCTGGTTCCCAATGGGAAGAAGACAACCAAGATGATGTATTTTAAATGAGAGACTTGGATGTGGGGCTCCCCACAAAAGCTAATAAGAGATTTAAATTGATTTAAGAAAACATGAAAGCCTTCGAGAACCAAAACTATTTGGGACTCGATATGTCAGATCTGGGACTGGTGGCAGGGGTCGGGATTCCCCCAAAGTTTAAAGTACCAGATTTTAATAAGTACAAAGGGATAACTTGTCCTAGAGTACACCTCAGAGCTTATTTCAGGAAGATGTCTGCCTATTTAGATGATGAGAAGTTATTAATGCATTTCTGTCAAGACAGTTTATTAGGTCCTTCTCTTGAGTGGTATATGGGTATGGAAAGGACGCACATAAGAAGTTGGAGAAAACTGGGGGAAGCGTTTGTTTGTCACGACCAGTATAACAGTGACCTGGTGCCAAATAGAGTACAATTGTAGAATCTATCACAGAGAAACAACGAAGGGTTCAAAGAGTACGCCCAGAGCTGGCGAGAGTTAGCATCTAGAGTGCAACCTCCGATTGTGGAGCATGAGCTAATTGATATGTTCATGGCAACCTTGTCGGGAAAATATTATGAAACGTTAACTGGACGTATGTCTGGGAGTTTTTCAGATTTAGTAATGGCATGAGAGAGGGTAGAGAATGGTATTAAGACAGGAAAAATACAAAGTGGATCGAGATCTTCAGCAGGAGGGTTGAAAAAGCCATACAATGGAAATCCAAAGAAGAGATGGGGAGATGTGAATGTGATATCATCCTACAGACGTAAAGGTCGGGCGCAACCTCATCAGCACCAACAAGTTGCTAGTATAGCCATCCCAGTTGTAACGCAACAACAAGCTAATGCGCCTCGCCAGTACCAAGACAGGGGAAGGATGGCCAACAGGAAATTTGAGACATCGCCTATGCCTTATTCTCAGCTTTTGCAACATTTATTACAGTTATAACTCATCTAGAAGAGAACCTTGGCTCCACTCACTAGTGCCCCTCCTCCAGGTTATGATGTGAATGCTAGATGTGAGTTCCACTCTGGAGCTCCAGGCCACAATATTGACAATTGTAAAGCATTTAAGCATAAGGTTCAGGATTTACTTGACTCGAAAGCAATCAATTTCACCAATGAAATCCCCAACGTAAATCAGAACCTAATGCCAAACCATGGGGTGGCCAGGACCAATGTTGTTATTAAAGGAGAAAGGTTGAACTTGATAACTGATGTTGCAGAATTGAAGATCCCTTTGAGCTTTGTGAAAGAAAAGTTGTTAAAGGGTGGTCTATATTCGGGGTGTTCAGAAGTTTGTTCAGAATATGTTGCACAACCAGAGGGTTGCAGTTCCTTGAAGAATTGTATTCAGAGTTTAATTAACGAAGGCAGTCTACAGTTTGACAGGTTAGTAGAAGAAGAGTTGGCTTAAGAGATCAATAATTGAAAATTTGGTGTCAGATATCAGATGTCGAAGGCGATGTTACGACACTAATATCTGTACAATCACCTATAAGAACAAGGACAAATAGATAACAATAGTAAAATGACACAAGCAATTGTTAACCCAGTTCGGTGAAAACACACCTACGTTTGGGGGCTACCAAGCCAGGAAGGAAATCCACTAAGTAGAATTAGTTTGAAGATACACAATAGACTCTCTCTAGTTTACCATCTTCTCACCTAATCTCTACCCTTGCAATTTCTACCTAGGACACTCCTAGATAAGAGACACCTCTCACTCCCCCTCAATCACAACAGTGATAACAATAAAATAATAAAACTTTAGAAGACACTCTTCAAAGACACAACTTGATCTTGCTTAAAAGCTTCAATCAAATACAATATACTCTTGCTTACAAGATTTGAGTGAACAACTTAAAATGCAAAACTTATTCCAATTTACACATTAAAGTAATGAGTGAATGGCTCACAAACTAACACAAACACACGAATGCTAAAAGCACTAATCCTTACGCAATGCACAATAATAAACCTAGCTTCTCTGAACTGTAAACTAGGGTTGCGAAACCTTTAAATATAAACACTTGTACGACCTTGGCCTTTGGCAAAAATAGCATCTGATTGTGAAGAAATAAATCTAAATAATTAGCATCAATGAAACAGATTTGATTTGATTCAATCAGCTCCAATCAAATAACTCTTCAGATCTTCAAGATTTTCTTCAGAAAAATAGTTCCACTTGAATCCATGAATGTTCCATGATATATGCATAAAAAAAACTCTTTTGAAAAAGAACTAAATCCATGCAGATTTAAACCATAAAGGACAGGTCACATCAGCGTAAAGAGTTGCACTAAAAGGAACAGACAAACAAACACATTCACACATAATGGTTTGTTCACAGATGTCACGACATCATGCTCGACATCATGAACTAAATCCTACAACAACAAACATAGCTACCTGTAGGATCTTAAAAACATAAGTTAAGACATCCTGTAGGATATCTTGTGATTTCACCAAGTTTTACCAAAATGTCTGCCAACCAGGAACTAACAAACCCCCCCTTTGGCAAATTTTGGCTAAAACAAACAACAGATCACAAGAGCTCCTAAAACAGAGACCAAAGCAAAAAAAAAACTTCAAAGTAGGAGTAACTACAAACTCCCTCTCAACATAATAACCAACAACCCTTAAAGACACAAAGCAACCCAAATACTTCAACAGTCAGCAACCTTCATACCCCAAACACTTCAACAGTCAGCAACCTGTAAATTAAAACAACTGTTGGATTATCAGCAACATCCAGCAGGATCATCAAAATACCAACAACTTCATCCAAAACACAGCTTCACACACACCAAACTTCTCCCCCTTTTTAGCCATAAATTGAGAACATAAGCTAAGGGAAAAAGTAACAAACCATCACATTACCAGGGCCAAGATAAGTTAAGGGTACAAAGACCCAATTAAAGTACAAACGATCAGCACCCTAAGTATAATAAAAAAGTACATTCTTCAGCAGCAGAAAAATCAAAGCAACCAAAAAAAATCAAAGCAAAACAAATCAAACATGATTAATCTTTATCCTCAGAACCAGTTCTTTCAGCTTCATCAGCATCAGTAGACACAAAATTATCATCATCAGTCTCCTCCTCAGATACTTCCTCACCTTCATATTCATGATTATCATCATCATTCATTACATTGTCTTTATTTTCCAAACATTGAATCAAAGCCTCCAATTTGATCTTTCTAGCAGTAGCCACATTAATCATTTCACCTAATCCCTGCAAGTATCCTTCAATTCAGAAATAATCCCAGCCCTTGAAGTAGATTCCTTCTCAGCAGAAGTTAAGAAAATGTCTAGGACATGTCTTCCATCAAATAACTTGTAATGAAGAGACAAAACAAATTCTCTCTTGAATGTCACATCATTGGTAGTAAGAATTCCAGGGTGTTGGCTTAGGATGATTTCACAGACAAGAGATGGAAATGCAGTAGGCAGTTTCATAGCACTTGTGGTTGCATGTTTTACAATTTGATCAAAAATATATTTTCCAAAGTTAAACTCAATCTTAGTCGCCACAACATAAATAAATCTACCCATACCAACAACAATGGTAGAGGTGTGATTAGCGGGCACCCAATTTGTAGCACCAATCCTGTGAAGGATGGCATACTTAACACTAAGTAGCCCAGCAGAAAGCTTACCTCTAGATGGCTAGGCATTGAGTTGATTTGCAGTTATGATCCTGTGCACTTGATTGTCAGAAGCTTTCATTTCACCATCACCTTCATCATTCCTTCCTATGAATCTGTTAATCACCATTGAAGAGAATTCAACACACCTCCCTCTAACAAAAACCTTCATAAAATCATTGCTTTTCCTGTCAGTAATGGTAGTAGGGATGTTCACAATAAATTCCTTCACCAGTATATCATAGCATTTAGAAAACCCAGCAACTGTTTTGATCAAACCAACATCTGTAATCAATTGCATGACTTCCTTAATATCCAAGGCATCTTTTCCTAACTCCCTTTCTAAGGCAATCCTCCATTGATACATGATTTTCCACTTTGACACGCTGTCAATAGAATGGAATGATACATTATCAAGAGGAGCAGCAGGCACAGACCTTGAGGTCTTCTTGGTAATAGATCTCTTTGTTAGAGTGATGTCTGAGAAATCTTCATCAACATCATCATCTGAGTCAGTTTCAACCCTATCCTTCCTTTTCTTAGAAGCGAGAGTGACTTTACTTCATGCTTTTGGAGGTCCAACAAGCGTCTTCTTCCTCTGACTTTTGGAAGGGGATTCCTGAAGCACAACTTTACCTTTTCTAGTCTTCAATCTCTTAGCAATACCAAGGGCAACATTCTTGATAAGCTCATCATCAGAAGGGACATCCTCAACATCCACCACATTTTCATAGATGTTTTCTCCTTATTTGGAACAGAATCGTTTGTTGTGTCTTCCATACCATCATTCTGATTAACATCATCATCTTCACCTATATCTTGAAGCATAGAGCTGGCAAGCTTGTGCAGATTCTCTGTATTAGGGTTCTTATCAGATGAGGGTTTATCAGCATCTTTACCTAGGTCAGCAACAGAATTTGGGGTGGGATCCATGCGAGAGAGAGGAGTGGAAATCCGAGGAACATTGTGTCCACCATAGAGAACCTTAGCTACAAGTTCCTTAATGGTTCTATCAACATAGGCACTGCCTTCTTTACTTTTCATCCTAGTATTATAATCAGCAGAGGTTTCAGAGGATTTACCTTTGGAGGTCTGTTGAGATTCATTTGCATGAGTTGGAGTGGTCTTGGGAGATTCACTGTAGAGATTGGGAACCATGGAAAGAGGAGTAACGTCAAGGACTTCCTCAAAAGAGATTCTCATGGGACGAGCCTTAGGTTTAGATTCATATTTTGAGGATTTTGAAAAAGTTGCAGCATGTTCAGGAGACATTGTGTAGTTTTTGAGAGAGGAAAGATGGGTTTCAAAAGAAGAATCAAGTAGAGAATGGGAGGAACACAGATGATTTGTGAGAGTATGGGAGTTGAAATAGTAGTTGAAGGGAAAAAGATGATTGGGGTAGTGTGTGTTAGTATCCTTGAGCGTGGTATGTGTTGTACCCTAAAATTTGCCCAACCTTTTCTAACTTGGTTTATGGTTCACTTCATTTCTTTCTAGCATTTGCATTGCATAGAATTTTTCATTGAACAGGGGATCAAGAGGTTGTGCATAGCAAGAGGATGTTAGTCAAGAGTTTTGAACTTAAGCAAGGGGTTTTACTCAAGTTTGAATGGTCATCAGGTCATCTAGAAGTGGTCAATAGTCTTGTGAAAGGATGGATGGATGTATGTGGGTCAACTCCTAACTTGGAGGCCAGTTAAAGATCATCAGAAGTTTGTGAATGCATAATTATGAATATGGGATGTTGATAGAGCTCATTGAGTGCTTTGAGATCCATGTTGGAGCTTATTCAAGTTGTTGTGTGATGTGGAAGGAGCCACAGTCAAAGGTGTTGCAGCTAGGGTTTTCATTTGGTTAATCCTCAGTCAAATGTGAAACTGAAGGAGATTAAAACTCAATTCCAAGTCTCTATGGTCATGGGATGTTATGTTGAGATGTCTAATATATCATTTCAAGATCAATTAATCAAGAATCAAGAGTGTGAGAAGTTACTAAATTAGGGTTCTCAGTGTAAAATCCCCTGTTTAGTCCTCAACTTCAAGACCACCTTTCTCAAGATAGAAGTCTTATATCATCTTGACATGGTCATGAAACTTGTAGATCATGTTCTTAGCTTTCTTTTGAGTAATAGAATTCATTCATCTGATTTTTAGAACTCAAGTTATGATGCTGACAAGTTACAAGTCCTCATATGAATGTAATTTTGGTCAACAAACGTCAACCAAATTCCAAGCCATTTTTGACCTAGAAGAATGTTTCTGCTCAATTTTTGATGAACATGAAAGTTGTTCCACATGATCTTAGCTTTCTAAAGAGTACTATAAGTCTTTCATCTGATTTGTAGAACTCAAGTTATGAGGCTTTCAAGTTAGGGGTATTTTGGGAAAGTATGACTATAGGTCATAAAATTATAGGTCCATTTCACCAACTTGCACACCTCAAATGGAGATTTTCCCAATATTAAACATGCTCCAAATGGTGTCATTTGCGCAACCAAATCATCTCTTGTCATGGTTGAAGTTTGGATTGAAGAATTCCTAAAGTGATTTTCATGGAAAAGGCCTTAAAATGAGAAAATCAAACTTAATTCATATTGGATCAATTTTGTGCAAGTGAGTACATATTTTGAGTATAAAACATATTTCAAACATAATGGAAATTTTAGAATTTGAGTTTGGAGAGTCTTGATGAGCCATTTCCAAGATTACTTCAAGCTTAAGTTACACTTGCAATATTCACCATTAAGATCAAACAAGGATTTAATCTTGGCCACTCATGTTCCCTACTGTCGCTACTGCGAAAAACAACCAGTGGAAAAAACAGAAGATTCGCCACTTTCTTTATTTATCCCAAAGAGAGGGAAAGGAAACGATCGCAAAAACCTAAAGAAAAGAGGAAAGACAAGGTCATCGCAACCATGTATGGATTCGGGAGTCGGTTACGCAAGGGGAAGTGTTGCACCCTAAATTTTGACCATAAGATCCCATCTCCTTTTTCTTTTTTTTCTTCTTGCTTGTTTTATTTTACTTTTCATATGTATGTTTATTACAGCTAACCAGTCTTTGCAGGTTCACACAGCGATGGTAATTTCGAGTAGAGATCATACCCATTCTCTCATTTGGATATTGCTAGATAGGGCTAGCCGATCCTGACCTAAGGTCATCCTAAAGTTCTACCTGATACGCACCCCGCTCTTAAATTTTCGACTTTCTTGTGGCCGTTCACAGATCAATACTTTGAAAATACCTCGAATGAACATTCTAGTCATAAGAGGCTGATTTTGGAAATAGATTGGCCTGAGGTGTAAGGCGCGAGTCTTGGTGCGTGGGGTGAAGCTAAGAGTTCCTTTTTCCATTGAGGTCTTAGTTGCTTTAAACACAATTTGATTTGGAATTAATTATTCAGACGAATGGGCTTAAAGATTCAATATTTACAAAACAATTACAAGATTGATTTAATTCATGGGGTTTGAGATTTCAAATAGTCCAATTGATTGGAATCATAAGAAACTCGAAAGCTAAAGTCCATTTCCAAACGTAGCTTTGAGTTATGTTAAAATTCACTCAAATGACAAGCCGGTATCCTGCCACTCAAATCCTCTAGGTGTTCAATTTATTATTGTTTGGATTTGTACAAATCCATTTGGGATGCACGAGAGGTCCACAAGACCCTTATTTTCTTTTTTCAGACGAGGTACAGATAAGTTCACATTTTGACAGTTACTTTAATGGAAAGAGCTGGGAAGTAGTTGCTAATCACCAAATAATAAAGATAAGATTTTGTTTATCAACTTTAACTCCAACATCCAAGATTACACAGATTCAACATTTACACCTATGCAGGACCATTATCCGCTGATTCTACAAAGACAAGAGTAGGTTCCCCGACTTATACCAAAACTAGACAGTTCTGCTTGATCTTCCGTGGTGTCAGACAACTTTAATGGCTAGAGAAATAATTCAGATATATTTGAATTGGCACACATGCGCAAGCCCTTGCCACCAACAATTGGAGAACCAATCAGAACGGTACGACTGATATATTGCAAAGTAGGTGGCTGACACCACAGTTAAAACCTGGGCAAATTAAAGTCAAGGAATTATTAATCACATCTCAAATGCAGCTCGAACACATGCCATAACCTGCAGAGAAACACAACTAAAAATCATTACATTGCCTACATGGAGTATATAAAGGAGAAAGGTAATGATTCAAGACATAAGGCATTTTCAAAAACTCTTGAGATGAAACGAGACAGCTCCAGCTCCCTCAGGGCAATACAATTCTAAGGCTGCCGAATCTGCAACGAGGGTTTGAGCTTTAGACCACCTGTGTGACATTGACGGTATAGCGAAGCGGATGTCCATCACTAGGTAGATTAGTTCTCTGTTACTACAAAATCGGCTGTTTTGTTTAGCGTAATAGCACCTCTTTGTAGTCGCTTGCATTCGCCAAAGTTATGTTCCGATTGTGATCCATCACCCTGCAAACCAAACCAGCACACAATTAATTGACTTCCTAATACGACGACATCCCTAAAGGAAGACAGAAGAGGATACCAAAGTATAACTAATGAATTTAACTCCTACTTCATGCTATATCTCATTTGAAGGTGCCAAAGGAGATGTCACAGCCCACATCCACGCTAGACTTCTTTGGTGCTTGAGGTTAGAAGGCGTCAATTAAGTAACAGGGGGAAATAGAGTCACACTACAAAGCAGCAAATCAATAAGCACTGATGACGAGTCGAACCTGTCCAATCCATTGAATCACGCAGTCATAAGAAGCATCACCCCAAGTAGTAAACGATATGCTCAGGACAATTTCTGTGACAAAATTCCCCAGGACACCCACGAATTCTTGAACTATTGGTTAAACGAACTTGTTAGAGGGATACCCAAGCTGCAAAAGACAATTAAGAGATGTTACCACCTTCTGAGAAGATTTCAAATGGCCTTTAAATACTTGGGTGCACAAAATTTCCAAGGATACTTACCAATGAGATAGGTCGCTTGCGGTACCAAAACAAATACAGCCGTAAGATGATCAAATTTGTGCTTCTCATAAGAAGGCTTGATGTCAAAAGGATTTGTTCTGGTTTCACGGGCTGGACCCTTCGTGTCGAGATGGTGCGACCTATCACCTTGTTCCAAACGCAAGCAGCATTCTCCCCCGTTTTAACTCAACATCTGGAATAAAAGAAAACCATATACGCAAGCATAGTTTGAATCAATCAACAAGAGACGATAGGAAGGAAAACACAAAATCTAAAACACGTTCCACATACCATAAGCACCACGCGAACAGCAGCAGCCCAGGAATCACGAAGAAGACAGGATTCAAGTTCATACCAGATTGAATATCACCGCCATTTGGATGCAGCTTATGAGGAGGATTTCATCGTCGTCCAGCTAGAACTGCTACAGGTTTTCTCCCTGCAAGAAACCTCAAACAATCATTGCAGCAGATTTTCTAATTACAGCCAACACAAGATATGTCATAGTACCGTATGCACATGAATAGAGGACCTCGAAGATCACAGGCATTGAGATGTATTAAACTCGGCCAGTTTAATCATAACCCAACAATTCATCAGGCTTTACAACCTACATTGAAGACAGAGTGAGACATTTGTTTTTCAGCAGAAGTGGAAACAAATTAGTAAATTTTCAGACAAGTTCCAAACAACATTAAAACAGGATAGGAAATCTCAGCGCAAGATCAACAATTGCTTTGGAAAGAATCAGAATAGTTATTAAGATGCAATCACACGTCAAAGCAAAATCCAACAAAGTATCAAAGCCCTTCAATGTATCCTGCAAACACATCAGAAAGAGGAAGTGAATTCATCAGACAAAAAAACCCAAACTTCCCAAAACAGAACAAGATGAAAACGGAAATTCCTCAAGAAAGAATCATTACCATCAATTCGTTCCCAAACCGTCCGAGCATGCTCCACCTGATTTAGAAACACCATTATTGATCTTCAATTCACTTTGTCTTCTGAAACCCTATAAAAGGACTCATATCAGAACTCAAAAAAAGGGGAAGAAACGACAACACACGACAATCCTCAGAAACCCTCACAAAAATTCCACAAATCCCTAATCACAAAAACTCCAAATAATTTTGTGAAAAGCAAACGAGAACTTATCTTGTAAGCTCTACCGAAAGTCGCCACGGATCCACCCTTTTAACCTTCGCCATCGCCGGAATCTCCTCGACCCCATTGCAACCGCTTGCGCGAATCCATCAACCACAATTAATCACCGCCACCAGAAATCCATTCGCTATCGCCATTGAACCGTAAAGACCACCAAACAGTGGGTTTTCGTTTAACTAACATTGACAACCTATTTGATTTTCTTTGATTTTGCAGGAATTCAGGAGTTGGAGAAGGTGAAAGAAACGCGAATGAAAGGAATAGGAAAAAGATGGAGGCGCGGTTGAGAGAGAAGAAGCGATGGAAAACGGAGAGTGAGGACAGCGAGAGTGAGAACGACGGAAGAAAGGGGGTTCGGGGGGATTAGGGTTCTGTGTTTTATTTTATTTATTTATTTTTGTTTTGTTGTAACGTAATCACACCACACACACACTAACTACACATCCCACCGTTAAACACACCTTACCCACCGTTAAACACATCTTAACCACCTTAATCACCTTAATTAAATTAACCGGTAATCTAATCCTTAATCTTTTATAAAAAATAAATAATTAGTAATTCGTTTAATTATTCCTTTTGCTTTTTATATAACTTAATAACTTTCAAACAAACATAACTTATTTTTAATATAAATCTTTTTTCAATAATTTAATAACTTGTTTCTATTTAATAAAAAGAAACTATTTTTTTTTATTTAATAGAAAACCATTTCATAATCTAATTAATTTACTTGTTAAACCTTTAATAAGAAATCTTTTATTAATAAAACATTTTCTTAATTAAATTAATCCTTTTATTTAATTATTACATTTTATAAAATAAATATCTTCATATATTCATAAGGTAATAAAATCACTCTTTAGAATTTAAGTAATTCCATATCTAAGTCTTATTAAAATAAAAACTAACCTCTCTTTAAATCAATCTCAATTAATACAACTTTTCTCTAAGATCAACCTCACCAACTTAATTAAACATTCTCCTTAAAATCAAATTCACTTACAATTTTCAAACTAATATAATACTTCTTATAAATCAATTCATATAATCTAATACCGCTATTTGTCTTAAATCCCCTTAAAAATTAATTCAACATCTTTTATAAAATTCATCTCATCAAATTAACTCAACTTTTCTCCTTAAAATGAAATCAACTTCGTCTAAAATCAATCGACAGCGTAAAATACAATCAATCGTGCACACTCATATTCACGACACTTTCACCCTCACACACTTCAGCGCTTTCATGCGTACATGTATGTTTATTTACCCGCCTTTACTTTATTCGCAAATTTATATTTCCGCATTTATATTATCGTAATTTACTTTCCGCATCGCATCCGTCCAAAGGAAGAATCTGTGCATGATCTCAACAATCGTGCGTATGCATTCACATTTGCATCATTCTCCCCACATGATCCTTGATCCCATTCAAGTTGATCTCTAAGTTAGATCCTACCCCATAGGAAGGACTCTTTTACAACTTAGAACAAACAAAACAATACAACTCAATACAAATATTCAAACACATTAGAGAATGATTCCAAATCATCTTAAGCGAGATAGAATATCCACCTCACATCAATACAGTCAATACCGTAGGAACTTTGCCTTAAGAGAGATAAAGGCGTACCTCGTTGATCCCTATCCGAGTACTTAAGCCCTTCTCTTAAGACGATGCAAAGACTATTCTCCTACAACTTGTGGCGGTTAAATCTCCCTTAAAATGACAACCCATCTCTTCTCCTAAACTCAATCAATCAACTACCCTAAACCTGTAGGAACTTTGACCATAGTCAAAGAACTCCTCAAACCCTTTAGGGGAACTACATATACTCTGATTCCACTCCCTTAAGGATATGTAGGCATAAGATGCGATATCTTATCGAGTATACTTAGAAATAAACCCCTAGGTCTTTAAACCTTAAGTAGATAAACACTTAGCAATAAACAAACATAAAACAAGAGGTTCCTGTAGAGTACTACAAAAACTTAGGATGCTAGTACCTTCCCTAAATTTAACCAACCCCCGAACCTAAACTCTCTAAACCTTTCATTTGCATTGCATCGTGGGAATTTCGATCTTTATCCCTTCCTTTGGACAAATCAAAGTTTGGTTGCAAAATGAATTAAAGATTCAAACTAATCAATAGTTTGGTATCCGATTTTCACCGCGATAGGAAGGTATGAGCACCCCTCACGTCCGTCGTACTCGACGGGATCCACACTTGGGTTGTCTAGTCTATGGGTGAAAAACAATCTATCTAAGGCTGCTAAAGCTAAACAGAAAGAACTGACTCGATAGATCATCGTCGCTCTATGCCTACGTATTCCCTTGTGCAATGGGAAAGTCGGAGTCAACGTAGTTCGGGAAACTACGGGGGGAGATTGCTCGCCAAGACGTCGCGTCTTGTGCCTACGTATTCTCATCTGGCATGAGAAATCAGAGCAAAACGTAGTTCAGGCTAACTACGGGTAAACAATGGTGTTCTCGATCACACGGGGGTGAGAGAAAAAGTTGACCATACTAGCATACGCATTCTAGCAGTTAGGTATATTGCTGCTCGACCATTGGAGACTTAGGCGTTACCTGTTTGCGGTAGAACGGACGTAGTATGTCGGGGTTTAAAGGTACGGGAACCTACAAGAACTAGAACTACGGTCTGGTCTCGATTGCGCTAGGGAAAGAGAAAGGGAAGATTAGTCGTTAGCGGGGAAGTCTCAATCGCACGGCAGCGAGAGAACAGAGAAGTTAGTTGCTAGTGTGCTCGCTAGGATGTTGCATCCTATGCCTACATATTCTCGTCTGGTACGGGAAATCAGAGCAGTTGTAGTTCAGCTAACTATAGAAAACAGGCCTCGATTGCACGCGGGCAAGAGAAAAGAGCTCAATCGCCAGGACGCGAGAGAAAAGGGGAAGTCTCAATCGCCAGGACGCGAGAGAAAAGGTACGAAACGGGACGCACACGCTAAGTCCTAAATGTGGAGCGAGTGCGTCGCATATCACCCAAAGGGTGTACACTGAACACTCTAGACAAATGAGAGGAAGCCCCCTACTTATCATTTCCCACGTATTTAAACGGAAACTCACAACACTCGATGGTTGAAAAGAAAGAGATGAAAGAAGTGAAATAAAAACAATGTTACCGAACGGAGTGGTTCCGTTGACCCTTGACTTTTGCGTGCAAGCTCCTTTCCAAGCTCTACTCTTTTATCCTTGATGGTGATATTTCGAACCAGAACCAATGTGATGCTGAACCGTCATAATTCAGCTTATAAAAGAAGTCAAACCCCAAGAGGTAGCGTATTGATATCCGTGTCAAAGACAAGATGGAAAAATGATATTGAAAATCATTCTCCAATTGAATCATGTCACACGGACAACACAACAGAAAAGCAAAATAAAATCAGAAGAAGAAGAAAATATGAGGAGAGGAAAAACAGTCTCGGATCCTACATTATCCATCAACATTTTGATTTATAACGCTTTATGGAGGTCTCGTCATCGACCTAACAAAATGAAATGGTGAGAAAAACCAATAACAAAAGGAGATGAGAACTCAACTTTAATAGAAAATAACTTCTAACAAGAAAATAAATTCTAAAAGGAATTATTAAAAGAAATAAAGAGAAAATAGAATATATATATATATATATATATATATATATATATATATATATATATATATATATATATATATATATAATTATATATATATATATATATATATATATATATATATATAATTATATATATATATATATATATATATAATTATATAAAATATATACATATAATATTCTAAAGAAAATATTACTATAAAAGAAAATATAATAGAAAATATATGCATAAAAAAATACAATACAAAAAAAAATGTTTACAAAAAGAAATAACAAAAAGAAACTACAAACAACAGGGGGGGTGCAATATCCAAACAGGGGTGCAGTCCTGAAAAAGCACAGTGGGCTTTGATCCATAATCCAGTAACCAGAAATACCAAACAGAGGGGGTATGCAGGGGAGAAACGGAGGGTAAGTCCTCAAAAAATCCATTGGGTTTGGCCCAATTCCACCTACAACAAACAGCAAGGGGGGGAGGATAATTGGAAACGGGGGTATCATAAGCAAAAAAGGAAAATGGGTCGGACGGCCCACTGACCAAACTTGAGGAGTCCGTGAACCGTTTCATCTTCCTCACTTCAGCTTGGTAAACGAAACCCTAAGTTGCGCCGTTTGATCTCTCTCCGTCCCAAACTTTCTCTTCAATTTGGTCATCTTCTTCCTCTATTAAAACCAAAACTAGACAATAACAAACAAAATCACAATCCAGCTTGCCCTTCCAGTAAACATTGATCGTTGCGGTTGATGATGTTGAACAAAGATGGAAAGCGGTTTGCATGTTGAAAACTTGTTGCTCGATGAGGCTTCATATGCAATTTGCAAAGTTTCGGATCACGAAGCTGGCGATGATAGTTGAAGGAGATATGGAGTTGCATGTTCATCTTGATTGTTTGGAGTTGGAGATCGACAGTCCATTGATCGTGTGGTGATTTACAAAGCTTTGTTGATTGAAGATGAAAACGGAGGTTGATGAAAGGACGAACGTAAATCTGGAGAAAAGTTTTGGTTGAAGGTTCGAAGTTAACAGAGGATTTACATGTTGAAGAACGCGATTTAGCCTTTGAAGAAGTTTGGTTCGAGATCTGGAAACAAGTTTGTTGACGTTGTAGTGTTTAGATCGCGTGAGGTTTTGAGGGATGTAGATCTGAGATTTGAAGTTTGGATCGGTGATATTAAGTTTGAATCTGGAGATGGAGTTTTAGATCTGGGAAATTGTATGAATATTGGATGAACGTGTATGAATGTTGTTGAAAAATATGATGAAATCTGAAAAATGGTTTGATAAACGTATGAACTGGATGAAGGTTCTAGAAAAATGTGAAGAAGATTGATGGAGGTTGAAAGAACATTGATGAATTTGCTGGAAAAACTAGAGAAAAGGATGAACACGGATGAATGTATGAAGATTCCGGTGACTTGATGAATTTCCCAACGTATTTCCGTTGAGGGTTTTAATTCGTTTGATTTTGCCGGTGAGGATTCCGGCGGTTTGCATGGCCTTGGGACGCGTGCCGAAAATATTAATGAGACTATTTATAGCCTGCTGACACATGTCACAGAAATGATGATGGGCCTGCGAAAAATCTGAACAAATGATTAATGGACAGATTAATTAATTAAACTAAGATTAAAAAATTAAAAGTTGACCAAAAACGAAAATTAAAAGCTAATTATTAAACTAACTATATAAAACTATTAATAACAACTAATCAATTAAAAAGTTCTAATCTAGATTAATAAAATTCTAATGAAAGAAATTAAAAGAATTAATAAAATCTAAATATATTCTAAAAACAATTAAAAAATCTAGAAAATATTAAAACAAAATTAACTATTTAACAATCAAATATCATTCTAATAAACTATTAAAAATGAAAAAAAAACTAATTAATCTATTAAAAACTAGATTTAAAATTTAAACAAAGGATTAAAAATCTAATAATATCCTAAAAACCTCTAGAAAATAGAAATTAAATCTAAAACCTATTTAAAAATATAAAAACTATGCCAAAAATAGGAAATTAAATCTAGAAAAATAAATTGACGAACGATAAAATGCGAGAATGCGACAAAGTAAACAGTAATAAAACCGGATACCGAGATACCACCGAAACCAACAGCGTAGTGTGAATAACCGGGAAGAGCGCAAATTCCACAATAAATCTCTGTATCCGAAACAGTTTGAATCGTCTGAAACACGAGGAAAAGGGTTGTAATCCCAAAAAAATCAATCCGGCTGCAAAAAATGCACAGTATGCGGTATGCAGATGCAAATGCAAATGAACTGAAACATAAGCCCAAATATAAGAAACGGTTGGTCAAATTTTGGGGTGCGACACCTATATTCCAAGTAATTTATTTGAAGCAATTTGCAGCTGTTTTGAAGTAGAATTCGTGCACATGGCCAAGGCAAAAAGCTCAAGTTTCATGAATTTGCAATTGGGCTGTGTAGGCTGGCATTAGGCTTTCTCTTCATCAAAATCCATCATATAAAAGTTTTCCATCATGAACAAACCCTCAGAACTCGTTTTGGTGGAGAATTGGCAGAGAGGGCAATTTGAAAAAGTGAAGAAAACTTGAAATACGAATTCTGAGATCCAAGCAGTTTTAAGGCAAATTGAGGATTGTAAAAGCTTTATTGAGGATTATGGAATGTTTCTAGACATTTTTCTTTGAGCTTTATCAAGAGTTGAAGGCTCAGTGGAAGTTCTCCACTAGGTATTTACAATTCAACTTATCTCTCTCATTATGCCATGATTCTTTGCCATTTTTGCATATTTAAGACCTAGAAAGCATGAGGATCATTAATAACTAAAACGAACTGGCATTTGTGATGGTTGGTGTTGTGAGCTCCAAACTGTTTTGGCTTGATGTGATCTGTTCTTGAGGCTTCGTGCTTAATTGTTGCTTGATTTTTGATCTGTGTAACATATATATGATTTCTGGATACTTTTGATTGATGTTTGAGAACACTTTTGTTTTGAGCTTAGAACTGTTTTGCTTCGATTTGAATTATGTGTGCACAATTAATGGAAATGTATGCCGGATTCGTGTTCTATGTGATGAGTAGATGAATTTGCATATAAACTTCACATGATTTGGTTCAGTGTAGCTAGTTGTGTGTTGTTGTGCACTGTGCGCGGTGGCCGGAAGTTTAGAGAAGACGACCGGAGGCGTTTTCCGGCCGTCTGGTTTCCCATCCTATTTTGAAGGTTGAGGATGACTGTGTGGCGGTTTCTTGTTCACTGGATCTGCATAATTTTCACACACACGGTTGGGATTAAGACGTACGGTGCATACACTTTGACTTCACACACGTGATTGCATTTGAATGTTCATTAATTGACGTGGCTTAATGTGAGTCCCTTGATTGGATTACTTTTTTTATCAGACACATCAAAGCGCTTTCCACCATGCGCCTTGTTTGACTTAGCCACATGTGATCACCAGGATTTATTTTCAATTTTGTCTTATTCGCTTGTGGACTTGGGCCTCGCTTGCTTCTGGCACCCCCCTTTAAGCCCAACTTGGTTTTTTTAACGTGTTTATTCTGCTATCCACACCGTCTCCTTTTTATTTGATTTTTTTTACTTTTATTTTTGTTTTGTTATCTGTTTGAATTTAATTCATTTAAAATAGTTCCAATGTTCCAAAAATTCCACAAAAATATTTTTTAGAGACTTTGAGATGTCCTTTACTTTTAGGACATTTTTATTTTATGTTTTTGATTTTATTTTCAATTAAAAAAGGAATTGAACATTGGAATTGTTTTAAGTGAATTAAATTGTGGCATTGGTTGCTCTTTGATTTATTTCTCTCCTATCTTTTTGATCCAATGATTGAAAATCAATCCTCATACTCATGATGAGTTGAATGATTTTTGAGGACCAATTTGCCTCTGTTTTTTTGACTTTAGGGTTGGCTTTTGTGGCTTTTCTTTTGACCCTCGATTCTCCCATTTCAAAGTGGTACATATTGAATATTATTTTCTTTTGATGGTGCTTTGAGGGGATATTTTTTTTTGAGCTCTTGGCCTCTAGTTTCCAACTTGTTTGTGCATCTCTTGTATTTTATTTGGTAATTTTTGAACCATTTTCCTAATTTTGAGGTAACTTGCAAGTCAAGTTACCTCCAAGGAGGGTTCATACAAGTGCATGACCTAGTTTGAATTGGAAATGACCTTTGTGGATCCATTTAGCTCTCAACTCTTCTTGTTTCACATATTAGACATGTTGAGCTTGCTCTATTTTCATTGTTAGGTCAAAATTATGTTCATTGCTTATTCATTTGTGTGTTTCTTTTGTTGCTTCTATTTAGGGTTTCCATATGTCTTATGATTGCATTGTTTGTGTGATATCTCTTTTTTTGTGGTTTCTTTTTGTGCATTTATTCTCCTCCTTTATTCTTTGCATTTATCATATGCATGCTTGGTTGAGATGAGCTTGTGGAGGCTACTTACCCACATTATTTTCCTCCCACTTTCATCCTATTTGTGCATTCAATGTGTGCATTATTTCATTTGCATGTTTCTTTTGTAGTTTCTTCTTCTCCTTTTGTCTTTCTTCCCCTAGGATTTCTAACCTAAGAGAGGTTATGATAGATATTAGGGTTCTAAACATGCATGATAACATTAGGTAGCTCCCTTTCAAACTCAACTTTAAGTCCACTTTGCATGACAACTTTTAGGATTGAATTAGTCTCCCTTAAGTTTGTCCCTTTTCTTATCATCTTCAAACAATCTTAACATACTTAATAACGATAATGGATGTTGTTCCATGAGCCTTGTACTTGGGAAATTGTGATTGAGGGGCCACCTCTCAATTGCCTAGAGTGTTTAGTATACGTCCTTAGGACGATATGCGACGCATTCGATCCTAGGTTTTAGACTTTAGTACAACATACATTATGAACACTCAAATTTAAATCACTTCTTCTCTAAAAGATACAAAATCACTTCAAATCTCTTTCACCCTTTGGGGTTCTTAATCAGGAAAATATTTTCAGATAAAAGAGTGTCGTTAGCTCTTAGGTCTACCGCAAATGGTAACGCCTAAGTCTCCAATAGTCGAGTTGCATACACCAATTGCTAGAACTACTTGTTAACCCTACTCGGGCCTAAAAAACTTTTGAACTAACCGGTGTTCCTTTTAGCCCGAACTACGTTTTCTCTGATCTTTCATACCAGATGAAAGTACGTAGGCCGAAGACGTGATGTCTTGGCGAGCAACCTTTTCCCCCCTTTTCTCCTGTAGTTAGACAAACTACGTTGACTCTGACTTTCCCATTGCATGAGGGAGTATGAAGGCACAGAGCGGCGACGCTCTGTCGAGTCACTTCTCTTTTCTTTTTCTTTTGTCCTTGAGACCTTTAGCTAGATTTTTTCAACACACCCTTTTAGATAGACAACAATGCGTGGACCCCATCGAGTACGACGGACGTGAGGGGTGCTAATACCTTCACCTTGCGTAACTGACTCCCGAATCCAGACATGGTTGCAATGACCTTGTCTTTCCCTTTTTCGTTAGGTTTTTCCAATCATTTCCTTTCCCTCTCTTTGGGATAAATAACGAAAGTGGCGACTCTTCTGTTTTTCCGCCGGTTGTTTTTCACAGTTGCGACAGCTGGCGGCTGTTGCACCCCAAAATTTGCCCAACCTTTTCTTTACCTAGCTTGTGTTTCATTGCATTCATTCTAGCATTTTCATCTGCATTGCATTGACATGTGTGCAGGAGATCAAGAGGTATGACTACCAAAAAAGGGCTACACAAGATTATGAAGCTAGTTGAGAGCCTTACCCAAGTGTTCAAGGGTTGATGTCCTCACCAGAGAGGTTAAAGATTCTCAGAGAAGTGGTTGAAGCCAAGTGTGTACATCTCCTAACTTGAGGGTTGTGGGAAGTCCTCAGATGATTCTGAATCTAGGGAGTTAGACTTGAGACCTTGAGAGAGCTCATGAGAAGTATTGAAAGTCATTTTGAAGCCTAGACAGGTCAATATGCAAAGGATAAGAAACTACTACCAAGATTGGTACAATTAGGGTTTCATCTGGTCAACCCTAGGTCAACTGATGATTTGAAGAAGGTTGAGACCTAATTTCAAAGCCATGTGATCATGGATTGATGTCTTAAGATGCCCAAAGGATGATTCCAAGGTCAATTCATCATGAACCAAGAGTGTGAGGAGTTCCTAAGCTAGGGTTGCTATGCTTGATAGTGTAAAACCCCCTGGTTTAGTGCCTAACTTCAAGACCACATAACTCAAGATGTGATTTTCATCTCACCTTTACCCTAACATGATTGTTGTAGAGCATGATCATAGTTTTAATTTGAGTACTAGAAGTCCTTGATAGGTTTTGTAGAACTCAAGTTATGAACCAGACAATTTACAGGTCATCAGATGAATGTGAATTTGGATCTTGAAAGTCAACCAACTTGCATGATACTTTTGACCTAGAAAGATGATTCTTATTAACTTTTGGCCAACATGAATGTTATTCCTTATCTTCTTAGCTTTCTAGAAAGTACTAGAAGTCCATGATTGGATTTGTAGAACTCAAGTTATGAGCTTTACAAGATAAGGATATTTTGGGAATTTGGAATTATAGGTCATTTTTGGTTAGGGGTCAATTTCATCAACTTAGACACCTCAAATGGACTTTTGATCAACTTGAAAGTTGTTCAAAATGGTGTTATTTGTCCAACCATGACCCAAACATTTATTGATATGGATTGAAGTGAGAAGTGTATGAAGGAAATTTGGAAAAAATATAATTTAAAGGCATTATAAAGAAAAAATTCAAAATAAATCATAAGTGTTCAAAAAATGACAAGTTGGTACATATTTTGATTGGAAATAACATTTTGAACACAATGAAATTTCTAGAATTTCAATTTGACTCATATTTCATGGACTTTCTTTTGGTTGCTTCATGATGAAGTTACACATCAAAGATTGACCATTGGATGAAATTAAGGGTGCAATCTGATCCATTCACCTTCACCAAGTCACAAGCAATGAGTATGAAGCTTCTTGAAGCTGAAACAGAGAAGAATTACACAACTTCCATGTTAGAGTTTAGAAGGAAAAATTGGAAATTGGATTGATCAAGTTGGGCCTCTAATGGGCCTGATAATCATTCAAACAAATCATATATAAGTCCAAGGTCCATTTCAGATCGTTTTGGGATGGAATTTGGTGAAGAAAATTGTTATTGAAGTTGGAGTTTGAAGCTTCCAAAGTGAAAATCGTGTTTGCAATTCAAGGCCATTTCAAGAAGAATTGTGGATCCCAATAGCACCAGCAAGCTTCAGTGAAGGATTCTGCATAGCTTGGCATCAAGATTCACACGCAAACACCTCCAATTGCAAGCTTCATTCCAGGTTTGCACTTTTTAAAATTCCTCTAGTTCTAGGCTGACTTAGAATGAATTGAGCATGTGGTTAGGTTATAGATGAACCCTAGATGAATTTAGGTATGATTTGGTGAAGTTTAGTGATGATTCATGAAGGACACCATTTTTTGTTAAGGCTCGATTAGGCTTGAATCTTGATGGATTTCAAGAATTGGATACGTGTAATTGATCGGGGAGAAGAGTAGACTAGATTGGTGACCTCAATTTGGAGTTTGATGACAATTGTTGAATTGATGATTTTTCTGTGAGGGCTCGTATTTGCTTGATCTTTGGATAAAAATGGAAATATAGTAGATCATGATGCTCAGGGTGAGGAGACGAGTGGAACTGTGTGTTTCTTGTTGAGTTTAGGTGAGTTTGAATCCAGAGCATTGTTGCTCTCGCCGGAGAAGACGGTGGAGCTCTTCTCCGGCCACCACGAATTACTTTCCCTCTCTTTGTTCAGTTCAAAAGGTAGGAGATGATGGTGAGCCGTTGGATCTGTTTGAACTAAAAGACTTTGTATGCATATCTGACGCGTGATATTGAGTCCTGGGAGTGTTGACTAAGACTTCGTGAGGTGGCAACGTGTGAGTCACTAGATGAGATTACTTTTTGGATGGACAGCCAAGATTTGAACGTACCCTAGTCTTTAGTCAAAGCGCCTCACCTGATTACACATCAAAACGCAGCGCATCACTAATCCCAGTCAGCGTGCGCGTGTCACTCTCTCTCCCCTAGGATCTGTTGACTAGTCATTAGATCTAGCGGCTGTGGTTTTTTGTTATTTTCTGAATTTCTTAATTGATTTTCTTTATTTCTTTTAATTCATTTTGTCATATAAAATGCATAAAAAATAGAAACAATGATCTGAAGAAAAAAAACTGTGGATGATTCCTACCTTGTTTCTGATTTTTGTATGGAATTTGTTTTCATTTTTGGATAATTTTCCATTTATTTGCCATTTTTCTATTTTCCATTGATTTTATTACTAGCTCATGCTTTGGAATTTGGGGCTGAAATTTTGCATGCTTGTTATAGACTCCTTGATAGGTTTGTGTGATTTTTGTGGTATTTTTTAGATGATTCTAAGTAAGTGTTTGAGATAGATCTTTAGGAGCATTCCTTGATGGATCCTCTTTAGCACACCCTTTGAGTTTAGATTTTATTAAAACCTTTAGGATTAGGTTTTGCCCCTGGTTTTTGTACCATAGATTCTTGACCCATGTAGGATCATCTAGGATTTTCGTTAGCATTTTTAGAAGTGATCTTCTATTATTCCCCCATTTTACAAGTTGATTATGGTTTAGGTGACCCTAACTAGGATAACTTCATAGATTAGACTTTTAAGTGAACACTAGATAACTCTAAGTTTCAAATCCTTTCTTGATAAAATAGAACTTAGGTAGATACCTCCCTAGGACCTTTATTAGGCCTTGATAGAGCTTTTGAATTCCCCTAGTTTAGGTGATTCTTATAGCTAGGCATTAGGGTCTCTTAGAAGTTGTTGTTGTGCCTTCTTTCCCTTATGTGATTTCTTCCCTGGGCTTTGCCCTACCCTCTTTCTCCAAGTCTTGAAGAGGATCCCTCCTGGGAGAGCCTAATCCTTCCTTTGGTTGGATTCTATGTATTCCTCGGGAGGTTGAGCCTTGAATTGACATTCATCAGTATAGTACATTCCTTTGGTCTGCACTATCTTTCTCTTTCAAGTCTTGATGAGGGGCCCTCTTGGGAGAGCCTAATCCTTCCTTTGGTTGGATTTTGTGCATTCCTCAGGAGGTTGAGCCTTGGATTTACATTCTTGGCATGGTATATTCCCTTGGTTTATATACTGTCATCCATATCAAAGTCCCTTTCTTAGGATCCCTCTTGGGAGAGCCTAATCCTTCCCTTGGTTAGATTCTGTGCATTCCTCAACAACTTGAGCCTGAGATGGACATTCTGTGTTGATACACTTTAACTAGATACCTTAGATTGACATCTAGGACCATTACCCAGTCTTTTTTGTCCTATTGACATAGGATCCCTCTTGGGAAAGCCTAATCCTTCCCTTGGTTGGATTCTGTGCATTCTGTTGCGGTGAAAATTGGATATCAAGTTATTAAGTTAACTTGAATCTTAATTCTTTTACAACCGAACTTTATTTTATCCAAAGGACAGGTCTAAAGAGAGAAAAACCTTTTTCGCGATGTAACGACAACGCTCAAGAGATTCGGGGATCGGGGGTTGGTTATACCTAGGGAAGGTGTTAGCACCCTAAGTATCTGTAGTACTCTACAGGAACCTTTTGTTTGATTGACTGCTAAGTTTGTGAATATGTACTGTGGATTGGGATTTGAGTGCGAAGATAAGTAAAGACCTAGATGGTTTTCTAAGTTTACTCCCAAAGACATCGCATGTTATGCCTACGTATCCTAACTAGGATAGAATCAGAGCAATCGTAGTTTACCTCACAAAGGATGAAGAACACTTAATTATGATCAAGGTCCAAGGGGGAACAAACATGACAATGCTTGTGTGGAGTTTGACAAAACTCCCTGATCTAAATTGTAACACTCAAAAGGGGAAGTAAGAAATCATGACGATGATTCTTACATAGAGTTGACAAACTCTATCCTAGGGTTCTAGTTGAAGAACACTCCTAGTACAGGTGGGTTTCTTAGACTTAAAGCAAAGTCTAATGGCTTCTAAACTAAGGTTAAAGTGACTTAACAAAGTCAAGGGAGGGTGAATGAGCTATCCATGACATGAGGGTCAATGAAATGACTTTTCCTTTGGAAAGAGAAAGGGGAGGCAATTTGGATAAGGGCTAACAAGCTTCATCACTTGGGGAAAGAAAATGTTAAGCAAAGCATCAACATGATAAAGGTACATACATGGTGACAATCATTAAATGAGCATGTGAAAAATAAAGATGTATTGACAATCAAAACAGTTGATAAAGCAGGAAGTGTGACGACAGATCGAGCTTAAGTAAAGGAAACAGGGGGGACAAAAATAAACATGGTAACAACCACAAATAAAATCCTAGCATGTTGACTAATATCAAGGAAAGGAGGGCAAGCAAGTATCATGACATTCACAAGTATAACAAGAGAGAAATTCATCTGCATGTATGGAAACGATTACAAAATGCATTAAACTTGCACATAGTCAAAAGAGGTGAAAAATTAGGCAAACATGAATATAAAAAATATGGAATGAAAGTAGACATCAAGATGAACACACTGCAAAAAGAATGGGTGAAAAATGATTAAATTTGAGAGAAATATGATTTTATGAAGTTTGGTAAAAAAATGACAAAAATTAACAAAAGGGTTGCCCTCCTCAGGGGTCGAACCCAGGTTCAAGGCATGCAAGGCGCTTAAGTGACAAGGTGACTACCAATGGGGTGGCTATACATCCGTTTGTAAATGCCACCCCATAAATATATGAGGGGTGTTTCAAAACCAGGCTAGGCATAAAACAAAGTCAAAAACTCATGATTGCATTTTCATCACAACTTTCTCAAATCTTAATGTTTTTTGACAAAATTTAGGTCTAAATTGTGTAGAATTTCACAAGGAACAAAATGGAAATTTTAGTTTTTTGAAATTCTCCTTCTATTTGAAAACCTGATAGTACATGCCTTTTGAGTTTTGAAAATGCAATTCGATATGAAGCTCATGTTGCAGCTAGTTCTAAATCAAAATGATCATGCACACACACCATAAAATTGATAATGAATGATTCTAACCACAAATTTAGGTTGAAAACCAACTGTTGTGAAAAATAGTGTTCAAGTTGCAAATCATATGGACATGATGCATGATGAAGTGTATGTCATGTTCCAGTCAGCTTTAAGTTCAAACAATCATGCAAACATATTACATATGAGTTAATAAGTGAGTCCAAACACCTGATTACATTCAAAACAAACTGTAACTCAGATTGACACTCAAGTTGCAACTTTTAACATGAAGAGACATGATAATGTGAGAATCTAATTCTAAACCAATTCATATCAAATTAAACATGTGTACACATCACACATATGGTATAGAGTGAGAATCAAACAAAAATAAAGTTTAAAAAAGACTGTTATGCAAAGTGTCATTTGGAATTGCAATTATGGCATGTTCAAGGCATGAAGATATCAGTTCAAGGTTACAGCTCATTTCAGTTCAAGTCAAACATACACACATGTTGCAAATATACATTTAAGTGGATTCAAATGACCAAATTGGTGCAGGGCAAGCTTTTGTGAGAATTGGTGCTCATACTGCTCAAATGTGCTTGTGAAGTGTGGTGTGAAGTCAGGTTTGAGTTCCAAACATTTCCAGGTCAATCAAAACATGTGTACATGCTATAAATGTGTTATGGAGTGGATCCAAACAGGTGTTGATGTTAAAAACAAGTTAACATGAAAAATGACATTTCAATTGCAAGTAAAACATGATATAATGCAGTTGGAGAACCAAGTCAGAATTGATGCAAATTTAGGTCATGTAAACCATATGTACATCTCACATATTTGATAATGAATGAGTGCAAACAAAGAAACCAGACCAGAATGCTTTGGAATGCAAAGTGAGGTGTGTGCTGCAAATTGGCATTTATTGTGATGCAGTAGGATGTTCAAATTCAAATTCAAGCACATTTTGACCATATGAATCACATACACATCTTTCATATATACAAACAAGTGAGTTCAAACAAGGAGACTGGTTCAAACATGGCTGATATGAAACTTGGTGAGTTAAGTGCAAGTTTTGTGAAGTGAGATGCATGAACATGTTCAATTTCTGTTCAAAGCAATTCCAGACCAATTCAAACACATACACATCTTATATTCATGATATTGAATGGATTCAAACACCAAAATAAGTTGGAAACAGACAGTCATGAAAAGTGATTCACAAAATGCAAGTTGTCATGAAAATGAGGCATGAGATATGAATTTTCAGTTCCACATACTTTCTGATTCAATTAATCATAATAGCATACATACATGATATTGAGTAAGTTGAAACACAATTTGGGGCTAACATAGGACTGTCATGAAAAATGAGGGTTTGAGTGAAAACTTGGCCATTTTGATACAAGGCATGAAAAATGCAGTTCATCATTTTAAGCACTATTGACCAAATTAACTCCACACACATATTGAATTCATGATGTTGGATGAATTTAAGCACATATTTAACCATCTCTAGGCCTGAGATCACAACTGGTATATTCATGGTAAAGTTCGATACAAGACATGACATACTTCCAACATAATGAACCAAAATGCTAGAACATGAAATTATGGTGCAAAGGAAAGATGTAGTGTTTACATACCTCTAGTAGACTGTGTTGAGTAGATTAGAACACCAAGAAACCCAGAGGAACTTCCAAATAACACTAGCTTTGAAGCTTTCTTCTTTTTGAAGCAAGAATGCAATCTTTGTGACAGTTGGAGAAATAAACTCCACCAATGATCTTCAACACTTTATACAGTTGAGAAATGATATATGAGAGGTGTTTGATTGATTAAAACACCAAGCAAATGCATAGAATAAGTTTTGGCTGATTTTATGGCTTTTGGTCAAAGTAACTTGGTATGGAAGTTGACTTTTTGAATGGTTTAAGGTCTTGGACACCTTCTATATCATATTTAGAGATTATGTTGATGATTGTTGGGGTGTTTGAATGTAGAGAACTGAGTTTGGCAGCAAATGTACCAAGACAGATTTTTGTGGCTTTTGCAATTTTGTGATTTTGTGATTTTTGGAGTAAGATGTGAAAGAGTGAGAGCTTTGTGTTTCTCTGGTTTTTTTGAATCAATATTCTGTTTTTTTTTTTTTGAAGTGATGAGGGCTTCCTTTTATAGGCAAATGAAAAGAGGGGGCAGATTTGGAGATTTCTTCACATGGAAGAAAGGTTTTACACTTTTGGATCAAACCTCCACAAAGGGGTTTCCTTGGCTAATAGGTAAGCCCAATAGTCAAGTAAAATGATGATTTTGAAAGAGCTAAATGCAGGCTAGAGAGTGTAGGTTGAGGGCTGGTTCAGATTCACTTTTCCACCTCATGCTTGCCTTATGATTTCAAATGCAAGTTGTAAAGCCACTTGCAAGCCCACTTGCAAGTTTGGCTAATTCCTTCTCCTATGAATTTTCTTCACATTTCTAGGCTTTAAACCCTCTACATATCAGAACAACAACATTCAAAGGCTGAGTTTGGTCAGATTGATGGAAAGAATGATTTTTGAATTTTGAACAGTGTGGGACTAAAGTGTGAAATCACCAATCTTGCCATAACCATAACTTTCAGCTCATAAATCCTTTTGAGATGTGCTAGTACTTCTTAGAAAGCCCTCAAATAGCTCTAAAACATTCATGCTTTCATGAGTTTCAATTTCCCAAAGGAACTTGGTCAAAAAGTCTCTCAAAGTTGCTAAAAAATGAACTTAAAAGTGAATTTTTTTCTAAGTCATTTTCCCTTCTCAAAATGAATTTGATCATAACTCCAAATCTATGAATTTTCTGATCATGGACCACTTAGGTACTTTTGTAGGATTTGTCAAGAGCTTTCAAATGAGCTTTGAACCAACTCAATTGGATGTGTGGTTAAGGAGTTATGGTTTAGCCCCTTTCAAAACCCTAATTTCCCGATTTTTCGATTACTCCTTAATCCTTGATCCAATGGTCATGAAAATTGATAGGCATGTGCAATATGATATAAGGATCATTTTATATTCACACTTTGAAGTCCAATTCCTTAAATTTGGAGAGTTAACTTTTCGGTCAACCGTACGATGGATTGGTGACTACCGAGTCGTCTGTTGACACTCTGGACCTCCTGAGACTTTGAAACTTCTTGAGTGAACTTTATTAAGCTATATGAACTTCATGAATCATAATCCCAACATTAAAACACCTTACAACACAAAAGTCAAACTACAGTTGACTTTTACCGGTCAAAAACCCTAATCGGGTACCCTGAGATGCACTGTTCCTGATTCTGGGGTACAACCTCAAATTAAATTCTCAATTGACATCATATGATACCCTTGATCTTGTTTCATGATTGAATTATTCTAAAACATGGATTGAGCACAAATTCTGAAGCTTCAATTTGACTGTACACAACCCTGATTCATTTGTAACTTGACAAAGCCAAACTTGCGCTGGGTTAAGGTTAGATAATTTTATGAGTATGCTCCTAAAATGATAATGAGAATCTAAGGGGTCAAAATTTGGGGTGCAACAGTTTCCCCTATTTAAACATCTTCACTAGATGGAACTGAGAGATGACAATCCTCGTAGAATCGCAGTGAAAGGTATTTAAATATGGAAAACAAAAAATTTTGTCCCTTAGATCCAATGATATGAAAAAAAAAAGGTCATGATATGCCATGAATTCTAAATGATGCTTTATGATGCTTGGATGCAAGACGTATGCAGATGAAAGAAAAACAAAACAACGAGTAACTACTCATGGGGACCTGGTTTTGTGGATCCGACACTGGGGAAAACCGAGGTATAACAATCAATAGTTCAGACATGACTGGTGATAACTGAGAGGAAAATTTCACATGAGGATGCACAAAATTCCAATGAAGATGACAATCTCACTGGGGAAGAGCAAACACTTTACCGGGGAGAGAAGTACATTTCCGTCGGGGAAAAGAGCGACTTTCTACTGGGGAAGTGAAGAACTAGAGACACGAACCTCACTGGGGATGATCAGATGAGGAACTTCCTATATTTGAAGAGTTCAAACGGGATCTTCAGGAATGGACTAGAAACAAAGACCAAACACACTGGGGTTACTAGTAACGACTAGATCTCCGAGACTTGTCTGGGGAAAAAGATTTCAGCGGGGATAATGATGTCACCCAGTTTTAACAGATGGTTCAAAACAGTGCTAGTAACCACTAGACTTTCCGGAGGTAACGGTAACGATCAACCTGAGATAATAACAAATGAGATTTCTCAAATCCAATTGGTAACACGTAGGACTTCGACAGGGGAAATTGGTGACGACCAAATTTCAAGCAATACCAGTAACTACTGGACTTAAAGGAGATCGGTAACGACCAAGTCCGGGTACCAATGACGATTGGATTTCAAGTAATGCCAGTTACGACTGGACTTTAAAGAAACAAGGTGACGACCAGATCAGGGTATACCAACACATGTGGTTATGAGAATGCTAGCAAGCTACTAGGCTTTAGCTGGGGAGGTTGGTAATGACCAAACCAAAAGATACCAATAACGATTGGATTTCAAATGACGCCAGTTACGACTGAACTTCATGGGGAAGAGTTGGTAACGACCAACAAGACATCAATGTCGATAGGACTTTGAACACCTACCAGTTATGACTGGGCTTAAACGGAAGATGAACCAGTAACGACCAGACTTCACAGGGGATTTGCTAGTGACGACTAGACTTCAGAGGGAAAAGGTTGGTAACGGCCAAACCAGAAGATAATAACGAGTAAAGTTAAGACAATGCCAGTTACGACTGGACCTCAAAGGAAAGTACGGTGACGACCAAAAGAAAACCCATAACGATTGGATTTCGAACACTACCGGTTACGACTGGACTTCAATGGAGAAGGTGGTGACGACTGAATCACAAGATACTAACGAGTGGAGTTAAGATAATGCCAGTTACGACTGGTCTTAACAAGAAATATGGTGACGACCAAAAAACTACCAATAACGATTGGCTTCTAAAACAATGCCAGTTACGACTGGAGTCTTAGACGGAAGTTCACTAGTAGTGATCGGACATTCACGGGGAATCGATAGATGGCACACCGAACTCGAGAGACAAAATGAATCACACTGAACCCAGGCTGAAGGGTGTATGTAGTATTGAAAATAAATCCAATACTAATAGGGGAATAGAGCTTTAAACCAGCTAGTCAGAGATGACGAAACAAATTCAAACAAAATTCTCGGAAGTCTTCTTCTGGGACGAGTCTCCACATCATCATAAGAAGTTCTTTGAGAGACAGTCTTCAAGTTTTGATACCCACACATGACCAAAAGGAAATCAGCAGTTCGACTTGCTTACACTTTATTGGGGAATGTAATTGGATTGCATATCAAAGTTATGTTACCCTGAGGTTTCGGGGAAGTATGATCTTCCTCGACTTTTTTCATGAGTTGAAGTTTTTATGTTTGTTAATCTTTTCAAGTTTTATCCAATAATTTGACCCTAATGCTTTCAAAATTATCATTGATCAACGAACAATATTTTGCATAACAAAGAAAAATGAAGTGATAAATTTGCAAAAGAAAGAATGGCTCAACACTGATTTTATTCAAGGATGAAATCTTGCCAATGACAAAATTCCATAGAAATTTTACAAGTGAAAAAAATGGCAATGTGTACAAGGTTACATCGAATCCCATGACCAAACTATACCTAAAGACTAAAATTCCTCAAAATCCTTGCTTCTGACGAGAGCGGTTGGAGTGAATTCTTGTAGGACCTTCTATGTTAGTGATAACTCATATGATACAGTGAAACGCCTTTGTCCCTAATTTTTGCCTGGATCGCCCTTTCGGGTTTTCAATCCACCGGGATGCTCTTTTTTGCCTAAGCCACCCTTTTGGGTTTTCAACTTAGCGAGCTCTCATTTTCTTTCTTTTTCTCTTTTTCTCTTTTCTTTTCTTTTTCTTCAACCCTAACTTTTGCATAAGCCGCTCCTTTGAGTTTTTGGCTTATCGGGTGCTTTTAGGCGTGATATTTTCGTATTGCATCAGAATTCACTGGATGAGTAAGCTGCTCTCCATCCATGGTGGTGAGAATTAATGAGCCTCCTGAGAAGACTGTCTTCACAATAAATGGGTCGTCATAGTTAGGCATCCACTTTCCTCGTGCGTCTTTATGAACTGGCAGAATCTTCTTGAGTACAAGCTCCCCTTCTCGGAACTCTCGGACACAAACTTTCTTGTCAAAATCTCTCTTAATCCTCTTCTGATATAACTGACCATGACACATCGTAGACATGCGCTTCTCGTCGATAAGATTCAACTGGTCAAACCTTTCTCTTACCCATTATGCTTCTTCAAGCTTGGTTTCCATTATGACTCTCAAAGAAGGTATCTCGACCTCAATAGGAAGTACCGCATCCATTCCATATACCAAAGAAAAAGGGGTTGCCCCTGTTGAAGTGCAGACGGACATTCTGTACCCATGCAAGGCAAATGGTAACATCTCATGCCAATCTTTGTAAGTTTTCACCATCTTTTGCAAAATCTTTTTGATGTTTTTATTTGCAGCTTCTACAGCTCCATTCATCTTGGGACGATAAGGAGAAGAATTGTGGTGTTCAATTTTGAAGTCATCACACAACTCTTTCATGACTTTGTTGTTCAAGTTGGTACCATTGTCCGTTATGATCCTGCTTGGAATTCCGTAACGACAGATAATCTCCTTCTTGATAAAATAGGCCACCACTTTCCGAGTAACATTAGTGTAGGACGCAGCTTCCACCCACTTCAGAAAATAATCAATAGCAACCAGAATAAACCGGTCTCCGTTAGAAGCTTTTGGTTCAATTGCCCCGATCATATCGATGCCCCACATAGAGAAAAGCCATGGCGATGACAACACATTTAGCAACGTCGGAGGTACATGCATCTTATCCGCATAAATCTGACACTTGTGACATTACCTGGCATATTGAATACAGTCAGTTTCCAAAGTCAACCAGTAATAACCAGCCCTCAAAATCTTTTTTGGCATAGCATATCCATTGGCATGAGTACCAAACATTCCTTCGTGAACGTCTTGCATTAACAATTCTGCTTCTCGCCTGTCGACACATCTAAGCAGGACCATATCATGATTCCTTTTGTAGAGCACATCATTACTGAGGAAGAACTTGGTTGCTAATCGTCTTAGAGTTTTCTTGTCAAGTGATGTAGTATTTGCTGGATACTCTTGTTTTAACAGGTAATTCTTTATGTCATGGAACCATGCCTTGTCATCAGTTTCTTCTTCAACCATCTAATAGTAGGCGGGCTCGGTCTTGCGTTCAATTCTGATGAGAGTGGAATCATTGACATCCCTGACTTTCCACATTGAGGCTAACATGGCTAGGGCATCGGCAATGTGATTCTCATATCTCGGAACATGTTTGAAAGTGATTTCATCGAAACACTCCATCATCTTGACGATGTAGGCTCTATAAGGGATCAAATTCTCATGTCTAGTTTCCCATTCTCCAGTAACCTGATAAATAACCAAAGTTGAATCCCCACTGACTTCAAGAAGTTTGATTTTGAGGTCGATAGCTTCCTCGAGGCCGAGAATGCATGCTTCATATTCGGCGATATTGTTTGTGCAGTCAAAATCCAACCTGGCTGTGAATGGAGTGTAACTACCTTATGGATTCATTAAGACGGCGCCTACACCATGCCCACTGTAGTTGGAGGAACCATCATACATCATTTTCCACCAAAGACCTTCCTGCGGACCCTCATCAAGACCCGGCTCTTCACAATCTTTTATCAACACGATGTCTTCATCTGGGAAATCAAATTTGAGAGACACATAATCTTCCACTGGTTGATCTGCAAGATATTCTGACAAAACACTACCCTTGATAGACTTATGGGCTACATACTGGATGTCGTATTTTGATAATAACATATGCCAACGGGCGAGTCTTCCAGTCCGAGCAGGCTTCTCAAAGATATACTTTATCGGATCCATTTTTGAAATCAACAAGGTAGTATGACAAATCATGTATTGCCTCAAGAGTTTGGCGGCCCACGCCAAAGCACAACAAGTTTTCTCCAGAAGTGAATATCGGCTTTCACAATCAGTAAACTTCTTACTCAAGTAATAGATAGCATGTTCTTTTCGTCCGGACTCGTCCTGCTGACCTAACACACAACCCATTGAATTCTCAAGCACTGTCAAATACATGAAGAGAGGTCCTCCCGGAACAGGAGGTATCAAGATCGGAGGCTCTTGTAGGTAACCCTTGATCTTATCAAACGCTTGCTGACAATCTGAATTCCAAACGACCGTCTGATCCTTGCGTAACAACTTGAAGATGGGCTCGCAAGTAGGAGTCATATTGGAAATAAATATGGATATGTAGTTCAGACTTCCGAGAAAACCTCTGACTTGTTTCTCAGTCTGCGGAGCTGGCATGTCTTGAATGACTCGGACTTTATCTGGATGTACTTCAATCCCTCGGTGACTGACAATGAAACCGAGTAACTTTCTAGATCTTACTCCAAAGGTGCACTTGGCTGGATTCAGTCTCAACTGATATTTTCTGAGTCTCTTAAACAATTTCAAAAGATGTTCCAAATGGCCCCCCTCGCTCTGAGATTTGGCTATCATGTCATCAACGTATACCTCTATCTCCTTGTTCATCATGTCATGAAATAAAGCCACCATGGCTCTTTGATAAGTAGCACCTGCGTTCTTTAGACCGAAAGGCATAACTTTGTAACAGTAATTCCCCCACGGGGTAATGAAAGTAGTTTTTTCCATGTCTTCGGGATCCATCTTAATCTGGTTATAACCGATGAATCCATCCATAAATGAGAAAACCGCGAAGCGAGTCGTATTATCCACTAATGTATCAATATGCGGCAAAGGGAAATCATCCTTCGGACTGGCCTTGTTTAGATCCCTGTAATCCACACACATTTTGACTTTCCCATCCTTTTTCGGCACATGTACAATATTGGCTACCCATTCGGGGTATTTGGACACTGCTAAGAAACCCGCATCAATCTGTTTTTTCACCTCATCTCGAATCTTGAGAGCCATGTCAGGTCTTGTTCTTCGGAGCTTTTGCTTAACCGGTGGGCATTCTGGTCAAAGTGGTAATTTGTGAATCACTATGTCGGTGTCTAGACCTGGCATATCTTAGTACGACCAAGAAAATATATCCACATATTCTTTCAAAAGTTCTTCTAGTCGCTGCTTGACTTCTGCCCCTAGAGCTGCCCCAATCTTGACTTCTTTCTTGTCTTCTTCGGTGCCAAGATTAATGACTTCTACCTGTTCTTTGTATGGTTGAAGTTCTGTGTACTCATGGTGTGCCAATTTTACCAGTTCATCAGGGATTTCGAAATCTTCATCCTCATCTTCAGCTTGGTATATTGGTGAATCAAAGTCAGGAGGGAATGCAAAGTCATAGGATTCAATGGGTTTTAGGACATCACTGCACGTTGGAATGGCTTAATTTGTTAAAACACACAAAGACAAATGCAGCACACAAAAGAGAAAATTGTTTTTTGGGTTTTTTAAGATTGCCATTTTTAAAATGAAAGCAAAAGCAGTAAAGGAGATAACGCAAGGAAATTAACAAAATAGTTCATTTTTCATTGATTTTCTTGAAAGCACGGGGCCCTTACAAAACATTCCTATAGCCTTGGGCATGGCTATGGAGATTCAAAACAAAAACAAGAAAAGAAAGACAAACAAATTACTTTAACTCAGGAACAACCAAACAAATCTCAATAGCTTCCCAGTTGCTCAAGGCAGTGTTGCAATGATACACTAACTGTTCAAGGTCTTCATCTTTTAAATCTTCCTCCACAACACTGATTTGGAAACCTCCACTGATGAATACTTCTTGTATAGTCTTTGGGCGTCCTTTGTCATGTGTCGGTGCTTCATCATGAGTTGGTTTGTAACCCAACCCTTGGCGATCCATCTTTGGCTTCACTTCAATAACCTCTCGCCATCCTGCGGGAGTGCCTTTTTCCAATGTAGATTTGATGCTCTGAGCGGATGCAAAAAACAGACCACTCTTAGCTACTGTTTCTTCCAACATCACCGCATTAGCTATCTCGAGTGCCTGAAAGGAAGTTTCTAACGCGCCCTTAT
The DNA here is from genome assembly GCA_963859935.3 of Lathyrus sativus. Lineage (NCBI taxonomy): Eukaryota > Viridiplantae > Streptophyta > Magnoliopsida > Fabales > Fabaceae > Lathyrus > Lathyrus sativus. The sequence goes on along the minus strand of OZ012738.1, from coordinate 110,305,788 downwards.
CTGCTTCAATATACTTGAATGATGACAGATTGCTCACCATTAGGTCCTCTTCACCGTGTACAATCACTAATTTATCATTCACAACAAATTTCATTCTCTGATGCAATGTGGAAGTCACTGCCACAGCAGCGTGAATCCACGGTCGTCCCAACAAAAAACTATAAGCTGGGTTAATGTTCATGACATGGAATGTAATATGAACACATGAGGTCCGATCATTGAGGTTGATCCTGCGAAGATAAAAGCAATACAAGAAATGCCAGCGCCAAAAACCGAAAAAGAAGTTCGTGGTTTCCTGGGCAGAATAAACTACATTGCAAGGTTTATCTCTCAGCTCACGGCCACGTGTGAACCGATGTTCAAACTACTGAAAAATGATCAGGCGATTGTCTGGAACAAGGATTACCAGAAGGCATTTGATAAGATAAAACAATATCTACAGGAACCTCCGATCTTGATACCCCCAGTGACCGGAAGACCCTTAATCATGTACTTGAAAGTTCTTGAGAATAGTATGGGGTGTGTTCTCGGTCAGCATGACGAGACGGGCAGAAAAGAGCATGCCATTTACTATTTGAGTAAAAAGTTCACAGACTGTGAATCTCGCTACTCAATGCTGGAGAAGACGTGTTGTGGACTCGCCTGGGCTGCCAAACGTTTACGACAGTACATGCTCAACCACACAACCCTGCTAATTTCGAAGATGGATTCGATCAAGTACGTCTTCGAGAAACAAGTGCTTTCGAGCAGGATTGCCAGATGGCAAATGGTGTTGACGGAATATGACATTCAGTACGTTTCCCAGAAGGCCATCAAGGGAAGCGTATTGTCTGAATACCTTGCCGAACAGCCGATCGAAGATTATTAGCCGATGAAATTTGAATTCCCTGATGAGGATATCATGTTTCTCAAAGTGAAAGATTGCGATGAACCATTGCCGACGAGGGTCCAAAAAGGAAATCCCAATGGAAATTGATATTTGACGGGGCAGTTAATTCTTATGGAAGTGGCATCGGGGCGATCATCACGACTCCCCATGGATCCCACATCCCGTTCACTGCTAGACTGACGTTTCCGGTCACCAATAACGAGGCAGAGTACGAAGCATGCATCATAGATTTAGAAGAAGCGATTAATTTGAGAATCAAGAACCTAGATGTATATGGTGACTCGGCACTTGTGATCAACCAGATTAAAGGGGAGTGGGAAACTCGTCAAGCGAATTTGGTGTCGTACATGAACTATGCCAGAAGGCTGCTTCCGTTCTTTGATCGAGTAGAACTCCATCATGTGCCCAGAGCTGAAAATCAGATGGCTGAGGCCTTAGCCACGTTGGCTTCGATGTATAAAGTCAATTTTTGGAATGAAGCTCCAAGGATTGTTCTTTCTCGTCTTTATAGACCTGCATTCGTCTTTGCGATCGAGGAGGCCTCCGATGGCAAGCCATGGTTCCATGATATCCAGACTTTCCTTATGACTAAGGAGTATCCTGCGGAAGCGTCAACCCAGGATAAAAAGACTCTGAGGAGGCTGTCTGGAAATTTTTATCTCAATCCTGATGGAGTTTTGTATAAAAGAAACCATGATCTCGTGCTACTCAGATGTGTAGATGAGAAAGAAGCGAGTATGCTCATGGAAGAAGTCCATGAAGGCACGTTTGGTACGCACGCCGGCGGGCATGCTATGACAAGATAGATCCTGAGAGCAGGATATTACTGGCTGACGATGGAATCAGATTTCTTTAAATTTGCGAAGAGATGTCATAAATGTCAGATTTATGCTGATAAGATTCATGTGTCGCCGTGCCCGTTGAATGTCATGTCCTCCCCGTGGCCGTTCTCCATGTGGGGCATCGACATGATAGGCAAGATCGAGCCCACTGCTTCTAACGGTCATCGCTTCATTCTAGTAGCCATCGACTACTTCACCAAGTGGGTGGAGGCAGCCTCGTATGCTAACGTGACCAAGCAGGCGGTGGTAAAATTCATAAAGAGGGACATCATCTGTCGTTACAGAATTCCCGAGCGAATCATTACTGATAATAGTTCGAATCTAAATAACAAGATGATGAAGGAGTTATGCCAGAGCTTCAAGATTGAACACCACAGCTCATTTCCTTACCGGCCGAAGATGAGTGGCGCCGTTGAAGCGGCCAATAAAAACATTAAGAAGATTGTACAAAAGATGATTGTGACCTATAAGGACTGGCACGAGATGTTGCCATTTGCACTGCACGGTTATCATACGACGGTATGTACATCAACCGGGGCAACTCCTTTTTTACTGGTGTACAGTATGGAAGTTGTCCTACCGTTAGAAGTTGAGATTCCTTCTTTACGAGTTTTGGTTTACGTAAAACTCGATGAGGCAGAATGGATTAAGAACCAACTAAACCAACTCATCCTAATGGACGAGAAGAGGTTAGCATCGATTGCATATGGTCGTCTGTACCAAAGCCGAATGAAGAAAGCTTATGACAAGAAGGTGTGTCCTAGAAGCTTTCAGACGGGTGATCTCGTCCTGAAGAAGATTCTTCCTCCACACTCCGATCACCGGGGCAAATGGACTCCCAATTACGAAGGTCTGTACGTCGTCAGCCAGGTCTTTTCGGGAGGAGCCTTGTTGTTATCCACGATGGATGGCGAAAATTTTGCATCCCCGGTGAACGCGGACGCAGTTAAAAAATACTTTGCTTAAAAATGACCCGCTGGAAAGAAAAAGAATATCCAGGCAAAAATGGGGCATCCCGGCGAACCATAAAAAAGGGAAAAAGGTTCGGGCAAAAGTTAGGGATATAAATGAAAAAATGTACACCCGCAAAGTCGAAAACCTGGAAGGGCGTCTTTGGCAAAAAAGGGTATCCCGGTGAATCGAAAACCCGAAAGGGAGGTTCAGGCAAAAGTTAGGGATTTGAAAAAGCAAATGACTGCGTTCCGCGTATGGACTTTCTTTGTTTAGTGGTTTGGAAGACCTGAGGGCCGTTTATCTGAATCAATCTCTTCTAAAGCTGAAGCGTCAGAGAAATATCAAAGTCGAGTGGGTCATAGAGGGATCAACTCATGGTGTTCGTCTACGCCATGTTGCCGACATTTGTACATATACTGATGTATATTTATGTTTTTGCTTGCGCAGCTTCCTCATTCCAGGAGCGTGCATCTGTTGTAAAACATTTTGGCCCATTCAGGGGTTCGCTATCAATAAAATATATACTATTCAGCAATTATGTTTGTTTGTTTAGCATCTACCTATTTTGTTTGCGAAAGAACGCCGATGTTTTTGATAAAATGCGCATACATAAACTTACTGGCCTAGGCTGCTGATTGTTGAAACAATGAATTACTTGAACATTGTCGCTAGATGATAACCTTGATGGGTCCCTTTGAGAAGGGTATCTTGTCTGTTTGTTTGTATTGTTGCAGGTATGGCATATTCTAGGCAGTACACCGTATGCATCCCCAAGCAGGATGATTCCTTCTACCCCAGCGAGTGCAGCCGCATCTCCCCACAGAGCCTGAACGCGGGTGTCGCTACTGCGAAAATCGGCGCCGGCTGACAGAAGAGTCGCCACCGTGCGTTATTTATCCCACGGGAGGGAAAGGAAACGCTCAGAGTAAACCTCGCACAACACGGGAAAGGTATGGTCGTCACAACCAAAACCTGGGTTCGGGAGTCGGTTACGCAAGGGGAAGGTATTAGCACCCCTCACGTCCGTCGTACTCGACGGGATCCACGCTTGTTTTCGGGTATGGATTGTTATTCTATCTACTCTAAAGGTCAGGGGTTAAAAAGAAAATAAAATAAAAATAAAAATGACTCGGCAAAGTATCGCACTTTATGCCTACGTATTCCCGTCTGGAACGAGAAATCAGAGTCAACGTAGTTCGCCTACCTACGGGAAAGGAGGGGAAGGTTGCTCGCTAGGATATCGCATCCTATGCCTACGTACTTTCATACAGCATGAAAGATCAGAGCAAACGTAGTTCGGGCCACGTACGACACAGGCTTGTCTTACATTTTTTTATCTCCTTAAGAAAGGGTTTTCCTGATTAAGAGTCCAAGCGGACAAAAATGACGTTTTGATGAGTTCACATTCCTTTACGAAAGAAGTGTCTTTTATTGTGTTTGAACTTTTTATGTGTTTTTCTGCTTGTTTTGAGAAAGAAGAGACAGAACTCTAACCTACGGTTGCGAAGGGAATCAAACTAACCTAACGTTATCATGCATGGGTTAAGACCTAGTGTCTATCATGCTCCTCTCTTGCGCAGAGAGAAACAGAGATCCTAAGGGAATAGACGGAAACAGAAACAATAGCAGATATATACAGTAAAGCAGTAAAATGCATGGATGCAGCAATACAAGCGAGGCAAGGGAGTCCCACTCAACCTCGAACCTAGAAAACAATAGGCAAAAGTGAACAGCATTCACTTTCAACCCAACAGGGTAAGCAGCAAACAATACAGTCAGGAAAACCAATCAATACATCAGAAATGAAATACAGCAAAATAAACAGCCACAGCAGCTCTGCATCAATATCCATCTTCAAGTCATCTTCCATCAACTACAAGCTTCAGTCAGCAGTCTCTATCTTCACAGTCTTCAAGCAAGGGCTTGGGCATCAATCTTCATTCTACAAGGGCTTTTCTTCAAGTCTTATCCTCCAAGCTGAGGGATCAATCACCAGAGTGGATTGGGTGTTAAGCAATTAGTTGACTACCAATGGTGGTAAACCAACTGCTACTAACACATAAGACATTTTCTCTCAAGAGTTCTATCCCTCAGACAATAGCACCAAGCCTTCCAAAGGAAGGGGGTGAGTGTCTCAGAGAGACTCTGTATCACAGAGAAGAATGGATGCAGACAAAGCAATCCATGTTTGAGAAACAAGCTTTCTAATCTAGAGCTCTGCCTTGCTCCTAAACCCTAATCTCCTCAACAGCTGCTAGCAAGAAACACCTCATCAACTCTGGAAGTTGGTCTTCAGGCTCTGGATCTCCAATGGCTCCATCATCATCAGTCTTCAGCTTCCCCAATTCCCAAGCAAACCCAATACCCAAACAAGCAAGCAATAATCCCCAGAGGGCACACCACACCAGTCAATCAAATATAGACAGTGTATTAATAGCAGTAGGGGAATCCTGACTTTTCTAAGGGGATCTAATAACTACCCATAGCCCCTATAGTCCCATAGCTAACCTATTCAAACTCTAAACCCTAAGGGAAATGAATTAATTCTCCTAAGTTGTCACTTAAAACCCTAATTTGTTCATGTTATTCTCACCTAAACTAAACATCTAAAATTAAGTCTTAAAAAATATGAATTAAATTGTATTTACAAGTTGAATATCTAAACTAAACAACCTAAAAAGAATGGACAAAAAAAAATATTAAAGCATCTAATAGAACAAAAATTAACAAAATCATGTATGAAATGAAACTATTTAAAATGCTATTTATTTGGAAAATATGGAAAAAATATCAAATAAAAAATAAAATGCAATTTTTATTTTTTATAATTTTCTAGACATCCTAAAGAAAAATATGCAAAAAGAATTATCAAAAAATAGTGATTTTTCAATTTTATGCGATTTTTAGAAAATGCATGAAAAATGTAAAGAAAATAAAAGAAATATAAAGGAATAAAATGGGATATGGGTGTGGAAAGTAACTCGCTGCAGTTGTGATCCATAGTGGGCTGGAAAAGGGGGCACGAATAATAATTGAGCAAGGCCCAATACTCACTTCAGGAAATAATTGGAAAATGCCAGAAAAATAACCAAGAGCTCAGTGTAAATAGCAATCAGTTCACGCGTGTTTGTTTGGGCTTATTGATTGAGGGGTGTCATTAGCAATGCAGAGTCCAAAGCCCAACGTTTCAATTAAATGAAACGCGGTGTTTCGCTCCCAAGTCTTCCCTCCGTTTTTTACTTTCAATTTGGACCGTTGGATGGAGAGAATTAGTCAAACAACCAGAAGGATCGAACGGTGGTGCACTCGTCTTCCCCAAAACATCACCTAGGGTTTCAGAAAATCCCTTCATCCCCACATTTTCTCTGCGTGCTATCTCACAGCTCACTCAACCAAAATGGAAACTCCAAAGACCAAAAATGATCCTCTTCCTTCCCTCTACACGACTGTAGCCTTAGTTTTTCCTAACACTCAAATTACAGAGGAACCCGATAGCTAGAAGCTTTGAGCACCAAGGAATATCACTGATATGCATGCTCATGATTCTTGCTCAAACTGGTACGATTGTGTTCTATGCATTATAGGGAGTATTCTAAACCTAATGGCTAGTATTATAGTAATCCAACATGTGAGTTCTTGATCACTAACCAGAAACTGCCATAGAAGCAACCTTCAAGAACAACCCTAAAACTACTCCTGAATCATCCCCTAGGGGTCTCTATCACATATACCCTAACAACATGCTCTGACTATGGATAAATATGGTGATTCGATTGAAATTTCATACCTTGCAAATGATGATGGCAATGGTGGTTAGACTCCAATTCAAGCCTTGATACTTGCTGTAAGTGATCTTCAATGACTATGTGTGCTTCTGTTTGCTATGGTTCTTGCTCAATCTTTGTGAATCACTCTATCCCACTCTTCATGCAAGTTGGAGTTTAAACTTGGATCTCCTTCTCCAGCCACGAATTCCTTCCACTTTCCTTGGCCAAATACTCTAGGATGATGGTGGATGATGATGATAACAGAAATTGGAATGGTAGATGAAGCTTTAATGGAGTTTGGATAGAAAATGCAAATTGGAGAAAGAATATGAATGGTACAATTCTTGGTTGATTCAGCCAATTCTTGATGTGAATTATGGTGTTGGAATGATGATGATGAAGATTCAATCCAAAGATATGAAGATTGATGGAGATTATAGAGAGTTTTAGGAACTTATGCCAAAATGAGAAAGTGTGGAAAACTTGGGGTTTTGAACAAATGGAATCACCAACCATGGCATGAAGCTCTTCATATCAATATATACATGGGTTTAGAAACTCCTAGAACCTTGGAGAAGTTTCCCTTGTATTCTTTCCCTTGAATTTGGTTTATGTTTCTTTTATTGCAAGCAACCATGCATAACTCACAAATTATGAACTAAACTCAAAATTCCACTTTAGCCAATGTCTTTAAAATGACCTTTCCATTCAAAATGACCTATAATTTTGCTTCATTTGGCCAAGATATGAAAAATCTCATTTTTAAAGCCATTTTTATTCATTAAATCCAACAATTTTGGAACCTTGTGCTATGAATCTTTCCAATCTCTCAGGGTCACTTTTCTAGACTCAAAATGTCATTTGGAACAAGTTTTATGTTGTAAAGTTTTCCATTTGAAGCTTCCTTGTATGAGTTTTGGGCATAGGTTAAAATGACCTGTAATTCACAAATGACCAAAATACCCTTTTCTTGCCAAGACCATAAGTAGAGTTCCCCAAATCATATGAAGGCATACTATACCATTATAGAAATCTAAGACAATAAGGAACAACTCTTATGTTTACCATAAATTCATTTGAAATCTCCTTGAGTGGTAAAAATAGCTTGGAAGTCAAGTCACTTTCACAGACAAAATTTCAGATACCTCAGATGACCTGTAACTTGCAAGGACCATAACTTGAGTTCTATAAATCTCCTTGATGTCTTCCACCACTAAAATTAAAGTTCTTGATATCCTCTACAAGTTTCATGTTGGACAAGGATCCATTTGAAGCTTGCATTTTGACTTATCTTGCTTGGAAATTTGACCTAAACTAGGGGATTTTATATAGAAACCCTAATTTAGACCCTCCTCTTCTCCTTGATTCCTCTTGATTTCTTCTTAGCATAACAACATATCCTTATTCTCCATGTCAAATGATGAACCCCACATCTCTTCAATAGCCCTTAATGCCTCTCCAACAATCCTTTGACCTAGGGTTGACTCAGGGTTGACCCAGATGAAACCCTAGTTGACTGTCTTCCACTGCAATTCTTGTGTCTACCCCAATGACTTGTTTACTTCTCCAAATGACTTTCTAAGTCCTCCAAGATGTCTAGATACTTCGCATGCTCAGCCCATAGCTCACCATTTCTTTGTTGATCCTCAGACACCCTCAGTTAGGAGATAGATGAACTGCTTGATCCATTGACTTGATAGCTCCCAAATTCTTTTCTGAGGACTTGAATGAGGTTGAATCAGGATAATAACCTCTTGATAGGCCTCTAGGGATGATAATAATGATTGGCCCCTGCTGGATGACTTGCTGTGCTTATGCTATGCAGATGGTTAGGCTATGTACATGACTCTATATGCAAATGCTAATGATATTGAAACATAAACCCAGTGAATAAGGTTGAGCAAATTTTAGGGTGCAACAGCTGCCCCTATTCAAGCGACTTGGACCCGATTGGGTGAAGAGCCCGGAGCCTTCAGACATTCGCGGTACGAGACGGTTGAATACTAAGAACCCAGAAATTTGCCAACCGCAGAAATAAGCTATGCTCCTGCTTGGGGGACGACATTTATCAGCTGAATCTGACTGTTACAGTAACCAACTGATCCCATGCGGGGATTATTTTTATCAGCCTGAAAAAAGACTTTATCATCACAGAGATAGAACATTGTCCACGTCAGGACGCCTGCTTCAACAACTTTGCTGGGGATGGCTCGTCTGCCTTCTCGTCAGAAATAAATCGTCCATGTTAGGAATAAACTCTTCCACGTTAGGAATAACACCGTCCACGTAAGGAATAACACTGTCCACGTTAGGACTATATCACTTTTCCACGCAAGGAAACCCTCTATTGTCCTGGTTTGTCCACGTGAGGACTCCACTTTTCCATGTAAGGGGTGCATCTTTGTTCCACGTAAGGAATCACAATCTTATCTTGACCTATCCACGTAAGGGAACACAACCTCGATCTGTCCACGTCAGGACTCCAACTTGATATGTCCACGTCAGGACTCCATCTTTCTACGTAAGGAAACACATTTCTTTTCTGAACTTGTCCACGTCAGGACTAAACCCTTCCACGTAAGGCATATGTCGTTCTTCCACGTAAGGAATCAGTCTTTCCACGTCAGGAATACCAATCTTCTTTCCACGTTAGGAATTCTTCGTTCCCAGTAAGGAATAACCATCCTTCCACGTAAGGAATACCTTGATCTGTCCAAGTCAGGACTAAACTCTTCCACGTAAGGAATCAAACTTGATACGTCCGCGTAAGGACTCAATCTTTCCACGTAAGGAATCATCTTTTTTTTCCACGTCAGGAATAACATTTCCACGTTAGGAATAACACTTCCACATTAGGAATAACATCTTTCTCTCCCACGTAAGGACTAAGAATTCGTCTAGATCTGTCCGCGTCAGGACTAAACTTTCCGCGTTAGGAATACACTTGCTTCCCCGTAAGGAATATACCTGTCCACGTCAGGACTCACGTTTCGTCTTGATTGGTCCACGTCAGGACTCGCCTCTTGACTTAATGAGAAAATAAAACCTCGTCCACGTTAGGACTCGTACCTCAACCTACCTAAGTAATAGAACCTATCCACATCAGGACTTGTGCGTCTTTGACTTGCTGGGGAAATAACCCCGTCCACGTCAGGACACACACTTCGCCAACAACACGAAGAAGGATAAATTTGGTCCACGTCAGGACTCTCGTATCTTGTCATCACGAAGAACTATAAACTTGTCCACGTCAGGACGCACATCTCACCATTACAAATAGAGATATCTGCTGGAAATAAATTGTCCACGTCAGGACTCATTTCTCTCTTGACCCCAAACCACAAACTTCTTAGCACTGACGTGACAGCGACTTTGAAGCGGACTCTATTGGGGATACCTGGAAACCAAACTATCGGGCGCCTGTTCTGATAACCGACGGCAGCCTCTGAAATTCTGATTTATGAACCTTCTGATGACAAATAACTCTGCTTGGGAATGAGGAGAGATTTTGCCTACTGACTCTGGCGGGGAAAACACGAGAAATTCACAAATAACTCTGTTCGGAGACAAAGAGAACTTCATTATGATAACTCTGTGGGGAGTAATGCCGAAGCTGACACTTCATGGGATGTCTCACGTCGAGATCTTGAATGTTTGGTAATTTATTTGAGCAAGAGCTCTCTCCACCTGCAAGAGGAATAATACTTGAACGCAAACGGCTAGCCAACCTAGTTTATGTTTCACAAATGCATATGTTTGGCAATGATGCAATGCTCCCTTCGACATGGGAATGCTACACGTTTCTTTGGTTAATGCAAGTATGACACTATATGCTGATGCGAATGCAGACTCGAACTGTTGGGCACAGGAGCTGCTTCAGCAAAATAAATGCTGAAAATAATGCCAACTCCGCTGGGGATAGCCAGGTGCTACAGAATCATTCCAGCAAAATAAATGCTGGGCAGATGAAGTCGATTCAACTGGGAAATTGGGAACTTAACCCAGCACCTTGTTGAAGGACCACCCTGCTGGAGAATATAACTCTGCTGGGGAACAGCAGATGCGCCTGGTATGATTGAACTTCTGCGGGAAAGTGAACGGATATCATACGGTATTCTGACAAAATGAATGCCATGACCCACACCAACTTTGCCGGGGAGAGCCTTAATCTTCGAGTTCCACTGGGAGGAATACTTGCTGAGAAGAGAATTCCGCTGGGGATGGGATGATTTTCTTGGGAAAAATCAACTGACTCCACTGGGGGAGAGTAAATAACCCTGCGGGGAAAGGTAAACTGCCTGAACACCGCTCGCTAATTGGAAATATTAATCTTCTGAGGCTGAACCACTCTCTGCTGAGGATAAATGACTTTGCTGGAGCATGTCCTCTTGGATAGGCTACGATTAGCTGGGGAATTCGATCCTTCTTCAGTAAGAACATGCATGACCTGCGTGAGGGTCGAGTCTTTCGTTAATGCAATCTTTTGATCATCTTCCTCGTGCGGTTATGAAACCTGCAACAACACAAACAAGACAAGACAAGCCTATGCAACCAAATCGATTCAGGTTAGCGACGTTATTTTCAGTTAATTCGAAGCTTTAGCAATTGTTGGCAAGGGCCAGTGATGTTATACACATGCTAGTTTCAATAAACTTAGGCGTTTTATCATGCACAAAACAGTAAAGAACTAGCATCAAGTACTGAATAACATATTTTATTGATTGGGCCCCTGAATGGGCAGAGTTTGTACACGGAACGTAACTCCTGAAAAGAGGAAGCTACACAAAGCAAATATACAAGTATGCATAAGAAGCATAAATATATTGACAAACTAAATTTGTACACATGTCGGCAACGGGATGCAGATGAACACCACGAGCTGATCCTCCTATGACTCGTCCGACTTTAATGCTTTTCCCGGTATTCGTACTTCTGGAAAGGTTGTACCAGATAACCGATCCTCCCCGTTATATTCTCCCGCATTGATGCTCAGTGCAATATCAAATTCGGACCGCAGTCATTTGCTTTTCAAATCCCTAACTTTTGCTTGAACCGCCCTTTACGGGTTTTCAGTTCACCGGGATACCCCTTTTTTGCCGAAGCCGCCCAGTGTAGGTTTTCAACTTCGCGGGTGTACATTTTTTCAATTTTATCCCTAACTTTTGCCCGAACCTTTCATTCTGTTTTTGGTTCGCCAGGATGCCCCATTTTTGCCTGGACTCTCTTTTTTCTGTCCAGCGGGTCTATTTTAAGCAAAGTATTTTTTAACTGCGTCCGAATTCACAGGCGACGTGAAGTCTTCTCCGTCCATGGTGGACAACAACAACGCTCCTCCTGAAAAGACTTTCCTGACAACGTATGGCCCTTCGTAGTTGGGGGTCCACTTGCCCCTGTGATCTGCTTGCGGCGGGAGAATCCTTTTCAGCACAAGGTCGCCCGTCTGAAAGCTTCGCGGATGTATTTTCTTATCATACGCTTTCTTCATTCGGCTCTGGTATAAACGACCGTATGCTAGAGAAGCTAGCCTCTTCTCGTCCATCAAACTCAGTTGGTTTAACCTGTCTTTCACCCATTCTGCCTCATCCAGCTGAACGTCTCGCAATACCCTCAGAGAAGGGATCTCAACTTCCAATGGTAATACCGCCTCCATTCCGTACACTAACGAGAACGGGGTTGCCCCGGTTGACGTGCGTACCGTCGTACGATAACCGTGCAAAGCGAAAGGTAGCATCTCGTGCCAATCCTTATAGGTCACCACCATTTTCTGAACGATCTTCTTGATATTCTTATTGGCCGCCTCAACAGCGCCATTCATCTTGGGTCGGTAAGGGGAGGAGTTGTGATGTTCGATCTTGAAATTCTGACAGAGCTCCTTCATCATTTTGTTGTTCAGGTTCGAACCGTTATCCGTGATTATCCGCTCGGGAATCCCATATCGGCAAATGATATCTCTCTTGATGAACCTGGCCACCACTTGCTTAGTTACATTTGCGTAAGACGCCGCTTCCACCCATTTGGTGAAATAATCGATTGCTACTAGAATGAACTGGTGCCCGTTAGAAGCTGTCGGCTCGATTTTTCCAATCATATCGATTCCCCACATCGAAAATGGCCAAGGCAATGACATCACATTCAGAGGACTTGGAGGCACATGGATCTTGTCAGCATAGATTTGGCACTTGTGGCACTTTCTTGCAAACTTGAAACAATCAGTTTCCATGGTCAGCCAAAAGTAGCCTGCCCGCAGCAGCTTTCTTGTCATAGCATGTCCACCAGCATGCGTACCAAAGGTACCTTCGTGTATTTCCTCCATGAGCAACTTTGCCTCTCTTTCATCTACACAACGCAACAGCACCAAATCGTGGTTTCTTCTGTATAAGACGCCATCCGGGTTCAAATAGAAATTACCCGCTAATCTCCTGAGAGTCTTTTGATCTTGACGGGATGCCCCAGCCGGATACTCTTTGTTCTTCAGGAAGTTAAGGATATCAAAATACCATGGTTTGTCGTCGGATGCTTCATCAATAGCAAATACATAAGCTGGCCTGTCAAGCCGAGAGATAATGATTCGGGGAGCCTCGTTCCAGAAGTTGACTTTGTACATGGAAGACAAAGTGGCGAGGGCGTCAGCCATTTGATTCTCTGCCCGCGGTACGTGATGAAATTCAACTTTGTCAAAGAAAGGCAACAATCTCCTTGCATAATTCATGTAGTGTATCAAGTTGGGCTGACGTGTCTCCCATTCCCCTTTGATCTGATTCACTACCAGAGCTGAGTCTCCGTATACGTCAAGATGTTTGATCCGCAAATCAATGGCTTCTTCAAGCCCCATTATACAAGCTTCGTATTCGGCTTCATTATTGGTAACGACAAAGGTCAATCGGGCAGTAAACGGGATGTGCGATCCATGTGGCGTAGTGATGATTGCCCCTATTCCGCTACCGTAAGCATTCACAGCTCCGTCAAATATCATCTTCCATTTGGAACCCAACTCTGGTCCTTCGTCTGGAAACGGCTCTTCACAATCTTTCATCTTTAGGTACATGATATCCTCGTCAGGAAAATCAAACCTCATCGATTGGTACTCTTCAATAGGCTGCTCTGCCAGATATTCGGACAGCACACTCCCCTTTATAGCCTTTTGCGAGACGTATTGGATGTCATATTCAGTCAAGACCATCTGCCAACGGGCAATTCTTCCTGAAAACGCCTGCTTTTCAAATACATATTTGATAGGATCCATCTTCGAGATGAGCATGGTTGTATGATTCAGCATGTATTGCCTCAAACGCTTGGCGGCCCAAGCTAGTGCGCAGCAAGTTTTCTCCAGCATTGAATACCGAGATTCGCAGTCTGTAAATTTCTTACTCAAGTAGTAGATCGCATGCTCTTTTCTCTCTGTCTCGTCATGTTGACCGAGAACACAACCCATGCTTCCCTCAAGAACCGTCAAATACATGATCAAGGGCCTACCTGCCACTGGGGGTATCAAAATAGGAGGCTCCTGCAAGTACTGCTTTATTTTATCGAACGCCTTTTGACAATTCTCGTTCCATGTTACAGCTTGATCTTTCTTCAACAGCTTGAATAACGGTTCACACGTGGCCGTTAGGTGAGATATGAACCGGGCAATGTAGTTCAACCTCCCTAAAAACTCGCGTACCTCTTTTTCTGTTTTAGGCGTCGGAATTTCTTGGATTGCTTTTATTTTAGCAGGATCGACCTCTATTCCTCTTTCGCTTACGATAAATCCCAGCAGCTTACCCGATCTCACCCCGAAGGTGCATTTATTAGGGTTCAGCCTCAGCCTGAACTTCCTAAGTCTTTTAAATAACTTCAGCAAATTCACCAGATGCTCTTCCTCCGTCTGGGATTTGGCAATCATATCGTCAACATAAACTTCGATCTCTTTATGCATCATATCATGGAAAAGAGTCGTCATCGCACGCTGATATGTTGCCCCAGCATTTTTCAAACCAAAGGGCATCACTTTATAGCAAAATGTTCCCCAAGGCGTTATGAAAGTGGTCTTCTCCATATCCTCTGGCGCCATTTTAATTTGATTATAGCCCGAAAAGCCATCCATGAAGGAGAATACGAAGTATTGAGCGGTATTATCAACTAGCACGTCAATATGAGGAAGCGGAAAATCGTCTTTTGGGCTTGCTTTATTCAAATCTCGATAATCCACGCACATCCGAACCTTGCCATCTTTCTTTGGCACCGGTACGATGTTAGCAACCCATGAGGGATATTTCGTCACAGCCAGGAAACCAGCGTCCCACTGTTTTTGAACTTCCTCTTTGATCTTCACTGCCATATCTGGTCGAGTTCTGCGAAGTTTTTGCTTGACTGGCGGGCAATCTTCTTTCAGTGGCAGGCGATGCACAACCATATCTGTATCGAGCCCTGGCATATCTTCGTACGACCAAGCGAATACATCACTATACTCTCGAAGCATTTCAACCAGTCTTCGCTTGATATCGCCCTGCAGCGCGGCTCCGATACGAATCTTCTTCTCGACCCCTTCCGACCCCAAGTTGATAATTTCGATGACCTCGTCGTGAGGCAGAATGGCTCTTTCCTCTTGCTTCACCAACCAAGACAGTTCTTCAGGAACGTCGCTATCTTCGACAACCTCTTCTTCGGCCTGAAATACCGGGTGTTCAAAGTCGGGACGAGTCATAGGTGGTTCAACGATGTCATCTGAAAATGTTATCCTGCAAAAGGAATGGTTAAGTGCTTCAAAATGCGTATAAAGCGAATAACCACGTTGCCATTTTATTGAAAAATATAAAACAAGAAAGACAGGGATTACAGTATTTGCACATGAAAAAACGCCATTTATTTAATGATTAACACGCAATGTTCATAACAACACAGCCCTAAGCAAGTACTGATGCCCTGGACAAGACATCAGATTATTCAACAATTAATAAAGCAAAGTTTTACTGTTTAAGAGTCACAGGAAGAAGCTCCTGAATAGACCAGTTGCACAGTCCTTGTCCTGGCGTGCTTGGCTGAATCCAGGCATCCATATCACAGTCACTGTCTCCTTCGTCAGACTCCGAAGCAGCGTTGATGGTTTCATGACATACTCCACTGGCAGAGATGGTAATTGGCCCTCTGAAACGGGGTGCCCCCACGGAAGGAGTTGATGACGACGGTTGGTATCCTAGCCCGAACCGGTCCATCTTCACAGGAATATCCAGCACTTTGCCCCATCCCTTTGCTTCTCCTGCTTCCACTAGAGCTTGAGCTTCTTTATACGATGAGACGACTATATCTGGCACTTTGCTCGGCCCGGGACCTTTGTCCTTGATGTGCAACCCTTCAAACGCCTGGCAGGGTGTTTCGTGGATCTCTCCGTCGACCTCCACATATTTAAATGACGATAGATGGTTGACCAGGATGTCCTCTTCTCCGCATACAGTGACTACGCTGTCTCCGACCATATATTTCAACTTCTGATGTAGGGTAGACGTGATTGCCCCCGCCCCATGAATCCACGGTCTTCCAAGAAAGCAGCTGTACGCAGGCTGAATATCCATGATATAAAACTCAGTTGCGAACACCTCTGGCCCCACCTGTAGAGGCAATGTGATCGATCCAAAGACTGTTCTCCGCGTGCCATCAAACGCTCTGACTACCAAGTCGCTGGGCGTGCACAAGATTCCTCTAACGTCCAGCTTCATCATCGCCTTCTTGGGCAACACATTTAAAGACGATCCGGTGTCGACCAATACATGCGACATTACTGATCCTCTACACTCGACAGATACGTGCAGCGCCATATTATGATCTCTCCCTTTCGGGGTCAAATCAAAGTCAGTAAAGCCCAGGCTGTGGCCTGCATTCACATGTGCCAACACTCCTTCCAGTTGATTCACGGAGACGTCTTGGGGTACAAAGGAAGTATCCAGGACTTTCAGCAAAGCGTTTCTGTGAGCTTCAGAACATAAGAGCAACGACAATATAGATATCTTGGACGGCGTCTGTTGCAGATGCTCCACAATCTTATAATCACTTTTTCGGATCAAGCGCATGAACTCTTCTACATCTTTCGATGCTGCTTCTTTTTCGCTTGCTTGCACTGGGACATTCTCAACCATTTTCCCTTTTCCCTTCGCTAATCTTTCGGCCTCCACTTCAGGTGATATAAAGATCCTACCACTCCTTGTCATACCTCCCGAACCAACAACATTATCCACAGTCTCGGCTGGCTGCTTATTAACATCAATCTTTATCCCGTCACAATACACCTCCAACCCATATGACCATGGGACTGCTTTCGTGTTCTCGTACGGGATCGGCCCGGCCTTAGTTATGGTGATCGGTGGTCGCTGAGCTGGTGCTGCGATAGTGATTGTCTTTCGAGGAATCGTTACAGTGGCCACATCATTCTGATCATATGCTACTGCCCCTGCGGGCTCTTCAGTTGCTGCTTGGTCAAACTGCAATATGCCTTCATCAATTAAAGCCTGAATGCCTTTCTTCAAATCATCACACCCCCCAGCTAGGGTCCAGCATTCTAAACAATATTCGTCACATCCTGGATAAACACCCCCTTGCAACAGTCGGCTTTTTATCTCGCTCAGCGGCGTCTTTAAATCGTCGATATTCGTAATCAGATTCAATCCTTCCTCAGTCAGAATGGCGTTTGCCCCGTGATTAGGCATGGGCTTCTGCACTATATTCGGACCTGCCGTTCCAAAATTAATAGTCTTATTGTCCAAAAGATCCTGCACAACGTGCTTAAAAGCATGGCAACCTTCTATATCGTGGCCCGGAGCCCCAGAATGAAACTCACAGTGCCTGCTTGCATCGTAACCAAACGGGGGAGCTCCCGTTATCGGTGCCAGAGTCCTCTTCTCTACCAGGTTCAATCCCAACAATGTCTGCAATAAATCAGCATATGTCGTGGGAGGCTTCTCAAACACTCTTCTTGGTTTGCCACCCTGGAATCTTCGTTGAGCCTGCTGTGCCCCCTGCTGAGGTTGTTGCTGCTGCATTGGCTGCTGCTGAGACGGTTGTTATTGCTGGTACGGGATAGTAACACTCGCCACCTGCTGCGGCTGATGATATTGGTTTCGTCCCCTGCCTCGGCCTCGGCCTCGGCCTCCAAATACTGCGCTTGCCTCGCCCTGACGGCGCCCACCAAAAGTCCTCTTATTACTGCCAGATGCAGTTGATTCCTCAACCTGGAACTTTCCTTGCTTAATGTCACGTTCAATCTTTTCTCCCATCAGAATTAGGTCTGAAAAACTAGCCAGAGACGTGTGAAACAACATGTCATGAAACAAGCCTGTGAAGGTGCTGACGAACATGTCATTCATTTCCTTGTCTTCTACGGGAGGACGGACCCTGGCAGCCATATCGCGCCACCTTTGCGCGTACTCTTTAAAGCTCTCCCCCTTCTTCTGAGACAGCCCTGCCAATTGGACCCAATTGGGTGCCAAATCGCTGTTATACTTGTAGTGAGCTACAAAGGCCTCTGCCAATTTCTTCCATGTCTTGATATTGGTTGGCTCCAACCCCATATACCACTCTAGGGAAGGACCCGACAGACTATCTTGAAAGAAATGCATTAGCATTCTTTCATCAGTTGAGTAGGCAGACATCTTTCGGTAATAAGCCCGTACATGCACTTTCGGACATGTGTCCCCTTTATACTTATCAAACGCAAGAGCTTTGAATTTGATTGGCACCCTCAAGCCAGGTACCAGACCCATTGTTGCCATGTCCAAGCCCACAGCACTTTGGTTCAGGACCCCCCTCATCTGCTCTTCCAGCATTCTGATCTTCTGGGAGTCATCCATCGGTCCTTCGAAACCTCCGCCGGAGAAAGTGTCCTCCTGCTGATCTTCTTGCCACATACCATTCCCAGCTCCATACCCGTCATATCCATTATTGCGTCCAGCCCTGACTTGATTCATCCCCGGACCTCGGCCTCTGTTGCCGTATCCCTGAACTTCTCCAGCAGGCCCAAAAGCCATAAACCCAGCGCCGTTTCCATTTCCGAAGCCTCCATAGCCCTGATTGGCCATACCATAACCGTCTTGCCCAAAGCCTTGAGCATTGAAACCATATTTCCCAGTGTTATCGAATCCCTGATCATTGAACCCGAATCCAACATTGACAAAGCCGTTGCCTCCCATATTATCACCCAAGTTGACATCACCAAGCCCAACGTTATGGACAGCAGCCTCGTTCCCAACTCCGACGTTACCATTCACAACAGCGGTAGCGTTGTTGACATTAACAGCGGGTATATTGGCTACAGGTGGAGCTACTGGCGTGGGAGTACCATCTCCATGAGCAGTATCGACCCGTACGGACTGATGATCCTCATTACCATGACCAGCATTCCGAGCCAACAGAGGCTGGACCATGGCTTGCAAATTTTCCTGACCTTTTGCAATAGCCTCCATGGTCTGCATAAAGAGAGCGAGCTTCTCGCGCACATCTTGCATCTCGTTCTGCATTTGATCCATGATTCTTCGACAGTTGGTGCGGGTAGAGTAGCGGTGCGGGTGTTGATCTGCAATCCTGGAAAGTACCTGGTACAGAGCAGGAAATAAGATAACGTCCGATGATTACCTGTAATGCAATATGAATATGAATGCAATGCAACGTGTGTGTCTGTGCATTAGGGAAATTCATTCCCCGGTTCTAGTGTGAAGGTGCCGGTGCAGTGACAGTGCTAATAATATAAAGATCGGAGCTGAATCACAGAAAGCCTCATATATTGCTGAGAAACCAAAAAAACCCAGAATACAATGTCGCTGAGAGTACAACAAGAAGGCATGACCTCGACCAACAATCCTGGTGATGGTCAGCATTATGCAAATAAAGCATACAAGTTACTACATGAAATGATCAAATCCTCCCATAAGTCTGGTATTCTTCTAGCAGCTTCCTGGTCTCCGAATGACTTGGTCGATCAAGCAGCCCTTCAACAAGTTGGTTTCTTTTCTTGAGAACACGCCGCACGTCTTCAGCAGTTTCTTCCCATGCCCCCTCTCCGAAGCGATCTTCCAGTTTACGCTTCT
This sequence comes from Lathyrus sativus, assembly GCA_963859935.3. Taxonomy (NCBI): domain Eukaryota; kingdom Viridiplantae; phylum Streptophyta; class Magnoliopsida; order Fabales; family Fabaceae; genus Lathyrus; species Lathyrus sativus. The sequence goes on along the minus strand of OZ012738.1, from coordinate 110,286,284 downwards.
GAGACACAGCTTCATCTCTGCCCTTGATGGCCTTGTTTAGTGAGTTCTGGAGACTGTACCGGGTCATCACTTCTTCTTCACACTTCTTGATGCTGGACTTCAACTGCTCTTCGAGGTCGGAGATTTGCTGCTTCAACTTATCCTCCCTCTTCTTGTTGTTAGTGAGCGTGGCATTCCAAGTCTTATTGCAAGAAGAGATCTCTCGGTGAGCTATGTCAAGCGCCTTCTTCTTGGATTCAAGCATGTCATGGGAACTTTTGAACTCTTGCCCCAGTCGCTCACGCTTCTTCCTCTCCTCAGTCAACTCAGCCCCTAACCTGTTCATTAGCTCAATCTGCTGTTGGAAAGCATGGACGGCCCTTTTTTTCTCGCTGCGTATCTGGGCTAACTCCTGCTTTAACCCTTCGTTGATCTTCAATAAGGCTTCTTTTTCTCTCACAACCTGCTCATAGGCTTCCCTGGAAACAGTAGTTGGCTCTGCTACCGGAATAGGAACGAGAACTGGTGCGTCTGGAAATGGCATCTTCAACTGACTGTCTCTCTCCTGAATCCACACTCTATAAGGTGCATAGGCCTGACAGTCATTCTTTCCTAACAACGGCTTCCCTCTTCGGTTAATATGCGTCCAGGCATGCTGCAACTTGGCCAATAACTCCCCCTTCACGTCTCCGGTGAAGTACAGAGATTCCTGTACTTCTTCCTCTTTTGGCGGGTTCTTCAGGGCGTATCCGAACTGACGGACGAACAGAGAAGGGTTGTGGTTGATACACCCTTTTCTTCCTACCAGCGGAACATTAGGGTAACCAGAACAACTGAAGATAAGCTCGGATCCCAGCAGATCTCTATCAAACCAATCAACGTCTTCAGAAGTTAACCTCATCATATGCTCTGGCCAGTCGGGCGTAATTGCATTATCCATGAAAGGTCCCCTCGAAGGAAAATGACTCTTGAACCACATATACAGCAAAGGTACGCAACAGGAGACATTCTTGCCTCTCCTGTTTTCATTCCTGTAGTGCATCGAATGGTAAAAGTCCCCGATCAGTGTTGGTACTGGGTTACCGGCAGCAAATAAATGAAATGCATCCATGTCTACGAAGTTTGGGAAGTTAGGGAACAACACTATCCCATAAATGCAGAGGGCCAAAATAGCGTTAAAGACCACCCAACACCCATTCTTGGCGTGCTCTTGAGCCTTACCAACCAGAAACTGAAGAGAAAAACCCGGAACCCCTCGCCACGTAGTCATCAACAAGTCAGAAGCATTCATATGCAGGGCCTTGGCTAAATCCTCCAAATTGGGCTCAGCAGCTGAGTGGATAAAAGGAACTGCATTCTGAACCGGCAGCTCAGTAAGCTCTACATACTCCTCCATGGTGGGACCCAAGATAAAGTCCGCAAACGTGAAACATCTCAAAGCCGGGTCATAGAATTGCATTAAGGTGTATAACCCATTCAATTCGTCCTCGGTAGACCTACGCACTAATCCCAACAACCGCCCGTAACTCTGCCTGAAGCTTCTACGGACATCCTCATTCGCAAGAGAAATCAGACCCAGGAGTGGAGTAATATCGGGGACAGGTAGCTTATACGCAACGGTCATCCTCAAGCCAGCCATGATCAAATATTCAGAAGTCCAGACACTAGAACCGGGGGAATGCACCTGCAGCACAGACACACGTTAGTTGGATGCAATGATGATGGGTATGCAACAATGCAATGCAAGTAACATGCAACAGGGACCAACTGCCATAGCTGAGTAGCCTGAACCATATCAAGAAGTCTCAGATAGACCCTCTAGAAATTCCCAAAACCTGGTCTCGGATAGACCTATAATAAAGCTCCAACAACAGTCTCTGACAGACCTCAAACCATAACTCAGACTGGTCTCTAGTAGACCTTAAATCATATCTCCAAATGGTCTCTGACAGACCTTAGAACTATCCAACTGGTCTCTGACAGACCTCATAACACACCTCCAAATGGTCTCTGACAGACCTCATAACTCTCCATAAGTACCCAGGATCTCTGATCGGGAAATAACCGGTATCTGAAAGTCTAGTTACCTGCATAACCCCAAACCCTCTCACAGGTGGATGTCCTAGTAACTGACAAAGGTATGGCATCCTATGCGGTCGTCGGCGTCACAGACTTTCAGGGTTGATGATACGATTCCCAGAAGGAGTGGCATCATTAAATCCTGAAGAGGCCTCACTTAGCCAACTTCCAAATGATCGGTCCCCAGAGTCGACAATCCAACTAACCAGCAACCCAAGCCACCCAAAGGGCAGGACAAGAGGCCAACCAGAAGAATCTCGTCTGAGCGTAGATTTCGCGGGACACTAGGACATGCAAAGCACGTGCGCGCCCACTAATCTCTACTCTAAGTCTAAGGTGCACTCAAGCCCAGGTCCGGCTTCTCGCTCAATATCAGAACACCCGTCACACCCCAATATACAGCAATAATAATCAATATATATATATACTGCTGAAAAATAAAGGTCAGAAATGTAAATCCATACAAAATCCTCGACGGGAAAACAAGCGCTAGGATTGACTCTCTTAAGGGACGTTGGATCCCAAATGCATAAGGAACTATCGTGGTCCTTAGCAGCCATGGGACGTTGGATCCCCAGCAGAGTCGCCAGCTGTCGCTACTGCGAAAATCGGCGCCGGCTGACAGAAGAGTCGCCACCGTGCGTTATTTATCCCACGGGAGGGAAAGGAAACGCTCAGAGTAAACCTCGCACAACACGGGAAAGGTATGGTCGTCGCAACCAAAACCTGGGTTCGGGAGTCGGTTACGCAAGGGGAAGGTATTAGCACCCCTCACGTCCGTCGTACTCGACGGGATCCACGCTTGTTTTCGGGTATGGATTGTTATTCTATCTACTCTAAAGGTCAGGGGTTAAAAAGAAAATAAAATGAAAATAAAAATGACTCGACAAAGTATCGCACTTTATGCCTACGTATTCCCGTCTGGAACGAGAAATCAGAGTCAACGTAGTTCGCCTACCTACGGGAAAGGAGGGGAAGGTTGCTCGCTAGGATATCGCATCCTATGCCTACGTACTTTCATACAGCATGAAAGATCAGAGCAAACGTAGTTCGGGCCACGTACGACACAGGCTTGTCTTACAGTTTTTTATCTCCTTAAGAAAGGGTTTTCCTGATTAAGAGTCCAAGCGGACAAAAATGACGTTTTGATGAGTTCACATTCCTTTACGAAAGAAGTGTCTTTTATTGTGTTTGAACTTTTTATGTGTTTTTCTGCTTGTTTTGAGAAAGAAGAGACAGAACTCTAACCTACGGTTGCGAAGGGAATCAAACTAACCTAACGTTATCATGCATGGGTTAAGACCTAGTGTCTATCATGCTCCTCTCTTGCGCAGAGAGAAACAGAGATCCTAAGGGAATAGACGGAAACAGAAACAATAGCAGATATATACAGTAAAGCAGTAAAATGCATGGATGCAGCAATACAAGCGAGGCAAGGGAGTCCCACTCAACCTCGAACCTAGAAAACAATAGGCAAAAGTGAACAGCATTCACTTTCAACCCAACAGGGTAAGCAGCAAACAATACAATCAGGAAAACCAATCAATACATCAGAAATGAAATACAGCAAAATAAACAGCCACAGCAGCTCTGCATCAATATCCATCTTCAAGTCATCTTCCATCAACTACAAGCTTCAGTCAGCAGTCTCTATCTTCACAGTCTTCAAGCAAGGGCTTGGGCATCAATCTTCAGTCTACAAGGGCTTTTCTTCAAGTCTTATCCTCCAAGCTGAGGGATCAATCACCAGAGTGGATTGGGTGTTAAGCAATTAGTTGACTACCAATGGTGGTAAACCAACTGCTACTAACACATAAGACATTTTCTCTCAAGAGTTCTATCCCTCATACAATAGCACCAAGCCTTCCAAAGGAAGGGGGTGAGTGTCTCAGAGAGACTCTGTATCACAGAGAAGAATGGATGCAGACAAAGCAATCCATGTTTGAGAAACAAGCTTTCTAATCTAGAGCTCTGCCTTGCTCCTAAACCCTAATCTCCTCAACAGCTGCTAGCAAGAAACACCTCATCAACTCTGGAAGTTGGTCTTCAGGCTCTGGATCTCCAATGGCTCCATCATCATCAGTCTTCAGCTTCCCCAATTCCCAAGCAAACCCAATACCCAAACAAGCAAGCAATAATCCCCAGAGGGCACACCACACCAGTCAATCAAATATAGACAGTGTATTAATAGCAGTAGGGGAATCCTGACTTTTCTAAGGGGATCTAATAACTACCCATAGCCCCTATAGTCCCATAGCTAACCTATTCAAACTCTAAACCCTAAGGGAAATGAATTAATTCTCCTAAGTTGTCACTTAAAACCCTAATTTGTTCATGTTATTCTCACCTAAACTAAACATCTAAAATTAAGCCTTAAAAAATATGAATTAAATTGTATTTACAAGTCGAATATCTAAACTAAACAACCTAAAAAGAATGGACAAAAAAAAATTAAAGCATCTAATAGAACAAAAATTAACAAAATCATGTATGAAATGAAACTATTTAAAATGCTATTTATTTGGAAAATATGGAAAAAATATCAAATAAAAAATAAAATGAAATTTTTATTTTTTATAATTTTCTAGACATCCTAAAGAAAAATATGCAAAAAGAATTATCAAAAAATAGTGATTTTTCAATTTTATGCGATTTTTAGAAAATGCATGAAAAATGTAAAGAAAATAAAAGAAATATAAAGGAATAAAATGGGATATGGGTGTGGAAAGTAACTCGCTGCAGTTGTGATCCATAGTGGGCTGGAAAAGGGGGTGCGAATAATAATTGAGCAAGGCCCAATACTCACTTCAGGAAATAATTGGAAAATGCCAGAAAAATAACCAAGAGCTCGGTGTAAATAGCAATCAGTTCACGCGTGTTTGTTTGGGCTTATTGATTGAGGGGTGTCATTAGCAATGCTGAGTCCAAAGCCCAACGTTTCAATTAAATGAAACGCGGCGTTTCGCTCCCAAGTCTTCCCTCCGTTTTTTACTTTCAATCTGGACCGTTGGATGGAGAGAATTAGTCAAACAACCAGAAGGATCGAACGGTGGTGCACTCGTCTTCCCCAAAACATCACCTAGGGTTTCAGAAAATCCCTTCATCCCCACATTTTCTCTGCGTGCTATCTCACAGCTCACTCAACCAAAATGGAAACTCCAAAGACCAAAAATGATCCTCTTCCTTCCCTCTACACGACTGTAGCCTTAGTTTTTCCTAACACTCAAATTACAGAGGAACCCGATAGCTAGAAGCTTTGAGCACCAAGGAATATCACTGATATGCATGCTCATGATTCTTGCTCAAACTGGTACGATTGTGTTCTATGCATTATAGGGAGTATTCTAAACCTAATGGCTAGTATTATAGTAATCCAACATGTGAGTTCTTGATCACTAACCAGAAACTGCCATAGAAGCAACCTTCAAGAACAACCCTAAAACTACTCCTGAATCATCCCCTAGGGGTCTCTATCACATATACCCTAACAACATGCTCTGACTATGGATAAATATGGTGATTCGATTGAAATTGCATACCTTGCAAATGATGATGGCAATGGTGGTTAGACTCCAATTCAAGCCTTGATACTTGCTGTAAGTGATCTTCAATGACTATGTGTGCTTCTGTTTGCTATGGTTCTTGCTCAATCTTTGTGAATCACTCTATCCCACTCTTCATGCAAGTTGGAGTTTAAACTTGGATCTCCTTCTCCAGCCACGAATTCCTTCCACTTTCCTTGGCCAAATACTCTAGGATGATGGTGGATGATGATGATAACAGAAATTGGAATGGTAGATGAAGCTTTAATGGAGTTTGGATAGAAAATGCAAATTGGGGAAAGAAGATGAATGGTACAATTCTTGGTTGATTCAGCCAATTCTTGATGTGAATTATGGTGTTGGAATGATGATGATGAAGATTCAATCCAAAGATATGAAGATTGATGGAGATTATAGAGAGTTTTAGGAACTTATGCCAAAATGAGAAAGTGTGGAAAACTTGGGGTTTTGAACAAATGGAATCACCAACCATGGCATGAAGCTCTTCATATCAATATATACATGGGTTTAGAAACTCCTAGAACCTTGGAGAAGTTTCCCTTGTATTCTTTCCCTTGAATTTGGTTTATGTTTCTTTTATTGCAAGAAACCATGGATAACTCACATATTATGAACTAAACTCAAAATTCCACTTTAGCCAATGTCTTTAAAATGACCTTTCCATTCAAAATGACCTATAATTTTGCTTCATTTGGCCAAGATATGAAAAATCTCATTTTTAAAGCCATTTTTATTCATTAAATCCAACAATTTTGGAACCTTGTGCTATGAATATTTCCAATCTCTCAGGGTCACTTTTCTAGACTCAAAATGTCATTTGGAACAAGTTTGATGTTGTAAAGTTTTCCATTTGAAGCTTCCTTGTATGAGTTTTGGGCATAGGTTAAAATGACCTGTAATTCACAAATGACCAAAATACCCTTTGCTTGCCAAGACCATAAGTAGAGTTCCCCAAATCATATGAAGGCATACTATACCATTCTAGAAAGCTAAGACAATAAGGAACAACTCTTATGTTGACCAGAAATTCATTTGAAATCTCCTTGAGGGGTAAAAATAGCTTGGAAGTCAAGTCACTTTCACAGACAAAATTTCAGATACCTCAGATGACCTGTAACTTGCAAGGACCATAACTTGAGTTCTATAAATCTCCTTGATGTCTTCCACCACTCAAATTAAAGGTCTTGAGATCCTCTACAAGTTTCATGTTGGACAAGGATCCATTTGAAGCTTGCATTTTGACTTATCTTGCCTGGAAATTTGACCTAAACTAGGGGATTTTATATAGAAACCCTAATTTAGACCCTCCTCTTCTCCTTGATTCCTCTTGATTTCTTCTTAGCATAACAACATATCCTTATTCTCCATGTCAAATGATGAACCCCACATCTCTTCAATAGCCCTTAATGCCTCTCCAACAATCCTTTGACCTAGGGTTGACTCAGGGTTGACCCAGATGAAACCCTAGTTGACTGTCTTCCACTGCAATTCTTGTGTCTACCCCAATGACTTGTCTACTTCTCCAAATGACTTTCTAAGTCCTCCAAGATGTCTAGATACTTCCCATGCTCAGCCCACAGCTCACCATTTCTTTGTTGATCCTCAGACACCCTTAGTTAGGAGATAGATGAACTGCTTGATCCATTGACTTGATAGCTCCCAAATTCTTTTCTGAGGACTTGAATGAGGTTGAATCAGGATAATAACCTCTTGATAGGCCTCTAGGGATGATAATAATGATTGGCCCCTGCTGGATGACTTGCTGTGCTTATGCTATGCAGATGGTTAGGCTATGTACATGACTCTATATGCAAATGCTAATGATATTGAAACATAAACCCAGTGAATAAGGTTGAGCAAATTTTAGGGTGCAACAGCGGGAGCAAGAGCATTGATATGTTTCCCCAAGCAGAGAGGATTCTCCCCAATCAGATGTATCCTGAAGGATCGTCATCTCTCCAGCTGAGTCATGCACTGAAGTGTATACTCATCCCCAGCACTGGGACAATGTGCAGTTTTCTCATGAAAGACTACTCGCAAGTATGCAGCTTTCGATAAGCCCAGACTGAGGTCTCCGGGAGAATTGAAATTCCCCACAGAGTTGTACTCTCCCCAGCAAGCAGGATGATTCCTTCTTCCCCAGCCAAGTTTTCAAATCCCCAAGAGAGCCGAGTCCTTGGAAGCCGTGCGGGCCATGATTGGTTCTCCCCAGTAGCGTGTTGAATAGCTGATGTTGTATTTCCCCAACGGAGTCGTTATCTCCAGGAAAGTGTTGACCGCGAAGGCCGTGCAGTTTATTTCTGCGATTGATATCGTTTTCCTCAGCAGTTGTGGTTTGAATACCTAGTTGAGCGGGTTCAGGTTCTTGTAGAACCTTATTCCCCGACAGCCATCGACTGAAGTTCGTTTCCCCAGGCGGAGTCCAATTGATATTGGCGTGACTTCTTCTCCTCGGCAGGATGATTCCTTTCCCCACCAGAGTGGTTCGTTCTCCTTGACAGGAGGCTTTTCCCTTCAGCATTTATTTTGCTGATGGGGTCGTAGCACTTTGCATGATTGCATAGCATTTACCCTAAAAACGCGTAGCATTTCCACTGTGTGGAGCATTACGCCATTGACGATCATATGCATATGAAACATGATCTAGGTCGTTACCGTTCTTGTTCTGCAGGTGTTCCTCCGCAGAATGGTTTGCTTAAGATGATTCTTAAAATCCCCAGTGAAGTCGCCAGAGTGGGTTGCTCAAGTTGATGCTTAGAGTCCCCGGCAGAGTGTTTGCTCAGGATGATTCCTGAAATCTCCAGCAGAGTTATTGGTTCAGGGTGATTCTTGAAGTCCCCGGCAAAGTTGTTTGTTCAAGATGATTCTTAATTTCCTCAGCAGAGATGATTCACCCAGAATGATTTCTGGATCCCCGAAGCAGAGTTACTTGATAGTTATCCAGAATCCCCAGCGGAGATGTATCATCCCCAGCAGGTCTTAAACATAGAAGTTGAAATTTCCTTGAAGACTTGATGATTGAAGTTCGGCAGCGGTGCCAAAACCCCAGACTTACTGATGAAGTCTAACTGCGATGTCAAAACAGTTATCCCAGCTGACGCGTAGTGCCTGACGGTAAAAGAATGTATATCCTTATTGGTTAAAGAGTCCCTTTCCTGACTTACTGACGAAGTCCAACTGCGATGTTGAAGCAGTTATCTTAGCTGACGCAGGGTTCCTGACGGAAAAAGATTGTATATCCTTAGTGGTTCCTGATTGACTAAGGATTTTATTTCAAGACTTACTGATGAAGTCTAGCTGCGATGTCGAAGCAGTTTGCCTAGCTGACGCAGGGTGCCTGACAGCAAAAGATTGTATATCCTTAGTTGATCTATGAATGACTAAGGATCCCATTTCCTGACTTACCGACGAAGTCCAACTGTGATGTCGAAGCAGTCCTCTCAGCTGATGCGGAGTGCCTGATGGCAAAAGAATAGATGTTCCTATTGGGTTCATGATTGACCGAGGATCCTATTTCAGACTCCCTGACGAAGTCCGGCTGACGCCCGATGTTCTTTGAATGCCCGACGGCATAATTAACTTGATTGTTAATGACCTGATGAGTCCCGAGGAATCCTTCTGCCGCAATGTCGCAGAATGCCTGACGGCAATATCAGCTATGTATCACCGGTTACCGTGTGACCAGTGAGCCCTCGATGACTTGAGGAAGAAGCTGCAGCGAAATCTGATAATCATCCCGACGGAGATTTGAGAGTAGCCCTTCACCTGTTACCGAGTAGCCGGTGATCCCATATTGACTTATTGATGAAGTCCGGCAAAGATACTGTCGATGTTCCTAGCGACATGATGAGTCCATAGGTGACGATAAGGAATCCTTCTACTATGATGAAGAATGCCTGACGACATAATCGACCCCCCGTTACTAGTTACCGTGTAACTAGTGACCCCTTGATGAATTGAGGACGAAGATCTACAGCAAAATCAGATGACCATCCCGACGGAGGTTTGAGATTAGACCCTTCACCGGTTACCGTGTGACCAATTCCCCAGCGGAGTTGCCGTGCAACTGTCATGCTCAGTTTTTAAAGATATGCCTACCAATCAAAGTATCGTTTACCTACGTGGTTGGAAAATCACCCGTTACCGTGTAACCAGTGGTCCCTCGATGATTTGAGGATGCAATGATATCAGATAAATCAGAGAATCATCCTGACGGGGATTTAGATCAGTATTTCTCCAGCTAGTTGTCGTGCAGCTATTGTTTCAGTTTCCGAAGATTTTCCCCCATCAGAGTACCATATACTTGTGCAGTTGGAAAATTTCCGGGTTCGTTGGTATTCAACCGTCTTTTACCTTGATTGTGTGAGAGACGTTCGCTTCTCACCCAGTCAGGTCCAAGCCGTTTGAATAGGGGCAGCTGTTGCACCCCAAAATTTGCCCAACATTTCTTTACCTAACTTATGTTTCATTTCATTCACATTAGCATTATCATTTGCATTTCATTAACATGTATGCAAGAGATCAAGAGGTATGATTACCCATCAAGGGCTACACAAGACTTTGAAGCTAGCTAAGAAGGTTATTCCAGTGTTCAATGGTGATATCCTTGTCAAAGAAGTTAAAAGATCCTCAGAGAGAGTGGTTGAAACCAAGAGCGTAGGTCTCCTAACTTGAGAGTTGTGGGAAGACCATCAGATGATTCTGAAGCCATGAAGTTGGACTTGAGGTCTTGAGAGAACTCATGAGAAGTGTTGAAGATCACTTTGAGGCCTAGACAGGTCATTGTGCAAGATTAAGAAGACTCAGCCATGAGTGGTGCAATTAGGGTTTGACTGGGTCAACCCTAAGTCAACTGGTGATTTGAAGGAGGTTGAAACTTAATTCAAGAGCCATGTCATCATGATTGAAGGGTTTGAGAGGTTTCAAGCTAGGGTTTCTAAGACTTGACAGTGTAAAATCCCCTAGTTTGACCCCTGTTTTCAATACTATATAGATCAAGATATGATTGTCATCTCATCTTGACCCTAACATGATTGTTGTAGGGCATGATCTTAGCTTTAATTTAAGTACTAGAAGTCCTTGATAGGGTTTATAGAACTCAAGTTATGAGCCAGACAAGTTATAAGTCATCTGAGGCATGTGAATTTGAAGCTTGAAAGTTACCCAACTTGCATGACCCCTTTTCCCTAGAAGGATGATTCCTATGAAATTTTGGTCAACATGAATGTTGTTCCTTATTATCTTAGCTTTCTAGAGAGTACTAGAAGTCCTTGATAGTATTTGTAGAACTCAAGTTATGGCTTTGACAAGTCAAGGGTATTTTGGGAAGTTGTGATTATGGGTCATTTTTGGTTATGGGTCATTTTCACCAACTTAGACATCTCAAATGAAATTTTGTGCAACTTGAAAGTTGCTCAAAATGAGTTTTTAACCTTGACCATATATGAAGGAGGCATTGAAATGGCTCAAGGAGAGACTTGGTTCAAGAAATTGTGAAAAAGGAAGGATTAAAAAGGCATAAATGACCAAAAATTCAAATAAATCATTTTGTGTGCAAATGAAGCAAAATAATATAATTTTATAAATGGAAAATGCATTCTAGAAACTTTGGAAATATTATAATTTTGATTTGAGTCAAATATCATGCCCTTTTTCTTTGTTTCTTCATGATGAAGTAACATATCAAACATGAGCCATTGGATGGAAACAAGGAGTGAATCATCACCATTCAGATTCAATATCTCATGAGGAGTGCAAAGCAAGCATTTTGAAGCCAAAACAGAGAGCATATCGTGACTGGTGTGGAAGAGATTTTGGTGAGAATTTGAAAATCTAATTTCTCATTATGAAGCTTTGAGAAGGTTCTGGATGATTCTAATGAGTTCTATATAAGGTGTTGAGTGTGTTCAGCCATTTTTTTTGGAAGGATTCAAAGCTGGAAGCAGAGAGTGGATGTGAAATTTCAGAGTTGCAAGAGGATATCGATTTTTGAGTTCAAGGAAGAATCAAGACAAATTAAAGGTTGCATTGGCTTTAGAAGGAGTTTTGGAGTGTATCTGCATCATCTTGAAGGTTGAAGTGATCAAGAACCTCTTCTGTTACACCTCTGAACTCAGGTTGGTACTTTTCACTCCTATGCATAATTTAGGAGGAGATAGATAGAAATATATAGGTGGTTAGGATCCTTGTGATGTGTAGATGGATATGAGATGATTAATTCGTGGAATAGAGACAAGTTAGGATGATGACCAATTTCTGTTGAGGCTGAATTCTAGAGATTCTTGGATAGATGATCAAGATTAGATAGGGGAAATTGATCACCATGAGATGAGGATTGGATTGATGCCTTTAATTTGGAGAATTGTGAGATTCAAGATTTTGACAAACTCTAAAGATGCTATCGTGTTTTGAGTTTGAGAGAGAGTTAGATGATTCTAAGGTTAGATTCGTGATCAGCATTGAAAACTGGATAAGATGATGTATGGTTATGTGATTTTTGATGACCTGTGGAAGTTGACTCACCGAAAAAGATGGTGACGCCACTGCTCAGGCCACCGTCTGTAAACTCCCACCATCTGAACGTTTGAATGGGGACGATGCACTGCAAGCGTTAGATCATCTTTGAAGCTTGACTCAGTAGGGCAAATACACGGCCACGATTGATTTTGAAAGTCAGACCTTGACCCCTTCATTGATACGCACCGTTTCATTAATTGAAAGCAATGGGCTTAAGACTCTGAGTGATATTCACACCCCCACTTTGGCCCAACCCACATATTCAACTGATCAGAATTGTTATTTGCAACGCAAGTTTTGTTAATTTCTTTTGATTTTCTTTCATTTTCTTCATTTCATATTAGTTTGATAATAATTCATAAAAAATAGAAAAATAGGTCAATTAATTCCAGATTTTTTCCCCCTGATTCATGATTGAATCTAGAATTTTATTGAATAAAAATATTAGGAAAACCATGCATTTTTATTTTTTGTACATTTTTTACATTTTATTTGATAATAAAATTACCATGGTTGACACCTCTGTTTGATGATTTTAGTTTGATCATTTGGTGATGAGTTTTTGCTTGATTTTTTGTTTGTGATTAGCTTAGACATGTATGCTCCTATAGTATTTTTCTCACATTTTTGTGATGAAATTAGGTGTTGTTTTTAGGTTGAAACTTTAGGTGCTTCCTTTTAGGGTTTAAGTTTAGTACCTTGTAGTGTAGAATTTATTTCTAGGTCTTATTTGAGGATTTGATCTCTGGAATTAACATGGTAGAGTCATGATTGACATAGGTTCCCATAGTTATTTTGTAGGATTTTATAATTGATTTTGGTATTTTAGTTAGAATTAACTTTAATACTAGGTTTTAGGTGATCCTAACTTGCTAACTCAACTAGAATGACTTCATTAGTTCCCTTAGACTAGGGTTTTGCTTCTCTTGATTTTGGATGGTGATGAAGACTTGTGTGCGCTGATGTAGAATGCATGGTGGAGCTTGGACTTGAAGATTGCTCTCCCTTTGGTGTAGTTTGTTTAGGGTTAAGGATTAGGGTTTTCAGGGAGATCCCTTAGAATAGATTTTCTTCCTTCATGAAACATGGAAGGTGTTGATCACTTCCATTCCTCCCTATGATGTAAGGTCCCCTTTGTGAATGCCTCGTCCCTCCTTTGGTAGGATATGTGGCTCTTCACAAGTTGGTAGAACCTTTAAGGGTTCCTTTCTTTGATGGTGGAGTGCTTAGAGGTGACCTTTGGTCTTCACTTTGCTTCTCCCTGTCCCACCTTGCTCTTGTTAGATGAATCTTTCTCCCTTGCTAGAGGATGGAGTTCCTTGCTAGAAGATTGAAGATGCTAGAGGTTGCACTTCCCCTTTGTTTGAGGACTACCATTGGAGCTGAAGCTTGAAGATCAAGAAGAACAAGTTGACACTTGTGTGAAGAAGATCAAGTTGAGATTGAAGAAAGAGCTGAAGCTTGAAGAAGATGAAGAACAAGTTGATACTTGTGTTTGATGCATTAAAAGCTTGAAGAAGCAAGTTGATACTTGCTATTAAAGATGAAAGCCTTGAAGAACAGTTACAGACTGAGGACTGAACTGCTGTCAGAGGATTGCTTTGTTGTGGAGCTGTAGAAGCTGTTGATCTGCTTTCTTTCCTGTCTGTTTGCTTTCTGTGCAAATGTATTGATGTGACCTGTGTGATTTGCTTGATGCATTAGAATTAGTTCATGTTTAGATTGTGTTAAGCTAGGAGCATGATTGCACTAGAGGTTGAGTTGCCCCATCTGCTTGTACTTTTACTGTATGGCTTTGCTTGCAGGTATTCGGTAGAGCTATGTTCCCTTGCCTATGTGATTTGTGATTTGCTTGATGGCATTCTATTTTATCTTCTATTATTTTTGCAGTTATTCATATCTGGCTTGAGGTCGAGACGAGCTTGTGGAGGCTGATGCCCCACACACATTTCCTCCCTCACTTGCATTGCATGCATTTTTCAGTCGTTTACTGTTTACTGTTTAAGCTGATGCTTTATCTGTTTCTGTTTATCATTAACATGATCCCCTAGGAATCTCACTTCCTTTGACAAGGAAGTGATGATTAGAACTTTAGGTTGAAACCTATGCATGATAACTTCTAAGAGATCCATGTTTCAAACTTCAACCATAGGATGAATCCTTGGCATGACAACATTAGGACTTGATAGTCTCCCCGTAGTTGTCCCTCTCTCTTCTCATCTCAAACAATAGTAAAAAACATAATAAAGGCAAGTTAATATAAGCGCGTTATGAGCCTTAAGCTACTTGGGTAATGATAATTGAGCGGCCTCCTCTCAATCGTCTAGATTGTTTAGTATACGTCCTTTGGACGATATGCGACGCATTCGTTCCCAGGTCATAGTCTCTAGTGCTATACAAACTACAGACAACTAAAAAACAGTTCTTCCGTAAAAGACAGAAAACAAACTTCAAACCTTTTTGCCTCGTGGGCCCATAATTCAAAGGAAAGCTTTTCTGAAGAAAAGAGTGTCGTTAACTCCCAGTTCTACCGCAAACGGTAACGCCTAAGTCTCCAAGGGTCGAGCTGCGTACACTAAGCTGCTGGAACTGTTTGTTAACCCTACTCGATAAAACAGATGAATCTGAATCCCCGTAAGCCGTATTATCCTGAACTACGTAAGCTCTGATCTCTCATACCTGTTGAGAGTATGTAGGCACAATACTGATGTATTGGCGAGCCACCTTCCCCCATCCGTTACCCGTAGTTAGTCGAACTACGTAGACTCTGATTTCTCATTCTCTGATGAGAATACGTAGGAATAAAGCGCGATGCTTTGTCGAGTCATTTTGTTTTCTTTTTAGATCGGCCTTGATAGGTAGATAGATAAAACCAACCCGTCAGATAAACACAACAAGCGTGGATCCCATCGAGTACGATGGACGTGAGGGGTGCTAATACCTTCCCCTTGCGTAACCGACTCCCGAACCCAAACAATGGTTGCGATGACCTTGTCTTATACCTTTTGCGTTAGGTTTTTCCGATTGTTTCCTTTCCCGTTCTGAGGGATAAATAACGAAAGGTGGCGACTCTTCTGTTTTGCCGGCACCTTATTTTCGCGGTAGCGACAGACATGTCTAGTATTTTCCCCATCAGAGTGGGCTCTTTCTCTCTAGCATTTATTTTGCTAGAGCGGTTCCTTTGCATTTGCATCGTGCATAGCATCTACCTAAACGTGTAGCATTTCCATTTCGTATAGAGAATTATGCAATTTTCAAACATTTGCATTCTGAAGCATAAGTCAGGTTGTTGCCTTGGAGGCCAATTTTCTTTTCCAGCAGATTTTGTTTGATTCAGGAGTTTTTTTATGCCATCCCCAACAGAGTGGTGGGTGAACTGATATTCCTTGGCAGAGTCGTTTGTTTAAACCTCTCCTCGTTAGAGTTTTCCTTACAAGTCGTGAGTCGGTTGATTCCGTTTCCTTTGTTTTATCCCAACTTCAGGTTGGTATCCTTTGGTTTTTATCCCAACTTCAGGTTGGTATATCTTGTTTTATCCCAACTTCAGGTTGGTACCCTTTGTTTTATCCCAACTTCAGGTTGGTATCCTCTGGCGTTTATTCCATCTTTTGGTTGGTGCTTTGATTTTATCCCAACTTCAGGTTGGTACCCTTTGTTTTATCCCAACTTCAGGTTGGTATCCTCTGGCTTTTATTCCATCTTTTGGTTGGTGCCTTCGTTTATCCCGACTGTTGGTTGGTATCCTTTATTTTATCCCGACTATTGGTTGGTATTATTTTGCTTTTATTCCATCTTTTGGTTGGTGCCTTCGTTTATCTCGACTGTTGGTTGGTATCCTTTATTTTATCTCGACTATTGGTTGGTATTGTCTTGTTTTATCCCAACTTCAGGTTGGTTTCTCTTGTTTTATCCTAACTTCAGGTTGGTATCCTTTGCTTTTATCCCAACTTCAGGTTGGTATCCTCTAGCTTTTATTCCAACTTCAGGTTGGTATCTCTGCTTTTATCCCAACTTCAGGTTGGTATCCTCTGGCTTTTATTCCATCTATTGGTTGGTGCTTTGATTTTATCCCAACTTCAGGTTGGTATCCTCCGGCTTTAGTGCCATCTCTTGGTTGGCATCTTGTGGGTCCTATCCCGACTATTGGTTGGTAATTTTTGTTGTGTTCAGTTCGCTTCCGTTTAGCGTTTTCGGCGATTTCAACTTCAGGTTGATAGCTTGGGTCCAGCTTTATTTAATTTTACGGTGATCCCAACTATTGGGTTGTTAGTGTTTGATTTATATCCAGGGATTGTTTTTATCCCATCTTTTGGATGGTATCCGTGGATTTTTTTCTTTTGTCTTCTGGTGGACGTCTGCTCCCCACAGATTCGTTTGGTTAATCTTCTCCTTTCCCCAGCGGATTATTTTGTAGTCAGAGCAGTTATCTCCGGAGATTCTCGTTTGCAGTTTATTTCTGCGGTTGACAAATTTCCAGGTTCTTTGGTATTCAATCGTCTTTTACCTTGATGGTGTGAAAGTCGTTCGCTTTTCACTCATTCAGGTGTAAGCCGTTTGAATAGGGGCAGCTGTTGTACCCCAAAATTTTCCCAACCTTTTCTTTACCTGGCTTATGTTTCATTGTTCTAGCATACTGCATTGCATAGCATTTTGCATTTATAAGGGATCAAGATGTGTGGGTGCAACAAGAGGAATTTGTCAAGGGTTATAAACCTAATCAAGAGGTTGTATTCAAGTCAACAAGGGGGTTATCATCATCAGAGACAAGGCAAAGCCCTTTAGATAGGCAAATAAGTGTATGTGGTTCACCTCCTGTCTAGGAGGCCATTTGAAGGTCATTTGAGGATCCCAAGCCCATGGTAATGGAGGGATATTGTCATTTAAGCTCATTAGATGCCTTGAGAGTCATTGTGGAGTTCATTCAAGTGTTTATGTCAAGTGTGGAGAGTTACAGTTGAAGATGGTGCAGTCATGTTTTCATCTGGTCAACCCTCAGTCAACTGTGAAATTGAAGGAGATTAAGACTCAATTACAAGTCTTTATGGTCAAGGAATGTTGTTTTAAGATACATGGGATATCATTTCATGATCAATTCATCAAGAAGCAAGAGTGTGAGAAGTTACTGAATTAGGGGTCACAGTGTAAAATCCCCTATTCAGTGCCTAACTTCAAGACCACCTATCTCAAGATATAAGTCTCATATCAACTTTTTACCAACATGAAACTTGTAAAGCATGTTCTTAGCTTTATTTTGAGTACTAGAAGTCCTTGATTGGATTTATAGAACTCAAGTTATGAAACAGACAAGTTACAGGTCCTTAGATAAATGTGATTTTGGTCAACAAAAGTCAACCAACTTCCAAGCCATTTTTGACCTAGAAGGATGTTTCTCCTCAACTTTGGATGAACATGAAAGTTGCTTCTCAAGATCTTAGCTTTCCAAAGAGTATTATAAGTCCTTCATATGATTTGTAGAACTCAAGTTATGAGGCTTGCAAGGCAGAGGTATTTTGGGAAAGCAGGATTACAGGTCATTTTCATTATAGGTCATTTTCACCACTTTACACATTTCAAATGAAAATCTTTCCAACATAAAACTTGACCCAAATGGGGTCACTTGCTCAACCAAACATCAAGGCATAAAAGGTTTGGCTTGGATTTGAGAATTCCCATTGAAATTTCCATGAAAAAGGCTTTAAAAAGGGAAAATCACATTTAATTCATTTGGAATCATTTTGTACCAACTTTATGCATATTTTGAGTACAAAACACATTCTAAACACAATGGCATTTTCAGAATTTGAATTTGAGGTGTTTTGGTATGTCAATTTCAAGCTTGCTTCATCATTAAGTAACACATGCTACATTCACCATGGAGATCAAACAAGGGATCAATCCTAGCCATTAAGATTCCCTACACCCTAAGCAACTGATTTGAGCCAATTTGCAGCTCTCTTAGAGCTAAATTCGTGTATTATGCAAGTGGCCATGGTGACAAATTTTGAAATCCAATTGGGCTTAATGAGCTTTCCTTTGGGCTTTATTTCAATCAAAATCCAACATACTTAATCCCAGAATCATTCCCATGCCTTCAGTGTGGACATTGGTGAGAAAATAAGCAAGAACATAGTGAAAAAGGTGAGAGCAAAAGTCAAATTCGTGTTTGACATTTCACAGAGTTTCAATCAAATTTAAGCATCCTAAAAGCTTCCTTGAGACTCATAGAACATTTCTGGGTGGTTTATTGCAAGCTTTGCTAACACACTAGGCTCTGAGGAAGCTTACTTTTAGGTTTTCTTTATTTCAAATTTTCTCTCTGTTTGAGCATTGTTCTTACGCCATTTTTATATATTATTGATCCTCTTGATGTATAGATGGTTTCTGGTATCATTTGGTGGCTGTTTATGAACTTTTGCATTTGAGCTCTTTTTCTTGATGCTTTCATTTTGGTCTATCTAAGCACCTATTTGCAAAACTAATGGTATATTCATGTTCCTCGTGATGAGTAGATAAATTTTGATATAAAGTTTGTGGATTTTGGTTGATATTTGATGCACCTGCATTTTTTGGGGTGGCCGGTCGTGAGGTAGGAGATGACCGGAGGTGGCTCCGGCCACCATCTGGTCTCCCTCTCTTTTGTTTGAAGAAGATGATGCGTTGGCTCACCCTCAAGCGTTGGATGTGTGTACTTTTTTATTTCATGGCTCAAATTAAGAAACACCATGGTCTTGCATTGACTTGTCACACTGAATCCGTTTTAAACATTCATTAATTGACTTGGCACATGTGAGCCCTCTGATTGGCGTACTTTTGATCAAATGGCCCAGATTTGTTTTCCACCATGTGCCTAGGGTTGACTTGCACCACTGGATCCACACGTTTTATTTTCTTTATTTTTTTCTGATGGGTTGGGCCTGCTAATGGCACCCCCTTGCTGAGCCCATACGCGTTTTGAACTGTGTTGGGTTGCTTTTCGCACCCAGCCTTTTTTATTTTCATTATATTTTATTTTATTTTTATTTTATTATCTGTTTAAGATTAATTCAAAATAAAATTGTTTCAATGGTCATAAAATTCCCCAAAAATATGTTTTGGATTCCTTGAGATGTCCTCTTATTTTTAGAAATTTTTATTTTATTTTATGAATTGTTTTTCAATTAAAAATGGAATTTAACATTGGAAGTATTTTATTTGACCTAATTTTTGACATGTTTTGTTCTTGATTTTATTTCTCTCATTCCACTTTGATCCAATGAGTAAAATTCAGTCCTCATACCAATGATGAGTTGATGAATTTTTGAGGACCATTTTGCCCCTGATTGGTTGACTTTTGAGTTGACTTTTGTTGCCTTTCATTTGACCCTAAACAATCCTCCTTCACAATGGAGCTCCCTTGTGAATCAATTTCTATGGTGATGTTGTGAAGTGACTTTGATTGAGATCTTTTGGCCTCTGATTGCCAACACATTTATGAGTTTCTTTCATTTTATTTGATAACTTTTGAATCATTTTCCTATTTTTAAGGTAGCTTGCAAGTCAAGCTATCCAAAGGAAGGTTCATACATGCCTCTTGACCTAGTTTGACTTGGATATGACATTTTTGGATCCTTTGAACCTTCAATGCCTTTTGATTAATGTTGATAACATGTTAAGGATGATGCTCGTTCATTTTTAGGTCTTTATATTGTATTTAGCTTGTTCTTTTGATTGCTTACTTTTAAGCTTTCAATTAGGGTATCTTTGTGAAACATGTGTGCTTTCCTTTGAGAGTTTGCTTGCATTTCCTTGTGATTCTTTTGATTTTGATTTTGAGAACTTTTAGTTTATGTCCTTTTCTTTCCAATGACCTAGGAGTGTCATTTGAGGTGGCTTGGTCCCTCCTTTGGAGGTACTTGAAGCATGCCTAGCATGATGGAATCCTTGAGGACATTTCTTGTTGTTTTCTTTGTGCTTCTTTATTTTGTTTGTGATGCTCATGGTTGAGTGTCTATTATGAGTTCATTGATGTCCTCATATGATCTCCCATCCTCACTTTGTTTTATGTTTTGTTTACCTTTCATTTGTGTTTGGTTTTGTGCCTTATGGTTGATGTTGCTTGGTTTAGGCCATTTCATCCCATTTTAATGCACTTGTGTGTTTTCTTTGGTGCATTTTCTTGTCCTTTCTTCTCTTGCATATTTCATATTGTTGCTTGAGGTTGAGATGAGCTTGTGGAGGCTACTTCCCCACACCAATTTCCTCCCTCATTCCATGTTTACATTCTTACATGTTTATGTTGTTTCTTGTTCCTCTGTTGTTTCTTTCCCTTAGGACCTCTAATCTCTCTTGTTCAAGGGAGGTTATGATAGACATTAGGATCTTAACCATGTATGATAACATTGGGTAGCATTCCTTCATATCAATCTTAGGACCACCATTGCATGACAACTTTAGGTTTGAGTTTAGTCCCCCTTTAGTTTGTGTCTTTCTCTTCTCATCTCCTAAACAATCCAAAACACCTAATAAAGGTTAATGAATATTGTACATTACGATCCTTAAGCTACTTGGGAAATGGTTGTTTAAGGGTTTCCTTTCAATGGCTTGATTTTTTAGTGTAGCGCCCTTTGGGTGATATGCGACGCGTTCACTCCTAAGTCATAGTCTCTAGTGCGATATGAATTGCAAACCATTCAAAAAACACTTCTCCTCTAAAAAACACAAAAACAAAATCATTCAAACTTATTTTTCCCTTTGGGGCCCTTAATCTTGGAAGATATTTTCACATAAAAAGAGTGTCGTTAACTTTTAGTTCTACCGCAAACGGTAACGCCTAAGTCTCCAATGGTCGAGCTGCATACACCAAACTGCTAGAACTGATTGTTAACCCTACTCGCCTAAAAAACAGTTGAACAAACATGTGTTCCCTTTTAGCCCGAACTACGTTTGCTCTGATATTTCATACCAGATGAAAGTACGTAGGCACAAGACGCGATGTCTTAGCGAGTAACCTTCCCCCTTTCACCCGTAGTTAGCCGAACTACGTTGACTCTGACTTCTCATTTCAGATGAGATACGTAGGCACAAAGCACCGTTGCTTTGCCATAGTCACTTCCTTTTTCTTTTGTCCTCAAGCCTGTAGTTAGATAGTTTCAATCACCCTCTTAGATAGGCAACAAACGTGGATCCCGTTGAGTACAATGGACGTGAGGGGTGCTAATACCTTCCCCTCGCGTAACCGACTCTCGAACCCGAGATTTGGTTGCAATGACCGATCTTATCCCTCTTTTTGTTAGGGTTTTTCTGAGCGTTTCCTTTCCCCCTCTTGGGATAAACAACGCACGGTGGCGACTCTTCTGTCATTGTCGGCCTCGATTTTCGCAGTAGCGACAATTATCATTCGGAATAATCATCCCACATTCAATCATATACATATGTAATGCGACTCAACTAACACAACACAATGCATATGGTATCATCACAATTACATATGATTCACCCTAGAACCAGATTCCCGTCGGAATCCGGATAAGTCGTATACGTTCCTTAGAAATACAACTTATCTCCACACGACTCCCACATGGAGTCCGAACGAGACTATGCACCCATAATGGATTCCCACCTAGCTCATCTCCATACAGCATGACATGAATGCATGACACAAAATTATGCATAATGTGATAATTATTCAAGCATAATTCATGATCCTCAATTGTCCCACGTGAGTCACATACTCACCGTAATTCCTTCCAGAATTACCACCACAGCCTAAGACCGTCCACATACGATAATCTTGGCTCACAAACATCCAACATGTTTCAACCATACAACCTCATACCATGTTTTTATCCTACTTAATGTCATTAATCGTTTCCTCTATGTCCAATTATACCCTCTTAGTCTTACGGTTCAAAAGTAATTACATTACACGCAAAATTGGGACAGAAATCGCAAAAATGGGAAAAAATTGCTACATCTCTGCCTATACGCGTATGGCCACATCCCTATGCCCCAGGCCTGAGTATTATACGCATAGGGCCTCCCTGCCCAGGCCTCACACGTGTATTGCCTTGGTTCGTACGCATATCAGCAGAGAGTGATTCCTCTCTCAGATATTCTCCAAAACCTCCCATACGTGTATGGTAATGCCCCATATGCGTATAGTCACTCCCTCATATGCGTATCATATGTGTTTCATTAGAGGGCCGTGTTGGAAGAGGCACGGGGTGCGTATCATATGTGTATTTCCCCCTGGGTGTGCCTCCATACGCATAATGCCTTATGCCTTACGCGTATTCCCTTGCCTGAACATAGAAATGCCCAATTTTGCATAAGTGGGATTTCCCCCCCATTGGAGCACTTCCAAGCTCCTAAATTAGATCCAAAACAATCTTTATCTCAGTATAACCTTAGAGTCATATTCCTACTTCAGTATTTTTTCATTTTGTCAACATTTTCTGTCATTAAAACCCATTTTCGTTAACCCCAAAAACCTCAATTTTCAGATATGTTTTCATATCAGAACCCAGTAACAACAGAATAACATTAACATGAATTTACCATTCCAAACCAGCATGCAACAAAGATTCATATCAGAATAGTATATAGACACGAATTCATAACAAACACCACACAAGAATACAAACAGTTCAAGAAGGAATACACAGAAAAATTCTAAGAGGGAAAGGAACCCTCACTACCCTCTCATGTTTATATCACCCTTAAAGAATCCCATTCTCCTTTTTACCTTAATTATGAGCTCTGATCCTTCAAAAATTGTGGAAATCCCCTCTTGCCCTAGTTCTCCCTTGTTCTTTCTCTTGTTCTCTTTTTACGTTAACTGATTTTTCTCTGTGTGTAACCTCTCACTAATCTCTCATATTTGTTTGATCTCCCTTAATTAATTCCCTCATAATATTATTAATAATAATTATTATTATAACAACAATCATAATAATAATAGTAATAATAATGATAATAATAATAATAACAATAATATTACTAATATTTCCCACTCATTATTAATTAATTATCATTACCATATTATTCTAAAGTTTTATTCACATTACTCCATTAAGGATAACTCTTCACCCTCACCCTTAACCGCCTACTCTTAATTAATTTAATAAAATCACAAACAACACACAATGACTAAATATTTTAAATGGGGTATTACAAACCATCCCCCACTTAAAGTATTTTCATCCTCAAAAATGTACCTGATGAGAACAATTTCGGATACGACTCTTGCATCTTGCTCTCCAACTCCCAAGCTACTCTCACTAAAGGAATGTCTTTTCCTCTTAACTGCTTCATCTTGCGATCCTCGTTCCTTATCGCCATCACCCCCATGTTAAGATTATCCTAAATTTGTACTTCATCCCTCTGAAGCATATGAGATGGATCAGCAATGTACTTCCGAAGTTGCGACACATGAAACACATCATGCAAATTCGAAAATTCGGGTGGTAGCGCCACTCTATAAGCAACAGTCCCAACTCTCTGCAAAATCTGATACGATCCAATGAACTTAGGATCCAACTTCTTCGATTTCAACATACTTCCAACATCGGTCACAATATTAACCCTCAGAAACTCATGGTTGCCTTTGCTAAATTTCAAGTCTTTTCTCCTATTATCATGATAGATTTTCTGCCTACTCTGAGATGCCTTCATCTTCTCTCTAATTATGTGAATTATCTCAGTAGTCTGTTGCACAATCTCGGGTCTGAGTATTGTACTCTCGCCCGAATCATACCAACATAGAGGTGTCCTACACCTCCTATGATAAAACGCTTCAAAAGGTGTCATTTCGATACTAGAATGGTAATTGTTATTATAAGTAAATTCAGT
Source organism: Lathyrus sativus (assembly GCA_963859935.3). NCBI lineage: Eukaryota > Viridiplantae > Streptophyta > Magnoliopsida > Fabales > Fabaceae > Lathyrus > Lathyrus sativus. The sequence continues at coordinate 110,262,318 of OZ012738.1, read as the reverse complement.
CAATGACATATGAGTATCCCAAGCACCTCCCTACTCGGGTATACAAGCTTTCAACCAGTCTTCTAGTGACTGAATAGTCCTCTCAGATTTCCCATCTTTCTACGGATGATAAGCAGAACTCAACTTTAAACTAGAACCCAAAGTTTCCTGCAGGCTCTTCCAAAATCTAGAAGTAAACCTTGGGTCTCTGTCAGACACAATGCTTGACAAAACCCTGTGCAACTTCACTATTATCTTGATATAAATCTTTGCTAACTTAGACAAAGGAAAATTGATGTTAATAGGTATAAAATGTTCCAGTTTAGTCAGTCTATCTACAATCACCCAAATAGCAATTACCATTCTAGTAACGCAGTCCCAAAATCCATTGCGATACTATCCCATTTCCACTATGGTATTTCCATTGGTTGCATCAAACCGGAAGGTTTCTGATGTTCCACTTTTGACTTCTGGCAAGTCAAATAAGCATACACAAATCGATCTATGTCTTTCTTCATACCTGGCCACCAAAACAATTTCTTAAGATCCTGATATATTTTTATAGCTCCTGGGTGACTACTCAAGCTACTCCTGTGGCTTTCCTCTAAGATCATTTTTCTCAATTCAGGATCATCCGGCATACAAATTCTGCCTCTAAATCTCAACGCACTAAAATCATCCATTTTAAAGTCACATTCTACATCCGACACTCCTGCAGTCATCAAATCCACCAGCTTCAAATCAAGTTTCTGACTTTCTCTAATCTCTCTAAGGAACTCATTATTAACTTTTAGCATACCAAACATCACACTCTCAGAAATCAGTTCACAAACCATGCTCAAGTTTCTAAACTATTCAATTAGATCCAATTCTTTAATCATCAATGTCGATATATGAATCATCTTCCGACTCAAAGCATCCGCCACAACGTTAGCTTTAATGGCATGGTAACTTAAGCTAAAATAATAGTCCTTCAAGAATTCCAACCATCTTCTCTGTCTCATATTCAATTCTTTTTGGTCAAATAAATATTTCAAACTTTTATGATAACTGAACACTTCAAACCTCGACCCGTACAAGTAATGTCCCCAAATTTTCAACACAAAAACCACTGCAGGTAACTCAAGATCATGAGTAGGATAATTCCTCTCATGCACCCTCAATTGTCATGAGGCATAAGCCACGACCTTACCATCCTGCATCAGTACTCCGCCTAATCATATTTTAGATGCATCATAATATACCATAAAATATTCATCTGGATTTGGTAGAATCAATAATGGCATTGTAGTCAATCTCTTCTTCAATTCCCGGAAACTCTCTTCAGACAAGATATCCCACAAAAAGGCCTGACCCTTTCTAGTCAACTGAGTCAGAGGAAGGGACAAATTAGAAAACCTTTCAACAAACCTGCGGTAATAACCTGCTAGGCCCAAGAAACTCCTAATCTCCATCACTGATTTCGGAGGTTCACGCTGAAGTACCGCACTTACTTTGGATGGATCCACTGCTATGCCCTCACCAAAAATGACATGTCCCAGAAAACTCACCTCATGCAACCAAAACTCACATTTTGAAAGTCTTGCAAATAGCTTATTATCTTTCAACACTTGCAATGCAATCCTCAGATGCTTTGCATAATATCTTTCCGACTTGGAATAAATCAAAATGTCATCAATAAAAACTACCACAAACAGATCCAAATAAGCATGAAAGATACGGTTCATGTATTCCATGAATATGCCCGACACATTGGACACTCTAAAAAGAATTACAGTGTATTCATAATTTCTGTACCGAGTCCTAAAATTCGTTTTCTGAATATCATCCTCTTTCACCCGAATCTGATGGTAACCTAATCTCAAATCAATTTTACTGAAAACACGGGCTCCCACAAGTTGATCCATTAGATCGTCAATTCTTGGAAGCGGATATTTGTTCTTGATGGTAACCTTATTCAACTGGCGATAATCAATGCACAATCTCATAATACCGTCCTTTTTGTTAACCAACAACATTAGAGCTCCCCATGATGACACATTGGGTCTAATAAACTTCTTATCAAGTAATTCTCCGAGTTGAGAATTCAACTCTGCCAATTCTGACACTGACATTGTGTATGGTGCCATAGATATAGGTTTGGTACCTAGAACAAGATCAATTGCAAATTCCATCTCTCGCTTCAGAGGCAACTCTGAAATATCATCCGGAAACACTTCTGGAAACTCTTTCACCATAGGTAATTCATTAATCGATGTTTTTCCCTCAACAGACAATGAGGCAAACACCGCAAACATTTTAGCTTCATCCTCCAACAAGACTCTTAAATCCTTGGTAGATATAAAATTAGCCAACTCTTCCTCCTCTGGAGTAATAAATAACAACCTCTTCCGATAACAGTCAATGTAGACATAATTATTCTCTAGCCAATTCATCCTTAAGATAACATCCAGATCACTTATTGGTAAGCAAATCAAATCCACTCTGAAATCTCTACCAAAGATCGACACAGGACAATTCAAGCACACTAAAGATATATTGATCGACCCAATAGATAGAGTATCAATCACCATCCCTTTACTCAAAGTAGACGACACAAGTCCTAGTTTCTTCATACAATCCACAGAAATAAACGAGTGGGTCGCACCTGTATCAATGATAGCAATCAAATGAGTGTTATGAATGTAACAAGTACCTCTGACCAAACGACCCTCACTGGTAGGCTGAGCCCCCACCAATGCAAATACCTTCCCACCGATCTGCGACTTCTTTGGCTTCTGATAATGGATGTTGATGTGACCCTATTCCCCACAGTTGTAACAGGTAGGTATATTGGTCCTACAATATGCCACAACATGACCTGGATTTTCGCATTTGAAACATTTCTTCACTTCATTCTTACACCCATTAGCACAGTGACTCGTGCCACCACATTTGAAACACTTGATAGAGTTGGAAGAATTTCCTCCCCAACTTAGCTTCTTCCTAACAACAACCTTCTGCTTCCCTTTATCGGCCGGAGCACTATAATGTCTCTACTTACCCTTTTTGTCACTCAGGGCCTTGTAGTAAGCCACCCGAGCCCTGTTGTCCTCATAATAAATCTGACACATGCTCACTAACTCAGGGAATTATCTGATCTTCTAATAATCAATACCTTGTTTAATCTCGGGACGTAGCCCGTTATTAAACTTGATACACTTCAAACTCATAGCAGCATCAATATTGTAATGAGGACAATACTTCACTAGTTCCTTGAATTGAGTCGCATATTCTGCAACGGTCAAGTTTCCTTGCTTCAATTCTAGAAATTCAACCTCTTTCTTGCCACGAACATCTTCTGGAGAATACCACTCTATAAACTCATATTTGAACACCGTCCAAGTAATAGGACCACCTGAAGCTTCTAGCCTTTGACGGGTGTTATCCCACCAGTATTCAGCTTCCCCATTCAGTATATGAATGCCAAATTGCACCTTTTGAGCTTCAGTGCATCCCATGACTCTGAAGATCTTCTCAATGTCCTTCGTCCACTTCTGCACCTCGTTTGGTTCATGTCTACCCTCGAACTTAGGTGGCTTGTTGTTCTATAACTTTTCCAAATTGCAAAACTCGACGTCACTAGCACTCTGAGTGGTATTCTGCACCGCCTGTGCAACAGCTTGTAATGCAGCAGCAATCGCAACATCATTCCTACCAGCCATACTGCTCAACACCAATGAAACATAGTTTAGAAGAAACACACAACTATATACACCTTGTAGTCATACTCTACTACTACACTGGCCAGACGGACCGACCTGTTCTGATACCAATTATAACACCCTACTCTACCCATTCGTATAATAATTGAAAATACGAGAAATTATAGAAATAAATAAGAGTTACACACGTAGGATGCCACATTCAAAACATCATCATGAAGTATCAAATCACTTTATATCTCATTTATTCAACAAAATTAATTTGATTAAACAGCATAATCAAATCAATGGTTTAGCATTAAAGCTCCAATTACATCAAGTCGCCACATAATACGTGATTACAATAGCAAGCACTAAGAACAACTGTTCTTAGTCTTCTTAAGAACAACTGATCACAACTGGATCTTCTTAAAAACTTTTACAATCAAATGTAGAACTATAACAAGTGTTTAAATGCTTCTAAGTAAGCTATAACACAACTGTGATTTTACACTTAACTTTTAAGAACTATGAAATAAATTCAGCAATGAGTATAAATTGTATGAGAGCTTTTCTTTGAATTCATTCAATATTTCGTCAACTGAAGAAGAGAGATGGAGTCTTGCTTTTATAGGCACAGTAGTCCAAGTAGTTTTCACGTTGAAGGTTGTGTACTGAAAAAGGTTGTAGCCTTTTTGTCTTCATATCACATGACCTTTCCTAGAAGTAGAATGCACAGAGAAATCCTTTTTGTCTTGTGTTCTTGTATCTAGCATAAATGAGGAAAGCATCGTTTGGCCAAACCAACGGACATAACTTTGAATTCTTCTTCAACAAGCTTCAGCAAATAACATCAGAGCCTTGAGTAATCAGAGTCTTTGATGTTCATCAGAGTTTACTGAATCAGAGTATTGCAGCAAGTGTGCTTTCAGCGTGTAATAATTCAGAGCAGAGTTTGGGATCAGATTCTCAGTACTAGCAGCATACAGTACTATCAGAGTCTTCTGAAAAACTATGCTTGAAACTCTTCATACAAAAGTCTTCAATGCTTCAGATGCTTCTGGCTTCTGCTTCAGATTCTTCTGTAGATAGCGCTCAGAATCTTCTGTAGGCAGCGTTCATATTCTTCTAAGAGATGCTTCTGATGCTTCAGAGCCTTGCATATTTTCATGTTCAGATCTAATTTGCTTTCAGAATAATATTCACTTTAATATCTGCAGCAAACATACTTAAGCAAATTTTAGAGTATATAATTTCTTAATACAAAATTTCATAAGACTTATCATCAAAACATAGATATATAATTAAGAACCAATACGTGTTCTAACATTAAATTCCAGAGTTAGGTTTGTAAGTTCCCCTGAATTTAAGACTTAGAATCACATAACAATTTCAAAAAAAAAAACAAAACATATAGTAAATCAAACACAACAAGACACAAAGATAAAACATTCATTCAAATAAAAAGAGAAAACATCATAAAAAAAACATCCCAAATAAATCAGGAGGAAACTTCATTCATTTGATGTAACATCGAAATTGCAAAGAAATTTCATCCATATTTATGGATGTTCACGATTGAACATTGGATAAAAAAATGATAAAAATCAAATCCTTACTACTTTCTGGATTCTAGACCTAAGACGTATACTCAAGACCCCTAAACCCTATTGTACACCCTGGAAATTATTTGATCCGCCGAGGTATAAATTCAAAATATTTAATTTGGCTGAGACATCTACTCTTTAGTCAAGTAGGAGCCTCATACCGGCACACATAACTCGGTCCCTGAAGTCCGATGACCAGGTTCCTTAAACGGATAAAAGTACAACTAAGGGATAGAAATCATTATGAAATAATTAGTAATCAGTTGTAAGTACTTATTAAAACAGTTACGAATCGTTAAAAGAAACAATTATGTCCATGATGGCCATAAGGAACTTGGCACTAAAAGTCAATTTTGGGCTTGCCTCCGACGTGTTCGATTTAATGTCGTATTCATGATTTCTCGTTTGAAATTCCTAATGTATTATAGAAATGGATAGCCAGGAAGAATCAATGGATATGGGTGTGTATGGTTGGTTATTTTTAGAAACAAAACCATAACCATTTTTAAACCAGTTAAATAGTTTGGATTCATAACCATAACCACATTTCAATCAAAACTGGTTATAAATTTGGTTATGGTTATATAACCGGTTTTAAACCAGTTATTAGTTTTTGTTTCAAAAAAAAAATTCTAAAATTTTTTTTAATGTTTTTTCAAAAAAAAAAAATTCACAAAAATAACGTTAAATGTTGATGGTATTTATGGGTCACTAAATCAGGACCAATTTATGATTTGGGCAACCTCATTATAAACCAAAGTAGTGAAATGTGATTCGTGAAGTGTTAGTTAACAATAAAATGTTATTAATAACTGATAGTCCAACAAATTGGTAGTAATAAAATTGGAATTTTTTTTATTTTAAACATTAAAAAAGGAAAATGTAAAATTAATTAACTCTACAATAGAAACTAAGGGTCTGTTTGGTTCAAATGAGGGGGAGGGGAGGGGAGGGATTTTAATGAAGGGGAGGGGAGGGGAGGGGAGGTGAAGGAATTTTTTAATCAAATAAGTGTTTGGTTCAAAAGAGTGGAGGGGAGGGATTTTAATTAAAAATGTGTTTGGTTCAGAAGGGGAGGGGAGGAGTTTTATTAATAATTTACATTTTTATCCTTATGATTTTATATAAGTCATATGATATTAAAATGTGAAAAATTCGTGCATATTTTTGTTGGTAATAAAATTTCTAATATTGAGTTATTAAAAAAATATTTATTTGTCACATAAAGTTAAAAAATTGAGTACAATCGATTCGACTTATAACTTTCCAACATAAATTAAACTATATGCCAATAACATCGTTTAAATTATGATGAATCATATAACAAAACAAATATATAAAATAACTTATTACTAAATATTAATGGTTCAAAATATTTAATAAAATGAATAAACAAAAATAAATAAAATGATATGGTTTACAATTTGATATAAAAGAAAATATGATAGAGTACATAACAAAATTAAAAGAAAAAAAACGAATATAACAAAACATAATTTTTTTTATAAAAAAAAGACAATGATTATGATTTATATTAATTATAAAAGTTATAAAATAATTTGAAGGTGGAGAACAATTATAATAAGTTGATAAAAACAATCGAGAAAAAACAGTAACACAAAAGATAACAAATAGTTTTGAAATAATAAAATTAAACTGAGGATATTTTAGTAAATATAATAATTTTTAAATATCAAAACTCATATTTCCTCCCCTCCCCTCCAAATCCCCCCAATTCGGAGGGAACCAAAAAGTGTGTTTTGGAGGGATTTTGCTCCCCTCCCCTCCCCTCCCCTCCCCTCCTAAAATTTGAACCAAACATATTTAATTAAAAATTTCCCCTCCCCTCCCCTCCCCTCCCCTCCATCTACCCCGAACCAAACACATGGTTGATTTGGAAAATAAAATATTCATCCAATAAATCTGGTCATGCATCTAAAATGGAACATGTATAATTTAAACATTAAAAAAGGAAAACATATCATTTAATGCATGATGTAATACAAACGCACGATAGATTTGAAAAATTCAAATAACCATCCAATAAATTTGGGTCCTGCATTTGAAATGTATATCAAAATTGAATGCTTTTAATTGTTGACTTTAACATTGCAATTATTTTCCACCGGTATTGTGACTTGTTGAAAACGTATGGACCCTATAACTACAGTGAGTGGTACATGTTTTTTCATTCAACAATAGAGAAATAACCACTTTGAAAAATTTATTTTGATTCAAGATCAGTAATTTAAAACAGTAACATTACCAGTGTTTTCTCACATTAGTACAAAAGGTCTTTTCAATTATTGCAATTGTTCCAATATGAAATATTGAGTATAAGTATATTAAGGGTGAGATTTTTAAGTTTAAATTTGAGGGAAGTTATAGTGAGATGAAAATATTGACTCACATAACAATTTCATCAGGTTCTTTCAGGTAGAAAATTTGTAACACACTAATACATATAACACATACAACAACGATTAAAACACATATATTATTACCATTACCGGTCGTTTTTATGTAGCTGTCGCACCTCAAAAAATACATAATCGAAAATACGACTCTCGCACAAAAGGCGGGGAAAATGGTTCGATAGAGTCTCCACCAAACTTTATTTATCCCAAAAGAGGGAAAGGAAAATATCGAGAAAACTTTTAAAGAGATTAGAACATGGTCGTCGCAACCACATTCTGGGTTTGGGAGTCGGTTACGTAAGAGGAAGGTATTAGCATCCCCTATGTTCATTGTACTCAACGAGAACCTCTTAATTCGAATTGTGGTGAACGTTAGCTAAGCTTATTTGTTTTCTTCTCAATGATAAATGGGTAACGGTAAGATAAAAGGAATCAGTGCTAAGGGGGAAAATGGGGAGTTTTTTAGGATAGGGTACTCGCTAAGGATTAGGGATCTTGTGCCTACGTATGCTTATTCGGACAAGAATGAGAAATCAGAGCGCTTGTAGTTTAACTAAGGGAAAGGATAGAGGGTAGACGCGAAATGACGGGAAAAGAAAAAGGTAGCTCACCAAGATCATCACAATCTTGTGCCTACGTATCTTACATTCGAATGAAGAAAAAATCAGAGCGTCTGATCCATTTTGCCAAGTTCTCCATGAGGATTCTTCTTGCTTTGTCATCCATTTTGCCAAGTTCTCATTCTTCTGATCTTGTTGAGCCATCCAGGACTTGATTTCAGATTTCCCAGCTTCCAATATTGCAATCTTATCTTCTAAATCTGGATTTTCTTTCTTTCTCACAGATGAAGAAGGTGGAGCAGATTCTGACGCAGGAACAGAGTCAATTTCCATTGGAGATGCAGAGTCTGGAGCTTCAGATGCAAAGGGTTTTGTTACAATTGTCAGAGCCAATGGATTTTCTTCAGAAGCATATTCTGCAATAGCTCTTTGTAGCAGTTACTCCAGAATATGAAGGTACATCTTCAAGGAGAAAGGGTGCAGATCTTTTCATGGTCAATATCATGCTTCTGGCAGTCTCAGCAAATATGAGCTTCGCATCATCAGAACAGACATTCTTTAGATTTGAGGCAACAATATTGAATCTGGTAATGAAGCTATTCCAGATAGCATCAGATTCATTTGCATCCATGGTTGACAAGCATCTTTTCTGAACAGATCTTAAATTCATCTTTATTTCTTTCAGAAAATTTGCAAATAGTATATCAACATTTAGTCTATGTTTGGGTTTGAGAAGGGTTTCTAGAGTGAATGGCTTAGGTTGAGGTGGAGATGGTATGGTAAATTTTGGAATGATGATCAGAGGACGAGGGTAGATAGGAAAAGATGGATGGTCAGATGAAGTGGTAGTTTTGGATCTGGATAAGGCATTAACCAGAAATGGTTTTACACGTGATACATAAGAAACGACATCAAATGTGGTGGAAGTGTAAGGAATGAAAACAGATTTATCAGACAATAGAGGTTCTGATGAAATCATATCTGGTAATGGTTCAAATAGGGTTTGAAGATCAGATGGAAGAATGGTTGAGGGAATAGGTTTGAATGGAGTGATTGTGTCATTTGGTTATATTCTGGTATAAAAATGTTTAAACTTGAAACCAAAAGGAAGTGGGTCAGAGGGAAGTGGTTTAAAGGAAGCAACTGAAATAGACTCAAATGTCCTGGGTTTTGAAATGGGTTCAGGAATGAGAGTTTCAGATGAAACAGGTGGATCTGATTGTTTAGATTCAAATTCTCTGAGAGAAGGAGGTGAAATGACATCTGGATGGACATCAGATTCAGACGAATCAGGTGAGGTGGTTGGGGTACAAGATGTAGAAGATACTTCAAATACAGTCTTGAGAGGTTTAATGTTCAGAACCTCAGAATCAGGTATATTTGATTCAAAAGGATTGGATAGTTTTGGTTGAGGATCAGAAGGTTTGGATGATGGTGGTTCAGATACAACTGGTTAAGATGCAACTTGTGCAGATGCAAAAGTTTCAGATGCAACTGGGTCAGATTGTATGGGTTTAGATGCAACTGGTTTTTGTTGTGTTGTAGGTTGTTCTGTTGGTTTTGTTTGTGGTTCTGATTGGGGAATGTCAGATGATTTAAGTGGTGTTGAGGGAACAAGATCAGATGTTGTAGGTGGTTCAGATGTTTGAGATGGACAAGAAGTTGTTTGAGTTTTAGAAGGAGGAGGTTTTGGAATAGAACTAATTGTTGATATATCTACAGCAATTTCAGGAATAGAAGGTAAAGATGATTTAGTACCTTTTGTCTTGATGCGCTTGGTAGGAACAGAGGGAACTTCTCCAGGAGCTTTCCTCTTAATCTGCCTTTGTGGTTTATCAGCAACTTTTTATTTCTTCTGAGCAGCAGCTTCTTCTGCCTCTAACTGTCTTCTTTTTCTCATGTTCTCCTCATACACATCTGGAATAGGTTCTCTAGCACGAATCAGAATATCTGCAGGAACAGGTGTTCCATCTGCTTTGCACATTTCAATATACCTAAGAATAATATCCCTAGGTTCTTCAGCACCAAAGATTGGAAAGTCTTGAACTGGAATTCTTCTCTGACTTACTTCAGTAACATTCAGCTTCTTAGGAGCAGCTGTGAGTTCACCCACAACTTTTAGCCTCTGAAGACTCTTTCCATTCAATGGTTTTCCAACAATTGATTCAAGCTCTTCTTTAACTCCAGCTTCATGTAAAGCAGCTACCAGACCATTCTCTGTCAGAATGTCTGAGATCAATCTTCCAAAAGGAATCCACGTCCTGATCTTCTGTCCCTTTGTCTTAATGGGTTCTCTAGATGCATTGATGTGATTCCACAGATGCATGAAGAGAATGTATGGCAAATCTACTTTGCTACTCTGACTTAAACAGTACATAAAATAGAGTTGTTCATTATTCACATAATCTGGAGAATTTGTTGATTTTCTGTGATTGATGCATCCCAGAAAAATCTTTGCCCAGATTTTGTAGTCAGGTTTCAGATCCTTTAATTTGTTGGAGGCTTGTCCAGATGAAATGACTTCCTCATAAACTTCTTCCATATCAACTCGCCCAGCTGGCAAATGGCAAACTCCATCAGTTTCCTCATAACCAATGAGTTTTCTGATGAGATCTTCAGAGATGATGATCTCTCTTCCCAGAACAGAAGATAGGATGAACTTTGGATAAACAGAAGAATGAATCCAAAATTCCTTCACTAGATGTGGATACACTGGTCCAAATAGTCTATCAAAGTATTTAACCCAGCCTTGAGCACCAATAATGGAACGCAAATCAAATCCATTTTCAGCCAAAGAATCAAAATCCAGCATTGATTCACAGAGAACTTCCAGCTTATCAACAGGGGTTAATAAAGTTCTTTCAGGTTCCTTGAATGGAGTAGCTCCCATGTTTGATGACGCAACTGCAGCCATTGATGATTGAAAATGAGCTGATGTTGAGGATGATGTTGCCATTGTTGAAGATGAAGAAGATTTGGATGAAGGTTTAGGGTTTTGATGAAGTCCAAAGAGCAGACATAAATGCATATATTGCTTGTGAAGTGAAAAGTGTGAAATAGTGTGATTTGTGATATTTATAGAGAGAAAATAGGGCAAACAAAAAGACACATTCAGCATGTTCTATTTAGCAATTAATAGCATTTAATGAAAAGAATAAAAATTATTTCAAAGCATTAATTGATTCTGACAATTTAGGGGGAAAACCAAGATTTTAACTATTTAAACAATACCTCAAACGTCTCTTTTGTAATGTGCACGCCATCTTTTCAGATTCAGAGTGACACGTGTTTGCTTGCATGTGCTTCTGAATTCTCTTGAGAAATGAAACATTAGCCAACGTTCAGATCCTCTAAGATTGGTTAGTTCAGATACACACAAATAATAATAAATCAAGAAATCAATTAATTGACAGATGAAATACTTCAGAGTTGTAAACATTTTGTATCTGAGAAGTTATGCTTCTGATAAATATCATTCTGGACAAAAATCCATACCAATATTTTTTAGAATAAACTTAAACCTATCTTCAGCAAGGGGTTTTATGAAAATATCAGCCCACTGATGATCTGTATCAACAAAGGCTAAGTTTATAATACCCTTTTGAACATAGTCTCTAATGAAGTGATGTTTAATTTCTATATGTTTTTCCTTAGAGTGTAATATGGGGTTTTTAGACAAAAATATAGCAGAAGTATTATCACAGAATATAGAAATATTACTCTCAAAGATCTGATAGTCTTCTAGTTGACTTTTCATCCAGAGCATCTGCGTGCTACATCCAGCAGCAGCAATATATTTTGCTTCTGTAGTTGATAGCGCAATTGTAGGTTGCTTCTTGCTGTACCAGGAGATTAAATTTCTTCCTAGAAATTGACAACTTCCAGAAGTACTTTTTCTTTCCACTCTTTCTCCAGCGTAATCAGCATCACAGAATCCAACTAATTTGAAATCATCAGATTTTCTGTAACACAAACCCACATTAGAAGTACCTTTCAGATACCTTAGAATCCTCTTAACAGGTATTAAGTGTGATTCTCTAGGATCTGATTGGAATCTTGCACACAAGCATACACTGAATAAAATGTCAGGTCTAGAAGCAGTTAAGTAGAGAAGAGATCCTATCATACCTCTGTAGAGTTTCTGATCTACTTTCTTACTTACCTCTTCCTTACCAAGAGTACTTGTTGGATGCATAGGAGTCTTTGCCATTTTACTATCAGTCATGTTAAACTTCTTCAGAAGCTCTTTAACATATTTTGTCTGATGAATGTAAGTGCAATCTGGAGTCTGGTTGACTTGAATTCCCAGAAAGAATCTCAATTCTCCCATCATGCTCATCTCAAATTCTGCCTGCATACATTGAGCAAACTCCTTTCCCGTCATAACATTGGTAGATGCAAATATAATATCATCCACATATATTTGACAAATTAAAAGATCTTTCTTGAATGTTTTACAGAATAGTGTTGTGTCCACTTTGCCTCTGATAAAAATTTTCTCCAGAAGAAAATTGCTTAATCTCTCATACCAAGCTCTGGGAGCTTGTTTTAAACCATAAAGAGATTTCTTTAGTTTGAAAACATGTTCTGGAAAATTTTCACTTTCAAAACCAGGAGGTTGATGAACATAGACTTCTTCTTCTATAATTCCATTTAGAAAGGCACTTTTAACATCCATCTGATATAGAGTGATGTTATTTTGTGCAGCAAAAGAAATGAGTAAACGAATAGACTCTAACCTGGCTACATGAGCATAAGTCTCTGTATAATCAATTCCTTCTTGCTGGCTATAACCTTGAGCAACAAGCCTTGCTTTATTTCTTTCAACTTCTCCTTTTTCATTCAACTTGTTTCTGAAGACCCATTTAGTTCCAATCATGTTAAATCCTTTTGGTCTTGGTACCAAATCCCAAACATCATTTCTTGTGAACTGATTGAGCTCTTCTTGCATGGCAATTATCCAGTCATTGTCTTGCAGAGCTTCATCCACAGAAGTTGGTTCAATAACTGACACCAACCCAAATAATGATGTTTCATATGATCTGAGGAAGGATCTTGTTCTTATTGGGTCATCTTTCTTTCCAATGATCACATCCTCTAGGTGAGAGGCCTTGATTCTGGAAGATGACCCTCTAACAGTTGATTCTTCATAAATGTTCAAGTTGTTCATTTGAGAAGCTAAAGGAATTGCATCTGGCGATGCTTTTGGTTCCTTCACTTGAGCTTTTTTTTCCTTTGAGCCTTCAGAGTCTGTGAGAATTACTTCTCTATCTGCAGAACTTTCAAAATGCTTTGGCTTTTCAATGCCAAGCTTATCATCAAATCTAACATGTATAGATTCCTCCACAATCTGTGTTTCAGTATTGTATACTCTGTAGCCTTTAGAGCGTTCAGAATAGCCAAGCATGAAACACTTCTGTGCTTTAGAATCAAACTTGTTAAGATTCTCTTTAGTATTCAACATATAACATATACATCCAAAAGGATGAAAATAAGAAATGTTGGGCTTTCTATTCCACCACAATTCATAGGGAGTCTTTTCCAGAAGAGGTCTTACAGACACTCTGTTCTGAATATAACATGTTGTGTTTATTGCTTCTGCCCAAAAATGCTTTTCCAGATTAGTCTCGTTTATCATGGTTCTGGCCATTTCTTGCAGAGTTCTATTTTTCCTCTCTAGAACTCCATTCTGTTGTGGAGTTCTAGGGCAGGAGAAATCATGAGCAATGCCATTTTCATTAAAATATTTTTCAAAATATTTGTTTTCAAATTCACCACCATGATCACTTCTGACTTTAATAATTTTAAAATCTTTTTCATTCTGGACTTGTTTGCAGAAGTCAAAGAACACAGAATGTGACTCATCCATGTGTGTTTTAGGAACTTTACCCATGTCCATCTGCTATAGTCATCAACAATGACTAATCCATACTTCTTGCCTCTGATGGATGCAGTTTTCACTGGTCCAAACAGATCAATGTGAAGTAATTCTAATGGTCTTGAAGTTGTAATAACATTTTTTGATTTAAAAGAAGATTTTGAAAATTTTCCTTTTTGACATGCTTCACAAAGAGCATCTGAGTTGAACTTCAACTTAGGAAGTCCTCTGACCAGATTGAGTTTATTAATCTGAGATATACGTCTCATATTAATATGCCCCAATTTTCTGTGCCATACCCATTGCTCATCATTAACAGACATAAGGCATTTAACATTTTGAACCTTAAGTTTTGAAAGATTGATTTTGTAAATGTTGTTCTTCCTCTTTCCTTTAAATAGGATTGAGTCATCCTTCTGACTAACAGCTTTGCAACATTGTTGATTAAAGATTATGTCATAACCATTGTCACTTAATTGACTTATGGACAATAGATTATGCTTTAATCCTTCTACAAGTAAAACATTAGATATAGAGGGAAGGTTACCATTACCAATAGTACCAGAGCTAATAATCTTGCCCTTCTGATTCCCTCCAAACTTCACTTCTCCTCCAAATTTAAGCTTCAGGCTTTGGAACATAAACCTTTCTCCCGTCATGTGACGTGCGCAGCTAGAGTCCAGGTACCATGACTGGCGTCTTGACTTTTCTGCTAAATACATCTGCAACAGGGATTATCTTATCCTTAGGTACCTAGATATTTTTGGTTCCTTTTGGGTTAGTTGCCTTGAAAGTCTGTTTGAACTTCTGTCTTTTTACAACAGTTTTGTTCTGATTGACTTTTGGCTTAAACACAGGAACGTTCTGATCAGAACGTGTGTGTTTGATATCATTCAGATGACCAAACTTGAAATGAGAGTATAAGGGAGTTTTCTTAATTATAAATTTATCAACAGGCATTGGATTTAAATCCTTTCCAGAGGAAGATTCATATCCAATTCCTTTCATGTTGTTTCTGCTAACTCCATAGATCATTGAAGCCATCTTGCTTCTATCTATGCTTTTAGCTAGAAACTTCTGAAAGCTGAAGTCATATTCTTCTAAAATATTTTTGCATTTAGACTTAGTTTCAGACTTAGAGTCTTGTTGAGCTTTTTCAAAATTAGTTTTCATTTTTAAATTGTTTTCTTTTAGCTCAGCAACTTCTGACTTTAACAGATTATTCTCAGATTCAAGATTGCATTTAAGATTCTTGCATTTGAGCTTAATCTGGTTATAGTTTTTTAGTACTTCTGATAAGACTTTAATAAGCTCTTCCCTAGTGAGATCAGAAAGTACCTCTTCTGAGTCAGATTCAGAATCAGATTCAGATCCAAATGATCCTTCATTCTGATCTTCCACGCCTGCCATCAGAGCCATGTTGGCGCATTCATCTTCAGATTCTGATGAGGATCCAGATTCATCTAAATCATCCCATGTTGCCATTAGAACCTTCTTCTTATGCTCAGGCTTTCTTCTAGGCTTTTCTTTCTGAAGCTTTGGACATTCCTTTTTGTAATGGCCAGGTTGTTTGCATTCAAAACAAACAACTTCCTTCTTTCCAGATCTTTTTGGTCCAGAGGACTCCTTGCGCTGATCTAGCTTCTTGAAGTTCTTGAACTTCCTCTGTTTGTGCTTCCAAAGTCTGTTGATTCTTCTGGACAGCAAGGACAGTTCATCTTCTTCTTCAGAAGAAGATTCTTTCGAACTCTCTTCTAACACCTGGAAAGCTTTCACAGATTTGTTAGATTTTAAGGCAATTGACTTACCTTTCTTTTGAGGCTTATCTTCCTCAAGTTCAATTTCATGGCTCCTTAGTGAGCTGATTAGTTCCTCCAAAGTGATCTTGTTCAGATCCTTGGCAAGCTTCATAGTAGTGACCATAGGTCTCCATATGATAGGCAAGCTTCTGATGATCTTCTTCACATGATCAGCAGTTGAGTAGCCTTTGTCCAGCACTTTTAGACCAGCTGTGAGGATCTGGAATCTAGAGAACATAGTTTCTATAGACTCAAATTCTTCCATTTTGAACGCTTCATACTTCTGTATTAGCGCCAGAGCCTTGGTCACTTTAACTTGTAGGTTTCCTTCAAGAGTCATCTTCAAAGACTCAAACATGTCAAATGCAGTTTCTCTATTTGTGATCTTCTCATACTCAGTATGAGATATTGCATTTAACAAGATTGTTCTAGCCTTGTGGTGATTTCTGAACTCCTTCTTTTAGGCTTCAGTCATAGATTTTCTATCTATTTTCTTGCCATTCCCATCAGTAGGATGAACATACCCATCTATGACCAAGTCCCATAAATCAGCATTATAACCAAGGAAGAAACTTTCTATTCTGTCCTTCCAATAGTCAAATTTCTCCCCATCAAACATAGGGGGTTTTGTGTTGATTCTATCCCTTTCTTCATATCTGTTGTTACTGTTAGATGTTGAAGGTTCAGCCATAATAACAACCAAATATATATCAAAGTTTTCTCACTGGATCTTTTTTGTCACTGTGAAGTGGTAGCACACACAAAACCGGAGCTCTGATGCCAACTGAAGGTGAGAAAATACTTAGAAGGGGGGGTTGAATAAGTATATAGAAAATATTATGGCAATAAAAACTCAAAGATTTTTATCCTGGTTCGTTGAACTCAACTACTCCAGTTCATCCTATCAAGAGTAATTTGCCTTTCTCAACAAGGACTTAATCCACTATTAATCAAACTGATTACAATAGCAAGCACTAAGAACAACTGTTCTTAGTCTTATTAAGAACAACTGATCACAACTGGATCTTCTTAAGGACTTTTACAATCAAATGTAGAACTATAACAAGTGTTTAAATGCTTCTAAATAAGCTATATCACAACTGTGATTTTACACTTAAGTTTTAAGAACTATGAAATAAATTCAGCAATGAGTATAAATTGTATGAGAGCTTTTCTTTGAATTCTTTCAATATTTTGTCAACTGAAGAAGAGAGATTGAGTCTTGCTTTTATAGGCACAGTAGTCCAAGTAGTTTTCACGTTGAAGGTTGTGTACTGAAAAGGGCTGTAGCCTTTTTGTTTTCACATCACATGACCTTTCCTAGAAATAGAATGCACAGAGAAATCCTTTTTGTCTTGTGTTCTTGTGTCTAGCATAAATGAGGAAAGAGTCGTTTGGCCAAACTAACGGACATAACTTTGAATTCTTCTTCAACAAGTTTCAGCAAATAACATCAGAGCCTTGAGTAATTAGAGTCTTTGATGTTCATCAGAGTTTGCTAAATCAGAGCATTGCATCAAGTGTGCTTTCAGCGTGTAATAATTCAGAGCAGAGTTTGGGATCAGATTCTCAGTACTAGCAGCGTACAGTACTATCAGAGTCTTCTGAAAAACTATGCTTGAAACTCTTCATACAAAAGTCTTCAATGCTTCAGATGCTTCTGGCTTCTGCTTCAGATTCTTCTGTAGACAGCACTCAGAATCTTCTGTAGGCAGCGTTCAGATTCTTCTAAGAGATGCTTTTGACGCTTCAGAGAATTGCATATTTTCATGTTCAGATCTAATTTGCTTTCAGAATAATATTCACTTTAATATCTGCAGCAAACATACTTAAGCAAAGTTTAGAGTATATAATTTCTTAATACAAAATTTCATAAGAGTTATCATCAAAACATAGAGATATAATTAAGAACCAATCTGTGTTCTAACATTAAATTCCAGAGTTAGGTTTGTAAGCTCCCCTGAATTTAAGACTTAGAATCACATAACAATTTCAAAAAAAAACAAAACATATAGTAAATCAAACACAACAAGACACAAAGATAAAACATTCATTCAAATAAAAAGAGAAAACATCATAAAAAAACATCCCAAATAAATTAGGAGGAAACTTCATTCATTTGATGTAACATCAAAATTGCAAAGAAATTTCATCCATATTTACGGATGTTCACGATTGAACATTGGATAAAAAAAATGATAAAAATCAAATCCTTACTACTTTCTGGATTCTAGACCTAAGACGTATACTCAAGACCCCTAAACCCTATTGTACACCCCGAAAATTATTTGATCGACTGAGGTATAAATTCGAAATATTTAATTTGGCTGAGACATCTACTCTTTAGTCAAGTAGGAGCCTCATACCGGCACACATAACCCGGTCCCTGAAGTCCGATGGCCAGGTTCCTTAAACGGATAAAAGGACAACTAAGAGATAGAAATCATTATGAAACAATTAGTAATCAGTTGTAAGTACTTATTAAAACAGTTACGAATCGTTAAAAGAAACAATTATGTCCATGATGGCCATAAGGAACTTGGCACTAAAAGTCAATTTTGGGCTTGCCTCCGACGTGTTTGATTTAATGTCGTATTCATGATTTCTCGTTTGAAATTCCTAATGTATTATAGAAATGGATAGCCAGGAAGAATCAATGGATAGGGGTGTGTATGGTTGGATATTTTTAGAAACCAAACCATAACCATTTTTAAACCAGTTAAATAATTTGGATTCATAACCATAACCACATTTCAATCAAAACTGGTTATAAATTTGGTTATGGTT
Organism: Lathyrus sativus; assembly: GCA_963859935.3. Lineage (NCBI taxonomy): Eukaryota > Viridiplantae > Streptophyta > Magnoliopsida > Fabales > Fabaceae > Lathyrus > Lathyrus sativus. Next base: position 110,243,608 of record OZ012738.1, on the reverse strand, counting down.
ATATAAACGATTTTAAACCGGTTATTAGTTTTTGTTTCAAAAAAAAATTATAAAATTTTTTTTAATGTTTTTTCAAAATATTTAATTTTTTTTCAAAAAAAAATTCACAAAAAATAACGTTAAATGTTGATGGTATTTATGGGTCACTAAATCAGGATCAATTTACGATTTGGGCAACCTCGTTATAAACCAAAGTAGTGAAATGTGATTCGTGAAGTGTTAGTTAACAATAAAATGTTATTAACAAATTGGTAGTAATAAAATTGGAATATTTTTATTTTAAACATTAAAAAAGGAAAATATAAAATTAATTAACTCTACAATAAAAATAATGGTTGATTTGGAAAATACAATATTCATCCAATAAATCTGGTCATGCATCTGAAATGGAACATGTATAATTTAAACATTAAAAAAGGAAAACATATCGTTTAATGCATGATGTAATACAAACGCACGATAGATTTGAAAAATTCAAATAACCATCCAATAAATTTGGGTCCTGCATTTGAAATGTATATCAAAATTGAATGCTTTTAATGGTTGACTTTAACACTGCAATCATTTTCCACCAGTATTGTGACTTGTTGAAAACGTATGGACCCTATAACTACAGTGAGTGGTACATGTTTTTTCATTCAACAATAGAGAAATAACCACTTTGAAAAATTTATTTTGATTCAAGATCAGTAATTTAAAACAGTAACATTACCGGTGTTTTCTCACATTAGTACAAAAGGTCTTTTCAATTATTGCAATTGTTCCAATATGAAATATTGAGTATAAGTACATTAAGGGTGAGATTTTTAAGTTTAAATTTGAGGGAAGTTACAGTAAGATGAAAATATTGACTCACATAACAATTTCATCAGGTTCTTTCAGGTAGAAAATCTGTAACACACTAATACAAATAACACATACAACAACAATTAAAAAACATATATTATTACTCATACCGGTCGTTTTTATGTAGCTGTCGCACCTCAAAAAATACATAATCGAATATACGACTCTCGCACAAAAGGCGCAGAAAATGGTTCGATAGAGTCTCCACCGAAATTTATTTATCCCAAAAGAGGGAAAGGAAAATATCGAGAAAACCTTTAAAGAGATAAGAACATGGTCGTCGCAACCACATTCTGGGTTTGGGAGTCGGTTACGTAAGAGGAAGGTATTAGCATCCCCTATGTTCATTGTACTCAACGAGAACCTCTTAATTCGAATTGTGGTGAATGTTAGCTAAGCTTATTTGTTTTCTTCTCAATGATAAATATGTAACGGTAAGATAAAAGGAATCAGTGCTAAGGGGGAAAATCGGGAGTTTTTTAGGATAGGGTACTCGCTAAGGATTGGGGCTCTTGTGCCTACGTATGCTTATTCGGACAAGAATGAGAAATCAGAGCGCTCGTAGTTTGACTACGGGAAAGGATATAGGGTAGACGCGAAATGATGGGAAAAGAAAAATGTAGCTCACCAAGATCATCAAAATCTTGTGCCTACGTATCTTACATTCGAATGAATAAAAAAATCAGAGCGTCTGTACTTCGTGAATACGACCACAAAAAGAAAGGGGGTAATGAGTTGAAGTTCAGTTTGGAAACGAAAGATTGAATAAAAAACAACACAAGGGGCATGCCTCGAGAGAAGCCACTCAAGAATCTAAGGAATGTGATACTCCAAGAACTCAGTTATTGTAGGAATTCATTAGAAAGGTTAGAGAAAGGTTGAACATTTTGAACTTGAAAGATTGAATGAACAATAACCCAAGGTATGCACCCCAAGAGCCATTCATTCGAAGATCCAAAGAATGCTAGACTCCAAGAACCTTCTTCTTTCGTGTTTGATTGCGAAAATATTTGATAAAAATAAAGTGTTTTAAGAAGAGAGGTTGAATGAATAACAACCCAAAGCATGCACCTCAAGAGCCATTCATTCGACGATCCAAGGAATCCTAGACTCCAAGAATCTTCTTCTTTCATGAATTGATTAAGAAAAACGGTTTGAAAAGATTGAATTGGATGGGTTACTGTTCTGGACTGGGCCCCGGGCTGAACTATGCTGGCCCAGCCCAATAATGTTCCGCCAGGCCCTACCCGGTCCGGGTACCGCGTCGAGCACAAGATCCCTGACATGCTAGAATGATCTCCCCGGGAAGGAGAACCGTCCCAACCACGCCGGGCAAGAGAATCGCCCGCACGACCAAGCACCGCCCTCCGCGGGCGGTATTCCCATGCCATCGAGCAAGACCCCCGGGGAATCTCCAGGGCTCCCCTCCGCGGGGAGAACAACACACCTTCGGAGAACCTCACGAGCTCCCCTCTGCGGGGAGATCAACGTGCCATTCGCACGTTCTCCACGTGCTCCCCTCCGCGGGGACACGTCACCGACCAACTGCCCACCTCCGAAAGAGCAGGTCAAACCCACTTTCCGGAGATCACGGGACAGTTGGACTAGGGCGAAGACCACGTCCTGGTCTTCACTACGCCACGTAACTCCTAGCAGTCACCTGGGTTAGGCATGGCAATCCAGCCCAACGCAAGTGACCGTTGGCCCAGCGCTGGGGTCTATCTATAAATACCCTCTTGCACAAGAGGGTCAGGTAATTTACTTCTTACCCATTTTCTGTGCTTCGCTCTCACTCTGCCTAACTCCTTACTTTGGCATCGGAGTGTTTTGCAGGTACACCCCCTTCTCCTCCTCATCACCGGTGAACAGGTAGCAGTCCAACAGCGTGTGGCCAGCCCGTGATCCCCTTCTGATCAGGTCAGATCAGTTACGAAAAGAGGTGAGGATTGATACTAGTCCCTACAAGTGCTCCTAGTAAGGAAATCACAAAAAGTATGAGTGTGTGCATTAGGTTGATGGCGAGGCAAAAGGCACTTGACTTACGAGAATGCTAGAAAATCAAATTGACGACGGGTCGAGGATTGGTTTTAGAATGGTTTAATTTAAAATTCGAAAAGGTTGAATGAATGAAAACCTAAGGGGTGTGCCTCGAGAACCATTCATTCGAAGATCCAAGGAATGCTAGACTCCTAGAACCTTCTTCTTTCGAAGTTCTAGAAAATGTTTGGTTACGTATTCGAATTGGATTAGCATTTGCGAAGAGTTTGTTTGTACGGGAGACAATACGAGGTTTAATTTGTTAAGTATTTTAGGGAGGATGAAGATTATTCGATAAACGAGACGTCGGTCTCGCAACCAAAATTAATCGAGTCGTTACTGGGATGTTAGATCCCAACGACACCTTTTTCATTTATTAATACAAAATTTTGTTTGATGAAAAACAAAAGTACCATATGTAATGCTATACTCCATGACATTTCTTTATCTAAATAATTAAGGCGATTATTTTAAAATGAAAGGTTGAATGATCAGAACCCAAGGTGTGCGCCCTAAGAGTGATCATTCAAGAACCTAAGAAGTGCTAGACCTCATGAATTCAATTCCTTTGCGATTTAATCAAGAGAAATGATTTGATTAAGTATGTTTAATTATTTTAATTGGATTAAGTGTTTAGGCGTTTTGATTATCTTAGCGTGAATTAGTTGTTTTTTAGAAACGAAAGACGAAACGATAACAACGTAAGGCGTGTGCCCCAAGAGCAACCGTTGAAGAACCCAAGAAGTGTTATACCTGAAGAATTCACTACTTCGTAAGAAATTGATCAATCGTGTTTTGAAAAAAATTTAATCAAGCTTCGAATATTTATTTTGTAATGATCCAAAGTTTTGCCTAAAAAGATTTATTTTGAATTGTCTTATAAAAATAAACTAATTAATTAAAATTTAATTTAATAAAAAGTGCTTTTAATTGGAAATGATTATTGAAACTTTGAAATGCACATAGAAATTGACTCATAATAAAATCGAAACATGTGATGAAAATATCGATTGATATGTGAGAATGCTTGGCGGCATAACGACATGAGATTGTCGAATTCGCAAATTGAAATTGGTCGAATTCGCAAATTGAAATTGGTCCAAAAATGCGATTTGAATTAAACATTATTGTATGAATATCAATTCAAGATTACTTATCAATGGTAATGGATTTTTTATATAAAACTACCAAATTAAAGATAAAGCAAACTGCATATTCAAATACTAAACCAAATTGCATATTCAGTACTATATTCAGTATTATGTTGAAGATGCATAGCAATGTTGGATTTGTATATGAGAGTTAAATCGCAACAATACATGGCATAAGGTCTTGAGAAACAATGTCATTGTGAATATGAGAAGAAATTAAAGACTCTATGAATTTAAACTAAAAATCTTGCAAAATCGAAACAAAATCAACATAATACCATCATGAGATCCAAATGTCATTAGCACGGCGTCTATGATCAAGAACCTACCTCAGCAGCAATGTTATCACAACATTCAAAATTGAAATGTTACAGAACGGCGAGCAAAGTGCAATAGATAACAACATCATACTAACAGTCAACAATAATTCGTAAATCTGCAAGGCTGTAACGTTAGAAAATTGTTGTCGAGAAAATCTGATGAATTTTTTTGTTGTTCGAAACAGTGTCGTCACGCGCATTGTTATTATAGGGTTAGTGTTGGTGCTTGTTGTTGGAAAATAAGACGGAAATAAAACTTCAATGATACGATGCTACACACGATGATTGTGCACCTTGCCGTTCCATTTTGTGCTTCAGAATCAGCAGCTACGAACACAAATTCGCAACAGATCAAAATCTCTGCACCCTCTTAGGTATCCAGAAATGAGACTTAGAAGATATTGTTGTTTCGCGGTGAGTTTTTATGGTTTATATGGAATTTATAGAAATTGGACGAATAGAGTATGGTGAATGGAGGGTGAAAATGAAAGTAGAACGGTGGATTATGTTGGTGTAGTTGGGATTGTCGTTCTTCTACGACATGTTCACAAGATGTGCATTTGGTGATGGGTTTTTTGGTGATTGTGGTGGACGGTGATGAAGGAAGGGTGATAAACGGTGGTGGTGCGTTAAAATGAGAAGGAAGGCGGAGGAAATATGAAGGTTGGAAAAATGAGGGTGGAGTTTAACGGAATCTGCGAGAGAAAGAGCCCCCACCCCCTCTTTCCCAAAACCGTTTTTTTATCCTTTCTTTATCTAGTGACACGTGTCCTAGGAAGATCTTTTTTCAGATTTGTTTCCTCCCTTCTCCCTGATTGTGCAATGCTGAGGGATTCATCCACTGATCCTTTCTTTCTTTCATTTTATTAAAATTGATTTTCCTTATTATTATTAATAATAAAACAAAAACAAACTCATAAAGCCCACGTGTCTGCATATTATTGGGTGAGATGATAAAATTCTAAAAAACTAACCAATCAAGAATAGACAAGTATCTCTTAATTAAATGACTAAACAATTATTTTCTGATTTTAATAATTAAACAAAATAGAATAGAAATGTTAATTTATGATTGGCTAATGAGAAAAAATGAAGATAATACATGTGAACCCTTGATTAAATTTACATCTAGCTATCCATATTTAATCAAAGAAATACACTTAATTTAAAATGGCAAAGTTGCCCTTTCTAGAAGTTTTAATTAATTTAATAGAATTAAATCAATTAAAAACTACTAAAATTCACAACTTATTAAATAAACATGATAAAAATAAAATGCAAGCATGGAAAATTCTAAATTATTATTCTAAATATTTTGAATAAAATATAAAAAATAAATCGGCTGAAAGTGAATAAAATCGGGCGACTAAATGCCCTAAAAAAAATCGACCGCATCAAAATGATTAGCGCGGAATAAACGACTCGGCAAAATACAGCGTTTGGTCAAATTTGAAAACTAAGACCGGTAAAAAGGCTCAGACTGATCTAAAAGTGACTGAAAAGTTGTCGAAAAATAAGACAAGTACGCCAGGTTAAATTTTGTGAATGGTAGGTCAATATCACTAATGTCTACAAGCCTAAATTCGAAACTTTTTATTCATTGATTTTTGCATATTTGAGGAACAATTCAACCAGTCTTGTCTGTACATCCGATGATTCATCCTAGATAATCATTTTTAGGGTTTATTCATGGAAAAGTGTGTTATGCTATGCAGGCGATGCAAAAATAAAAATAAAATCGAATGTGAAAAAATTTGAAAAGGGTAGGACAAATTCGTGGTATGATAGTAGCGTGTGGTTACATATCTACTATCTATCTAATACTAAGCAATTAGATGTTTTGCCAACAATACCCTTTGAGTAAAAAAATAGTTCACTATCAAAGGGTGATTCAGTAAATAACATAAGACCATATTAATTCACTTCCTCTTACACTTTTTAGCTCACGTGTCCCCTTTTAGATGGCATAATTGATCATCAGTTTTTCTCCGAAATCTATCAAACTTCAATTTCAAATATCCTATTCTTTCACTTTTTTATTTGCCACATTTTTCACACTTTTCTCCTATCTCCCTCCATTTTCTCTGTTCTCTCTTTACCCCCTTCAAACCCTAGCTCCGTCGCCACCCTTTTCTCCACTTTATACTCATAGGCATCTGAGTTACTTAAGTTGCGTTTGGGTGATTTTGGAGGATGCTAGCATCTAGTTTTTTCACAACTGAGATAGGTCGTTAGCTTTCTAAGAACTTCTGTTGATTTTTTTGTAGTAGGCATTTGAGGGAACTCATGTATGCCTGGTGTTAATTCATATTCATTAGTCATTGTCATTATGTATGTTGTTTCTACATTATATCAATTTTTTTTCTATTAAATATTATATATTAAAATAAACTTAAGATTTGAAGATAAATTTAAAATTATATGAGTTTTCATTTTCTAAGAGTAGAGAGAGTAAATGTAATTATATATTGTAAGTTTTGTAGAAAATATATACTTATTCTTTGGCTGTTGATGTTATATTTGATGTATGGTATTAAAAGATGATCAAATTTTGATAATACATCATGCATGTTGATTTTGTTGGATATGCTTTAGTAAATTTTGTTCTCTATATAAATTTATTATATTTTAAGTCTTTGATTTTCTTTTGAAATTATATCTTAACACACTTATATTAATGAATTAATCATTTAAATTAACATTTTATGTGTGACTAAATTTTTATTTTGTATGGTTATTTATTTTGTTTTGTTTTTGTATGATTATTTTAATACTTTTATATTTTATTATTTATTATACAATTAAATTACTAATTTCATATTTACAAATACATTTAATTACATTATATACAATATTATTATCATTACTTAAAAATGAATCTAAATATATTTACCCGTGCATCCACGAGTGTGTTACTCACGATTAAAAAAATTCAAAAAAATTAATTTTTTTCTAAAAGAATATTTTTTTTTCAAAAATAATATATATATATATATATAAATATATATATATATATATATATATATATATATATATATATATATATATATATATATATATATATATATATATATATATATATATATATATATATATATATATATATATATATATATATATATATATATATATATATATATATATATATATATATATATATATATATATATATATATATATATATATATATATATATATATATATAATTCGATTATAACCGAATTTAAAAATAAAATATGGTTAGATAACCAAGTATTAATAACTAAAGTGATTAATACTCCTTCCGTTCTTTTTTAAGTGTTATTTTTTGGAAAAAGAATTTGTTTATTTTTAAGTGTTATTTCAAAGTTTAAAGTAGTATTGATTGTTAATTTATCAAAATTATCCCTAATTATTTATTATGGAGAGAAAAAAAAGTCAAATAAATTAATAAAAAGTTAAGAATAAAATAGAAAAAAAATATAACCATTAAATAAGAATAATTATTAAAGTCAAAAAAAAAATTACACGTAAAAAAGAACGGGAGGAATACTCATTCAATTATATCTCAATATTTTAAATAGATTTGAATTTAGTTATAGATTTTGATCTCACAACAGTATATTTTGCACACCATTAGCAATGGAACCAGTTGAAGCTGATGGAAGCATATCGGAACAAAATCAAAAGTTCAGTGCATATTGTAAGGCCAGACGAGGATAGCTTTGTTAGCTATGATGAATGCGTTGATACTGAGAAATGGCAGATCCAGACGCTAGGAACAACAATTTGTCTGTAGATCAAGATTGTGCTGAGAAAAGTATTTTCAAAACCAGAAAGCCTAGTTACTCTAGTACTCTTTCTGTTAATTCATTTCCACTCAGGAACAAGTGTTCCAAAAATTTAATATTGCAAATTTCAAATAGAGTCATTTCATTTAGGTTGTTCCACATAGATAGGTTGAAATATTTTAAGGTTGCGACATTGTGGTGGCTGTTTTGGATTTCTTGCAGGTGTTTAAATATGAAGTTGCAAAAGATAAAATTCTCAGTCGTGTAAAATCCAAATGACGACTTTATCATTCACAGGCTTGGAAGAGGCACACTTAATAAGCATTCAAGAGATATTATGCAAAAAGGCCAAAAAAAAATGACAAGTCACCCTCAAGCGAAAGGTGTCGCGCCACATCGGAAGTGCCAAAATACAAGTTAATAGAAAAATTGAAATTTTTAAGTAGGATCGTCGATAAAACCAAGAGGCTGAAAAACACAAAGTGTCAAAGTAAAACCAGTAGCCCATACAAATTCTAATCATGTTTTAAATTATTGTCGGATAAGATGAGTTTAATTCTTTTGTTGTTTGTAAACTAATTTAAAACTTATATTAAAAGGGTGTCGCTCATTTCCTCTGCGAAGGCGAGAGACACCTCTTCTTTTCTAAATTTTTAGAATTATATAGGTTAGTTGTCAAAATGAAGACCATACAAAGACTCGCCCTCCAATAAAAGCAGAGAACGAGAACGACGAAGACCTCCAAAAAAAGAAAATCGGCCATGTAAAAATAAATATCTGGCCAAAATCCAAGTTAATATACCTCTAACATAATCGACTTTGTTCCGGTTATGCGCACTAAATGCCTTTAGCCAAAGTCCAAGTTAATATACCTCTAGTATAATCGGCTTTGTTCGGGCTATGCGCACTTGATGCATCTGGCTAAAGTTCAAGTTAATATACCTCTGACATAATCGGCTTTGTCCGGGTTATGCGCACTTGATGCCTCTATCCAAAGTCCGAGTTAATATACCTCTGACATAATCGGCTTCCTCCGGGCTATGCGCACTTGATGCCTCTGGCCAAAGTTTAAGTTAATATATCTCTAGCAAACTCACCTTTGTCCGGACCTTGTTAATATGCCTCTAATCAAAGTTCAAGCGCATTTGGTGCCTTTAGCATAATCGGCTTAATGCAAGATCTCCACAAGAGACACTTAACCCAAGACCGCCACGGAGGGAACTTAACCCAAGACCTCCATGGGGGCATAATCGGCTTTGTCCATTCCATGTTAATATACCTCTGGATGAAGTCTAAGTAAATTTGATGCCTCTGGCCAAAATTTACCACTGACCAAATATTCGACATGATTTACCCAGAGTTAGCTAGTTTGTGTTTGAGGTTAATGAGATCCCTCAAAAACATTAAAACCTGTTGGTGGGGCTTCAAACCTATACGATACAAACTCCAGTTTAAAAAATACAACCTGGCTTGCTTTGAGCTGGCCATCTTATTCAATTTCCATTCAAACAAATAATTCATTATCAAAAAGGTAAAAATATGTTAGGACTGCATATCCAAAAGGATTAGCATGGCCACAACTAAAACGATCTCACGAGAGATTAATTTGTGTTCAAGAATGAATCATTGATTCGTTAAGAATTATTATCTTATATTACCTGTCCAAGGTATGTGAACCCGACTTCTATGGTATGGGGTTGACCAGATCTTATTTGATCATAGTGCTATGAAGGAATTCGGTAATAGGGCCCGGATTATTCAAAATCGAGCATTGGAATGATTAAAACAAAACTTCAATAGATCGAGAATCATTGGGGATCTCCGACTGCTCCCTATCTATAACTCACTAAGTTTTATGACAACATAAATTCTGGTATGCAGATCTCATATGTCCCAAGAAAATTGATCTCTGCTGAAATAAGGACGAGGACATATCATGACCAATTTAAATTTCTTTAAATTGTACCAATGTCATGACCAATGTCATGGCGTCTGTTGTGACATCTGCATACTGACAGACCTATTTATCTAACTATTTAAATTGTGCAGAATTGTAAATGCAGAAAGATAAATAACACAGTAATTGTTAACCAAGTTCGGTGCAACATCACCTACATCTGGTGGCTACCAAGCCAGGGAGGAAATTCACTATTATCATAATCAATTCAAAGTCAAACAACCAGTTTGCACTTCTCACTTAATCTCTACCCAATGACACTTCAACCTAGAGACACTCTAGACCCGAGTATATCCATCCACTCCCCCTCAATCACATCACAGTGATATACAATTACATAACAGTTGTTGAGATACACTCCAAACACACACCATGATCTTGCTTCACAACTTTGATCAAGTGAGACACACTCTTGCTTAAAATCTTTAAGTGACATAATGAACACAACAGTTCATACACAATAACCAAGGTAATTATATAACCTACAATTGCTTGGCACACAAGGAATCCTAAGACTCCTAGACACACGTGAAGAGTAACCTTTTCACTTACAAATATGTCTACCACAATGTATCAAAAGATACAAAAGGTGACTTACACACAAGGGACTTTCAAACCCTAAACCTTTATCTTACACTCTGGTTTTTCTTGATGTGAGTGCTTAATTTCTTCTGCTTCTGCTCCTCCTTTTATAGCAATGCAGACTGGGCTTGGGCTGGTCACAAGTAACAAACATTAGGTTTAACAAAGTAAACCTAATTTCCACAATTCAAGGTGCTGTCAAATTAAGTCACAACTGCCTCAAGTTATGTCCAGCCCTGACTAGAATCTCACCTGAGATAACTAAGAAGCCATAACAGGTTTCTTGAAATTTAGCCTGAGATATATCAGGTATCATAACAGAAAAACAAACTCTACACGCCTGATGTCATACGTTCAATGTCATAACATTGGTCATGACATTCAGCTTCTCTTAAACTTGCTTTCCAACTTGCCCTGCTGAACACTTCTGCAGAATCTTCTTCATGACATTCATGGCTTCTCCCAATCTTCTGCAGACTAACATTAGAAACAAGTATATTAAAGTTTCCTAAAAGGTCTCCAAGATCCTTTTATGAATACCAATACAGTCTGTTCTTATTCCTAATATATCTCATTGACATATTTACTGATGAGGTATATTCAACATGGTTTTATCAATCCAAACCAATTCTGTCAAGAGATATACTCTAGCAGCTCCTTCTGATGCCATACAGTAGCAATGTTCTGCTTAAAACACATGACAACACACCTCACTCACCACCTGTGAGGAACTTCATCACAACTCAACCTGTTGTGGCTACTGCTAACACATAGCAGCAGTGATACTCAGTATGACATCCATGATAGCAGTTTTGTCATCAGCTCATGCTAGCTCCTTCTGCATCCATGACATCCATAACATCAGTTCTGTCATCAGCTCCTGTTGCACCAGTAGCAATGTCTTGAGTCATCATCCCCTACTACACCACTACTCCTGTTGTTTCTCACACACGACAGTAGTTTTGTCATGACAACAGATGGATGTCGTGATGGATGTCACGACATTCAACATGACATTCACATTAAAACACTCCACAGCAGTTCTGTCACCACAGTAGATGGAGATGTTATAATATCCTGCTTAAACATCAGTGCAGGATCATGTTTTACCAAAATTTAGCCAATCACAGAACCATGGACAATTCTATATCATAGAACCATGGAACTAACAATCTCCCCCTTTGGCAAATTTTGGCTAAAACAACCAAACACCTTATCAGGGCAGCAACAGTAGTTTTTTCAGCCTCACACACTATCATGCTCCCCCTTGATAGTTGCATCCAGCAAGCAACAGCATAGCAGCAAGAATGCTTTTCTCCCCCTTGGTTTAGTCAAAATTTTGACAACAAATAGAGTAATTGTACATACATATGCTCACCAAAAACTCTACATACAGTAATCTTGTAACGCCCCGATTCTGATTTCCCATTTTTGTTGAGTCTTTTTGATTTATTTGGGTGATTATTATTTTATTTGTGGAATTGGTGTGTTAATATGTTATGTTTGCATAATATGATATTTTCCGATTTTGAGAGTTTTCGGGGAAAATAGTTGGAGGGTATTTTAGATATTCCTTATTTAATGTTAAGTTGGATATTTTGTGAGAAAATAGATTAGTAGATGTTTTGAGAGAAAATATAATGGAAAGAATTAGAATAGAAATATATATATAAGAGAAGTGGAGAGAAAAAGAAAAGAAAAAAGAAAAGAGAAGAGAAAGAAAGAGGAAGAAGAGAAAAGAGGAGAAAAAGAGGAAAACTTGGAAATCATCAAGAGCAACTTCTAGGATTCGATTTAATCGGGTAAGGGTGTGAAATCTTATTATCTTACCAATGTGTATGTTTATGCATGGGTTTGTTGGATTGTTTGGATGTTTTTCTCCATTTTCCATTTTTAGGTCGAAATGGTTTAATCGATATAAACCAATGTTTTAACAGTTAGAATTTGGAATACATTGTGTAGTTTAGTCGAGGGATGTTGGGCTAAGACTATTGGAACTTGTTTGGTTTAAATCGGGTGATTTGTGAGCTTCTGATGATTTTTGGACAGTTGGGGTTTTGAGTTTCGCAGTAATCACTAGGCGAGTAGCCGGCGAGTGATGTAGCGAGTTGTTCGCTAGGCGAGCTAGTAGCGAGCTGCTAGTGAACGGTCCCAGACTTGGACAGAACCAAAAAGACCCTTGTTCTTTGGAGCGAGTAGAGTAGCGAGTATTCGCTAAGGCTTCGCTAGGCGAGCTGAGTAGCAAACACTTCCATTAGCTAGCAATCAGTCTTCGCTAGCATGTTCGTTAAGCGAGCTAGTAGCGAGCGTTCGCGATGACCTTCACTAGGCGAATGGTGTGGCGAGCATGACAGAACAACATTCTATTTTTGGTTTCCATCCAACTTTGATTCTTCGATTGTTCGATGTGTAGCTTGTGTGATGTTATATGACATGTTGTGGGTAGCCGTATGGCGTGAATCCAAGATTGTGAAGTGTGAAATGTGGCCGTTTGGCAAATATATGCATTGTTTGAATTAAATGAAAATGCATGATTATTGTGATAAGAGTTCGTAGCCGTGTGGGTGGTAAAGCAATGCTCATTACCGTGTGGCATGATTGATGTAAATGTATATGGATTGTATGTGATAGTATGAGATGAATGCATGAATATATCTAATTGTGAATATGTATGCATTTCAAGAATGTTTGAAGTCATTTTGCATGTGAAGCATCATGATGTGCATTCTTGTGCTATGTGATTCCTAGGAGAATCTGCTGAACGATTGTGTGCCCATGTGAGGTGTGAGCAATCGAATATGTGATTCCTAGGAGAATCTGCTGAATGATTGTGTGCCCATGTGAGGTTTGAGCTGTAACACCCCACTTCCCAAATTAAATAAAATATAAACATTATAAATAAACATCAGAGTTTTCACCAAAATAGTGGGATATCACATCACCAAATTTTTATAAAAATACTTTATTAATTATTCTCAAAAATAATACAGCGGAAAACATTATTCCAACATTCTCGGCCATCCGCCAAATTTCGTAAAATCTTTATTATTATAATTCACAAAAAAGTGATACGTCACATGATTACAACAAGTTTGACATAAAACAATTAAAACACCCATATCCCGTGTTATGTATCAGAGCATCCTAGTCTCGACTGACAAACCACCATTCAAGCTATCTAAGTACCTGGATTATCTGTACTTCCGGAGAAGCACAGACACAACAACAACCAAGGGGTGAGAAAACATGATCAAAAATATATTGGTAATGTAATACATGTAAACAAGGTAGTAAAACACACCAACACACCAATATTCACCCCAACAACTCCATATAACGAACCTACTGTTCGAATTACAACATAACATATTATAATGCAAATATGCAACTCAACACCATGCATGCGGTACCGACTCATTGGTTCATTCAATCGAACCTGAATAGATCACTTACGCTCCTCCTGAGACATGATCTATCCCCCACCATTCTCCACAAAGGAGTACGGATGAATCACTTACGCTCCTCTTGAGACATGATTCATCCCACCAAAACACCATGATATGCACACACCAATGCATAACTATCATATTTAGGCACACTAAGTGCACACGATCCTCCTGATCATATCATCATACATCAATGCATATATGTGTAGATATATTACACCAACACCATATAAATCAATCAGATAGTAAATAAATTCATACTATAACACCATATATAACCACATCCCAACACCCGGGAACACACGATCCTACTGATCACTACATACATATACGTTAACTAATTGTTCACCAACAATATCAAGGAAAACGAGTACCATCACCAAGTAAACAAGTTCATACTTTATCACCAAGATATAAACAAGTCCCACCACTCGGGAATACACGATCCTACTGATCACTACACCATGCTCCACATGATTCATACACCAACTAATTATCCATTTAAATAATTAGTAATGGAAATCACATACTATCACCGAGTACTCACCCTATAACACTCAATCATCTCCCCTATAATCAACAAAGTCCAAGGGCACTACACTCTTAGCGCACACAGCATAACAACATAGAAAAACCACATTCTGCTACGCTCACTACACCCTCGCTAGGTGAGCTCCCAGCGAATGCTCGCTACCTGTTCGCTTAGCGAACCTCCTCGCGAATGACAGCAGTGGCTACTGTAATGATTCGCTATCCAACTCGCCACAGCGAATACCCAGCGAATACTCGCTACCTGTTCGCTTAGCGAACCTCCTCGCGAAGGCAAACAGAACCTACTGGACTCACTCGCTACCTCACTCGCTAGGCGAGCACCTAGCGAACGCTCGCTGCCTTCTCGCTAAGCGAAGTGCTAGCGAGTTGCCTGCGACTTCTCAAGTTCTCACAGTTCAGAATTCTCACTCTTCTCCGATTCAAGCCTATTCTATAACATCCACTTCCTATACTATCCGTATTACGACCAATGCATATTAGGCTTATCAATCTTCCTATAATTCTACTCCAGATCAACATTACGGCATACTACCGGCACTTTAGAGTTACTCTGAACCTTACTCAAACCAAACCAACACCAACAGTCAATCAACAATGGCAACATCAAACATCCGTACATCATCATATACATATTATTCCAAAGTCATCACTTAAACAATCTATCAACATATCAAAAAGGTCACACATAACTTCCCTAAAACCGTAAACCCAACCTATACGCCAAATTAACCAAAAACAACAATTCACCAACAATCAACATATTTCAATCCATCAACATCAAAATAACTCAACAATCAATAGCATGTCAATATAAAACTTCATCAACGATACATTCCTACAGGGTTAAGGAATCCCCACTACCCTATACATGTATATACCATTCTCAATCAAGTTTCTTCCCCCTTACCTTGTTAATCGGTTGATCCATGAAATTCTTCCTGGATTTGGTCTCTTGGCCTCCTCTTTTCTTTCCGTTCTTCGTTCCCTTTTTCCTTCGTTCTTCTCACTTCTCTCGTTCTTTCCTCTTCTCTCTTTCTATCACTCTTTCTCTCTTCCCTCTTTCTATCGTGTTATTTTCTCTAATACTTCCCCCACTCCTTCATATTCTATTTTCCTTTTTATTTCCTATCCCAATAATAATAATAACTAATAAAAATAACATAATAATAATAATAATAATAATAACAATAATAATAATAATAATATTATTATTATTATTATTATCACACCAATTTCCCACGATCTATGGTAATCCCTTTTCTCTCTATTCCAACTTTTCTAATATCTCCTTGCTACCCCTTCATATTTCCTTCCTCACGGTTTCTATCATGACTTTTCATATTTCCATTCTAACTTCCCAATAACCCTTCCACCTCTTATTTTACTTATTCCAACCACTAATATTCCCAATAATAATTCTAATATAATAATTATAATAATCATTATAATAATAATAATAATATAATATAATACTATTATAATATTATAGTAATATTCAACATAATAATAATAGTAATACACCCAACAATAATTATAATTATAATAATAATAATATTATCACACCTATAATAATAATATTAATAAGAATAATATAATAATAATAATAAATATAATAATAATAGTAATACCCCCACCAATATTACTATTATTCATTATATTATCATATTCACACCAAAGCACCACCAATATTACCATTAGTTATTATATTATTATATCTACACCAATTCACCACCAATAATTCTCCCATATCAGGGACACCCACCAATAATAATATTCATACTAATGATAATAATAATAATAATAATAATAATAATAATAATAATAATAATAATAATAATAATAATACCACCAATATTACTATTATCTATTATATTATTATCTCCACACCACCAATGATCCTTACATATCAAGGGTACTCACCAATCATATACCAACACACCCCACCTAAGGGCACACCAACATAAAATATTTAAAATAATAATAAAATGACTAAATAATTAAAATGGGTGTTACAACTCTCCCCCACTTTAATTATTTTCGTCCTCGAAAATCACCTGATGGAAACCAATCCGGATACGCTTCCCGCATCCTTCATTCCAATTTCCAGGTCACACTGCCTTCTGCAGCACCTCTCCAAGCCACTTTCACCAAAGATGTCTCCTCCCCTCGGAGTTGACTTTCGTTCGTCAAAACGAACCAGCAATGCTTCAACACTCAAATTATTTTTCACTAGTACATCATCCACCTGATTCAATGTACTTTCTCCACCAGACACATGGAACACGTCATGCCAATTCACGACGGCAACGGAAAAACAGTCTAACATGTTACTCCTCCCATGCCTCCGCTGCACCACTCTGATACAAACCACAGAACACGGTGCGAACTTCTAAGACTTCGAAGTTCGACCAACATCAGTCACTGGCGTGACTCTCAAAACACATTTTTTTTGGATCCTCTTGATCTTCTCAGCCATCTCAAACATAATTTTCAGGTCTGAGCACAACACTCTCACTCGACCCATTCCAACACAGTAGATTCCTATACTCCCTACCTAACCAAGCCACATATAGTGTCATTCCGACACTAGGATGGTAACCGTTATTATAGGTAACTCAATCAACGGTAATTAATCATCCCACGCCCCACCTTGATCCGACACCCAAGCTCTCACCAATTCTCTACAGACTCAATAGTCCTCTCTGACTAACCATCAGTTTGCGGATGGTAGGTCAAACTCAGCTTCAACTTAGTACCCGAAGCTTCCTGTAAGCCCCTCCAAAATCTCAATATAAACCTCAAATTTCCATCTGACACAATATTCGTCAGTATCTCATCCAACTTCACCACTTCCTCAATATGCATCTCGTATATCCTCAACACAGAATAGTTAATCCACTCCTAACAATTCAAATTAAAATTATGTCTTTACAAATTCTTTGGAAATCTCAACACCAATTTCGTGAAAATACTACCTGATTTCCACTCTGGAATATTTAACGACTGCATCAGACTCAATAGTCTCTGATGTTCACTCTTCGAATTCCTACAATTCTAACCAGCATATTCCACCTCAACTACTCCTCCCCTTATCCATGGTCTCCAAAACAATCTACTCAAATTCGGTTACTTCTTCATAGCACCGGGATGGATGCTCCATCTACCTCAATGTATTTCTTCACGAGTACTCCTACTCCCCTCAACAACATCTGGTACACATACCCTATCATAACACATCATGGTACTATTTCCACAAACCCGACAATCCACTCTTCGACTCTAATTTATCAATTTCAACTAATTCACTATTCAACCCAGATTTCTGACTTTCTCGATTCTTCTCAAGGATATCACTAGTCAGATCTTAATAATAAAAGCTTAACTCCATAAGAAGTATCCTTACTCACAAAACGCATATTATGAAATTTCTCAATCAGTTCTAACTCTTCTCACCATCATCTTCGGTATACGCAGACATTTCCAACTCACCGCATCATCTACCACATGCACTTCACCCGAATGGTAATTCAACTCGAAGCCGTACTCCTTCCGAAGTCTCAATTATTTCCTATGCCTCATATTCGTCTGATTCAAATTAAACAAACACCTTAAACTCTTAAGATCACCAAACATCTCCGATCTCAGTCTGAACTTTCGAAGCCTCCGATTCTGGTACAACAACAATAGTAACCAACTCTAAATCACTGGTCGGATGATTTCTCTTATATACTCCAAGTTTCCTTTTGCATAATTGAAACTCGCTGAAGTTGTCTTTAGTAAATCCCCTAATTATATCAACAAGCATCACAAATACCACAATTAGTTCTATCGGATTCGGCAGAACTTTCCTTACAGAAGTATATCACCGCTCTTTTTCCAACACTGATAACTCCAGTTCCTTATGCTCAACATAATCCTCTATACTCTTCGAATACCTCAAAATATCATTTATTAACACAACCATCACCTTATATAAATAATTAGAGAAGTTCTCATGCCAAATGGACAAACAAGTTGTGAGTTATGGCGGGAACACGTACCGTACCGCCCGTCCTTACCACAACATTCAAACACACTTCATCAATAAATAGCTTAAATCTATGTCAATACTTCACCATCTCATAGATAATTTGAATAGCTTTCCAACGCTTCGAACCGCGCGTCATTCCGAGTTACGGTTCTCCCGTTACGGCAAAAACACCAGAATAACATTTTCTGCCCAGGACCCCTTCGCCAGGCGAACACCGCAGCGAATATGGACGTTCGCCAGTATGCTCGCCAGGCGAACATGACAGTCCCAAAATCCTCTTTTCGACCGTTACTCGACTTCCGAGTGTCCGATTTCGATTCCGTAAAAAGCTGCGATCTCAGAATTTAACGTACAACAACAATTTTATACTTAGGAAGTCATCCAACACATTTTAAATCTATGAATAATTTAAAAATCAATTACTTCTAATCTCAACAGCAGATCTTTGAGCCTCCTAATACGATAGAACTTTTGACCTTCGTCCCATCCACCACAAGAACTCTACTCGAGATCACATGACCAAGGGACTCACATCCCTCGATCAATTGTTCCATCAAATCATTAACTCTTGGAAGCGAACACCTATCCTTGATAGTCACCCTGTTCACTTATCTATAGTTAACCCAAAGCTTCACAAAACCTTCTATTTGTCTAACCAACAAAATTGGTGCACATTACGGTAGCACACTCAAACAAAAGAACCTCTCTCCTAGAAGGTCTTCAAGTTGACTCTTCAACTTCTCCAATCCCAACGAAAACACACCATATGGAGTCACTAATATCGGACTCGTTCCAACAACAAAGTCAACGTGTGAGCTTTACTTCACACTCCGATAGTAAATCACCTACCTCATCCGGAAACCTCTGGCAATCGCAAATAATTGACAAAACCCAATTTTTCTCACTTTCCTTCTCATTCCAAGTTTCAGTCAAAATAGACACTTCAGCACCGTCTTACGCCAAATTCCTCAAAATAATCCCTTAAGCACTTAGCTTAACTCAAGACTATTCACTGCTCACGCCACCCAAGCTTGCAAGATACGTCTATCCCATCCAACACAATCCCGTCCACTATTAACAAGAGATTAAGGGTGATCAGTTCCTCAATTTGTTAATAGACAGCCGAAATCATGATGGGATACAAACCATCTTTACCAAACTATGATATCACTCCTCAACACACTAAGCCACCACACTGTAGCTTTTCGGAGAAATACAACTTCTCCCCCACTGGAATCATTCCACTTCTACCAATGAAGTTAACCAACAACATGTATCGACAGTGTTT
Source organism: Lathyrus sativus (assembly GCA_963859935.3). Lineage (NCBI taxonomy): Eukaryota > Viridiplantae > Streptophyta > Magnoliopsida > Fabales > Fabaceae > Lathyrus > Lathyrus sativus. The sequence goes on along the minus strand of OZ012738.1, from coordinate 110,223,629 downwards.
TTACACACATGTCGCATACCAGGAAACAATAACACTAGACAACATTGGCCGGACGGACCGACCTGCTCTGATACCAATTGTAACACCCCACTTCCCAAATTAAATAAAATATAAACATTATAAATAAACATCAGAGTTTTCACCAAAATAGTGGGATATCACATCACCAAATTTTTATAAAAATACTTTATTAATTATTCTCAAAAATAATACAGCGGAAAACATTATTCCAACATTCTCGGCCATCCGCCAAATTTCGTAAAATCTTTATTATTATAATTCACAAAAAAGTGATACGTCACATGATTACAACAAGTTTGACATAAAACAATTAAAACACCCATATCCTGTGTTACGTATCAGAGCATCCTAGACTCGACTGATAAACCACCATTCAAGCTATCTAAGTACCTGGATTATCTGTACTTCCGGAGAAGCACAGACACAATAACAACCAAGGGGTGAGAAAACATGATCAAAAATATATTGGTAATGTAATACATGTAAACAAGGTAGTAAAACACACCAACACACCAATATTCACCCCAACAACTCCATATAACGAACCTACTGTTCGAATTACAACATAACATATTATAATGCAAATATGCAACTCAACACCATGCATGCGGTACCGACTCATTGGTTCATTCAATCGAACCTGAATAGATCACTTACGCTCCTCCTGAGACATGATCTATCCCCCACCATTCTCCACAAAGGAGTACGGATGAATCACTTACGCTCCTCTTGAGACATGATTCATCCCACCAAAACACCATGATATGCACACACCAATGCATAACTATCATATTTAGGCACACTAAGTGCACACGATCCTCCTGATCATATCATCATACATCAATGCATATATGTGTAGATATATTACACCAACACCATATAAATCAATCAGATAGTAAATAAATTCATACTATAACACCATATATAACCACATCCCAACACCCGGGAACACACGATCCTACTGATCACTACATACATATACGTTAACTAATTGTTCACCAACAATATCAAGGAAAACGAGTACCATCACCAAGTAAACAAGTTCATACTTTATCACCAAGATATAAACAAGTCCCACCACTCGGGAATACATGATCCTACTAATCACTACACCATGCTCCACATGATTCATACACCAACTAATTATCCATTTAAATAATTAGTAATGGAAATCACATACTATCACCGAGTACTCACCCTATAACACTCAATCATCTCCCCTATAATCAACAAAGTCCAAGGGCACTACACTCTTAGCGCACACAGCATAACAACATAGAAAAACCACATTCTGCTACGCTCACTACACCCTCGCTAGGTGAGCTCCCAGCGAATGCTCGCTACCTGTTCGCTTAGCGAACCTCCTCGCGAATGACAGCAGTGGCTACTGTAATGATTCGCTATCCAACTCGCCACAGCGAATACCCAGCGAATACTCGCTACCTGTTCGCTTAGCGAACCTCCTCGCGAAGGCAAACAGAACCTACTGGACTCACTCGCTAGGCGAGCACCTAGCGAACGCTCGCTGCCTTCTCGCTAAGCGAAGTGCTAGCGAGTTGCCTGCGACTTCTCAAGTTCTCACAGTTCAGAATTCTCACTCTTCTCCGATTCAAGCCTATTCTATAACATCCACTTCCTATACTATCCGTATTACGACCAATGCATATTAGGCTTATCAATCTTCCTATAATTCTACTCCAGATCAACATTACGGCATACTACCGGCACTTTAGAGTTACTCTGAACCTTACTCAAACCAAACCAACACCAACAGTCAATCAACAATGGCAACATCAAACATCCGTACATCATCATATACATATTATTCCAAAGTCATCACTTAAACAATCTATCGACACATCAAAAAGGTCACACAGAACTTCCCTAAAACCGTAAACCCAACCTATACGCCAAATTAACCAAAAACAACAATTCACCAACAATCAACATATTTCAATCCATCAACATCAAAATAACTCAACAATCAATAGCATGTCAATATAAAACTTCATCAACGATACATTCCTACAGGGTTAAGGAATCCCCACTACCCTATACATGTATATACCATTCTCAATCAAGTTTCTTCCCCCTTACCTTGTTAATCGGTTGATCCATGAAATTCTTCCTGGATTTGGTCTCTTGGCCTCCTCTTTTCTTTCCGTTCTTCGTTCCCTTTTTCCGTCGTTCTTCTCACTTCTCTCGTTCTTTCCTCTTCTCTCTTTCTATCACTCTTTCTCTCTTCCCTCTTTCTATCGTGTTATTTTCTCTAATACTTCCCCCACTCCTTCATATTCTATTTTCCTTTTTATTTCCTATCCCAATAATAATAATAACTAATAAAAATAACATAATAATAATAATAATAATAATAATAATAACAATAATAATAATAATAATATTATTATTATTATTATTATCACACCAATTTCGCACGATCTATGGTAATCCCTTTTCTCTCTATTCCAACTTTTCTAATATCTCCTTGCTACCCCTTCATATTTCCTTCCTCACGGTTTCTATCATGACTTTTCATATTTCCATTCTAACTTCCCAATAACCCTTCCACCTCTTATTTTACTTATTCCAACCACTAATATTCCCAATAATAATTCTAATATAATAATTATAATAATCATTATAATAATAATAATAATATAATATAATACTATTATAATATTATAGTAATATTCAACATAATAATAATAATAGTAATACACCCAACAATAATTATAATTATAATAATAATAATATTATCACACCTATAATAATAATAATATTAATAAGAATAATATAATAATAATAATAATAAATATAATAAATATAATAATAATAGTAATACCCCCACCAATATTACTATTATTCATTATATTATCATATTCACACCAAAGCACCACCAATATTACCATTAGTTATTATATTATTATATCTACACCAATTCACCACCAATAATTCTCCCATATCAGGGACACCCACCAATAATAATATTCATACTAATGATAATAATAATAATAATAATAATAATAATAATAATAATAATAATAATACCACCAATATTACTATTATCTATTATATTATTATCTCCACACCACCAATGATCCTTACATATCAAGGGTACTCACCAATCATATACCAACACACCCCACCTAAGGGCACACCAACATAAAATATTTTAAATAATAATAAAATGACTAAATAATTAAAATGGGTGTTACATGAGCAATCGGATATTTGATTCCTAGGAGAATCTGCTGAACGATTGTGTGCCCATGTGGGGTGTGAGCAATCGGATTGTGTGCCCGTGTGGGGTGTGAGCAATCCATAAACATTGTCTGCCCATGTAGGGTGTGAGCAATGGGTGAACATCGTGTACCTATGTGAGGTATGAGCGACGGTTCCAATAAGTTCCTGAGTGAACTTGAGATGATTGACTCGGTACAACATTTGCATCTGTATAGAGTCGTGAGTCGGTCTCTATGATTTGTATTTATCATCTTTATGATTGTGAATTGGTGAATAAACATAAATGTAAATGTTTATGTGAAATGATGAATTGTGGAAGTATGCATGATGTATATGCTTGATTATATTTATATATACATTGTAATGTATATGAATGAATTAATGATGAATTGTGGAGAGAATGCAGAATATGTGAATTATATGCTAAAATATATATAATTATATGCATTGTTATTATGATAATATTTTTCACCCTTCTGCTATTTTATGATGCTCTATGAGGCATTGCAGAGTAGGTTGGCTGGAGGTCTTTTTGTGAAGCATGTCTTCATTCTTTTGGTCGGTCGGCTCTGATATGTAGCACCGGGTAGCTAGGAGATATATGATTATTTTGTGATACAATTGTATATGTATCTGGCTGTTGAATGTTTATGATAAACATGTGTTATGTTGTGGAATCAAATTAAATGATATATATATGTATATATGTTTGATGTTATTCAATGTTTAGATGTTTCCGCTTTTATTCTAAATATTGAGATGTGGGTGTAAGGACTAAGTTCCTCTGTTACAAGCTACCCCACTGTTGCATATCCTTTGTTGAGCAGGTGTTGTATGTTTTAATTTCAAGCATAATGTGACATGCCTCTTTTATACCATGATATTAATTATACTCTGATGAAACTTTTATTACGTGCCTAAATGATTATTCAATTATTTGGGGGTATAGAAAAGGGGTGTACATCTCACCATCTCCCAAGAATTACACAAGTTGTTTGACCTCTACTAAAGACTACACCACTTCAGCATCAATCCATGGACAGAGCCTTAATCATCATAGCTCTTTGAGAGTACACCCTGAACAGTCTTGAGTCTTGAGTTCATGCCTTGTCTGAAGCTGCACCTTCAGGGATGACACTTTTGACATCACCAATTAAAGGATAATCAATTAACTACTTGCCACAAGTAAAAATTGATTTTAAATACCCAATTTGTGACACACATATTCTGTAGAGAAAAATAAATTCTCCCAGACACAACCCAATGTTTTACACAGCTCCATATCAGCATAATGCCAACACAAGCAATGCAGTTGTACATGTACACAACTCCCCCTATCATGCATAGTCAGTACTCCCCCTGAAAGAGTGAATTCAAACATATGAAGACTTACTTCAATATCTTCATATTCACACACTGGAAGCATATGAAACTCTGCACCTCTGGTTTCACAATCCACACCAGAACCCCACCTTATAGAAGAGGTAGTCACATAACTATCTACAAGATCTCCCTGATTCAGCTGGAATATTCTTCAAGATGTCAGGGTGAAGGTCCTTCCATTTGCACAAGATCAAGGTTGATGTTGTCTTGCTCTTCATCTTCACCAGTCATACACGACAAAACACTTGGATATATACCAAAGGTCTTGCTGACCAAAACAATTCCCTTCAGTGGAGGTCATATCAGAAGGTTTTCTTCCCATAAGCTTTTACACCTCTGAGTTGATCAATTGACACCCAATGGCAGACCCAAAATGAATACACTGACATATTCACCATGAGCTTAGAGCAGTAACACCATGTCCTCACCTCTGGTCTGACATTCCCAAACTGCTTGGAGCCACAACCACTCTTGATACATAACTGCACTCTTATAGCAACACATCCTAGATTGAGGTATACCTCCCCATATTAAGGGTAACCAGTGCACATGAATGGAAAACATAAGACGCATCTTCATGTCTTCAAGAACTCATTCTCTGTTCAACACACATGTTGAACGCATTCACTTACTGCTTGAACCACAAGCAAGTAGTACACCCCTCAAAAAGAAGCTCTCCCCCTATCTTTATCAAAAGATGCTCCAATATCACCACATTATATCTCAAGACCAACTCCATGCTTATACAGTGAGAAGGCACCCAACTGATCCACCTCTACCTAGAGTTACTTGTAGCAGAAGATACCACTTCTCCACAAGTATTCTGGTCTTAGTATGAGTACAAGATAACTACCCCATTATCCAAGACATTCTTTCCTCATCATTCTCCCATATGATAAGTTAGAACACTTCTGATTCAAGATGTGAATCACTAGTTCCACACCAGTTCTTCAAGTCCTTCTCCAAGGAACAACATCATCAGAGAACACAACTCCAATGGTTCTTTATATGCCCACAGCTGGGCTTACTCCTGCCTAGTAATCCAACTGAAGATCTTCATAGAATACAGCTCCACCAGCTTGATCAACTTCATCTCCAAAAGAAGGTAATCTTTCATAAACAACTTAGGGCTCCTACCACAAGATCTAATGTATGAACAGGACCAAAACTTCCTCTTGTAAATAACTACCCTTCTGCACAAGAGTAATGTTCTTCAAGCACCCTTCTGAAATAACCAACTGCCACTATTTGGTTAACTCAGCTTCTAGGGAATATGCTAATCCACCAGGCCACTATGATCTTCAAGTCTCAAATTCTTCTTCTCCAAAGCAAGGCATCTACTCCTTCACAGAGCTCCCGCAAACTGCATGAGATGAAGCATTAATTCCATTCATACCTGAGAAGATCAACTTATCTTCAAATGATGTGACACAACATCACTTGAGGCCTTGAAGTTTCTGCTTGATGTCACAACTTCGGTTAAGACATCCAGCTGGAGAGTTCAGGCTTTCATTCTGCCACATAGAAGATTCTCTTTACTCAATCAGAACAAGAGTTCATAGGCTTGATATCAAGTTGGAGTAGACAACCTCTTATTCTGCTTTATTGTACCACAACAATTACCTTGAAGGGCATTTGCTTTTAGAACTCCTCTTTAAAGAAAAACCAAACATGCCAAAGCTTGAATCTTTAGAGAAGGGAGATCACAAAAATCTTTACAAAAGGTGTCACTCCCTAATTTTTGACCGTAAGATCCCACCTCTGTTTGCGCATTTTCTATTGTTATTTTACTTTATTTTAATATGTTTTTTCCATAACTAACGAGTGTGTGCAAGACCATTTTGTTTTTAAAGTATCTCTGACAGTTTTATGTGGCCTCCTGGGGCAAGATAATGTGGATTCAAGATTCAGATTGGCGAGTATGCTAAGGCTGGAATGTCCATTAGTGAGGGGTCCTTTTAAAAGTCATGTTCGTGTGGAGTATGAATTATGGACGACGGATGCGAGAACATTTAAGTCAAGTACTCAAATTCCCGAATTATACATGACAAGTTCAGGTCAAAAAGGGGCTAGTTTTGTTCATGAAGTGGGGTTATCACCTTTAGCAAGAAGTTTTAAAGCGGAATTCATTACTATGCTTCCAAGGACGTTCAAAGTCAAACGATAATGTTTATATTTTCAAATTCGGCATGTGGCACCGCAAGAGGTGTAGGTAATCGGCATCAGGTCTCGAGCTCCAAAACTCAAAGTTGATAATTGAGCTTGAATTACTTCCAACTCAAGTTTACAATTTTAATTTCCAATTATTAAAGAAAGTTACAACTCACTGCAAGTTAAGGAGATACAATACAAGGCATTCCAAATTTTTTAAATAGAAGATCATTACAAGAATAATTACCCAAAAGCCCCATTGCAATTGTACTTTGAAGCGTTACAAGAGTAGGTTTACAAGTATACGCTTGACAGGATCTTACTTACATGAAAAGGAGTAACACAACAGGTACATTTTGGTATGATTAAAGATTGCTCAGAGTATAAACAACTACTTCAAGGAATTTGCAACTAGCATGGCGTGCCAATCATCATATTATTAAAAAGTTGCCCAATACAAAGAAACATTACAGATACGGTTGGCTTCTAGTGGTACCAATTAAAAACTACTTTATAACCAAAACAAGTGAAGATAACTTTCTTCTATATGGTGAGGTGGAATGCCAACAACATTAAAGAGATAGAGCTCTCCGTAATTTACCGCAGTACGTGGTAACGTCACCACCCAATTTTGCCCTTCGCCGACAGCTCGTCATTGGTGCGTGGTCAACATAACAAAAAAGGATCGTCAACAGTTGAGAGTTGGAAATTAAGGCGAGTTGTTGAATGCCGCACAATCATACTGTTACCGACGCGTATCAGTTCAATCAGGAGACAATGTGGAGAATTGTAACTTGCCAGCAATACCCAGCCATGAGAGGTGCAAGCCAAGAGCAACATAACCTGAAACCTACACAAATTAAAGTTTAACATTAATTCTTAAACAGGAAAATCATTTGAAACTGCCAATGTTTATAAACAAGTACTAAAGGTTGTTGATAGGATATACCTGATACTCAAATGGGCAATGGATTGCACAAGTTTGTAAACCCTGTGTTGGCAAAGTGATTCCAAGGCTAGACTTCTGAGGTATCCCATAACATTAATTACCGTCATGCGCTTCGACACCCGCAGTAGAGACCTCAGCTGGAGGAGAGTTAAGTAGGAGCAATGGCGTTCAGGTGATCCCGTTAGCCCTCGCAAGCAGAAGGAGGATTTTGTAAATGACCAAGGGATGTCGACTTTAATTTCGTATTGCTGCAACAGAAAGATAACAGGGTCAACTGTTAGTGATTAGCAGGAGAAGAATGTGTGGAATCTAGGAGGCATTTCAATGGCATAACCGAATATATTCTTGTCGTCAACTAATAGATCAGTTTCCTGGGTCGGTGACGTACCACTCCTTCTGCTCCCAAGCCTAGCCAAAGTCGTTACCAATTGAGGTTGTGCGCGAGCTACAAAAAGAAACATGGTAAAACCGTCACAAAATAACCAACATATGACAATTACCGGGTGTCACAACCCAAAATTTGACCCCTTAGATCTTCATCATCATTTTAAGAGCATGTTCACATGTTTATCTAACCTTAACCCTTTTCAAGTGGTCTTTGTCAAGTTACAGGAGGATCAGGGTTTTGTACAGCCGAAATCGAGGTTTCGAGGGTTGACCGCTCAATGTTTTAGATTGGTTTTCTTTGAGATTGGGTCTCCACATCATCAAGAGTATTCCATTGGATCAAGCACGAATCCAATTTGAGGTTGTTACCCAGGAATCAAAAACAGTGAAATCCAGGATACCCGATTAGGGTTTTTCAAGTAGGAAAAAGTCAACTGTGGTTGACTTTTGATTTAAAAGGTGTCATAATGATGGGATTGTGGTACATAATGTTCATATGGCTTGGTAAAGTCCATTCAAGAAGTTTCAAAGCCTCAAGTGGTCCAGAGCATCAACAGTCGACTCGGTAGCCACAGATCGATCGTTCGGTTGACCGAAAAGTCAACTCTTCAACAATAAAGAATCTGACCTCAATATGTGAATAAAAAATATTCCTAATTACATATTGCATCTACCCATAAAATTTCATGACAATTGGATCAAGGGTTGAGGAGTAATCGCAAAAGTCGGGAATTAGGGTTTCGAAAGGGGCAAGATCATAACTCCTTAACCACACATCCAAATGAAGTGGTTCAAGGCTCATTGGAAATCTCTTGACAAATCCTAAAAAATTCCATAAGTGGTCCATGATTAGAAAATGTATAGATTTGGAGTTATGATCAAATTCATTTCAAGAAGGGAAAATGACTTAGAAAAATTTCACTTTTAAGCTCATTTTTTAGCAACTTTGAGAGGTTTTTAGGCCTAGTTACTTTGAGAATTTGAGGCTCATGAAAACATGAATTGTTTAGAGATATTTGAGGGCTTTCTAAAAAGTACTAGAACATCTCAATAGAATTTGTGAGCTGAGAGTTATGGATTTGGCAAGATGGTGTTTTCATACTTGAGTCCCACATTGACAAACTTTCAAAAATCATTCCTTTGATCAATTGGACCAATCTCAGCTTTTGAAACATGTTTTATCTGATATGTAGAAACTTTTTAGCATGGAAATACAATGAAATGCAGAGGAAAGTGAATTTGCCAAGTTTGCAAGTGGGCTTGCAAGTGGCCTTGCAACTTGCATTTGAAATCAATGACAAGCATGAGGTGGAAAGTGGAATCTGAACCAGCCATCAACCTATGCCTTCTAGCCTGGTTTTAGCCACTTCAAACTCATCATGAAGCCTGACTTAAGCTTATCTATCAGCCAAGAAAGCTCTTTTTGAAAGGTTGGATCCAAAAGTGCAAAACCTTTCCTTCTTAGGAAGGAAACCTCAAATCTGCCCACTACCCTTGCTTTGCCTATAAATAGAGGCACACTCCACCTCATTTGATACACAAGAACTCTTCTAAAAACCAGAGAAAGTTCAAGCATCCACTCTTTCACTCTTTGCTCCCATTTTCACAAAATCACAAAAACCACCAAAACACCTCAAAATTTGCCTTGGTAGAACAGCTGCAAAAACCATTTCCCTACACTCAAACTCACCAAAGATCATCCACAAAATCCATAAATATGGTATAGAAGGTGTCCAAGCCCTTAGACCATTCAAAAACCTCACCATTCAAAAAGTCAACTTCCATACCAAGATACTTTGACCATAATGCATGAAATCTACCAAATCATGTTCTAGCCTTGTTCTTGATGTTCTAATCATTCAAACACCTCACATATATCATACCTCAACTGTCCAAAGCATTGAGGAGCATTGGTAGAGTTTATTTCTCAAGTTGTCTTAAAGTTTGCATTTTGCTTCAAGGAGAAGAAAGTTCCAAAGCAAGGAGGCATTTGAAGTTTCTCTGGGTTTCTTGGTGTTCTAATCTGCTCAACATAGTCTACAAGAGGTATGTAGATAGTCCAACTCCTACTTTATGTCATAATCTCATGTTTGGCATTTTGATCTTGTTGTGTTGAAAATGTGTCATGAACATGTCACATGTCAAAATCTTGTCATGACTGAATTGCATCTGTTTGTTGAATTGGATCACATTTAAAATCATGATTATGGTGGATATGTATGATTGGTTTGAGCTGTTTTCATCTGGTTTGATTGTTCATTGTCAAGATGCCTTTATCTTGCATATTATTGCCATGAACATATCAGTTTTGGTTACAGGCCAGAAGTTGTTTAAGGTTAAGTTCAAAATCATCCATTTATGTATTTGTGACATGTGTGTATGAACTGCATAATTTTTTCCACATGGTTTGATCCTTCACCTTGAAAATGCATTTTTTCCAACAAATAAGCATCACCATATCAGTTTTGATTCCTTTGATTATTGATCAAATTTTGAAATACAAGCACTTCATATAGATAGTATATAGTTTGTTTGAAGTGTTAGCCTGATCAAAAGGAGTATAAAACTTGTTTTGAACTTTTTCCATGAATACCTCAAATTGCCAAGCTGCAGCATGAACCCCACCTTGCTCCACAACCTGTTTTGAACTCAATGTTATTTGTGAAATCTTTTGTCAACACATTTATGACTTGTGTGTTTGATTGGTTTGGTTTAAACATGCCTAGAAACTGATTTGAATATTTTCATGTATGCACAAAGCACAAAACTACAACTTGTATGCAATTTTTCGTAACAGTCTGTTTTGAACTTTCCCTTTGCTTGATCTTCACTTGTTAACATGTTTTCAAGTTGTATGTGTGATTTACTTGGTTCATATGTGCACCAAACCTGAACTGAACCTCAGCCTGCATTTTATTCAAATCAACTTGCAACTTGACAGTCCATTTTCATGACAGCTTGCTTTGAACTCAATCTAGTTGTTTAGAATCATTCATTAACATGTTTTCAAGTTGTATGTGTGATTTACTTGGTTCATATGTGCATCAAAATAGAACTGCACTTCAGCCTGCATCATGATGCAGTTCATTCATGTCAAAATTGCAACTTGCATAGCATTCTTCACCACAGCTTGATTTTAACTACAGCTTGTGCTTACACTCACTCAATAACATCTTTGTAATGTGCGTGTATGTTTGTTTTGATTTAAAACTGTTATGAATAGGATATTTACATCATCATGCATTTCACAACACAATTTTGCAACTTGACAACCATTTTTCATCACAGTATGATTTGAACTCTCTTTTGTGTTTTGAATCATTCATTATCATATACATGGTCTGTGAGTAATATTGGTTTGAATTGACAATAGTTAGAACAGGTTTTGAGATTCAAAATGCATTCCAAACATCATCATGGCATGTACCATCGGGTTTTGAAATGGGGACCTAATCTTGAAAAACTAATGCCACTGTCTTATCCCTCATGAAATTCCACTCAATTTAGACTAAAATTTTGCATGAATCCATTAAGAATTGATCAAGTTATGAGTGAAAATGCAAATGCTGATTTTGTTCATGTTTTGTGTCCAGCCTTCCTGGAATTTACCCCCTATATCTTTAATGGGGTGGCTTCATCAATGGATGTACAGCCACCCCAGTGGTAACCAACTTGTCACCAAAAGCGCCTTTGACCATGTGAGCCTGGGTTCGACCCCAGAGGAGGGCAACCCTTTTGTGGTTTTTCACCATTATTTTACCAAACTTCCAAAAATCACATCTCACTCATTTTTTTTTTATCATTTTGCATCCATTCTTTTTGCATTGTGTTTTTTTATGTCTACTTTCATGCCATATTTTAAAATTCCATGTTTGCCCAATTTTTCATCCCTTTTGACCACTTGCAAGTTAAGTACATTTCGTGATCGTTATCGTGTATGCTGATGAATTTCTTTCCTGTTATACTTGTGTATGCTTTAATATTTGTTTACACTCATATCCTTAAATTTTAGTCAACATATTAGGATTGTGTCTTTGGGTTGTTACCATTGTTTATTTTGCTTCCTCTGAGGAATTTACTTGAGCTTGATTTGTCGTCATGTTTCTTGCTTGATCATTTGCTTTGATTGTCATCAATGCCTATTTTGTGTTTAATTTTAACATGATCATTTATTGGTTGTCACCATGCCTTTATCTTCATCATATTTAGTACTTTGATTAAGTGTTTTCTTTCCCCAAGCGATGAATCTTGTTAGCTCTCATCCTAGTTGCCTCCCCTCTCTCCTTATAAAGGAAAAGTCTTTCCATTGACCCTCATGTCATGGATAGCTCATTTACCCCTTTCTTGACTTTGTTAAGTCACTTTAACCTTAACTTAGAAGCCATTAGACTCTGCTTTAAGTCTAAGGAGCCCACCTGTACTAGGAGTGTTCTTCAACTAGAACCCTAGGATAGAGTTTGTCAACTCTATGTAAGAATCATTGTCATGATTTCTTACTTTCCCTTTGAGTGTTACAATCTAGATTAGGGAGTTTTGTCAAACTCCACACAAACATTGTCATGTTTGTCTCCCCCTTGAACCTTGATCATCATCAAGTGTTCTTTATCCCTTGTGAGGTGAACTACGATTGCTCTGATTCTATCCTAGTTAGGATACGTAGGCAGAAGATGCGATATCTTTGCGAGCAAACTTAGTGTATATATCTTTAGGTTTTAACCTACACCTTTTTTCCCAATCCTTAACAAATTCATAGCAAACATTTAACAAACTTAGCACGCAAACAAACAAAAGGTTCCTGTAGAGTACTACAGATGCTTAGGGTGCTGACACCTTCCCTAGGTATAACCAACCCCCGATCCCCGAATCTCTTAGCGTTGTTGTTACATCGCAAAAAAGGGTTTTTCTTTCTTTAGACCTTTCCTTTGGATAAATTAAAGTTCGGTTGTAAAAAAATTAAGATTCAAGCTAATTTAATAGCTTAATATCCGATTTTCACCGCAACACCGGGATTTCACAGCAAATGATAGATAGGTGCGTTCTCTAACATGATAATTATCAGTCACGGAAAACAGGACCAAAATGAAGCGGATTTGTCCAGAACAACTCTATTGTTCACCACTATACACGATGAAGAAATCTTGATAATAGCTATGCACTACAAGCGGAAATACGTATCCAATTGTTACCTGGCTAATATCACATAGGGACCTGCTTCCTGTCGGCGAACTTTAGTATAGGAAGGGATCTTGTGGCTTTGAAGAACATAGAGAAGACTCTATCAGAATTCACAAATCATGTCAGCAAGATTGCATCAAGACCATGAATCATCAAACAAACTGCAAGCTTCAATACTGTTTTCTACCGCCACAATCCCACCTTTGGCTTAGGGAAGTTCTTTGTCACCAAGAAGAAAGAGTGCATTCTATTACCGGATAACCTCTCCTCTCCTCAACTGGATACAAGAACCCTAAAACAAAGTTTAGAATCCCTAATAGCCCATTCTTGGAATCGTTCCGAACAAGCAATGGGCGAACTAGCAGTTTTTCACAAGAGTATACATACCATGAGAAGTGCACTTAACCCTGTTGAGGAAGCCACTCCTACCACTGGAGGGACGTTGGCTTTGTTTGATTACGAACTCAGTTCTTCAGCACGACTCATGATCAAGAGGTTCCCAACTGTCATGCTAGACCAACATCACCCACACATGGAAAAAGAGGAAATGGTTAGAAAACTGATGCTTTCCTGACATCAAAGCTAAATAGAAGAAGAATAAGTGCACATAGAGCAAGATAGACACGGGTTTACCCCTTTCATGGTAAATGTCAATAGCACTGTTATGTTTTGGCATAAAAACCACTTGCTACCGGGCTGATATCAATTCCCAAATATTGATGCGAAGCTTACAGGGATGAACCATTCCAAATACAGGGTAGCATTTAAGGCATTATGAACCTGCCAAATCAAAAGGAAACCTGAGTTAATTATTGCCAAATCAGAAACAGCAAGAAATCAAGGCATTCATAGTATTTCCAAAACAATGTTGACAGAATAGGAAATCACCATTAAGCACATTCAAATCGAAATTCCCCACGAGACATTATAAAAGGAGGAGGAAATTCGGAATGAAAGACAAAAAAAAGATTCGCAACTGCAGAACCCTAACAAAAGCAAAAATCCATTCAAAAATAAAAAAAGGGATACACATACAGAAAACAGAAAACCACACAAAGTCAACAACACAGAAACCCCAAATACAAAAAACCCTAAATCGCATAGAGAGGAAAAGGAGTTGAAAGAAACTTATTTGTTTGTTTTTCGTCACTGTCAAAACCTTCAAACCCTCACGCCTCCACGAATCACCCGCCGGTGGAACCTTCAAGCCTACCGCCGTTAATCATTGAAGAGCCCCTGCAAAAAAAAATCCATTTCCGAACCGTGAGTATTTTCGCTAACATCTTAACTCTGTTTGTTTGTTTGACTCATACAGGAAATAGAAGAGAAGAGGTTGCGAAGCGAGGGCGGATGAAAAGAAGGAAGGAAAAGAATGAAGAGAAAGAGTGATGACGAAAATAGAGAGAAGAATGGTGGCGGAAGCAACCGAGGGAAGGAAGATCGAGAAAAGGAGAAAGAGAAAATCGCAGACGAATGGGGGAAATCGAGCTGGGGAATTAAGGTTCCTCTGTTCGTTTTCAATTTTGTTTTTATCTTGTAATCCTGTGCACACACATACACGATATCACCATGCACCATCACAATCACAACCACGTGATTCACATCACGCGACCCTCACAAGCGTGTTCACCGTAAGCTTGCATCCGCGTAACACCCGATCGCACGCTTTGATCCCCCATTTAACCGTTCAATTACCCCCCTTAATCAACACTTAATCAGTTTTTAAAATAAATCAACCTTTTTAAAAAAATTTAACCTTTTTTTTATTTTTTTTTATTTTTTTTATTTATTTAATTAGATCTTTTCTCTAATCTTTTTTAAAATAAACTAATGAGTCTTTTTCTAGATAAACAATGTGTTTTTTTAAAATTAACCTTTCAACAATAATAATAAACCTTTTTTAATCTAGAAATTAAATTCTAGCTTTTAAGATAATTAAGAGTTTTTTTAACCTTTATATAAAAAAACATTTCATAATTAATAAATAACAAAAATATTTTATGACAATCTATTTAATTTTATTTATCAATAAGAATAACCTTTTATAAATAAATAAAACTTATTTAACTAAATCTATTTTATAATTTAAGAAAAAACCACTTTTTATTTAAGAATCTTTTCTTTAAAATTTGAAACTTAATCAATTCACATCTAAAAAACCCCTTTTATTATTAAAACTAATTCAACATCTCTCTTAACATTAATCTCCCCTAAGATAAATACAACTTTCCCCCTAAAACCAATCTCGCTAATAAATAAGTTAATTTAACATTACTCGTAAAATAATCCCGTCTAAAATCAATTTCACATAGAAAATCGATTAATCTCACTAAGCGCAATTCAACTAAAATTAATCAAATCAACCTCGTTTAAAATCAACCAACATCGTAAAACTCAATCCAATTGTGCATACTCACATTCAGAATTCACTCTCAATCACTTAGCGCTTTCATGCATGTGTATGGATTGACTTCATCTGCTTTTACTTTATTCGCAATTTACACTTATCACATTTATCCTTCTTGCATTGCACCATTGCATTCCGTCCAAAAGAAAAACCTACACATGATCCAACGCTTGTGTGTAGTGCACATTATTTGCATCATTCTCCCCTACGATCCTTGATCCCATTCAAGTCGATCTCTTAAGATAGATCCTACCCCATAAGGAGGACCGTTATCTTTTATAACATAGAAACAAACAAACAACTCAAACAACATTCAAACACAATAGAGAAATAGATGTTAATCATCTTAAGCGAGATAGAATCTCCACCCCACAACAATACGATCAATACCGTAGGGACTTTGCCTTAAGAGAGATAGAGGTGTACTCGTCGATCAATATTCGAGTACTTGAGACCTTCACTTAAGACGATGCAAAAACTATTTTCCTACAATTTGTGGCGGTTAAATCTCTCTTAAAATGATAACTCGTCTTTTCTCCTAAACTCAATCAATCAACTACCCTAAACCCGTAGGAACTTTGACCACAGTCAAAGAACTCCTCAAACCCTTTAGGGGGAACTACATATACTTTGATTCCATTCCCGTAAGGATATGTAGGCATAAGATGCGATATCTTATCGAGTATACTTAGAAATAAACCCCTAGGTCTCTTAACCTTTAAGCAGATAAACCATAGCAATAAACAAACATAAAACAAGAGGTTCCTGTAGAGTACTACAGAAACTTAGGATGCTAGCACCTTCCCTAAGTTTAACCAACCCCCGAACCTATAACTCTCTAGCTTGCATTTGCATAGCATTGTGGGAATTTCGATCTTTATCCCTTCCTTTTTGACAAATCAAAGTTCGGTTGTAATGAATTAAGATTCAAGCTCATTAATAGCTTGTTATCCAAATTTCACTGCGACAGAAATGGCGACTTCACTGGGGACCCCTCAGTGGGTTTTCCTACCTTGTTTTATTTTTCTTTGTTTATTGTTTATATGTTTGCTTATCTGTTTATTTTTATGAATGTTTATTTCTTTTGGGTTGATACCTTTGAGTGGTGAGACAAAGTCCTACACCCGGACTTGAGTGAACTTAAGATAGGATAGTGATATATTCGACGAGGCTTATAGGGAGTGAGTCCCGACTAAGTTGACTTGAAAATCACGCTCAGTTGAGACCCTTTCAAAAATGGTTCGGTTGAACGAGTAATCGTGAAGACTTTTACTATTTTTGATTGGAGTCTATGATACTGAGGACCGTAGTTGCCTTTAACCCCACTTTGGCCTTTATTAGGATGTAGCGCGGGACTATGAGGGAGTACACCCGAAATAGTGCTACGCGATGCTACACTCAAAAGAAGTTCTCTTGAGAATATTATTAACCACCAAGTTAGTTGGGAAGTTGATAATATCCGAAAGATGGGCTAATGACTTTGGGAACCTCTTTAGAACCTTGTTCTGCAGGTACAATCAACCTTTAGTCCACAACCTTTGGGAATGGGTATACCTTTGCTCCATGCTCGTTGCAAACCTAGGGTCTCCCTTGTCTGTTTTATCTTTTTGTGTCCTTATATGCTTACTTGTGTTTGTTGCATTCATATAGCATCATATTACGTTAGGTTTCATGGAATTCAGTTTTATTTATAAACATTACAGAAACCAATAAGGATTACAAAAGAAAATATTTTGGAATATTCTTTTAAGAGTTCTAACTTGGATGTCCTAAGGAAGTTAAGGGCATTGATTGAAGAATCAAGAAACTCAAAAGAACAAATACAAAAGGCTTCCCTTATCATTGAAGATCAATAGAAGTTCAACAAAAACTTTCATGGAAGATCCAAGTAAACAAGGCTTCCTCCCTTATTTTCCAACAAGAGATAGAGGATTTATTTTCCTCTATCACACTACTCCTTAGAAGACGATTATGGACCACTTATTTTCAAGAAGGTCCAAGTGGAGGAACAAATCAACAAGCGCGATGAAGGACTTCCTTAGGACTTTTTCTAGCTTTTATTTAGTTAGCATGATAGGACTCTTATGAGAATATTCACTTCTAATCCAATAAAAATGAATTTTCTTTGAATACTCTGTGACGTTTATAAATACTTGAGTTCCATGAAACATTTCGTTTTGCATTCTTGCATTTTTGCATTTCGCATTTTTGCATCAGCATAGCATCCTTTGCATTCCGGGGGGGTCTCACTCTTGCTTCATCTTTGCAGACCACAATCTGAATCACCGATACAACATTCGAGCTAGTCAACGCCAGAAGATGGATCAATTGGAACAAGAGAATAGAGTACTCCGTAATGAAGTTGCAGCCCTGAAAGAAAATTTGGAAAAGTTGAATGGTTTAGTTGAAGCTCTGTCCAACCAGTCTACACTCAACAACCAAGATGTTTAGAGGACTGTGATCTCCGAAGTAACACCAACACCGATCCCAGTGGTGTCTTCTGTTGCTGAAATGACCTACAACATGCCGCCAGGTTTCCCATGGGGAATGCCTCCTTATTTTACTCCGGCCGATTATCGTCCACCTGTTCCTGAGGTCTTTGCCAGGACCACTGTTCAAGCCATCCCTACCACAGCTATTGTAATGACTACTGCACCTCTACATGTAAATGTTGTTCCGTATATCTTAGACAAGCCGATTTTGCATGGGTCGCCAAGCGAAACTGTGGGTTTGGAGGAGAGAATGGATGGATTTCAAGGCCAATTTTCTGAGATGCAGAAAGAACTAAAAGCTCTTCGTGGGAAGGGTTTGTTTGGAAAAAGTGCTTCTGACTTGTGCTTGATTCTGAATATCAAGGTTCCACCGAAATTTAAGGTCCCTGATTTTGAGAAGTACAAAGGAAATACTTGTCCTCAGAGTCATCTCATTATGTATGCTACAAAGATGTCTGCACAAACTAACAATGATCGATTACTCATTCATTATTTCCAAGACAGTTTAACAGGCGCTGCGCTCAGGTGGTATATGGGATTAGATAGTGCGAAGATTCGAACTTTCAACGATCTAGGTGGAGCCTTCATCAAGAAGTACAAGTATAATGTGGACATGGCTCCTGACCGTGATCAGTTGAGGGCCATGGCTCAGAAAGGCAAAGAGAATTTCAAGGAATATGCTCAGCATTGGCGTGAGTTGCCCGCGCAAGTCACACCACCATTAGAAGAAAAAGAAATGACCAAGATTTTCCTGAAGACCCTTGGTCCATTCTTTTATGAGAAAATGGTAGCGAGTGCACCCAGTGACTTCACCGAAATGGTAAACATGGAAATGCGCTTGGAAGAGGGGGTTCGTGAAGGAAGATTAGTCAAGGAAGGGAGTGCTCCCAATAATGCTCAAAAGTATGGGAGTGGTTTTATGAAAAAGAGAGAACATGAGGCAAGTGTTATGCAACAGGGACGATCCAAGAGAGGGTATCCGCCATCACATCAGGTTGCTGCAGTTTATCAACCACAACATCAACAAAATCAACAAAATCAGAGTCGTGTAGACAGAAGACTGGACTTCGATCCCATCCCGATGAAATACGCTGACTTGTTCCCATCTTTGATTCAAAAAGGTCACATCCAGACGAGAGCTCCACCTAAGGTACCTAAGAAACTTTCGTATTGGTACAAAGCTGACAAATTTTGCCTATACCATCAAGGTGCTCCAGGCCACGATACTGAGAACTATTACGGTTTGAAGGCAGACGTTCAAAGGTTGGTTAAGGATGGAATTTTATCCTTTAAGGGTTCCATTCCTTATGTGCGAGATAATCCTCCATCTCAGCATGGTTCGTCCTCCGCGAACATGATCCTAGGTTATTCGGGAAGCTCGTATCAATATAGTGCCTGAAGATGAATCTGAAGGCTACATATCAGACGATTCTGCAAGCTTCTCCATTCCATACAAAGACTGAATAAAATCCTACGAAGAGCTCATCAGGGTGTTTTCTTATGCGTATTTCATTTCTTTGATTACAAGCATGTTTGGCTTGTATGGTTTGTTTATTTTGAATAATTAATACAATAAAATGTTTGTCTTGAAGAAACCCATTCGTTTCACTCATAAAATATTTTTCATAATTTATAACGCCTGCTATACCCAATTCTCTCACTTTGGTGAATAATTGGAGGGAGGATGATGAAGTAAAACGTAGGATCTCTCGTTGTATGCTTTTGAATAAAAAACCCTACTAATGATGTAAGATATTCCTGTTTCAGACCTCCTAAAACACCAGAAATAGTCAACCTTTCTTTTAAGCCTTGAGAAAGGATCTGTTTTTTTTCTCTCTCCCAATCAAAACCTCGTTTTTAACCTGAGGCAGGGTATCAAAAATGAACATCTCTAAAATATTTTTTTTGGCGGGCACCAATATACTTTAACCCTTATCCTTCGTTTTAGAAATCATAAACTAAACCCATATATAACACATAGAGTCCTAATTGAAGTAAGGTTTAGTCCGAAAGCATACTCGATGAGATAACGTTTCCTGACTCCTATGAGCTATGCTCAATTTGGCGTTGGCATTATCAATTTAAATTAATATCCTAACTAGTGATTTTGTCACAAGTTATCGTAATATCTCTTTTCAAAACTTCAAGACAAACGTACGTGTTGCATTAACAGTTTCAGAATTGACATTTCTGACTTGCTAGATTTGCCCGATGTCTTAGAAAGATTACGTGAAGAAATCACCGATTAAAATTTGAAAACTTTGCTGACCTGGGGAAATTATTTCGTCCAAGAGATTTGATCCGTACAAATTTGGATTCACCTATAACACAAGTTTGAAGACTCAGTTATACCATTAATCAGGGGCAGTTACGTCAAGCTTCTGTGAATCTCTCTAAGAGTTTGAAAACAGTGGGGCATTTGGACGCCATGTTTTCTGTAAAATCCTCTCAAGACGACCTTTTATCGTGAACCATGTGACTTGGGGCATCTGAGAGTCGAAGGGGGTTTCTGATTTAGCTTCACTCATCCAACGTATTCAACAACTTTGTTAACCCAGGTTTCCCCCTTTTGAAGTGGATATTTATCCCCCTGTGGAACTCCAGGTCAGGTGTCTCCGTCTACAACTCCAACAAGAATCTCTCTAGGGAAGTGGATATTTATTTTATCCACGAAGTTTCCCCAATTAAGGGATGGGTCCGTTTCCAGCAGAATATTTTCTATTCCCCAGATGGGAAGTTTTGAAGCCTTGAAGCAGGACTGTGATCCTATACTTGGTTCCCCGCCTATCCCCAGCGGTGTTTATATCCTCGAAGATTGGTCTGATATTTGTTCCCCAGAGGGAATTCTAAAAGCAAATGTGCATTCTTCAAGCAATGTTTGATCTGTGAAGGTTTGGTTTGAGTGCTTTTCGTCTGAGATGTTTTTTCATCCCTGCTGGTTTTGTTAGCATACACATATCATATAGATAGATAGCATGGCATGTGCACTTTTGCATCCCTGTGTTTGTTTGTTCTGTCACCTTGGCTGTGTTTATCCCCAAGTGACTGGGTGTGTCTTTTCCTCCCAAGTAGAGTTGTTAGCCTTAGGCAGAAATAGCACGATATTTCCATTTCCCCATGAAGCTTGATCCTCATGGAAGACGTTTGTTTCAGTATGTTCCCATTTGAGTTCACACCTCAATGGTTGAGTCTTGTGTGACAGCTTCTCTTCGGTTATCTCCCGAAGTGAACTTCTGTCCTTGACAATCGCATTGGTGGACATCTCCGACTTTTGAATTTGGATTTAATGTGCATTTATTTCGCACTTGACTCCCCAGGAAGGGTTTTTATGAAGATAACTATTGAATACAGATATTTCTCCAACAGCGTTATCAGAAGCTTTTCAACAATTTATATCTGGACTGCAACATCCTCTTTATTTGAGAAACTCGTTTTGATCAAGATCTCCTTCGAAATGACAAATGGCAGTCTCTTCAAGACAGCTCGGCCATCCCCAGTGGATTTATCAAGATTATCAACTCATCGAAAGGCACTCCTCTGGAAATCTGTCAGAGAAATGCATTGAAGACATTACGAATATTTCTCTTTATTTGAGAACTTACAAGGATACATATTTTACAGCTACAACAAAGATACTCCTCAGGAATGTATTCCCCAGTGAGTCTATCACACAAGCTTATTTCTGACAAAGGGCATCTCTTCCAAGAAGCTCGATGAAGTTTATTACAATGGATCTCTCTTTATTTGAGAAGACATATTTTGCAATTCAACCGGCTTACAACTCTCCTGGAGATCCCTGTTGAAGCTTTATAATCTCTAACACATTTTTTTTTGGGTTATTACCTTTTCTTAGGCTATCATACATTTGATAGTAGGTAATATACCATTTCTTTTGGTCAGACACCTTGGCTTAGGCTATCATGCATTTGATAGTGGGTAATACATCGTGTTTTTGTTCACCTTTTCTCAGGCTATCATATGTTTGGTAGTAGGTAACACATCTTATTATGGTCAAACGCCTCGGCTTAGGCTACCGTATGTTTGGTAGTAGGTGATCTCGACATCTTTTGGGTTATACCTCTGTTTAGGCTATCATACATTTGATAGTGGGGAATACACTGTGTTTTTGTTCACCTTTTCTTAGGCTATCATATGTTTGATAGTAGGTAACACATCTTATTTTGGTCAAACACCTTGGTTTAGGCTATCATATGTTTGATAGTAGGTAACATGCGTTTCTTGTTTCAACCGGATACCTTTGTTTAGGCTGCCACACGATGGTAGTGGGCTACCCTTCGCCTTCAAGATCTCGTTTCACTATTCAAGCTATTATACTCTTGGTGGTGTTAATATATCTTACCTTTATTTTGGAGATTCCCCAATATTGGTTGTCATCTTTCCTCGTGGAGCCCGCTTTGTTGCCCCTGTGTTTCTCGTGGGTGGTGTTTTGTTTCTCCCCTGTGGCATCTTGTCTCCACAGTTGTCTTTTGTCTTGCATTTCATATCATTGCATATCATTCGCATTCGGTGGCGTCTTAGGGCCAAAATTTCGTGCATTGTTTATATTTAAGTCCCTCCTATCTCGTCGAGACGAAGATTTCTATCTCCATATCTCCGGATAGAAGTAACTTAAATAGGGGCATCTGTCACACCCTAATTTTTGACCGTAAGATCCCACCTCTGTTTGTGCATTTTCTATTTTTCTTTGAATTTATTTTAATATGTTTTTTTCCACGACTAACGAGTGTGTGCAAGACCATTTTGTTTTTAAAGTATCTCTGACAGGTTTATGTGGCCTCCTGGGGAAAGATAATGTGGATTCAAGATTCAGATTGGCGAGTATGCTAAGGCTGGAATGTCCATTAGTGAGGGGTCCTTTTAAAAGTCATGTTCGTGTGGAGTACGAATTATGGACGATGGATGTGAGAACATTCAAGTCAAATACCCAAATTCCCGAATTATACATGACAAGTTCAGGTCAAAAAGGGGCTAGTTTTGTTCATGAAGTGGGGTTATCACCTTTAGCAAGAAGTTTTAAAGCGGAATTCATTGTTATGCTTCCAAGGGCGTTCAAATTCAAACGATAATGTTTATATTTTCAAATTCGGCATGTGGCACCGCAAGAGGTGTAGGTAATCGGCATCAGGTCTCGAGCTCCAAAACTCAAAGTTGATAATTGAGCTTGAATTACTTCCAACTCAAGTTTACAGGTTTAATTTCCAAATATTAAAGAAAGTTACAACTCACTGCAAGTTAAAGAGATACAATACAAGCCATTCCAAATTTTTTAAATAGAAGATCATTACAAGAATAATTACCCAAAAGCCCCATTGCAACTGTACTTTGAAGTGTTACAAGAGTAGGTTTACAAGTATACGCTTGACAGGATCTTGCTTACATGAAAAGGAGTAACACAACAGGTACATTTTGGTATGATTAAAGACTGCTCAGAGTATAAACAACTACTTCAAGGAATTTGCAACTAGCATCGCGTGCCAATCATCATATTATTGAAAAGTTGCCCAATACAAAGAAACACTACAGATACGGTTGGTTTCTAGTGGTACCAATTAAAAACTACTTTATAACCAAAACAAGTAAAGGTAACTTTCTTCTGATGGTGAGGTGGAATGCCAACAGCATTAAAGAGATAGAGCTCTCCGTAATTTACCGTAGTACGTGGTAACGTCACCACCCGATTTTGCCCTCCGCCGACAGCTCGTCATTGGTGCGTGGTCAACATAACAAAAAAGGATCGTCAACAGTTGAGAGTTGGAAATTAAGGCGAGTTGTTGAATGCCGCACAATCATACTGTTACAGACGTGTATTAGTTCAATCAGGAGACAATGTGGAGAATTGTAACTTGCCAGCAATACCCAGCCATGAGAGGTGCAAGTCAAGAGCAACATAACCTGAAACCTGCACAAATTAAAGTTTAACATTAATTCTTAAACAGGAAAATCATTTGAAACTACCAATGTTTATAAAAAAGTACTAAAGGTTGTTGATAGGATATACCTGATACTCAAATGGGAAATGGATTGCATGAGTTTGTAAACCCTGTGTTGGCAAAGTGATTCCAAGACTGGACTTCTGAGGTATCCCACAACATTAATTACCGTCATGCGCTTCGACACCCGCAGTAGAGACCTCAGCTGGAGAAGAGTTAAGTAGGAGCAGTGGCATTCAGGTGATCCCGTTAGCCCTCGCAAGCAGAAGGAGGATTTTGTAAATGACCAAGGGATGTCGACTTTAATTCCGTATTGCTGCAACAGAAAGATAACAGGGTCAACTGTTAGTGATTAGCAGGAGAAGAATGTGTGGAATCTAGGAGGCATTTCAATGGCATAACCGAATATATTCTTGTCGTCAACTAATATATCAGTTTCCTGGGTCGGTGACGTACCACTCCTTCTGCTCCCAAGCCTAGCCAAAGTCGTTACCAATTGAGGTTGTGCGCGAGCTACAAAAAGAAACATGGTAAAACCGTCACGAAATAACCAACATATGACAATTACCGGGATTTCACAGTAAATGATAGATAGGTGCATTCTCTAACATGATAATTATCAGTCACGGAAAACAGGACCAAAATGAAGCGGATTTGTCCAGAACAACTCTATTGTTCACCACTATACACGATGAAGAAATCTTGATAATAGCTATGCACTACAAGCGAAAATGCGTATCCAATTGTTACCTGGCTGATATCACATGGGGACCTGCTTCCTGTCGGAGAACTTTAGTATAGGAAGGGATCTTGTGGCTTTGAAGAACATAGAGAAGACTCTATCAGAATTCACAAATCATGTCAACAAGATTGCATCATGACCATGAATCATCAAACAAACTGCAAGCTTCAATACCGTTTTCTACTGCCACAATCCCACCTTTGGCTTAGGGAAGTTCTTTGTCACCAAGAAGAAAGAGTGCGTTCTATTACCGGATAACCTCGCCTCTCCTCAACTGGATACAAGAACCCTGAAACAAAGTTTAGAATCCCTAATAGCCCATTCTTGGAAAACGTTCCCAACAAGCAATGGACGAACTAGCAGTTTTTCACAAGAGTATACATACCATGAGAAGTGCACTTAACCCTGTTAAGGAAGCCACTCCTACCACTGGAGGGACGTTGGCTTTGTTTGATTACGAACTCAGTTCTTCAGCACGAACCATGATCAAGAGGTTCCCAACTGTCATGCTAGACCAACATCACCCACACATGGAAAAAGAGGAAATGGTTAGAAAACTGATGCTCTCCTGACATCAAAGCTAAATAGAAGAAGAATAAGTGCACATAGAGCAAGATAGACACGGGTTTACCCCTTTCATGGTAAATGTCAATAGCACTATTACGTTTTGGCATAAAAACCACTTGCTACAGGGCTGATATCAATTCCCAAATATTGATGCGAAGCATACAGGGATGAACCATTCCAAATACAGGGTAGCATTTAAGGCATTATGAATCTGCCAAATCAAAAGGAAACCTGAGTTAATTATTGCCAAATCAGAAACAACAAGAAATCAAGGCATTCATAGTATTTCCAAAACAATGTTGATAGAATAGGAAATCACCATTAAGCACATTCAAATCGAAATTCCCCCGAGACATTATAAAAGGAGGAGGAAATTCGGAATGAAAGACAAAAAAAAGATTCGCAACTGCAGAACCCTAACAGAAGCAAAAATCCATTCAGAAATCCAAAGAGGGATACACATACAGAAAACAGAAAACCACACAAAGTCAACAACACAGAAACCTCAAATATAAAAAACCCTAAATCACATAGAGAGGAAAAGGAGTTGAAAGAAACTTATCTGTTTGTTTTTAGTCACCGTCAAAACCTTCAAACCCTCACGCCTCCACGAATCACCCGCCGGTGGAACCTTCAAGCCTACTGCCGTTAATCATTGAAGAGCCCCTGCAAAACAAAATCCATTTCCGAACCATGAGTATTTTCGCTAACATCTTAACTCTGTTTGTTTGTTTGACTCATACAGGAAATAGAAGAGAAGAGGTTGCGAAGCGAGGGCGAATGAAAAGAAGGAAGGAAAAGAATGAAGAGAAAGAGTGATGACGAAAACAGAGAGAAGAATGGTGGCGGAAGCAACCGAGGGAAGGAAGATCGAGAAAAGGAGAAAGAGAAAATCGCAGACGAATGGGGGAAATCGAGCTGGGGAATTAGGGTTCCTCTGTTCGTTTTCGTTTTTAATTTTGTTTTTATCTTGTAATCCTATGCACACACATACACGGTATCACCATGCACCATCACAATCACAACCACGTGATTCACATCACGCGACCCTCACACGCGTGTTCACCGTAAGCCTGCACCCGCGTAACACCCGATCGCACGCCTTGATCCCCCATTTAACCGTTCAATTACCCCCTTAATCAACACTTAATCAGTTTTTAAAATAAATCAACCTTTTTAAAAAAATTTAAACTTTTTTATATATTTTTTTTTTAATTAGATCTTTTCTGTAATCTTTTTTAAAATAAACTAATGAGTCTTTTTCTAGATAAACAATGTGTTTTTTTTTAAAATTAACCTTTCAACGATAATAGTAAATCTTTTTTAATCTAGAAATTAACTTCTAGCTTTTATGATAATTAAGAGTTTTTTTAACCTTTATATAAAAAAAACATTTCATAATTAATAAATAACAAAAATATTTTATGACAATCTATTTAATTTATTTATCAATAAGAATAACCTTTTATAAATAAATAAAACTTATTTAACTAAATCTATTTTATAATTTAAGAAAAAACCACTTTTTATTTAAGAATCTTTTCTTTAAAATTTGAAACTTAATCAATTCACATCTAAAAAACCCCTTTTATTAATAAAACTAATTCAACATCTCTCTTAAAATTAATCTCCCCTAAGATAAATACAACTTTCCCCCTAAAACCAATCTTGCTAATAAATAAGTTAATTCAACATTACTCGTAAAATAATCCCGTCTAAAATCAATTTCACATAGAAAATCGATTAACCTCACTAAGCGTAATTCAACTAAAATTAATCAAATCAACCTCGTTTAAAATCAACCAACATCGTAAAACTCAATCCAATCGTGCACACTCACATTCATAATTCACTCTCACTCACTTAGCGCTTTCATGCATGTGTATGGATTGACTTCATCCGCTTTTACTTTATTCGCAATTTACACTTATCGCATTTATCCTTCTTGCATTGCACCATTGCATTCCGCCCAAAGGAAAAACCTACACATGATCCGACGCTTGTGTGTAGTGTACATCATTTGCATCATTCTCCCCTACAATCCTTGATCCCATTCAAGTCGATCTCTTAAGATAGATCCTACCTCATAAGGAGGACCGTTATCTTTTACAACATAGAAACAAACAAACAACTCAAACAACATTCAAACACAATAGAGAAATAGATGTTAATCATCTTAAGCGAGATAGAATCTCCACCCCACAACAATACAATTAATACCGTAGGGACTTTGCCTTAAGAGAGATAGAGGTGTACTCGTCGATAAATATCCGAGTACTTGAGCCCTTTTCTTAAGACGATGCAAAGATTATTTTCCTACAATTTGTGGCGGTTAAATCTCTCTTAAAATGATAACTCGTCTTTTCTCCTAAACTCAATCAATCAACTACCCTAAACCCGTAGGAACTTTGACCACAATCAAAGAACTCCTCAAACCCTTTAGGGGGAACTATAGATACTATGATTCCACTCCCGTAAGGATATGTAGGCATAAGATGCGATATCTTATCGAGTATACTTAGAAATAAACCCCTAGGTCTCTTAACCTTTAAGCAGATAAACCATAGCAATAAACAAACATAAAACAAGAGGTCCCTGTAGAGTACTACAGAAACTTAGGATGCTAGCACCTTCCCTAAGTTTAACCAACCCCCGAACCTATAACTCTCTAGCTTGCATTTGCATTGCATTGTGGTAATTTCGATCTTTATCCCTTCCTTTGGACAAATCAAAGTTCGGTTATAATGAATTAAGATTCAAGCTCATTAATAGCTTGTTATCCAAATTTCACCGCGACAAAAGGATTCCCGCTTTCCTTAAGTAGATACTTCTTTAGTAAGTCAGAGATAACTTCCACTTATCCTTGACCTCCAATATGACCAAGGTCATATGCTCCTATGCACATAGATAAACTGAACCAAGCAGTGCTATCACCAACACTATCTTCTAGACAAGTTTCTTGCCAGGAAACTTTCTAGCTAATAGATCAGGAGCTTCTAGTAGAAACTAGAACACAACTGTTGCACTCCAAGACTCCTATAGATCAAATTGTCTTCATCTTCACTCTCATCAGCACCCCATTCTAGCCTTAGTTTCTTGCCAAGAACCTTACGAGAATGAGTATAGATCCAACTATATCTCCTTTGATCTATGGATTCACTCCTTGAATCAACAGAATTCTGCACAATCTCTGCTGATGGAATGTCTCAACATCTGGTTTAACATCAGCTCTTTGAAGTAGACCAAGCAAATCTGGGGCCTGACCCTTGAGCTACAACTGACGAGACACCTTGATTAACTAAGGATAATTCATTAAATATTTGTGAATATCTCAAATAGCAATGAATCTTAAATCCTTTAAAACATCCTTCTCTGAACTTCAGCAATCTTGAACTTCATGGATAACCAATTAAATACTTGTGTATTCCACAAATAAAAATTGATCTTAAATCCACACAGCTTGTTGAGAAGACCATTTACACTTTAGAAATACCAAATGTATTCTTTAGTTGAAGGATCTTTACTGTTGAAACATCAAGGCTGCCACCCTTGACTCAACCTCTCTATGACTTCCTCTGCTGATAGAATCCTTGCAGGTCATGAGTGATGAAAATAAATCACCTCCTACACAAAGAACAACCCAAGCACACAAGCAACAACTCAGCCAAATATCATCCAGCAGGATCCACAGTTTGTCAGACCAATTAGAGCAGTAGAGACCACCATTTTGCAACTATATATCAGCATGTATATAGGCCAGTTTTCTCCTAGGGCTATTAGAGTTCTTTCATCAGAAACATATGCAACGGAACTACCAAAAGAACATCTTCAACATGCTCTAAACTAGATGTCATACCATCCTACAGGACATAAGTAGCCACTCCTCCTTTGGCAAAGGATACAACAGGTCATAGCAGCTCCTAAATCATAGGGCACATCAACAGATGCATAAACTTCTTCACTCCATAAGCTGTAGCTTAAACATTCAGCAAGATCATCAATCAGCTACGACTTCTCCTTGTTTAACCACCAGAAAGCATCTCCCAAGATCTCATCCAGAACAGACAAGATGCCTGCTCTGATACCAGTTGAAATTCTGATATGCAGATCTCATATGTCCCAAGAACATTGATCTCTGCTAAAACAAGGACGAGGACATATCATGACCAATTTAAATTTCTTTAAATTGTACCAATGTCATGGCGTCTGTTGTGACATCTGCATACTGACAGACCTATTTATCTAACCATTTAAATTGTGCAGAATTGTAAATGCAGAAAGATAAATAACACAGTAATTGTTAACCCAGTTCGGTGCGACCTCACCTACATCTGGGGGCTACCAAGCCAGGGAGGAAATTCACTATTAGTATAATCAATTCAAAGTCAAACAACCAGTTTACACTTCTCACTTAATCTCTACCCAATGACACTTC
The DNA here is from genome assembly GCA_963859935.3 of Lathyrus sativus. NCBI lineage: Eukaryota > Viridiplantae > Streptophyta > Magnoliopsida > Fabales > Fabaceae > Lathyrus > Lathyrus sativus. Next base: position 110,193,726 of record OZ012738.1, on the reverse strand, counting down.
AACCTAGAGACACTCTAGACCTGAGTATACCCACTCACTCCCCCTCAATCACATCACAGTGATATAAAATTACAAAATAGTTGTGGAGATACACTCTAAACAGACACCATGATCTTGCTTCACAGCTTTGATCAAGTGAGACACACTAATGATTAAAAGCTTTAAGTGACATAATGGACACAACAGTTCATACACAATAACTAAGGCAATTATATAACCTACAATTTCTTGGCAGACAAGGAATCCTAAGACTCATAGACACACGTGAAGAGAAACCTCTTCGCTTACAAATATGTCTACCATAATGTATCAAAAGATACAAAGGGTGACTTACACACAAGGGACTTTCAAACCCTAGACCTTTATTTTACACTCTGGTTTTTCTTGATGTGAGTGCTTAATTTCTTTTGCTTCTGCTCCTCCTTTTATAACAATGCAGACTGGGCTTGGGCTGGTCACAAGTAACAAACATTAGGTTTAACAAAGTAAACCTAATTTCCGCAATTCAAGGTGCTGTCAAATTAGGTCACAACTGCCTCAAGTTATGTCCAGCCCTGACTACAATCTCGCCTGAGATAACTAAGAAGCCATAACAGGTTTCCTGAAATTTAGCCTGAGATATATCAGCTATCATAACAGAAAAACAAACTCTGCACGCCTGATGTCATACGATCAATGTCATAACATTGGTCATGACATTCATCTTCTCTTAAACTTGCTTTCCAGCTTGCCCTGCTGAACACTTCTGCAGAATCTTCTTCATGACAGTCATGGCTTCTCCCAATCTTCTACAGACTAACATTAGAAACAAGTATATTAAAGTTTCCTAAAAGGTCTCCAAGATCCTTTTATGAATACCAATACAGTCTGTTCTTGTTCCTAATAAATCTCCTTGACATATTTACTGATGAGGTATATTCAACATGGTCTCATCAATCCAAACCAATTCTGCCAAGAGATATACTCTAGCAGCTCCTTCTGATGTCATACAGCAGCAATGTCCTACTTAAAACACATGACAGCACACCTCACTCACCACCTGTGAGGAACGTCATCACAACTCAACCTGTTGTGGCTACTGCTAACACATAGCAGCAATGATACTCAGTATGACATCCATGACAGCAGTTATGTCATCAGCTCCTGCTAGCTTCTTCTGCATCCATGACATCCATAACATCAGTTTTGTCATCAGCTCCTGCTGCACCAGTAGCAATGTCTTGAGTCATCAGCCCCTGCTACACCACTACTCCTGTTGTTTCTCACACATGACAGTAGTTCTGTCATGACAGCAGATGGATGTCACGACATTCAACATGACATTCACATTAAAACACTCCACAACAGTTCTGTCACCACAGCAGATGGAGATGTTATAATATCCTGCTTAATCATCAGTGCAAGATAATGTTTTACCAAACTTTAGCCAATCATAGTGTTGTACCCCAAAATTTTCCCAACCTTTTTCTTTACTTGGTTTATGTTTCATTTCATTGTTCTAGCATATTGAATTCAATAGCATTTTGCATTTACAGGGGATCAAGATATGTGTGTGCAACAAGAGAAATTTGTCAAGGGTTCTAAACCTAATCAAGAGGTTGTATTCAAGTCAATAAGGGGGTTATCATCATCAAAGACAGGTCAAAGCCCTTTGGATAGGCAGATAAGTGTATGTGGTTCACCTCCTGTCTAGGAGGCCATTTGAAGGTCATATGAGGATCAAAAGCCCATGATTATGGAGGGAGGTTATCATTTAAGCTCATTTAAGACCTTGTAGGTCATTGTGGAGCTCATTCAAGTGTTTATACCAAGTGTGAAGAGCTACAGTTGAAGATGGTGCAATCAGGGTTTTCATCTGGTTAACCCTAAGTCAATTGTGCAATTGAAGGAGATTAATACTCAATTCCAAGGCTTTATGGTCATGGAATGTTGTGTTGAGATGCCTGATATACCATTTCAAAATTAATTCATCAAGAATCAAGAGTGTGAGAAGTTACTAAGCTAGGGTTTCTAAGCCTGACAGTGTCAAATCCCCTATCTCAGTGCCCAACTTCAAGACCACCTATCTCAAGATACAAGTCTAATCTCATCTTGGCCCCAACATGAAACTTGTATATCATGTTCTTAGCTTTCATTTGAGTACTAGAAGTCCTTGATTGGATTTATAGAACTCAAGTTATGATGCAGACAAGTTACAGGTCCACAGATGAATGTGATTTTGGTCAACAAAAGTCAACCAACTTCCAAGCCATTTTGACATAGAAGGATGTTTCTCCTCAACTTTTGATGAACATGAAAGTTGTTCCTCATGATCTTAGCTTTCCAAAGAGTACTGGATATCCTTCATCTTATTTGTATAACTCTAGTTATGAGGCTTGCAAGGCTGGGGTATTTTGGGAAAGCAAGATTACAGGTCATTTTCATTATAGGTCCATTTCACCACTTTGCACACTTCAAATGGAAATATTTCCAACTCCAAAATTGCTCTAAATGGGGTCATTTGCTCAACCAAACATCAAGGCATCAAAGGTTTGGCTTGGATTGAAGAATCCCTAATGAAATTTCCATGAAAAAGGCTTTAAAAGGGGAAAATCATATTAAATTCATTTGGAAACATTTTGTACCAACCTTGTGCATTTTTTGAGTACCAAACACATTACAAACACAATTCCAACTTTGGATTTGGGATTTGAGTGCATTTTGGTGGCTATTTTCAAGATTTCTTCAAGATTAAGTAACACATCAAAAACATGCCATAAGATGAAATCAAGGAGCCATTCTCAGCCCTTTGATCAACCTACCCCAAATGCAAGCAAAATGAGCCATTTTTACAGCTGATCAAGGTGAATTTTGAGCACTATTCAAATGGCCATAAAGTGAAAAAGTGAAAATCCAATTGGGCCCAAAGAGCACAGAATTGGGCTTTCTTTCCATCTGAATCCATCATACATAAACTCAGGATGATTCACAAGTCTTCAGAAGTGGTTTTGGTGAGCATTTGAGTGAGAACAGATTGACGAAAAGAGAGGACAAAGTCAAAAATTGTTTTCCACTTTTTACTGAGTTTCAATCAAAACAAAAGATTTCAAAACAATCCTTGAGACTCATAGAACATATTTGGGCGTTTTATTGTAAGCTTCACTAACACAACAAACTTTGTGGAAGCTTATTTTTAGGTTTCTTTTCTTTCAAAATATCTCTCTGTTCAAGCTGTTTTATCACGCCATTTTTTTATATTTGTGATCCTTGCATATCAAAGATGATTTCGGGTATGATTTCATGGTTGTTTGTGAACTTTTTAATTTGAGCTCATTTCCTATTTCTCTTTGTTTTGTTTTATTTAAGCAATTTCTTTGAAAACCAGCCATGTATTCATGATCCTCTTGAAGAGTAGATGAAGTTTGACTATTTATTTGTTGATTTTGGTTGAGTTTTGCATCACCTGCGTTTTGGCAGGTGGCCACATGGCCAGAGAAGATGACCGGAGGTGGCTCCGGCCACCACCTGGTTCTTCCCTCCATTTCTCTCTTTTAAAAGGTAGAAGATGATGACGTGTGTTGCTGGCTTGCGTTGGATCTCTTTGTTTTTTAATCTCATGGCTTATATTAAGACCTACGGTGCATATTAGTTGACTTGCCTCACACAATCACTCAGTTTTTTTAGTTTTTATTTTATTTTCCTTGCCTGGCCACGTGTGATCTTGTGGTCCATCTGATGTGCATACTTGTTAATCCAATTGCCCAGATCTTGAGGTACCATAGACCTCTGTTGACCATGTACCATGGGATATCACGTTTTTATTTTATTTTTTTTGTTGGACTCGGCTTACTGTCCATACCCCCCTGCGCGCTGACCCTTTGGATTTCAACTATTCTGGGCTGCTATTTGCACCCAGCTTTTGTTTATTTAGTTTTTATTTTCTTTTAGTTGTTGTTTTGTATCTGTTTTGAGTTTAATTCATATAAAATACTTCCAATGACCTAAAAATTCCACAAAAATATATTTTGGACACTTTGAGATGTCTTTTGATTTTAGGAGATTTTTATTTTATTTTATGATTTATTTTTAAATTAAAAATGGAACTAGATATTGGAAGTGTTTTAGTTGGATTCAATCTTAACATGTTTTGTTCTTGATTTTGTTTCTCTCATTTCCTTTTGATCCAATGAGTAAAATTTAATCCTCAGATCAATGATGAGTTGATGAATTTATGAGGACCATTTTGCCCCTAATTGGTTGACTTTTGAGTTTACTTTTGATGCACTTCATTTGAACCTAAACAATCCTCTTTCACAATGGAGCACCCTTGTGAATCAATTTCTATGGTGATGTTGTGAAGTGATTTTGATTATAATCTTTTGGACTCTGGTTTCCAACATATTTATGAGCCTCTTGCATTTTATTTGGTTATTTTTGAATCATTTTCCTATTTTTAGAGTAACTTGCAAGTCAAGTTACCCAAAGGGCGGTTCACACATACATCTTGACCTAGTTTGACTTGGATATGACATTTTTGGATCCTTTGAGCTCTCAATGCCTATTGTTTCATGTTGTTAATATGCTAAGTATGATGCTTGCTCATTTTTAGGTCATTATATTGTACTTTGCTTGTTCATTTGGTTTTTTGCTTTTGAGTTCTCAATTAGGGTTTCTTTGTGAAACATGCTTGCTTTCCTTTGGGAATTTGCTTGCATTTCCTTGTGGTTTAATTGCCTTTTCTTTTGAGAATTTTGTTTCATGTCCCTTGCTGTCCAATGACTTTGGAATCTCAATTGAGGTAGCTCGGTCCCTCCTTTGGAGGTACTTGAAGCATGCTTAAAATGATGGAATCCTTGAGGATATTCCTTGGTGTTTTCTTTGTGCTTCTTTGTACTCTGTTTGTGATGCTCATGGTTGAGTGAATTTTATGAGTTCCTTTTTGTCCTCATATCAGCCTCCCATCCTCACTTTGTTTTAGGTCTTCTTTACCTTTCATTTGTGTTTATGTTTTGGCATTATGGGTATGTTTTTTTGGTTTAGGCCATTTCATCCCATTTTTGATGCTCTTATGTGTTTCTATTGATGCATTTCTTGTTCCTTTCATTTCTTGCATATGTCATATTGTTGCTTGAGGTTGAGATGAGCTTGTGGAGGCTACTTCCCCACACCAATTTCCTCCCTCATTTGCATTCCATGTGTTGCATTCTTGCATGTTTATGTTGTTTCCTGTTGTTTCTTTTGTCTCCTTTCCCTTAGGACCTCTAATCTCTCTTGTTCAAGGGAGATTATGATAGACATTAGGATCTTAACCATGTATGATAATGTTAGGTAGCATTCCTTTATCTCAATCTTAGGATCACCATTGCATGACAACTTTAGGTTTGGATTTAGTCCCCCTTTAGTGTCCTCTCTCTTCTCATCTCAAAACAATCATAAAACACTTAATAAAGGCTAATGATTATTGTGCGTTACGATCCTTAAGCATTTGGGAAAGGGTTGTTGAGGGGTTTCCCTTCAATGTCTTGGATGTTTAGTATAGCACCCTTTGGGTGATATGCGACACATTCACTCCTAAGTCATAGTCTCTAGTGTAATGTGAATTGCAAACAAACTCAAAACACTTCTTCTCTAAAAAACACAAAAACAAATCATTCAAACTTCTTTTTGCCCTTTGGGGCCTTTAATCTTGGGAAATCATTTTCATAAGGAGAGTTATGTTAACTCTTAGTTCTATCGCAAATGGTAACGCCTAAATCTCCAATGGTCGAGTTGCATATACCAAACTGCTAGAACTGATTGTTAACCCTACTCGGGTAAAATACTTTTGAACAAACCTGTGTTCCCTTTTAGTCCGAACTATGTTTGCTCTAATCTTTCATACCAGATGAAAGTACGTAGGCACAAGACGCGATGTCTTGGCAAGCAACCTTCCCCCCTTTCACCCGTAGTTAGTCGAACTACGTTGACTCTGACTTCTCACTTCAGATGAGATACGTAGGAACAAAGCGCCATTGCTTTGCCGAGTCACTTCTTTTTCTTTTGTCCTTGAGCCTTTAGTTAGATAGTTTCAATCACCCCTTTAGGTAGACAGCAAGCGTGGATCCCGTCGAGTACGACGAACGTGAGGGATGCTAACACCTTCCCCTCACGTAACCGACTCCCGAACCCGAGATTTGGTTGCGATGACCGATCTTATCCCTCTTTTCGTTAGGTTTTCTCTGAGCGTTTCCTTTCCCTCTCTTGGGATAAATAATGCACGGTGGAGACTCTTCTGTCATTACCGGACTCGATTTTCGCAGTAGCGACAGCTAGCGACTCTGCTGGGGATTGGAATATCCCCTATGCGAGTCAATCCTAGCCCTTGTTTGTTTATTTTTGGGTGTGTACATATGTGCTTTATCTTTATTTACTTTCCGCATGATTCATTATTGATGTGCTGTGGGGAGGGATTGTTCTATTGAGAGATAAGCCAGACCCAGGCTTGAGTATAGACTTAGCTTTAAAAGTGGAGATTAGTGGTGAGCCTGTATGCTTTACATGCACTAGCTAGCCATGAAATTCGCGCTCAGACGAGATTCTCTTTGACGATTTTCTTTCTGGCCTTTGGGCTCGAAGGAATGTTGGATCTGAGGATTGTCGACTCTGGGAACCGATCATTTGTGAGTCAGCTAAGTGAGGCCTCTTCAGAAGATAATGATGCCAAACCAGAAATGATGAACGTATCATCATTTCTTGAAAGTCTGTGACTCTGATGAACTCATAGGATGCCAAACCTTGTTAGTGGATAGGTCCTTACCTGTGAGACGGATTGGGTTGTGCAGGAAACTCTAGCTTTCAGACTACCCGGTTTTTTACAGTTTGGATTCTTGGTATCAAGGGGGTCCTAATATCAGTGTTTAGTTATGACTAAAGCGAAGCGCCGATCTTCTCAAACTACAACACAACAATCTTGATCTCCTGTTTGCATGTGCATTTGCATTTTCATTTGCATTTCATTAACATGTATCTGTGTTGCAGGTGCATTTTTCCTCCCCGATTCTAGTGATCTTGTTGCTTTTCTGACATGGAGACTTTGAAAAAGACAGTTGCCTACAAACTCCCTTCTCCCGACATTAGTTCCCTATTGAGTTTAATTGCTTCAGCAGATCAGAAAGTGAGAGGAGAGTTCAAGGAATATTATGGGAAGTTACTCAGTGTGGTGTGTAAACCTTCAGTGTTCGAGTTGAATGGCTTATATGCTCTGCTACAGTTTTATGACCCTCAGTTGAGATGTTTTATTTTTTCTAACTATGTCTTGACGCCGACCTTGGAAGAGTATGATGTGTTACTAGAAGTTACAGTATTGGATCAGATGCCTTTTTACCATGTTAATGCTGAGCCTGATCTAGCTAAGCTTGCTGCAATTATTCATCTTGATGCCTCAGAGTTCTCAGGAAAATTGACCAAGCTGAATGGAGTGTATGGGTTTCGTCTACCTGTTTTGGTTGATAAGGCTTTACAGTTTGTAAAAGACGGTTGTTGGATTGTATTCAATGCCATTCTCGCTCTGTGCATATATGGTATCATTTTGATTCCTAACTTGCCAGACTTTGTGGATACAGATGCCTTCTATATCCTTGCTTCGGGGAATCCAGTGCCTACCTTGTTAGGGGATGTTTACCATTCTATCCATTACAAGAATGAGAGGCGAAGGGGTAAAAATGTGTCTTGCTGTGTACCCATGCTGTATAGGTGGTTCTTCAGTCACCTTCCGAAGACAAGTCCGTTTTTTGATACTGCTGGCACCTCAGATTGGTCTACTAGGTTAATGGGTTTATCTGCAGAAAACATTGTATGGTTTGATCGGGATATACTTGGCGCTGAAATCATATATAGTTGCAGTGGTTTTCCGAATGTCCCATTGGTCGGAAGGAAGAGCTATATTAACTATAATCCCTCTTTGTTGATTAGACAACTTGGATATGCTTTAAAGAGTCCTCCTAAGGAAGAAGAGATACAAGAATCTTTGTATCTCACAGGCTTGTTGGAAGTTGATACTTTGGTTAGAATGGAGTATGCGTGGAGTAACATTCACAGGTGAGGTAAGACATTGTTAGGAAAGAGCAACAATCGAGCTTATGACTCTTACTTGGCTTGGATCAAAGATAGAGCTGCTAAGTCTCTGATGCCATTCCCTTCAGTTGCGCCTTTGTACCCTATCATGATTGCAGAGCCCACTACCGTGGATATTCATAAGTACAACCAACTGTTGCGTGAGAAAGAAGAGTTGAAAAGAGTCAATGAATAATTAGAGAAAGAAATTATCCAAATCCGAAGCGAGAAGATTGATGTTGTTCATGCCTTCAAGAGACAGACTGAACTTGTCAACAAGCTAGGTACGGACTTGACGAAGGACACTAGCGACAGAGAACGCTTAAGCCGAGATTTGAATGCTGTCAGTAGTGTGCTTGCTACCAAAAAGAAGGATATGGACAAGGCTTACTTGAGGATTTCTAAGTTTGAATCAGTGTGGAATGCCATGCTCACTAACAACAAGAAGCGCGAGGACAAACTGAAGCATCAAATTGCCAAGTTGAAGACGTAGCTCAAAGCGAAGGACGAGAAGATTTCGGCGGAAGAATCACTCAGACATAATAGTGAGCACAGATTGAACAAAGCTATTGCAGAGCTGAAGGATTCTAGGTTGAGAGCGGACACCAAGAGGTGCAGACTTGAAGCATGCTTTGGAGAAGGAGCCTGGGAAGACCATGTTGATAGTCTACAGCATACCATTGGCCGGTAAGAGCTGCTCATACAGGGTCTACTCGCCAGACCAGATCACCCTGAGACGCGAAAGCTGCTAGAGGATTTCCGGTCTCGGCACTCAGCTTGACTGTCTTTCTTTGTAGCTTGTTGTTTTGCTTATGTATCGACCATCATCAGGCTTGTTGGTTGAGGTTATTTCTATTCGTACTCAGTTGATGTATGCACATTGTCTGTTGGCCTGTTTATTATATGAGGAGTTGTTATTCTGTTCACTTGTCTATGGGGTTTTTCCTGGTCGCTTCTTCTCCTGGAAACTAGAATCGAGGGGAAAATCTCCCTGTTGCATATATACATGTCTGCATTTAGCATCTTTTTAGCATTGCAGGTGCATCAGAACTGTTTTCTTATCTCCTGTCTTCATTTAGTTTGTTTTAGGATTACTGATAAAGCAGGTCACCGGTACGAAACTAGAGGTAATCAGAAGAGGATCATGGAACAGATGCAAGAGCAGATGCAGGAAATGAGAGATAGAATGGCTCAATTTGTGGAAGTAATGCAGACTGTAGCTAGTGGACAAGACCAACTCAAGACTTTGGTGCAACCTTTGATTGCACGGGTTGATAATGACGACGTATTACATGGAGGGGTAGCTATCAACCCACCTCATGGTAAGACTCAGCACGCTAATAACGCTATCCCCAATACTGGCGGGATTGGAAATGGCAATGGTGCTGGAAATGGGAACGCAACTGGGAACGGTATTGGAAATGTTGGTGGAGGCAATGGTAACACTGGATTTGGTAACACTGGAGTTGGTAAAGTTGGAATTACCGGTCAGGGCAATGTGTATGGGCCTGAAGCCAACGTTTCTATTCAAGGCAACATGAATCAGCAGTTGTTTGAGGACAGACAAAATGACATCTTCTCGGTGAGAGATTTTGGTGGTGAAGTGCCTTCTAAGACTAATAGAAGATTCAAATGATTGAAAGACAAGATAAAGAGCTTTGCGAGTATGAACTCTATGGGCCTTGATATGGCCAACCTAGGACTTATTCCTGACCTAAGGATACCGCAGAAATTCAAAGCCCTGACTTTGATAAATACAAGGGTACTACATGTCCTAGAGTTCACCTTAGCTCATATTACAGAAAAATGTTTGCTTATTCGAACGATGAAAAGTTGTTAATGCACTTTTTTCAAGATAGTTTGTCAGGTCCTTCCCTTGAATGGTACATGGGGTTGGAGCCTACCAATGTCCGTAGCTGGAAGGATTTGGCTGAGGCATTCATGAAGCATTATCAATATAATAGTGATCTTGCTCCAAACAGGGTTCAGTTGCAAAATCTTACCCAGGAGAATAGAGGAGGAGCAGGATGGATGTAGGAATGCTACAATTTGATCGGACCGCTGAAAGGAAACCCGTGGAAGTAATAGAGGAGGAGCAGGATGAAATTGCGACGATTTCAATCCCATATAAAACTATCACTATTTCAGTAGCTCCAAGGCCACCTACAATCATTATCACCAAAGCAGGCCCTGTGCCATACGAAATTACTAAGGAAATCCCGTGGAATTACGGAGCCGAGGTGTTTTGTAACGGACAGAAGGTAGAATTGAAGAGTTTGCCTGTCGATTCAGTTGATAATTTGGTCGGAGTTGGAGAAATTACCAGAAGAGGTAGAATCTTTTCGACGCCCGAGGTGGTGGCTGAGAAAAATGATAAAGGAAAAGGCAAGACTGTGGTAGAAGAAATTCCTCGAGTAGGCGAGAAGGAAACTCTAGCAAAGGATATGGAAGAGTTCATGAAGTTGATTAGAAAAAGCGACTACAAGATAGTCAACCATCTGCAACAAACCCTTTCCAAGATTTCTATATTATCACTGCTGTTGTGTTCAGAAGCGCATCGAAATGTGTTGTTGAATGTTTTAAGCACTGCTTATGTACCACAAGAAATATCAGTTAATCAACTCGAAGGAGTTGTGGCGCATGTAAATGCAGGAAATGGTATGGGGTTTACGAATTTGGACTTAACGCCAAAGGGCAGAAACCTCAATTTGGCACTGCATATTTCACTTGAATGTCGGGGAACAGTGATGTCACACATCCTTGTTGATACATGGTCGTCCTTGAATGTGTTGCCAAAGAAAGCATTGATGAAGATAGATCATCAGGGTCTTTATTGTACACCAAGTGATTTGGTTGTACGAGCCTTTGATGGAACTCGAAGATTTGTTTTTGGGGAGATAACTCTGCCTATCCAAGTGGGCCTGAAGGTGTTTGAAGCGATATTTTACATCATGGACATTCATCCTGCTTACAGCTGTCTGTTGGGTCATCCATGGATACATTCTGCTGGGGCTGTTACGTCCACTCTGCATCAAAAGATGAAATATATGGTTGGAGACAGTGTTATGACGGTATGTGGGGAGCAAGATATCATGATTAGCCACCTGTCATCTTTCAAATATGTTGAGGTAGACGGAGAAATTCATGAGACATTGTGTCAAGCCTTCGAAGCTGTGCAAGTGAAGGACAAATCTCTAGTTGTGAACAAAGAACCAGAAGTGGCTATGTCATCTTTCAAGGAGGCTCAAGCGGCACTTCAGACTAGGACATCGCAAGGATGGGGAAAGGTGCTAGACATACCTCAGAAGCAGGACAAGTTTGGGTTGAGGTACCACCCATCATCTTCACAGAGCGCGCCACTCTACAAGGGGCCCATCAAGTTCATCAGTGGGGGCGTCATTTTTAAGCAAATCAATGTTGTTTCTGATGATGAAGCCGGAGACAGTGATTGTGACATGGACGCTTGGATCCATCTAAGTGCTCCCGGACACAAGCTATGCAACTGGTCCATTGAGGAATTTGTCCAAGTGACACGTGAACAATAATACTTTGTTTTCTCAGTTATTGTGTAACCCTATGTTCTGCCCGGAGCATAGAGGTATTTTGTTCAGGGCATGCTTGTTTATGTTTGAACAATCTTTTTATCATTAACCAAAAGGCGTTTTTTGCATTCAATTTTGTGATCTTTGTTTTTCTTCTTTTTATTTTCTAACATTAAAATGGCAATATGGTTTGTGTTTGTTTTGTTTGTATATCATTTAAGCATAAAATCATCATCATTGCAGGTTACACATTTCAGATACCATCGACTCAGACTCGTCTATGACTCGGTGTAACTTTGACAATCCAATCTTTCAAGCAGAAGAAGAGATTGATGAAGACGAAGACCTACCCGAAGAGCTTGCTAGATTGTTGAGAAAAGAGGAGAAGGTCATCCTACCTCATCAGGAGGAAGTTGAAGTCATCAACCTGGGAACCGAGGAAGATAAGAAGGAAGTCAGAATAGGAGTCGCGCTACAAAGTGATGTCAAGCAAAGACTGGTTGAGTTACTCCAAGAGTATAAGGATGTCTTTGCTTGGTCATATGAGGATATGCCTGGACTCAACACGGATATTGTAGTTCATCGTCTGCCTCTTCGAGAAGAATGTCCTCCCGTTAAATAGAAGGTGAGAAGAACCAGGCCGGATATGGCAGTGAAGATCAAGGAAGAAGTCCAAAAGCAATTAGACGCCGGATTTCTTGCCGTGACCAACTACCCTCCGTGAGTTGCAAACATTGTGCCTGTGCCTAAGAAGGATGACAAAGTCAGGATGTGTGTTGACTATAGAGACCTGAATAGAGCGAGCCCAAAGGATGATTTCCCGCTCCCTCATATTGACGTGCTTGTTGATAACACCGCACAATTCTCAGTGTTTTCCTTCATGGACGGCTTTTCCGGATACAATCAGATTAAGATGGCACCAGAGGACATGGAGAAAACGACTTTCATCACGCCTTGGGGGATGTTCTGCTATAAAGTAATGCCTTTTGGTTTGAAGAACGCAGGGGAAACTTATCAACGAGCAATGGTGACACTTTTTCATGACATGATTCATCATGAGATTGAACTATATGTCGATGACATGATTGCAAAGTCCCAAATGGAGGAGGGGCATCTGGTGAATCTTCTAAAGCTGTTTGAGAGATTAAGGAAGTTCAAACTTAGGTTGAATCCAAATAAGTGTACTTTCGGTGTACGATCGGGAAAATTGTTGGGGTTTATCGTCAGTGAGAAAGATATTGAGGTTGATCCTGCAAAGATCAAGGAAATTCAAGAAATGCCAGCACCAAAGACCGAGAAACAAGTTCGTGGTTTCTTAGGTAGATCGAACTACATTGCTAGGTTCATATCTCACCTCATAGCCACTTGTGAGCCATTATTTAAGTTATTAAAGAAAGATCAGGCGGTCATTTGGAATGAGAATTGTCAGAAGGCATTTGAGAAGATAAAAGAGTATTTGCAGGAACCTCCAATACTGATACCTCCAGTAGCTGGAAGACCATTGATTATGTACTTAACGGTTCTTGAGAACATTATGGGTTGTATCCTCGGTCAACATGACGAGACTGGAAGAAAGGAGCATGCGATTTACTATATGAGTAAAAAGTTCACAGATTGTGAGTCCAGTTACTCAATGCTTGAGAAAACGTGTTGCACACTTGGTTTGGCTGCCAAACGTTTAAGACAATATATGCTTAACCACATAACCGTGCTGATTTCAAAGATGGATCTGATCAAGTATGTCTTCGAAAAGCAAGCGCTTTCAGGAAGAATTGCCAGATGGCAAATGGTACTGACAGAATACGACATTCAGTATATTTCTCAGAAGGCCATCAAAGGAAGTGTTCTGTCAAAGTACCTCGCAGAATAGTCTATCGAAGACTATCAGCCAATGAAGTTTGAATTTCCTGACGAAGACATTATGTTCCTCCGGATGAAGGATTGTGATGAACCGCTACCCAACGAAGGTCCTGAACTTGGCTCTCAATGGCAGTTGATATTCGACGGTGCTGTCAACTCATACAGAAGTTGAATTGGGGCAATCATTACAACACCCCATGGTTCTCACATCCCATTCACTGCCAGATTGACATTTCTGGTCACCAACAATGAGGTTGAGTATGAAGCGTGTATCATGGGTCTCGAAGAAGCTACTGATTTAAGGATCAAGAATCTCGATGTATATGGCAATTCAGCGCTAGTGGTTAATCAGATCATGGGAGAGTGGGAAACTCGTCAACCTAATTTGATTCCTTACATGAATTATGCAAGGAGGTTGTTACCTTTCTTCGACAAGGTAGAGTTTCACCATGTGCCGCGAGCGGAGAATCAGATGGCAGACGCTCTGGCAACGCTGTCTTCGATGTACAAGGTTAATTTTTGGAATGAAGCTCCTAGAATGGTTATCTCCAGCCTTGATAGGCCCGCTTTCATATTCTCCATTGAGGAGGCCTCCGATGGCAAGCTGTGGTATTCTGACATCCAGAATTTCCTTAAGGACCAGGAGTATCCGACTGGGGCATCCAGTCAAGATAAGAAGACTCTAAGGAGATTGTCTGGCAATTTTTATCTGAATCAGGACGGTGTGCTTTATAGAAGAAACCATGATTTGGTGCTGTTGAGATGCGTGGATGAAAAAGAAGCAAATCTGCTTATGGAGGAAGTCCACGAGGGTAATTACGGCACGCACGCCGGCAGACACGCCATGTCTCGAAAGTTGTTGCGAGCTGGGTACTATTGGCTTACGATGGAGTCGGGCTGTTTCAAGTTCGCGAAGAAATGTCATAAGTGTCAGATCTATGCCGACAAGATTCATGTGTCGCCGTGTCCTTTGAATGTCATGTCATCTCCATGGCCCTTTTCCATGTGGGGCATTGATATGATTGGAAAGATTGAGCCTACTGCATCCAATGGACACCACTTCATCCTAGTATCCATCGACTATTTCACTAAATGGGTCGAAGCAGCTTCTTATGCCAATGTCACCAAGCAAGTTGTGGCCTGATTCATCAAAAGGGACATCATCTGCCGATATGGAATACCTGAAAGGATCATTACTGATAATGAATCCAATCTGAATAACAAGATGATGAAAGAGTTGTGCTAGAACTTCAAGATTGAGTATCACAATTCGTCTCCCTATCGTCCGAAGATGAATGGCGTGGTCGAAGCTGTTGCGGTGAGAATCGTGATATCAAGCTATTGACTAACTTGAATCTTTAATTCTTAAATTACAACCGGACTTTAATTCATCCAAAGGAAAGGTCTCAAGAAAGAAAGAACCTTTTGCGCGATGTTACAACAACGCAAAGAGATTCGGGGATCGGGGGTTAGTTATGCCTAGGGTAGGTATTTCACATCCTAAACATCTGTAGTACTCTACAGGAACCTTTTGTTAGTTTGCATGCTAAGTTTGGTAAATGTTTGTTATGGTTTGGGTTGGGTAAAGGTATAGGTTAAAACCTAAAGATAGTTTCTAAGTTTGCTCGCAAAGACGTCGCGTCCTCTGCCTACGTATCCTAACTAGGATAGAATCAGAACAATCGTAGTTCACCTCACTAGGGTTGAAGAACACTTGATTATGATCAAGGTTCAGAGGGGAACAAACATAACAATGTTTGTATAGAGTTTTACGAAACTCTCTAGATCTATGTTAAATACTCAAAAGGGGAGTAAGTAATCATTGCTATGATTCATATATAGAGTTTACAAACTCTATCCTAAAGTTCTAATTGATGGAGCACTCCTAGTATAGGTAGGTTTTCTAGACTTACAGCAAAGTCTAATGATTTGGATGTTCTAACTTAACTAAGCTAGGGTTAGGATGACTTCACAAAGTAAAGAGGGGTAAATGAGCTATCCAATGACACAAGGGTCAAGGGAGAGACTTTTCCTTTGGAAGGAGAGAGGGGAAGACAACTTGGATGAGAACTAAAAAGTTCCATCACTTGGGGAAAGAAGTACTTAACAAAGCAGATGAACAATTGAGCAAGATGAAATAACATTAAGACAAGTAAGCATGCATATTACAATAAGCAGATACCTCAAATAATACCAATGGTTACAACCGATAATCAAATATCTTAACAAAGATTGGAGCATATCTTAACAAAGATTGAAGCATGATAAAGGAAACAACCATATGAATAAATCACAACTTGAAAGTAGGCAAGTCATAAGTTCAAAGCATAGTAAATGTGACAACAATGTGCATAGATGACAATCAAACACAATTAAATCAGTCTAAACCTCATAATTTAGGAGGAATAAATGAGACAAGATTATGGTGACAACCAAGGGGTACCCTAACATGTTAACTGACAAGGGGGATAAACATCTTACAAGAAGTTCAATCATGCTCAGAGGAATTCAACTGTAAGTTAGGTCACTAATTACAATAACTGAACAATTTTCAATATGGGAAAAGTGCATCACAAATTATGACAACAAGTAATATTTTCACATCATACAAAAGTAGACATTATAACAAGCATGTTGCAAAAAGAATGGGCCAAAAATGATAAAATATGAACAAGTTACAAATATTTGAAGTTTTGATGAATTATAACAATAAAACAAATAACACAAAATAAAAATGAAAAAGGGGCCTAGCTGGGAGTTGAACCTAGGCCCTTTAGTTTCCAGCACATAACAACAACCAATAAACCACACGCGCGCGCTGGTAGGAAGTGGAAGAGAGGAAAGAAGAGTAAATCAAACAAGGAAATTAAAAAAAATAAAAGGGTTCGACCTCCACCCGGATCGAACCCAGGACATGCATATGAAAGGCGCTTAGGTGACAAAGTTCTTACCACTGGGGTGGCTATACATCCGTTGATGTAGCCACCCCCATAAGTATATATGGCGCGCTTGGCAAGATTTCTGGGCAAATAACAAAGAACCAAGAACAAGTAAAAGTGGATTTGCATTTTTAATCACAACTTGGTCAAAACTCCATGGATTTTAGTGAAATTTTAGTCAAACTCGTGTGATTTTTGATGAGGATTACAGTGGTGGTGGTGGAATTGTGAGATCATGCTTCCAATTAAAAACACGATAGAAGATGCATATTTGAATTTTGAAATGCATTTTGGAGTTCATGTATCCAGCTAGGTGATTTAACAATCAAATGAAGGTATGGACATGTTTGAAATATGCTATAGATCAGGTTCCAACAGTCATAAGTCCAAAAAAACATCAACAAAAGAAAAAGCATGTGAGTTGCAAATATGAGATGAAAGTGCATTTCCACGATCACAAGTTAAAACAGTGAGAATTAAGACTAAAGAACAATGTGAGCAGCTCATGAATGATAAATTGAAAGTGTTCTAACAAGTGTTTGATACAAAGCATGTCTGGAATGTGAACTGGCATATGAGTTGTGATGGTATTCATGGTATGATGCAGTCATTGAAACTAAAACACAAGCTGACCTAAATCCAACTAGACAAACATCACATACATATGGTAAGCATACTAACATAAGGCTATCCTACTCAAGAATCATCATGAATGCAGTGAAACAGATGGTTGACCATGTACAACAGGTTTAGCATAACAATGTTAGCTCAAGGATGCAGTTGGAATGTAGTCTGAAGTTAAAACAAGCATTGTGGCAGATTCAGGTCATACAATCTTTACACACATGATTCAAGTGTAATAACAGATATGTTTACCTCCAAATATCAACTAAAAAACAGACCAAGTATGAAATGGTATATGCACAGCAGCCATAACATGAAGATGCAGACAGGGGAAATTTCAAGTTGAGCAAAATTAGCTTGTGTCAATGTCAAGTATATATATCTCAATCATGACAGCTGATGTTTCTAATCCTATAGATCAAATGAGATCATACTAAAGCAGAAAAATAATCAGGCATTGCAAGCTATGGCAAAAGATGCAAATTGTTCAACAATGATGCAATATGGAAGTGAAGTGCCTAGCCTGGTGGGAACAGATCAAGGAAATAGTATGCACACATCACCAACATGAAATTAGATGGAAACATAACCAATATTCAAACATAACTCAATCAGACCAAGGATTGGTATTTGGGGTGAGATGCAAAAATAGTTTGGAGGCAGCAGTGGTGTTATTTGCAAAAATGAGGTTTTGGATCTCAGCAAGAGCATACACACATCTTATTCATGATGACAAATAGGATAAGCCCTACAAAAAAACGAACACGATGCATCTAGAGCAAAAGCTGGAATGTTGGTGGAAAAGCAAAACTGTTTTGATGACAGTAGGTGGATTTCAAGTGGAAATGGTTTCAAACCACAACAAAAGCACACATACAACATATATGTGACAATGGATGAGATTGAATTCAAAAATTTAGCAAATTGCACTTAAAACAGAAATTGGTAAGTTTTGTGACAAAGTGAAAAAAAACTGTCTTGTTGGGGCAGTGGGTGAAACTGCAAAAGCAAAGGTTTCAAGTCAAGCCAATGGTTTACACATATCATATATGCAATAACAAATGAGATGAGCTCAAAAAATCCAAACAAAAACACTTAAAACAGCAAATGGTATGCTCATGGCATATTCTAGTATGAAAATGCAATTGGAAGGTGAAATTGAGGGAGCAGGCAATAATAGATCAAATTAACACTGTGCACACATCAAAAGTATGATAAGAAATGAGTTTCAACTCCAAGAATGAGCATATGACAGTTGGAAAAGAAAAACACGTTGTGGTAGGAAAATGGTAAAAACTGTCTTTGGCAAGAATGTGGCAGCAGGGCATTTCATAGCAGTTGAGTGGAATTGATACCACATACAAGTTTCAAACATGATTATGAATGATTCTATGCACATGGATAAAGTATAGATTAGTTGGAACAAAAAATGGTAATTGGTAGTATCAATGAGGTTTTGAAAATGCAGTTGGAAGTGAGAAACAGTTTTGTGCAAGTAGGGCAATTTGGACATACAAGTACAACATACATTCATTGATCATGCTAACAAGTGAATATACAACCTAAAATCAAACAGAAAATCCTCCAAACCAGAACTGGTATGTCTATCCAATCTTGACAGCAAAATCTCATAACTGTCCTCAACAACTCAAATCTTAAGTTCTCAACATTTTAACAAGTTCCAAATGACATAAGCATGACCAACACATAACAAACCACATTTGAAACACTTTGAGATAAAACATGGCAAGCACAACCAGTCCAACACCAAGACTCATGATAATGGTAAAAATAAGTGCCACAATAGATTCAAACATGATCTAGGGCAGGGGGATGTCATGAACAACTTACAAATCATTCAAATCTCATTAATGGACCAAAGCTAAAGTCTCTAGGGCAAGCACCTTACATTTCAATGTTGGATACTTAAAAACTACCATATAGACCAAAACTTCAAAAAAAGGTTAGGCATGATGTCTAAGTACAATCTTTGTAACACATCACCAATATATCATTGACAAATGAAAATACATTAATACAAGCAAGTAACATAACCACACAACCTAAGTTCTTGACTAAGAACTAGTATGGGACAACAATGGTATATTTCATAACAATCATCTCAAAAAATGATAACCATGACAATGTATGATAAGTGAAGATTTTAAACATCACATACCTCTTGTAGACAAGTCTTGAGCAAGCTAAGAAGCTTAGAAACTCAGAGATCCTCTTCTTTGGCAAGGACTTGAAGCTTCTCTTGAAGTAACAAACCACTTTTCAAGACAGTTGGAGTTAATGGTCTTCCAGCTGGTTTTTAATGCCTTAGACAGTTATAATATGATGTATGGGAGGTGTGTGGATGGTTAGATCAACAAGGAAAGGCTTGGACCAAGATTTGGCAAGTTTTGAGGGTTGTGGTCAAACTTTCTTAGTGTGAAAGTTGACTTTTGGCAATTTGATAGTTTTTGAAGATTTAAAGGTATGGACACCTTCTATATGACATTTGAAGATTGTAGGGGTTATTTTTAGAGGTTTGGAAGGGATGGAACTGGTCTTGAGCAGAGTTTTGCTCAAGACAGTTTTTTTGTGAAAATGGAGGTTTTTGAAGATTTTGGAATTCTTGAGGGATGAGAGGAGAGTGAGAGCTGTGGTGCTATGATATTTCTCTGGCGTGTTTGAGTTCATAGAGGAGGCCTCTATTTATAGGAGAAATGAGGGTGAGGGCTGATTTGGTTTTTTTACCTCTTTTGGAGGGAGATTTGAGATTTTCAAGTGAATCTTGCCAAATCTTCTCCTATCAGTTACATGGTTCAATGGAGATCAGAAAAATCAAGTGGATATGGACATGAAGTGACTGAGATGATCCATGGAGGTAGGGAGAGCAGCTGCAACAGTTTTGGAATGAAAAAGTTTCTCTCTCCTTCTTACATTTGAATATTTTATTACACAAATGGCTTGCCACTTGCCTCTCTCTTCAAACTCCTTATTTCTCTGCATTTTCATTCCTCTACACATTTGAAAACCATATTGAATCATGATCCAAAGGTTGAGGATAGTCCAAGTTGTGAAAAACTGATTTTTGGGAAGTGTTGGAGTGTGGTTTCAAGTGTTGACAGCCCTAACTTCCATAGTGCATAACTCCCTGCTCACACATGCTATTGAGGAGTTCTACCACAATTTGGAAAGCCCTTAAATAGCATAACTTTCGTGTTTTGGGAATTTCCAAATTCTTGATGGAACTAGGTTGAAAAACCCTTCAAAGTTCTGAAAAAAATCACTTACAAGTGTTAAATAACTTAGAATTTTTCTAAGTTATTTACCCTTCAAAAATGAATTTTGCTATAACTCCAATTCTATGCATTTTTTGATTATGGACCACTTTGAGGCTTTTGTAGGATTTGTCAAGAGCTTTCAAATGAGCTTTGAACCACTCCAATTGGATGTGTGGTTGAGGAGTTATGGTCTTGCCCCTTTCGAAAACCTAATTCCCGATTTTTGCAATTACTTCTCAACCCTTGATCCAATGGTCATGAAATTTTATGGGGAGGTGTAATATGACATAAGGAATATTTTTTATTCACACCTTGAAGTCAAATTCCTTATTGTTGGAGAGTTGACTTTTCGGTCAACCGTTCGATCGATCAGTGTCTACCGAGTCGCCCGTTTGTGATCCAGACATCCTGAGGACTTGAAAATCTTTGGATGGACTTTACTAAGCCATAGGAGCTTAATGGACCTTGATCCCACCATTGAAATACTCTTTGAATCAAAAGTCAAACTACAGTTGACTTTTTCTAATCGAAAATCCTAATCAGGTATCTCAAATTGCACTGTTCTCAATCTCCGGGTGACCACTCAAATTGCATTCATTCTTAGTCCAATGTATCATTCTTGATATTGTTTTAAGTTGGATCAATCCAAAACATTGATTGACCAAATCCTCGAGGTTTCGATTTTGACGGTACGGAACCCTAATTCATCTGCATCTTAACAAAGATAAACTGAAAATGGGTTAAGGTTAATTAATCAAGTGAATATGATCCTATAATTATGATGAGGATCTAAGGGGTCAAAATTTGGGGTGCAACAGATGCCCCTATTTAAATATCTTCACTAGATGGTAATGAGAGATGACGATCCTCATAATATCGCAGTGAATGGTATTTAAATATAGCAAACCAGAAATTTTGTCCCTTAGATCCGATGGTATGCAAAAGGACAAATGCGAATATGCCATGAATCTAAATGATGCTTTATGATGCTTGAATGCAAGACAAATGCAGACACACGAGCAAAGATAAAAGAACGGCAATACAACGAGTAACCACTCACGAGAAACCGACACACTGGGGAAAGATTTCAAGCGAAGTAAGCAAGATAGTTCAGACATGACTAAAGATGCTTGTTCAAGGAAATCTTTCGCACCGGGGACACATATCCAATAGGGAAGACACATCTTCATCGGGGAAAGGAGATATGAACCTCATTGGGGATAACCAGATGAGGAAGTCCACCAGGGAAGATGACAATTCTTCATTGGGGAAAGAAAAGAAAAGAAACGCGAACCTCACTAGGGAAGAAACCCACTGGGGAAAACTTCGCTGGGGAAAAAATCCACTGGGGAAGCACAGCTTCACCGGGGAAAAGACAGAACGAAGACACGAATCTTACTGGGGATAACCAGGTGAGAGATTTCCTATAACGAAGAGTTCAAACGGGATCTTCAGGAATAGGTTAGAAACAAGACCGGACGTGCCGGGGAAACTAGTATCCACTAGCTCTCCGAGACATGACTGGGAAAGCAACAACTTCAATTGGGGAGACTGGTGACGACCAGAATGGCTTCGAACGATGCTAGTTTCCACCAGACTTACTGGGGATATGGTAAAGACCAAATCAAAGTTCCAATTACAATTGGGAATTCCAACAATGTTGTTAAAACAATAGGACTCTGGCTGGGGAAGTTGGTAACAATCAAATTTCGGTACTAATAACGATTAGTTTTCAAGCAACGCCAGTAACCACTGGACTTAAAGGAGACTTGTGATAACCAAACCAGGATATACCAATAACAATTGGTTCTGGATAATGCTAGTAACCACTAGACTTAACTGGGAATTTTGGTGACGACCGAGTCCAGGGAGACCAATGACCATTGGATTTTCAAAGAGTTTGATAACGACCGATCAAAGTGACGATAACAATCTGATTTAAGCGATGCCAATAACCATTGGACTTTTAAGGAATTTTGGTGACGACCAAATCAGGTATGCCAATAACAATTGGTTTTGGACAATGCTAATAACCACTAAATTTTCCAAACAATGCTAGTGACCACTAGACTTATAGAGATTGGTAATAACCGAATCAAGAAGCACCAATAACAATTGGATCTGAAGGTAATACTAGTAACCACTAGATTCAAGAAGATTGGTAATAACCGAATCAACAGGTACCAATAACCATTGGATTTGCAGGTAATACTAGTAACGACTAGGCTTTTAATCAGATTGGTGGAAACCGAATCAAAGGGACTCCAATAAAAATTGGTTCGCTTTATAACAGAATCAGTAACAACTGGGTTTGGAAAATAGTTGGTGACGACCGAGTCACGGTACCGAACGTAATTAGTTCTGAACGTGTGCCAGTGACCACTAGTCTTTCAAAGTTTGTTGGTGACCAACTAAAATCGAAGATGAAAATTGGTAACATCCCCCTGTTTGGCGGTGTAAATTGGATATTGCTAGTCACCATTAGCTTCCCAGAGAAGATAAGGAAACCCCAGGATGTCAACTTTGAAGCGAACTTTGTAACAACAAATCAAGGATAGAAGGTAACGACCACAGGATCTCAAAGGTAATAGCCTAAGCAGGCAAAAACCAAAACCAGAAATGCAAACAAATGCGTATGCTGGCATGATGTTGTATGTAAGATGCAGACCGACCCGTAGGAACAAAGGAAAACAAAACAAAGAGGGAACTCGTCACGCTGAGTTTCAAAACGCCTTAAGTCGGGAGACACTTTCTTTTCGGTGTAGATAACGATCTTTTCTCAATAATATCCTCGTAATTCTGCAGAGAAGAAGTCTTAGCTTAAGAGCTAGAATTGCTGTCGGACACATCTAGCTCGGTAAAGGGTAACAACAACCTTCCACAACTTTGAGGACTGTGTAATGTTATCAGATTACCTCTAGAACTTTTCAATCATTTTGTCGAATCGTGCTTCCTTTTTAAAACAAGATTTAAGTTTTTCAAAAACACTTTGCTTTCATGAAAATTCTTATTAACAAATAAGTGAAATTGCATAACAAAAGAACAGCGGATCATAACAATGGTTTGGCCAAAAATCTGATTTTATTGATAGACAAGAACTTTACAAAAGGTAAAGCCTTGGGAATTTTATAAGTTTGAAAAAATGGCAACAGAAAAGGTTACAGAATCCCGTAATAATCTGGTCCTTCCGACTGCCAGTTCACTTGCTTCGCTGCTTCTGACGAGAACAACAGGCGTTGACCTTTCTTCTAACATTCTGCACAGGACTCTGCCCCAGCGTCTGCCAGCTTTCAAACATTGGGCTTTCATCTTGATGAAGCACTGAAATCTCCTTTCTAGGTATTTCGTTTCAGGCGTAGTATTTTCTCACTGCGTCTGAGTTGATGGGATACTTGAGTTGTTCGCCATCCATAGTTTCGAGAATCAGAGATCCTCCGGAGAAAATAGTCTTTACAACGAAAGGGCCGTCATAGTTGGGCATCCACTTGCCACGCATATCCTTTTGAGTTGGCAGGATTTTTCTAAGCACAAGCTCTCCTTCCCTATACTCTTTGGGACGAACCTTCTTGTTGAACGCTCTGATCATCCTTTGTTGATAGATTTGACTGTGACACATGGCCGTCATTCTTTTTTCATCAATGAGGTTCAAAAAGTCGAATCTTTCTTTTATCCATTCGTCTTCATCCAGCTTTGCTTCCGTCAAGATCTTTAAGGAAGGTATTTTGACTTCAATGGGTAGCACAACGTCCATCCCATACACTAAGGAAAAGGGAGTTGCCCCTGTCGAAGTGCGCACCGATGTTCGGTATCCGTGCAAAGCGAATGGTAGCATCTCGTGCCAATCTTTGTAAGTTACGACCATCTTTTGTATTATCTTTTTGATGCTTTTGTTTGCAGCTTCCACTGCACCATTCATCTTAGGTCTGTAAGGAGACGAGTTGTGATGTTTGATCTTAAAATCGTCACAAAGTTCCTTCATCGTTTTGTTGTTCAGATTCGACCCGTTGTCAGTGATGATCTGGTTGGGGATACCATATCTGCAGACGATCTCCTTTTTGATGAAGCGTGCAACCACTTGCTTTGTCACGTTTGCATACGACGCTACTTCCACCCACTTGGTGAAATAATCGATTGCGACAAGGATGAAGCGATGGCCGTTGGAAGCTTTTGGCTCTATGGCCCCAATCATATCTATGCCCCACATTGCAAAAGGCCAAGGTGATGTCATCACATTGAGAGGATGTGGAGGGACATGCACTTTATCGGCATGAACTTGACATTTATGACACTTTCGAGCGAAGAGTATGCAGTCCGTCTCCAAGGTTAACCAGAAGTAGCCTGCTTTTAAGATTTTCTTAGCCATGGCGTGGCCATTCGCATGGGTGCCGAAGGTTCCTTCGTGTACTTCAGTCATTATGAGATTCACCTCGTTTTCATCGACGCATCGGAGTAAGATCATGTCATGATTTCTCTTGTACAAGGTACCATTGCTGATGAAAAATTTAGATGACAACCTTCGTATTGCTCTTTTGTCAATTGTGGACGCGTTAGCGGGATACTCTTGATTTTGGAGAAAATTCTTGATATCATGAAACCATGGCTTCTCATCAGGTTCTTCGTCTATTGTCATGACGTATGCGGGTACTGTCCTTCTTTCGATGCGGATCAGAGGTGCCTCGTTGACAAACTGGACCTTCCATATTGATGCCATCATGGCTAGCGCATCGGCAATATGATTTTCTGCCCTTGGTACGTGCTTGAAGGTAATTTTCTCCAAGATGTGGGTCTTGTAAGGGATCAATTTTTCATCCCTGGTTTCCCATTCCCCTTTGAGTTGGTATATCACCAAAGCATAATCACCAATTACTTCCAAGATTTTTATGCGAAGATTAATGGCAGCTTCCAACCCTAATACGCAGGCTTCATACTCGGCTATGTTGTTTGTACATGAGAAAAAAAGTCGGGCTGTGACCGCAGTGTACCCTCCAGTTGGATTTTTCAGAATCGCTCCGACGCCATGTCCATTTTTGTTTGATGCTCCGTCGAACATCATCTCCCAGCGGGATCCAGGCTCGGGACCTTCTTTCGGACCAGACTTTGGTTTCGTGCGCTGAATATACATCACATCTGTTAGAACACAAATTGGTTCTTAATAATATCTCTATGTTTTGATGATAACTATTAGGAAAATTTGTATTTAAGAATTATATACTCTAAAATTTTTTTGAGAGTTTTTACTGCAAATAGTAAAGAAATTAACACTCCAGAAGCAAATCAAAATTGAATACAAGAAATTAACTAGACTCTATAGCGCCAAATGCACTCATTAGAAGACTCTGATTGCTACCAACAGAAGATTCTGAGCGTAGCCTCCAGAAGATTCTGAAGCAGAAGCTCCGGAAGGATCTGAAGCAGAAGCTCCAGAAGGATCTGAAGCAGAAGCTCCAGAAGGATCTGAAGCAAGTCAGAAGCATCTGAAGCAAAGAAGAATTTTGTATGAAGAGCTTCTCAAAGCATAGTTTCTACAGAAGATTCTGAAAGTACTAAAGCTTCCAGTATTGAAGTTCTGTTTCAAATATGCTCTGATATTTAACACGCTGAAAGCACACCTGCTGCAGAAGACTCTGATCCAGCAAGCTCTGATCATCATCAGAAGACTCTGACCCAATTAGACTCTGATGAACTTGCTGAAAACTGAAGAAGAAATATTCAAAGATTATATTTGTTGGAGTAAATCAAACGTCTCTTTCCTTATTTATGCTAGACACAAGAACACAGACAAAAAGGATTTTTCTGTGCTTTCTTCTTCTAGGAAAGGTCACTTGATGTGAAGACAAAAAGGCTCAGACCTTTTGGGACACTCGTCTCAACGTGCAGCTCACCTTGGATCAGCTGCCTATAAAAGCAAGACTCCATCAAATTCTTCAGTTAGACGTTTTGCTGAAAAGAAATTAAAACATTCAGGCTCTCATACGTTCATATTCATTCTTAAAATTAATTTCATTGTACTTAAACTTAAGAGAAATATCACTGTTGTGATAAAAGCTTTTTAGAAGCATTCTTACTCTTGTATTAGATTTACATTGATTGTAAAGGATTTCCTTAAGAGGATTCAGTTGGAATCAGTAGCTCTTGAGAAGACTAAGAACAATTGTTCTTAGGTGTTACTATTGTAATCTGTTTGATTAAATAGTGGATTAAGTCCTTGATTGAGAAAGGCAAATCACTCTAGGAAGGGTGGATTGGAGTAGTTGAGTTCAACGAACCAAGACAAAAATACTTGTGTTTTAATTCTAAGTTTTAATCTTTCATACTTATTCAACCCCCCTTATAAGTATTATCTCACCTTCAGTTGGCATCAGAGCTCCGGTTTTGTGTGTGCTACCACTTAACAGTGACAGTAAAGATCCAGAGAGAAATACTTTGATATATATTTAGTTGTTACTATGGCTGATAATACAATATCCAACATTAACAATAAATATGAAGAAAGGGACAGAATCAGCACCAAACCCCCTATGTTTGATGGGGAGAAATTTGATTACTGGAAAGACAGAATTGAAAGTTTTTTCCTTGGATATGATGCTAATTTATGGGATCTAGTCATAGATGGATATGTTCATCCCACAGATCGGAATGGCAAGAAGATAGACAGAAAATCTATGACAGATGCTCAGAAGAAAGATTTTAGAAATCATCACAAGGCCAGAACAATATTATTGAATGCAATATCTCATATTGAGTATGAAAAAATTACAAACAGGGAAACTGCATTTGATATGTTTGAATCCTTAAAGATGACTCATGAGGGAAACTCTCAAGTCAAGGAAACAAAGGCTCTGGCTCTGATCCAGAAGTATGAGGCCTTCAAGATGGAAGACTCTGAATCTGTTGAAGCTATGTTCTCCAGATTTCAGATCCTCACAGCTGGGCTAAAGGTTCTGGACAAGGGATACTCTACATCAGATCATGTAAAGAAAATCATCAGAAGTCTACCTACTAGATGGAGACCAATAGTGACTGCCTTGAAGATGGATAAAGATCTGAACAAGATCTCTTTAGAAGAACTCATCAGCTCACTAAGGAGCCATGAAATTGAGGTTGAGGAAGATGAACCTCAGAAGAAAGAAAAAGGTAAATCAGTTGCCTTAAAATCTAATAAATCTGCTAAAGCTTTGCAGGTTATTGAAGAAAGCTCTGAAGGATCTTCTTCTGAAGAAGAAGATGAATTATCCATGCTGTCCAGAAGGATCAACAGACTCTGGAAGCACAAGGGAAAGAAGTTCAACAACTTCAGAAAATCTGATCATAGAAAGGAATCTTCTGGGCACAGAAGATCTGGCAAGAAAGAAGTTGTATGCTATGAGTGCAAAGAACCTGGGCATTACAAGAATGATTGCCCCAAACTTCAAAAAGAAAAACCCAAGAAGAAGTTTAACAAAAAGAAGAAGGTTCTGATGGCAACATGGGATGACTCAGATGAATCTGAATCATCTTCTGAATCAGAAGAAGAATGTGCTAATGTTGCACTGATGGCCAGCATAGAAGATCAGGAGGAAGGATCTTCAGGATATGAATCGGATTCTGAATCTGACGATGATGCTGAAGAGGTAATGGCTAAACTTACTAAAGAAGAACTTATAAAAGTTTTATCAGAAGTTCTTAAAAGTTATAACAATATCAAACTCAAATACAAGAAGCTGAAAAGCAGTCTTGAATATGAGATTGATCTTCTGAAGACAGAACTTGTTGAGCAAAAAGAAATTAATCTGAAAATAAAAAATGACATTGAAATAACTCAACTAGAACATGAATCTGAGACTAAGTCATGTGAAATTTTTTTAGAAAAATATGACTCTAGCTTTCAGAGATTTCTTACTAAGAGCATAGACAGAAGCAAGATGGCTTCTATGATCTATGGTGTTAGTGGGAACAACAGAAGAGGTATTGGATATGAATCTTCCTCTGGAAGTAATCCAAAATCTGTTGATAAACTTTTCATCAAGAAAACACCTTTGTACTCTCAATTTAAGTTTGGTCACTTAAATGACATTAAACACACAAGCTCTGAGAAGAATACTTATGTGTTTAAACCCAAGGCAAGTCAGAATAAACATTATGTTGAAAAACAGAAGTTTAGACAAACCTACAAACCAACTAACCCTAAAGGACCCAAGAAGATCTGGGTACCTAAAAGTAAAATAATTCCTGTTGCAGATGTTCTTAGCAGCAAGGTCAGGACGCCAATCATGGTACCTGGACTCTTGATGCTCACAACACATGACAGGAGAAAAGTCTATGTTCCAAAGCCTGGAACTTAGATCTGGAGGTGATGTGATGTTTGGAGGGAACCAGAAGGGCAAGATCATTGGATCTGGCACCATTGGAAATGGTAAACTTCCCTCTATTACTAATGTTTTACTTGTTGAAGGGTTAAAGCATAACTTATTGTCCATAAGTCAATTAAGTGACAATGGTTATGATATTACCTTTAATCAAAAAATGTTGTAAAGCTATTAGTCAAAAGGATGGCTCTATCCTATTTAGTGGTAAGAGGAAAAACAACATTTATAAAATAAATCTTTCTGAACTTAAAGTTCAAAATGTTAAATGCCTCTTGTCTGTTAATGAAGAGCAATGCGTCTGGCACAGAAGATTGGGCCATTTTAATATGAGACGTATATCTCATATTAATAAACTTAATCTTGTCAGAGGACTCCCTAATCTGAAGTTCACTTCAGATGCTCTTTGTGAAGCATGCCAAAAAGGGAAGTTTTCAAAATCATCTTTTAAATCAAAAAATGTTGTTTCTACTTCCAAACCACTAGAATTACTTCATATTGATCTGTTTGGACAAGTGAAAACTGCATCCATCAGAGGCAAGAAGTATGGATTAGTCATTGTTGATGACTATAGTAGATGGACATGGGTAAAGTTCTTAAAACACAAGGATGAGTCACATTCTATGTTCTTTGACTTCTGCAAGCAAGTCCAGAATGAAAAGGATTTCAAAATTATAAAAGTCAGAAGTGATCATGGTGGTGAATTTGAAAATAAATATTTTGAAAAATATTTTTCTGAAAATGGCATTGCTCATGATTTTCCCTGTCCTAGAACTCTACAACAAAATGGGGTTGTAGAGAGGAAAAACAGAACTTTGCAAGAAATGGCCAGAACCATGATCAATGAGACAAATTTGGCAAAACACTTTTGGGCAGAAGCAATCAACACAGCGTGTTACATTCAGAACAGAGTGTTTGTAAGACCTCTTCTGAAAAAGACTCCATATGAACACTGGAAGAACAGAAAGCCCAACATTTCATTTTTTCATCCTTTTGGATGTATTTGCTACATGTTAAATACTAAGGAAAATCTGAACAAGTTTGATTCCAAAGCACAGAAGTGTTTCATGCTTGGATATTCTGAACGCTCTAAAGGCTACAGAGTATACAATACTGAGACACAGATTGTGGAAGAATCCATTCATGTCAGATTTGATGATAAGCTTGGCTCTGAAAAGCCAAAGCAGTCTTAAAACTCTGCAGATAGAGAAGTAGTCTTCATTGACTCTGATATCCCAGAAGCAGACAAAATTCAAGTGAAGGAACCAGAAGCAACACCAGATGCTATTCCTTTAACTTCTCAGATGAAAAATCTAAACATTTCTGAAGAATAAACTGTTAGAGGATCATCATCCAGAATTAAAGCTTCTCATCCAGAGAATGTCATTATTGGAAAGAAAGATGATCCCATCAAAACAAGATCCTTTCTAAGATCATCTGAAGCATCACTATTTGGACTGGTGTCAGAAATTGAACCATCTTCTGTAGATGAAGCTCTGCAAGACAATGATTGGATTATTGCCATGCAAGAAGAGCTAAATCAATTCACCAGAAATGATGTATGGGATCTATTTCAAAGACCACAAGGGTTCAATATAATTGGAACAAAATGGGTCTTCAGAAATAAGCTGAATGAGAAAGCAGAAGTTGAAAGGAATAAGGCAAGGCTTGTAGGTCAAGGGTACAGTCAACAAGAAGGTATTGATTACACTGAAACTTATGCTCCAGTGGCAAGGTTAGAATCTATACACCTTCTTATTTCATTTGCTGCACAAAATAATATCACTTTGTATCAGATGGATGTTAAAAGTGACTTTCTTAGTGGTATTATAGAAGAAGAAGTTTATGTCCACCAACCTCCTGGCTTTGAAAATGAAAAATTTCCAGATCATGTTTTCAAACTAAAGAAATCTCTATATGGTTTAAAACAAGCTCCCAGAGCTTGGTATGAGAGATTGAGCAATTTTCTTCTGGAGATAAATTTCATCAGAGGCAAAGTGGATACAACACTCTTTTGTAAATCAATTAAGAAAGATCTTCTAATTTGTCAAATTTATGTGGATGATATAATATTTGGATCTACCAATACTATGCTGGGAAAGGAGTTTGCTACATGTATGCAGGCAGAATTTGAAATGAGCATGATGGGAGAACTCAGATTCTTTTTAGGAATCCAAGTCAATCAAACTCCAGAGTGCACTTACATACATCAGACCAAATATGTTAAAGAACTTCTGAAGAAATTTAACATGACTGATAGTAAGCTGGCAAAGACTCCCATGCATCCAACTAGCTCACTTGGCAAGGAAGAGGTAAGTAAGAAAGTAGACCAGAAGCTCTACAGAGGTATGATTGGTTCTCTTCTTTATCTAACTGCTTCTAGACCTGACATATTGTTCAGTGTTTGCCTGTGTGCTAGATTCCAATCAGATCCTAGAGAATCACACTTGACAGCTGTCAAGAGGATTCTAAGGTATCTGAAAGGTACTTCTAATGTGGGTTTGTGTTACAGAAAATCTGATGATTTCAAATTAGTTGGATTCTGTGATGCTGACTACGTTGGAGACAGAGTGGAAAGAAAAAGTACTTCTGGATGTTGTCAATTTCTAGGAAGAAATCTAATCTCCTGGTACAGCAAGAAGCAACCCACAATTGCACTTTAAACCACAGAGGCAGAATACATTGCTGCTGTTGGATGTAGCACGCAGATGCTCTGGATGAAAAGTCAACTAGAAGATTATCAAATTTTTGAAAGTAACATTTCTATCTTTTGTGATAATACTTTTGCTATATGTTTGTCTAAAAACCCTATTTTACACTCTAAGGCAAAACATATAGAAATTAAGCATCATTTCATCAGAGACTATGTTCAGAAGGGAATCATAAATTTAGCCTTTGTTGACACAGATCATCAATGGGCAGATATTTTTACAAAACCCCTTGTTGAAGATAGATTCAAATTTATTCTGAAAAATATTGGTATGGATTTTTGTCCAGAATGATATTTGTCAGAAACAAATTTTTACAGATGCAAAAATGCCTAATGCTCTGAAGTATTTCTTCTGATTGCTTACTTATTCTGCTTAATATTTTTTTTGTGAAACTCTGAACTAACAATCCTTAGAAGATCTGAACGTTGGTTAACGTTTCATTTCTCAAGAGAATTCAGAACACATGCAAGCAAACACGTGTCACACCAAATTTGCAAAGGTGGCGTGTACATTACTGAAGAGACGTTTGAGGTGAAGTTTGAATAGTGAAAATCTTGATTTTCCCCCAATTTTTCAAAAGCAATAAATGTTTGAAATGATTATTATTCTTTTCATTTAATGCTTGTTCAAACGTGCAAAATCTGACTGATGGTATGCCTAATTGTTTTAGTATAAATACTTGACTTCTCTTCACTTTCACACTTTTCACAATCTCAGAAAATTTTATGCATTTTCATCTTCTCTTCTCTCTGCATAAAAACCCTAAGCGTGTGACAAAACAATCTTCAATGGCAACTTCATCATCAATAGCTGCTCAATTCCAATCTTCAATGGCTGCAGTTACATCTGCCAACATGGGTGTTGCTCCTTATTCTCCTCCTAAAAGAACTCTATTAACCCCTGTTGAAAAGTTGGAGGTTTTGTGTGAATCAATGGTAGAATTTGATTCACTTGCAGAAAATGGCTTTGAGTTTCGTTCTATCATAGGTGCTCAAGGATGGGTAAAGTACTTTGATAGACTCTTT
Organism: Lathyrus sativus; assembly: GCA_963859935.3. NCBI lineage: Eukaryota > Viridiplantae > Streptophyta > Magnoliopsida > Fabales > Fabaceae > Lathyrus > Lathyrus sativus. The sequence goes on along the minus strand of OZ012738.1, from coordinate 110,161,338 downwards.
GGACCAGTTTACCCCCTCCTTGTGAAAGAGTTCTGGATCCATGCTTCAGTTTACCCTAAGTTCATCCTATCTTCTGTACTGGGAAAAGAAATCATTATAATAGAAGATCTGATCAGAAAGCTAATTGGATATGAAGAAATAGATGGTGTTTCACACTTGCCAGCTGGGCGCGTGGACATGGATGAAGTATATGAAGAAGTGATGACTGCTGGTCAAGCTTTTAACAAGTTCAAGGATCTGAAGCCTGACTACAAGATCTGGGCTAAGATCTTCATGGGATGCATTCATCATAGGAAGTCAACAAACTCTCCAGACTATGTCAATAATGAACAACTCTATTTCATGTATTTCCTCAGTCAGAGCACCAAGGTAGATCTTCCATATATTCTCTTTATGCATCTGTGGAACCATATAAATGCCTCTAGAGAGTATGTGAAAGAAAAGGGACAGAAGATCAAAACCTGGATCCCTTTTGGAAGGTTGATCTCAGATCTTCTAACTGAGAATGGATTGGTCACTGCTCTGTACGCTGCTGGAGTTACAGAGGAATTGGAATTCATAATGGGAAAGCCTCTGAATGCCAAAAGTCTTCAGAGACTTAAAATAGTGGATGAACTCACAACAACTCCCAAGAAGCTGAATGTGTCTGAACTGAGTAAGAAGAGGATTCCTGTAGATGATTTTCCACTGTTCTTTGCTGAAGAACCAAGGCACATTGTTGTGATGTACATTGATGAGTGTAAGAAGGAAGGAAAGCCTGTTCCTGCAAACATTATTCAGCTAGCAAGACAACCTCTACCTGAAGCAGAAGAAGAAGAAGAACAACTACAAAGAAAGAGTACTCAGCCAGAAGTAGAAGCTGCACCTGCTCAGAAGAAAATAAAGATTGCTGAGAAGCCACAGAAGCTCTTGAAGAGGAAAGATTCTGGAGACACTCCTTCTGTACCAGCCAAGAGAATCAAGATAAAAGGTACTAAATCTTCTGTATCTTCTGCAAATAATGTTGTTTTAAATGATTCTAATATTAAGTCTACTCCAAAACCTCCCTCTACACAAAATACTTCTGTTACTGCTCCACTTTCCAAATCACCTAAAAAACAAGCATCTGTTCCAACACCAACAACAACTCAAACACCAAAAGTCTCTGTACCACAATCATCTCAACCAAAAATCCAAATCAAACAGTTTGTTCCACAAAAATAATCCTTACAGAAACAACCATCAGACCAACAACCTCCAGAACAACAACAACAACCTTCTGTACAACAAAAATCCTCTGAACCATCTAAACAAAAGGCATCTGAACAACAAAAGAACCAACAAGAAAAACAACCAGAAAAACCACGAGAACCTCTACCAGAAAAAGCCTCTGAACATCAACCACCATCAGATAATCCACCATCAAAATCATCTGAACCCACTGCATCTGAACCTACAAAAATAACACCTGTTCCAGTTTCATCTGAACCAATCACAATTCCATCTGATTCACCCATCTCAGAACAACCATCAAAACCCTCTGAAATTCCTTCAGAACCAATCAACACTTCTGAACCCAAAATTCCTAAGACAGAAGTTCTTGATGTCACACCCTTAAAAACTATGTTTCAAGTATCTTCTACCTCCTGCACACCAACCACCTCCTCAAACTCCTCAGAATTTGACATCCATCCAGACTTTCTAATCTCTCCATCTCACAGAGACTCTGAGGTAAACCAACCTGAACCCATTATACCTTCTAAAGCTCCCATTCCAGATCTTATTCCCACACCTGCACCATCATCTGAAATACTGATTCCCAACTCTAACCCAAGATCATCTATTTCTTGTGCCCAAGTTTCATCACTATTTCATAATCTGGCTTATGGTTTCAAACTCAAAGACTTTTATGGCAGAGTTGAACCATCTGACCCAATCACCCCTCTGAAACCCAAACTCACAATGACCCTTCCATCTGTGATTCTCAACTATATAAAATCCATGTCAGATGTAGGTTCCTTAGCAACGATATCTTATTCTGCTAAATCTGATAAAGCTGTTACTTCAGCTATACCAATCTCATCTGATAACAATATTGCTTCTGATGAACCCCCCAAATCTGCTTTCCAACCCTTCTCAAACAAACCCTTTGATGTGGTTCCCTTTAACACCAGAACAAAACCTCATCTGTTAAATGCCCTAAATAGATCCAAAGAAAAAGCTCCTGAAATTCCTTTCATTCCATATTATCCTCCTCCTCTGATCTCCATCCAAAAATCAATTTTTCCACCAACTCCCCAACCAAAACCTATAACTCTGGAAACTCTGTTACATCCTAAGCCCAAAATTAATGTTAATCATTTATTTCAAACATTTTTGCAAGAAATACAGTTGTATTTAGGTACTGTACAGAAGAAATGCTCAGCAACAATGGATGCCAAAGAATCTGATATCATTTGGAATGGATTCATAAACAGATTCAACTATGTGGCCTCCAATCTGAAGAACATATGTTCTGATGATGCGAAGCTCAGATTTGCTGAAGCTGCAAGAACTCTGTTCTGGACTGTCAAGAAATCTGAACCTCTGCTCCTTACAGATGCTCCTCCATCTTCAGAAGAAACTACTGACATTGCATCTGAAGAAAATCCTTTGGCCATGACTCTGGTAGACCCCCCTTCTAGCTCTAATGCTCCAGACTCTACAGAACCCATGGAAGTTGACTCTGTTCAAGCTCCAGAACCTGATCATACTTCTTCGTTTGAGATAAAGAAAGAACATCCAGATTTTGAAGATAAGATTGCTGCTCTGGAAGCTGGTCAATCTGAGATCAAGTCCTGGATGGCAAAATAGGATAAGAAGTCTGAGGACATGACAGAATGGATGTCTAAGCAGGATCAAAAGAATGAAACAATGGCTAAGTAGATGTCCAAGCAAGAGCAGTCCTCCTCTGAGATTACAGATCTATTGAAGATGCTTTTGTCCAAACACTCTTAGATTTTCATTTTTTTCATTCTGATTGTTTTTGCATCTGATGTTTGCCATTGTACTTTTTGATATACCTTCTGATGCATGTACTCTTGATCTGAACTTATTAAATGAATCAAAGTTTTCTCCATTGAATTATCTCATTTACTGTTTCCTTTTATTTGTCTTTTTAAAATTTTACTTTTTGCTTATGACAAAAAAGGGGGAGAAAATATAGATCTGAACTGTTTAATTTAACTTCACCAGAATGAAACTTTAGACATATTTATTCTATCTAACATTTAATCTGAGTATTTTAGAACTTTTTGATAAGTACACTCTATAAAAGAAACTCTGAGTCTCTCAGATCATTTGACTATTATCAAACTCTGAATCTTAAATCTGCAAGACATTCTGATCTTCAAATGATAAAAGAACAAACAAGATCTAACTCTGAAGATTACTCAAGACAAAAGGGAAGTTTCTATTCCTTATCTGTATTTAACTCAGGGGAGATTCATCATCTCAAGGGGAGTTATAATTTTAATATTTTCAATTAAACAAAATTTCTGATGTTTTTGTCATCATCAAAAAGGGGGAGATTGTTAGAACACAGATTGGTTCTTAATAATATCTCTATGTTTTGATGATAACTATTAGGAAATTTTGTATTTAAGAATTATATACTCTAAAATTTGCTTGAGAGTTTTTACTGCAGATAGTAAAGAAATTAACACTCCAGAAGCAAATCAGAATTGAATACAAGAAATTAACTAGACTCTGTAGCGCCAGATGCACTCATTAGAAGACTCTGATTGCTACCAAAAGAAGATTCTGTGCGTAGCCTCCAGAAGATTCTGAAGTAGAAGCTACAGAAGGATCTGAAGCAGAAGCTCTAGAAGGATCTGAAGAAGTAGCTCCAGAAGGATCTGAAGCAAGTCAGAAGCATCTGAAGCAAAGAAGAATTTTGTATGAAGAGCTTCTCAAAGCATAGTTTCTACAGAAGATTCTGAAAGTACTAAAGCTGCTAGTACTGAAGTTCTGTTTCAAATATGCTCTGATATTTAACACGCTGAAAGCACACCTGCTGTAGAAGACTCTGATCCAGCAAGCTCTGATCATCATCAGAAGACTCTGACCCAATTAGACTCTGATGAACTTGCTGAAAACTAAAGAAGAAATATTCAAAGATTATATCCGTTGGAGTAAATCAAACGTCTCTTTCCTTATTTATGCTAGACAGAAGAACACAGACAAAAATGATTTTTCTGTGTTTTCTTCTTCTAGGAAAGGTCACTTGATGTGAAGACAAAAAGGCTCAGACCTTTTGGGACACTCTTCTCAACGTGCAGCTCACCTTGGATCAGCTGCCTATAAAAGCAAGACTCCACCATATTCTTCAGTTAGACGTTTTACTGAAAAGAAATTAAAACATTTAAGCTCTCATACGTTCATATTCATTCTTAGAATTAATTTCATTATACTTAAACTTAAGAGAAATATCATTGTTGTGATAAAAGCTTTTTAGAAGCATTCTTACTCTTGTATTAGATTTACATTGATTGTAAAGGATTTCCTTAAGAGGATTCAGTTGGAATCAGTAGCTCTTGAGAAGACTAAGAACAGTTGTTCTTAGGTGTTACTATTGTAATCTGTTTGATTAAATAGTGGATTAAGTCCTTGATTGAGAAAGGCAAATCACTCTAGGAAGGGTGGACTGGAGTAGTTGAGTTCAACGAACCAGGATAAAAATACTTGTGTTTTAATTCTAAGTTTTAATCTTTCATACTTATTCAACCCCCCTTCTAAGTATTATCTCACCTTCAACATCTTCATCAGGAAAATCAAACTTGAGTGGTTGATAATCCTCCATAGGATGCTCTGCGAGGTGTTCTAACAAGACACTTCCTTTGATAGCCTTTTGAGAAACATATTGGATATCATACTCTGATAAGAGCATATGCCATCTGGCTAATCTTCCTGTTTGAGCTGGCTTTTCAAAGATGTACTTGATGGGGTCCATCTTAGAAATTAGCATTGTGGTGTGGCAAATCATGTACTGCCTCAGACGTTTGGCAGCCCATGCTAACGCACAATAAGCTTTTTCCAGGGGAGAGTAACGACTCTCGCAATCAGTGAACTTCTTGCTTAGATAATAGATTGCGTGTTCTTTCTTTCCTGACTCATCAGTCTGGCCCAAGACGCAGCCCATTGAATCTTCTAATACTGTCATATACATGAACAAAGGCCTTCCGGGTACCGGAGGAATCAACACTGGAGGTTCATGCAAGTACTGCTTGATTTTCTCAAATGCGGCCTGACAGTTTTCATTCCATACCATTATTTGATCTTTTCGTAACAACTTGAAGATCGGTGTCCAGGTAGGGGTCAGATTGGAGATGAACCTGGAGATGTAATTCAGACGTTCGAGGAAGCCTCTGACCTGTTTCTCAGTTTTGGGAGCAGGCATCTCCTGGATTGCTTTAACCTTGTCAAGGTCTACTTCAATTCCTCGCTGACTAACGATGAAACCAAGTAACATGCCTGAGCGAACTCTGAAGGTTCATTTTGCTGGATTTAATCTCAGTTGATACTTTCGGAGTCTCTCGAATAGCTTTAGTAGATGATCCAAGTGGTCTTCTTCACTTTGGGATTTTGCAATCATATCGTCCACGTACACTTCGATTTCTTTGTGCATCATATCATGAAAGAGTGTGACCATAGCTCTCTGATACGTTGCCCCCGCATTCTTCAAACCAAAAGGCATGACCTTATAACAATAGGTGCCCCATGGTGTGATGAAGGTTGTTTTCTCCATGTCATCTGGATCCATTTTTATTTGGTTATAACCAGAAAATCCGTCCATGAATGAGAATACTGCAAAGCTTGTTGTGTTATCCACCTAAGTATCAATGTGTGGTAGAGGGAAGTCGTCCTTCGGACTCGCTTTGTTTAAATCCCTGTAGTCGACGCATATCCTGACCTTGCCATCCTTCTTCGGGACTGGTACAATGTTTTCCACCCATTCTAGATACTTAGATACTGCTAAAAAGCCGACATCAATTTGCTTTTTGACCTCATCTCGGATTTTAAGAGCCATATCTGGTCTCGACCTGCGAAGCTTTTGCTTGACCGGAGGACATTCTGGCTTCAGGGGGAGCTTGTGCATGATAATGTCAGTATCCAACCCTGGCATATCTTGGTAGGACCAAGCAAATACGTCAACAAAATCTCTGAGGATTGTTATCAGCTTGTCTTTGATTTCTGGCCTTAATGATGCCCCGATCTTGACTTTTCTTTTGTCTTCCTCGGACCCCAAGTTGATGACTTCAGTCTGCTCTTTGTGGGGTTGGAGATAAACATCTTCGTATTCAGCCATTCTCTTTAACTCTTCTAGGACTTCTAACTCTTCGCCATTCTCTTCTTCAGCTTGAAAGACAAATGAACCGTTAGTAGAAGGAACCGAAGGATCATAGGATTCTATGGTTGATGGAGGTATTCTGTATGTTTTATTTTGGAACAATTAGGCACACACACACAGACATGCAGATGGAGGGTCGTTTTTATTTTTTCAAAAAAGGTTGCCATTTTTCTTTTAATAAAAAGAGTGAAAATGATGCGCAAAACAAGAGTTTTAACAAAAACACTTTTCATTAATGATTTTCAAATTTAGCAAAGTGGCCAAATACAAAATAATTCGCGGGCCTTGGGCAAGACCATAAATTTTTTAAAGAAAAACACAAAGCTAACAAGCAGAGTGAATTGCTCTAAAGGTAAAAAGATGGGAACTTCCACAGCCTCCCAATTGCGTAACGCTGCTCCTCCGCTAGTTATTAGATGATCCAGATTACCATCTTCATCCTCAACAATAATGGCATCGACTTGCACGCCGCCACTGGTGAATATCTCTTTTAAAGACTTCTTCTTCATGGTGTTTTCTTCTGGCTCGCCTTCTGGAGTTGGTTTGTAACCCAACCCTTGTCGATCATTTTTGGCTCGAGCATTGACTTCGATAACTTCTCCCCATCCCAATGGGACTCCAGTTTTCAGTGCTTCCTTAATACTTTGAGCAGAGGTAAATGATGGCCCACGGGTTATGTCTGATTCATAAATTAGAACAGCGTGAGCTATTTCTAGTGCTTGGAAGGCCGTCTCGAGGGAATCTTCATCAGCCTCAATGTACCTGTAATACCCTAATTTTTACCCCTAAGATCCCACATTTCATTTGCATATCATTCCACAAACAAGACCATACTTTTTGATTCTCTCAGGTCCCTTGTTGTTTTTTTTTACTTTCTTTATGTTTGTTTCTGTTTACTAACATCTAATCAAAATACCAAAAATATTTTTCAATTTGTTTGCTTCTTCTTCTTCTCTGTGTGTTTAGGGTTTTGCAAGGAGATTAATGGCAAAGAAATTCATTCAAGTTTAAATCAGATGGACGTTTGACCTCATCTTGGTCAAACTATCAAGAGTTTGCTTCAACTATAAGTTACCCGTGGTGGTGGGCTATTTTCTCAAGAAATGTGATTTTTCAAGATCAAATTGTCTTGTGTTGAAATTCATTGATTTATCAAGCAGTGTTCACCAAGAGTTTCTGATTGTGAATACACACCTGCTTTTTCCTCATGATTCAAGTCTGTCTATAGTGAGATTGGACCAGGTTTATCAAATATTACAATATGTGGAATTGTATCAGAGAGAAAACAAGCTCAAACTGCTGCCTATTATTCTATGCGGTGATTGGAACGGAAGCAAGCGTGGACATGTTTACAAGTTCCTTAGGTCGCAGGGTTTCGCATCATCATATGATATTGCGAATCAGTATACTGATAGTAATGCAGATGCACACAAGTGGGTTAGTCGCAGAAATCATAGAGGAAATATATGTGGTGTTGACTTCATTTGGCTTTGTAATCCTAACCAAGCGTGTAATGGAAAGGATCAGTGGTGTGGATATTGTGTCACATTTTTGCAGGATTGAGGATAAGGATAATGAGTTTTATAATGATTTTAGTATTATTGCACTTGGTCTTGATTCTATCGAGGCTCGGAGCTACATCAATAATGTTGCTTGTAGTTTTTTTTTTTTTTAGAGTATGACAATCCAAGAAGAGACGATCAAACCTATGGTGGATGGCGGGACTGAAGGTTTCAAGGGCCATGCCAGGGTTATAATGCCAGGGATCACACCATGCTTTGAGTGTACCATATGGCTTTTTCCACCTCAAGTGAAGTTTCCTTTATGTACCCTGGCAAAAACCCCTAGAACTGCTGCCCACTGTATTGAATGCGCTCACTTAATTAAATGGGATGAGGTTCACCGTAGAGTTCCTTTTGACCCTGATAACCCCAAGAATATGAAGTGGGTCTATGATGAGGCTGTCAAAAGGGCCGAGCTTTTTGGCATTCCTGGAGTTACTTATTCTTTCGCCCAGGGTGTTGTGAAGAACATCATACCAGCTATAGCTTCAACAAATGCAATTATATCAGCTGCATGTGCACTGGAAACATTGAAAATTGCAACAGAGTGCAGCAAAACTTTGTCAAACTATTTAACGTATAATGGTTCAGAAGGCCTCCACACTAAGGTGACAGAATTTGAAAGGGACAGAGACTGCCTTGTCTGTGGTCCTGGTATACATCTTGAACTGGACCCTTCAATCACATTGCAAAAGTTCATGGATCTTCTAGAAGAACATCCCAAATTGCAATTGTCGAAAGCTAGTGTTACACATCCTAAAAGTATCCGAAGAACTTCCTCAGTGTCTAATGGAACTGCTGGTAGAGATACCAGTGTAGGTATGTTGGCTTCATTAATGGAAGTGGTACGGACAACAGTTGCCTGTGAATGTGTTTATGTTCGAGCGATGGTGATCAAGGCATTGATCTGGATGCAAGGCCCATTCGACTCATTTGATGAACTAGAATCCATTATTGCATCAGAACTCTCTGATCCAGCTTGGTCAGCAGGTCTATTGAATGATGTATTGCTTACTCTACATGCTCGTTTTAAGGCTTCTCCCGATATGGCTGTTACTCTCCTTGAAATTGCTAGAATATTTGCTACTAAAGTTCCAGGAAAGGTTGATGCTGATGTGCTACAATTACTTTGGAAAACTTGTCTTGTTGGAACTGGTCCTGATGGGAAACATAAGGCCTTAGAAGCAGTCGCAATTGTTCTTGATCTACCCCTCCTGGTACTGCATTGATGATGTTAGATGCTGATAAAATGGTAGCTGCTGCCAGTTCTCGTAATCCTACTCTAGCCGGTGCTTTGACCAGGCTTCAGAGGTGTGCATTCAGTGGAAGCTGGGAGATTCGAATCATTGCTGCTCAGGCTCTTACGACAAATGGCAATTAGATCTGGTGAACCTTTCAGGTTACAGATTTACGAGTTTCTACACACTTTGGCACAAGGTGGTCTGCAGTCACAGCTCACCGATATGCATCTTAGCAATGGAGAAGATCAAGGAGCTAGTGTGATAGAGCAGAGGAGTTGTTTATCAGCATGAAGTCTTTGGGGATCCGAACTAATGAAGTTGAAGAAGAAAAAGACGTCTGTTTTGTGCTTTTAGCAGGGAATTTATCATCTCCTAATGCTGATGTCCCAGCACATTCTGTTCCACGACAAAGTATTGAATTTGATCAATATTCCGATGAAGCTATGTTAGCCGATGCATGTTTTTCAATGCATTATGAATCTCCCAGAACTGATTTAACATGCCATAAGTGTTTTATCTATCTAAGTAATGCTGATATCCACTGCTACCCGCATATTGTTGGACTGCTTGTCGGGTTCTTTCGTAGATTGTCTGCATGTACTACTGGTTCTGAGGAATCCTCCACGAGTAATACTGTGGATATTTCAAAATCTTTCTCAAGCTTTGGGTTGCAAAAGTTTGGTTTCTCGAATTATTTTGAAGTTGGTTCTGCTGATTCTGCATGCATTCCATTTGATTGCTTTCCATTTGTTACAATTTACAATTCTGATCCTACCAAAGGCTCTGTACCAGATCCTACTTCAAGCAAGAAAATAGCATCAACACGGGGAATAAGTGCAGCTAGTGGCATCAATGAGTGGGCTGCTGCTGGAAGTGTTGAGAAAGAGAGAACTGGAGACCGTGATGAGGCGACAACATCTGATAAAAGGATATTAGTATCCAATAAAGGTTTGGATTTAAATCATAAAATGGCTAGTGGGCCAGGCCGTTATCTAACCAATGTTACATCAACCTTAGATCATGTGCGATGTGTTGTTGAAGGAAGCAGTTCAAGGAATAGGCAGCCTTCTAGAAGTGATATTGGTGATCTGGAAGCTTCTTATGAATCACAAGGTCCCAATGCACGCAAGCGCAGGTTGGATGGTTATGAAACCAGAGCTGACAGGCCACATCTAAGAGTGCAACAGGTTGATAGTGCTGGAAGAACTGTTGCTAACCATGATAATAATGAAATCAGGGGGGGTCAGCAGTTTTCAGCTGGCCCATCAAAGCGTGCCCGCGATACTAAACATTTGGAAGCACCTCAGTTTTCATTAAGAAATCCTTCTGGTGCTGTGCCTAACTATTCAATGGATATTCAAACAAAAGCAGAGGAAAACGCAGTAAACCAGTTGAACCCCGAAAAGGATCATGTTATCAACATGCCATCTACTAGAGACTCCACTCATGCATCTTCTGTTATTGCGATGAATATGGTTTGTCACAGTTCAGATGATGAATCAATGGAAAGTGTTGAAAATTCTCCTGCAGGATCTTACTGGAGTCCCAGCTGTTGTTGATCTGGCTTGCATGCGTGATGCTTGGCAGTGTTTCTAATAAGATCAACCCTCTGGTTCCTGTTGATCTTGTTGTTGATCATTCAGTTCAAGTTGATGTAGCAAGGTCAGAGAATGCTGTGCAGACAAATATGAAGCTTGAATTCCAGAGAAACCGGTCGACATGTTAGGATGTTGACTCATGAGATTAGAAGTACTCTTGATAGACATACTATACTGAAAACAACACTTGTTGAACTCGGGAGAACTCTTGGACTAGAGGAATGTGCGTTATGGATGCCGACACGTACTGGGTTGGAGCTTCAACTCTCTTACACGCTGCGACAGCAGAATCCTGTTGAATATACAGTACCTATCAATCTTCCTGTGATTAACCAAGTATTTAGTAGCAACCGCGCGGTTAAAATTTCATCAAATGTTCCAGTTGCTAGGTTACGGCCCCATACTGCAAAATACATGCCGAGAGCTGTAGTTGCTATCCGAGTGCCTCTCTTAAATCTTTCTAATTTTCAAATATATGATTGGCCCGAGGTTTCAACTAGAAGCTATGCTTTGATGGTTTTGATGCTTCCATCTGATAGTGCTAGACAGTGGCACGTACATGAGTTAGAGCTCGTTGAGGTAGTTGCCGATCAGGTAGCTGTTGCGCTTTCGCATGCTGCAATTTTAGAAGAGTCGATGAGAGCAAGGGACCAGCTTATGGAGCAGAATGTTGCACTTGATATGGCTAGAAGAGAAGCCGAAACTGCAATTCATGCTCGCAATGACTTTTTGGCTGTTATGAATCACGAGATGAGAACTCCGATGCATGCAATTATTGCACTCTCTTCATTGTTACAGGAAACAGATATGACAGCCGAGCAACGTCTGATGGTGGAAACAATATTGAAAAGCAGCAATCTATTGGCTACGCTCATCAACGATGTTTTAGATCTTTCACGACTCGAAGATGGCAGTTTTCAGCTTGAAACAGCAACGTTTAATCTTCATTCAATGTTTAGAGAGGTCCTTAACTTGATTAAACCTGTCGCATGTGTTAAAAAGCTGTCACTCACTTTACATTTCGCACCAGATTTGCCGGTGTATGCAATTGGTGATGAAAAGCGTCTCATGCAAACTCTTCTCAATGTTGTTGGTAATGCTGTTAAGTTCTCAAAAGAGGGAAGCATTTCAATCACGGCATTTGTTGCAAAGCCTGAATCCTTCAGGGATATTAGATTTCCTGATTTCCTACCAGTGCCAAGTGATGGCCACTTTTATTTGCGAGTACAGGTAAAAGATTCAGGATCAGGAGTTAATCCACAAGATATCCCGAAGTTATTTACTAAGTTTGCACAAAACCAATTAGCGACAAGAAATCCTGTTGGAAATGGGCTTGGCCTTGCAATATGCAGAAGGTTTGTGAATCTCATGGAAGGCCATTCATTGGGTCTTGAGGGTTATGTTGCTGGCAATCGAGTTTCTTCATTCCATCGAGGTAGTGATCGCTTAATAGGAATCCAGCCTACTAGAGACTCAAACTGTGCATCATCTGTCATTGCAATGGACACAATATATCATAGTATAAATGATGATTCTTTGGAAAGTGTTGAAAACTACCCTGGAGACCTTGATGATGTCCATTTCCCCCTCCTCTAGCACCTATGGCAATGTTGACATGAATGAAACCTCTGAGCTGAATAACAGCATTCAAGCTCAGCAAAGCACATGTTTACAAACAGCAACTGAAGTTGTCCCTGGTGAAGTGGGAGTCAGCAGTACAAACTATGGGGATGGGATTTTTAATGCAGAAACTGTGACTGCTCATGCTCGAGATGGAATTAGTCTTGGCATTAGTGGAGGGTGTGTTTGGATATGCGGTGCAATTGCCAAAAGCACGGTGAATTTTCACGTTTCCTCAAAAGCTACCTTTTGTAGTTTCTCTAAATCACGGCAGGAAGATTCTGGTATGAACGGTTTTGCCATATTACCGAACTCGATCCCTGTATAATTCAGAATCAGCAACAACCGCAAAACTCCAGTCCTACACCAGAGGAACTGAGTCCATATGAAATAAGTGAAATATATCACTACTTCAGCCATCAATCAATGTGAGCCATTAACCAAGCCATATTCACAAGCTGAAACAAAAAAAATAAATAGCATATGAGCCAGCTGAAAAATAATCCACGTCACCCAAGTGAGCTGAAAAAGTGAAAAGAAAGAATAACACGTGATGAGCTACAAATGTGAAAGCAAAAACGACATGAAAAAATATCACAACAGGTCACACATAACTTGCATCCCAAAACGCAGAAAAAAATCTCACAAACGGCAAATCATTTTTCACTCACTCTCATCTATAAATACAATTCATCTCTCACTCATTTTCTCAAGCTTTTCAAGCCAAAAAATCTCTGCTGATTTTCTTCCTCAATTCCTCAATACAAAACCTTTTGCTCACATTCTCTTCTCATACTTCCTTCCACCAAATTAACTTCAAATCAACCTCAAACACAGATCAATTCAACCAGAGATTCGTTCAGAAGAAGAAGAGAAGCAAGAAGAAGTTTGGATTGATTTCTTACCTGAGTTTGAAGGTAGATTGAGCTTCACCGTCATTTTCGATCCGTTACCTTTTGTTATGATTCTTTAAACTGTTGGTACTGTTGTGAAGAATTTTTGATTTCGATCTGTTCGGTGTGATTTTCGCATCCCGTCGCTTTGATCTGAGCAAGCTTTGAGCTCGCAAAAATGGTGTGAAGAGTTACCGTGAAGAAGAAAGGAGAAGATGAAGTTTTTGTTCTCTTTCTCCTTTTAAATTGTTTTTTTCATTTATTTAATTTTTTTTATCTTTTCTTTTAAGAAAATTGGCCGTGTGGGCCTTTTCTTTTTTTATATTGTTATTAGTTTATTTTTATAAAATAATAATAATATTCTTGAAAAAAGAAAGCATTAAAAAATTATTTGAAAACATTTTGATCAATTGTTGGTGGTTTTGGATCTTGAATTTTGATAGGATTTCATCAATATCAATGGACTTTGGGTGTTGATTTTTATCCACCAAGAGAGGTGATTGATATTGATGATAATTTAATCGATTTAAGATTCAAATTGTGATTTCTTTTCATTCTTATTTTCTTTCTTCTTTTTTTATTTTTGATCGATGAAATCTATGGATCATAGATTATTGATTATCAAGGTTGTTTAATCTTCATTATTTCAAATCTATGGACGAATAATCATTGAGATAATTCTCCTTACTTTAGAATAGTGATAGATTACCTTTGATTAATTAATTAAAAATCTTGATTATGATGAGATCACTACCTCTTTTCTTTTTGTGTGGCATGTTTTAGGAGAGTGATTTATGTCGCTACTGCGAAAATCGGCGCCGGCTGAACAGAAGAGTCGCCACCGTGCGTTATTTATCCCACGGGAGGGAAAGGAAACGCTCAGAGTAAACCTCGCACAACATGGGAAAGGTATGGTCGTCGCAACCAAAACCTGGATTCGGGAGTCGGTTACGCAAGGGGAAGGTATTAGCACCCCTCACGTCCATCGTACTCGATGGGATCCACGCTTGTTCTCGGGTATGGATTGTTATTCTATCTACGCTAAAGGTCAAGGGTGAAAAAGAAAATAAAATGAAAATGAAAATGACTCGGCAAAGTATCGCACTTTATGCCTACGTATTCTCGTCTGGAACGAGAAATCAGAGTCAACGTAGTTCGCCTACCTACTGGAAAGGAGGGGAAGGTTGCTCGCTAGGATATCGCATCCTATGCCTACGTACTTTCATACAGCATGAAAGATCAGAGCAAACGTAGTTCGGGCCACGTACGACACAAGCTTGTCTTGGTTGATTTTATTCTTTCTGAAAAAAGGTTTTCTGATTAGCGGTCCAAGCGGACAAAAATGACGTTTTGATGAGTTCACATTCTTTTACGAAAGAAGTGTCTTTTATTGTGTTTGAAATCTTTATGTGTTTTTCTGTTTGTTCTGAGAAAGAAAGAGACAGAACTCTATCCTACGGTTGCGAAGGGAAACACACTAACCTAATGTTATCATGCATGGGTTAAGACCTAGTGTCTATCATGCTCCTCTCTTGCACAGAGAGAAACAGAGATCCTACGGGATAGGCAGAAACAGAAACAATATCAGATATATACAGTAAAGCAGTAAAATGCATGGATGCAGCAATACAAGCGAGGCAAGGGAGTCCCACTCAACCTCGAACCTAGAAAACAATAGGCAAAAGTGAACATACTTCACTTTCAACCCAGCAGGGTAAACAGCAAACAATACAGTCAGGAAAACCAATCAATACATCAGCAAATGAAATACAGCAATAAAGGAAGCAGCATCAGCAGCTCTGAATCAACAACTGGCTTCAAGTAATCTCCAATCAGTTACAGGCTTCAACAAGCATCAATCTCCATCTCCATGGCCTTCAGGCAAGGGCTTTGATCATCAGTCTTCTATCTGCAATGGCTTTTCTTCAAGCTCAAACCTCCAGGATGAGGGATTAGTCACAAGAGTGAATTGGGTGTTAAGCAATCAGTTGACTACCAAAGGTGGTGAACAGACTGCTTCTAACACAAGAGACATTTTCTCTCAAGAGTTCTATCTCTTAGACCCTATCACTAAGCCTTCCAAGGGAAGGGGGTGAGTGTCTTAGAGAGACTCTGAATCACAGAGAAGGATGGATGCAGACAAGGCAGTCCATGCTTGAGAAACAATCTTTCTAGTCTAGAGTTCTGCCTAGCTCCTAAACCCTAATCTCCACAGCATCTGCTAGCAAGAATCTCCTCCTCAACTCTGACAGTTGATCTTCAGTCTCTGGATCTCCAATGGTCTTCATCTTCACAAATCTTCAGCTTCCCAGGGCCCCAGACAAACCCAATACCCAAGCAAGCAAACAATAAACCCCAGAGGGCACACCACACCAGACAATCAGATATACACAGAGTAATAATAGCAGTAGGGGAATCCTGACTTTTTCTAAGGAATCTAATAGCTACCCATAGCCCATATAGTCCCATAACTAATCTATTTAAATCCTAAGTCCTAAGGGGAAAAATTGAACTTCCTAAGTTGTCACCTAAAACCCTAGTTTTGTACATGATGTTCAAGCATTTATTAATCACCTAAAATTAACTTCTAAAAATGGGAACTAAAATATTTCTACAAGTTGAATATCTCATCTAAACAATATAAAAAGAATGACCAAAAAATATTAAAGCATGCAAGAGAACAAAAATTATTAAAATGATGCATGAAATGAAACTATTTAATATGACATTTATTTAGAAAATATGGAAAAAATATGAAATAAGACTAAAAATGAAATTTTATTTTTCTATAATATCCTAGACATTTTAATGAAAATATTGTAAAAAGAATGAATTGAAATGCATCTTTTATGAATTAGTTATGAATTAATGAAAATAGTAAAATATTAAAATGAATTAAGAAAAATTAAACAAAATAAAAATGAAGGAGGGGTGCATTCAGAAATCTCGCCCAGTTATTATTCCATTGGGCCAGGAAATAGGGGGGTGCTGGTAGCGAATTGCCAAGGCCCAGGGTTACTCAGAATCAGTGAAAAAAAAAGAAAAGCGCTGGGGGGTGAGAAAAGTGACAAATACACGTTGCAATTGGTTTTGGGCCTAACACGGGGGGTGGGATTAGCACATCCATTCAGGCCCGCCCGTTTCAATTAATGAAACGGCGCGTTTTGGCCAGCTTCGTTCCCTCCACATTCTAAATTGAATTTCAGCCGTCCGATTACCCTTTCAGTCAAAGGTCTTAGCCAAAATAAACGAACCAGATTATATCTTCTCCACTTGACCTGAAACTTAGGGTTTCAATTCACCATGAACTCCATGCACGAGCAAGCTTTACACCAAGCTGTTCTCCCTCTACAGGCCACCAATCCTCATGCTGTGAACATGAAAGTTACTCTATAACTCTCCCTCTACACGTCTATGGCACTAATTCACCTTGAGACTCATCACAACAACGAACCCGATCAAGCCAAGGTCTGACCTCCATGAAATTACACTGACATGCATCAACTCAATTCTTCCCCAAACTTGACCTAAACTAACCTATGCCTAATGGAGATTAATCTGCGCTATCAAGCTACAATCATGATGCACTAACCTAAGAGATATTGATCCTAACAGTTTGTTGCACCTGCCAACAACCATCACCAATCCTTTCCAAATTCATCTAAACTAATCTCCTAACCACCTAGATTGCATCTAAACTAACAACATCATGCCAAACTAACCAGATCAAGCAGTTTGAATGAAAACTTACCTAGTGAGAAATCTTGAGAAACAGCTATGGAAGATGTGGATCTGGAGCTTCTAAGTGTTGGATCTTGATCAATCCTTGATGTAATTGATTCTGTATGCAATATTTTGGAGCTTCCTTGCTTGAATTATGCTGTTCAATGGAATTTGCAACTTTGATGTTCTTGAATATGGTGCACGAAAATGAATGATAATCACTTGATCCTTGCTTCAATTCTGATCTATGATGAATATTGAATAGGATTGAATTGATTTTGATGAAAGTTGATGAAGAATTTGAGAGATTTGGAATGAAACTTTTATGAACAAGAATGAGAAATTTGTGGAATTCTTGGTGCAAATGAAGCCAACCCTTGCCAAATTCTCATTTCATGCTTATATAGACCCCAATGGTACATTCTAGATCCATCTTGCACATTCCCTTGTTTTCTAACTTTGGCTCATTTTGATTATGTTTCTTAAAAGGCAAGCAACCATGGATAACTTTCTTTTTTCCTTCTAAACTCAAAAAAGTGTGTGAACCATTGTTCTTAGAATTGTTTTTCCATTCAAAATCATATATTGGAAGTCTCCATTTGGACTTGTAAATCTCCCAAACCATTTTT
The DNA here is from genome assembly GCA_963859935.3 of Lathyrus sativus. Taxonomy (NCBI): domain Eukaryota; kingdom Viridiplantae; phylum Streptophyta; class Magnoliopsida; order Fabales; family Fabaceae; genus Lathyrus; species Lathyrus sativus. Next base: position 110,143,705 of record OZ012738.1, on the reverse strand, counting down.
CAATTTGAAATTATTCACTTTATAAGCCTTTTTAGTTCATATTTTGACCAATCATGCAACTCCATGCTATGAGCTTCTCCAATAACTTGTGACCTTCTTTCTAGACTTAAAATCCCATTTGGAGCAAGTTTGATGTTGTAAGTTTTTCCATTTGAGGCCTCCTTGTATGAGTTTTGGACATAGGTTAAAATGACCTGTAATTCACAAATGCCCAAAATACCCTTTGCTTGTCAAGACCATAAGTTGAGTTCTCCACATCATATGAAGGCATACTATACCATTCTAGAAAGCTAAGACAATGAGGAACAATTCTTATGTTGACCAAGAATTCATTTGAAATCTCTTTGAGGGGTAAAAATTGCTTGGAAGTCAAGTCACTTTCACAGACAAAAGTTCAGACACCCCAAATGACCTGTAACTTGCAAGGACCATAACTTGAGTTCTATAAATCTCCTTGAGGTCTTCCACCACTCAAATTAAAGGTCTTGAGATCCTCTACAAGTTTCATGTTGGCCAAGAAGCCATTTGAAGCTAGCATTTTGACTTATCTTGCTTGGAAATTTGACCTAAACTAGGGGATTTTACAGAGAAACCCTAATTTAGTAACTCCTCTTCTCCTTGATTTCTCTTGAATTCTCCTTGTCATATCTCCATATCCTTCTTCATATGTCCAATGTTGATCCCCACATCTCTTCAATAGACTTGAATGCCCTCTTAAGTCAGTCAATTGACCTAGGGTTGACCTAGGGTTGACCCAGATGAAACCCTAGTTGACTGTCTTCAACTGTAGCTCTTGTGCTTTCATCAATGACTTGTTTTCTTCTCCAAATGACTTTATAAGTCTCTCAAGATGTCTAGATGCTCTCCATGCTTTCATTTCACAGCTCATAACCCTCTTGTTGATCCTCAGATACCCTCAGCTAGGAGATGGACTCAAGGCTTGATCTGCTGAACTCTTTGCTTTCAAATTCTTTCCTGATGACTTGAATGAGATGGAATTAGGATAATAACCTCATGATAGGCCTCTAGAGATGAGAATAATGATTGGTCCCCTGTTGAATGACTTGCTATGCTGATGCTATGCAGATGGTTAGTCTATGTACATGACTCTATATGCAAATGCTGATGATATTAAAACATGAACCAAGGAATAAGGTTGGGCAAATTTTAGGGTGCAACAGCTGCCCCTATTCAAGCGACTTGGACCCGATTGGATGAAGAGCCCGGAGCCTTCAGACATTCGCGGTACGAGACGGTTGAATACTAGTGAAACCAGAAATTTGCCAACCGCAGAAATAAACTGCGCTCCTGCTTGGGGAACGACACTCATCAGCTGAATCTGACTGTTACAGCAACCCACTGATCTCGTGCGACCGTGGTGGGGATTGTCTTCATCGTTCTGAAGAGGATTCTGTCATAACAGATTGCTTGCTTGTCCACGTTAGGACTCTGTCCGTCATCAATATGAAGGAATCTCAACTAGAACCTGTCCACGTTAGGACTCCACTTGCTGTTAACCCAGAAAAATCTCGGCAACTCCGCTGGGGATAATTCGTCTGCATTTCCATAAACTGAACCGCCCACGTTATGAATAACGCTCTTCCACGTTAGGAATCACATCTGTCCACGTCAGGAATAACATCGTCCACGTTAGGAGTAACGCTTATCCACGTTAGGAATCATCCATTCTGTATCTGTCCGCGTCGAGACTAAACTCTTCCACGTCAGGAATAATCCATTTCTTTCCACGTCAGGAATCAATCTTGATATGTCCGCGTCAGGACTTTCTCTTTCCACGTCAGGAATAATCCATTTCTTTCCACGTCAGGAAACCATTTTTCTTCCACGTAAGGAATGCTCTTGATATGCCCACGTAAGGGCTCTGATCTTTCCACGTAAGGAATACCAGCTCTTTCTCAATTTGTCCGCGTCAGGACTCATTTTTCCACGTAAGGAATGCCATCTTAATCTGTCCACGTAAGGACTACAACCTTTCCGCGTTAGGAATGCAACTTCTGATATGTCCGCGTAAGGACTACATCTTTTCCGCGTAAGGAATCTCCATCTTTCCACGTTAGGAATCACTTCTGTTGATATGTCCGCGTTAGGACACTGATCTCGTCTTGATTTGTCCCCGTTAGGACTCAGGCGTCTTCGACCCACTGAGGAAATAAGACTTGTCCACGTGAGGACTCACGCGTCTTCGACTTGCTGGGGAAATATCCGCGTCAGGACTTACACTTTGTCAACAACACGAAGAAGGATAAATTTGTCCACGTCAGGACTCTCGTATCTTGTCATCACAAAGAACTACAAACTTGTCCACGTCAGGACGCACATTTCACCATTACGAATAAAGATATCTGTTGGAAACAAATGATCCACGTCAGGACACCAACACGAAGAGTAACCAATCTTGTCCACGTCAGGATTTCACATTCGATTAATACCGAGGAATCAAATCTGTCCACGTTAGGACTAGCACATATCGTCAACCTGAGGAAATGTCCACGTCAGGACTCCACCTTTCAACAATTCTGAGAAATCGAACATGTCCACGTTAGGACTAGCACCTCCCATCAGCCCAGGGAAATAGACCTGTCCACGTTAGGACGCCCACTTCTGAAGAAATCCCGTCAATATAGGAATAAATCGTCCACGTCAGGACTTAGTTCTTCAATGATCCTCACCCGCAAACTCCTTAGCACTGACGTGACAGCGGCTTTGAGACGGACTCTACTGGGGATATCCGGAAACCAACTATCGGACGCCTGCTCTGATAACCGGCGGTGGCCTCTGAAATTCTGATTCATGCGACCCGTTGATGACAAACAAACTCTGCTTGGGGATAAGGAGATTCTTATCCTGGCCACTCTGGCTGGGGAAAATAAGAGACATTTGCATAAAAGACTCTGCTAGAGACAAAGAGGCTCTCATCATGCTGACTCTGTGGGGGAATACCGCCGAAACTGACATTATCATTGAATATCTCCTGCCGAGATCTTGACTGTTTGGTAAATTATTTGAGCAAGAGCTCTCTCCACCTGAACTGCTGGAGTACAGAAACTGCTTCAGCAAAATAAATGCTGGAAGGATAATGCCGACTCCGCCGGGGATAGCCAGATGCTACAGAATTATTCCCACCAACATAAATGACGGAAGGGTGAAGTCGACCCGGCTGGGAAGTTGGGAACTCAAACCACACGTCTTGTTGAGGTAACCCCCTGCTGGGGAATAGCAGATGCGCATAGTTCGATCGGACCTTCTGCTGGAACGTGAACTGATATCACCAGTATCTCTGACAAAATAAGTGACAGGAACCACCATCGACTCTGCCTGGGAGAGTCTTGATCTTCAAATTCCACTGGAAGGAATGAAAACACTTGCTGAGAGAACTCCGCTGGGGATGGGATGATTCTCTTGGGGAAAATTAACTGACTCCACTGGGGGAGTGCCTGACCCTGCGGGGAAAAATGAACCTGTCTGAATACAGCCTCACGATCTTGGAGACGCCAAACTCTGCTGAGAACGAATAACTTTCCTTGAGCACATCCTTTGGACAAGCTATGGCTAGCTGGGGAATTCTATCCTTCTTCAGGACGAACATGCATGATCTGTGTGGGGATCAGATCTTCCGTTATCGCAATCTTTTGATCCTTTTCCTCGTACGGTTATGAAACCTGCAACAACACAAACAAGACACGACAAGCCTATGCAATCAAATCGATTCAGGTTAGTGACGTTACACTCAGTTAATTCAAAGCTTTAACAATTGTTGGCAAGGGCCAGTGATATTATACTCATGCTAGTTTCATCAAACTTAGGCGTTTTATCATGCGCAAAACAGTAAAGAACAGGCATCAAGTACTGAATAACACATTTTCATTGATTGGGCCCCTGAATGGGCGGAGTTTTTGTACACGGGATGTAACTCCTGAAAAGAGGAAGCTACGCGAAGCAAATACATAAGTATGAAAGTATGCACAAGAAGCATAAATATTGACAAATTAAATTTTGTACACATGTCGGCAACTGGATGCAGATGAACACCACGAACTGATCCTCCCATGACTCGTCCGATTCTTATACTTTCCCGGTATCCCCACTTCTGAAGAGGTTGTATCCGATAACTGACTCCTCAAACATATTCTCCCGCACTGATGCTCATTGAATATCAAATTCGGACCGCAGTCATTTGCTTTTCACATCCCTAACTTTTGCGTGAACCGCCCTTTACGGGTTTTCAGTTCACCGGGATACCCTTTTTTGCCGAAGCCGCCCAGTGTAGGTTTTCAACTTCGCGGGTGTACATTTTTTCAATTTTATCCCTAACTTTTGCCCGAACCTTTTTATTCTGTTTTTGGTTCGCCAGGATGCCCCATTTTTGCCTGGACTCTCTTTTTTTTTTTTTTTTTTTTTTTGTCCAGCGGGTCTATTTTAAGCAAAGTATTTTTTAACTGCGTCCGAATTCACAGGTGATGCAAAGTCTTCCCCGTCCATGGTGGACAACAATAAAGCTCCTCCTGAAAAGACCTTACTGACAACGTATGGCCCTTCGTAATTGGGGGTCCACTCGCCCCTGTGATCTGCTTGCGGCGGGAGAATCCTTTTCAGCACAAGGTCGCCCGTCTGAAAGCTTCGCGGAAGTATCTTCTTGTCGTACGCTTTCTTCATTCGTCTTTGGTATAAACGACCGTATGCCAGAGAAGCTAGCCTCTTCTCATCCATCAAACTCAATTGGTTCAATCTATTCGTTACCCATTCTGCCTCGTCCAGCTGAACGTCTCGCAATACCCTCAGAGAAGGGATCTCAACTTCCAATGGTAATACCGCCTCCATTCCGTATACCAACGAGAATGGAGTTGCCCCGGTTGATGTGCGTACCGTCGTACGATAACCGTGCAAAGCGAAAGGTAGCATCTCGTGCCAATCCTTGTAAGTCACCACCATTTTCTGGACTATCTTCTTGATATTTTTATTGGCCGCTTCGACAGCGCCATTCATCTTGGGTCGGTAAGGGGAGGAGTTGTGATGTTCGATCTTGAAATTCTGACAGAGCTCCTTCATCATTTTGTTGTTCAGATTAGAACCATTATCCGTGATTATCCGCTCGGGAATCCCATATCGGCAAATGATATCTCTCTTGATGAATCTAGCCACCACTTGCTTCGTTACATTTGCGTAGGACGCCGCTTCCACCCACTTGGTGAAATAATCGATTGCTACGAGGATGAACCGATGCCCGTTAGAAGCCGTCGGCTCAATCTTTCCGATCATATCGATTCCCCACATCGAAAATGGCCATGGAGATGACATCACATTTAGAGGACTCGGAGGCACGTGTATTTTGTCAGCGTAGATTTGGCACTTGTGGCACTTCCTTGCGAACTTGAAACAATCAGTTTCCATCGTCAGCCAAAAGTAACCTGCCCGCAGCAATTTTCTCGTCATAGCGTGCCCACCAGCATGCGTGCCAAAGGCACCTTCGTGAATTTCCTCCATGAGAAGCTTTGCCTCTTTCTCATCTACACAACGCAACAACACCAAATCGTGGTTTCTTCTGTACAAGACACCATCCGGGTTCAAATAGAAATTACCCGCTAATCTCCTGAGAGTCTTCTGATCTTGACTGGATGCCCCAGCTGGATACTCTTTATTCTTCAGGAAATTAAGGATATCAAAATACCACGGTTTGTCATCAGACGCTTCATCGATAGCAAATACATAAGCTGGCCTGTCCAACCGAGATATAGTGATCTGGGGAGCTTCGTTCCAGAAATTGACCTTATACATGGAAGACAAAGTGGCAAGGGCGTCAGCCATTTGATTTTCTGCCCGCGGCACGTGATGCAATTCAACTTTGTCGAAGAAAGGCAACAATCTCCTTGCATAATTCATATAATGTATCAAATTAGGCTGACGTGTCTCCCATTCCCCTTTGATCTGATTCACCACCAGAGCTGAGTCTCCGTATACGTCTAAATGTTTGATTCGCAAATCAATGGCTTCTTCAAGCCCCATTATACAAGCTTCGTATTCGGCCTCATTGTTGGTAACGGCAAAGGTCAATCGGGCAGTAAACGGGATGTGCGACCCGTGCGGCGTAGTGATAATTGCCCCTATTCCGCTACCGTAAGCATTCACAGCTCCGTCAAATATCATCTTCCATTGGGACCCCGGCTCTGGTCCTTCGTCTGGTAACGGCTCTTCACAATCCTTCATCTTGAGATACATGATATCCTCGTCAGGAAAATCAAATCTCATTGATTGGTACTCTTCAATAGGCTGCTCCGCCAGATACTCAGACAGCACACTCCCCTTTATAGCCTTTTGCGAGACGTATTGAATATCATATTCAGTCAGGACCATCTGCCAACGGGCAATTCTACCTGACAACGCCTGCTTTTCGAATATATATTTAATCGGATCCATCTTCGAGATGAGCATGGTTGTATGATTTAGCATGTACTGCCTCAAACGCTTGGCGGCCCAGGCTAGCGCGCAACAAGTTTTCTCCAGCATTGAGTATCGAGATTCACAGTCTGTAAATTTCTTACTCAGATAGTAGATCGCATGCTCTTTTCTTCCCGTCTCGTCGTGTTGACCGAGAACGCAACCCATGCTTCCCTCAAGAACCGTCAAATACATTATCAAGGGTCTCCCTGCCACCGGGGGTATCAAAATAGGAGGCTCCTGCAGATACTTCTTTATCTTGTCGAACGCCTTTTGACAATTTTCGTTCCACGTTACAGCTTGATCTTTCTTCAAGAGCTTGAATAATGGTTCACACGTGGCCGTTAGGTGAGATATGAACCGGGCAATGTAGTTCAATCTCCCTAAAAACCCGCGCACCTCTTTCTCTGTTTTAGGCGTCGGCATTTCTTGAATCGCTTTTATTTTAGCAGGATCGACCTCTATTCCTCTTTCGCTTACGATAAACCCCAGGAGCTTACCCGATCTCACCCCGAAGGTGCATTTGTTAGGGTTCAGCCTCAGCCTGAACTTCCTAAGTCTTTTAAACAACTTCAACAGATTCACCAGATGCTCTTCCTCAGTCTGGGATTTGGCAATCATATCGTCAACATAAACTTCGATCTCTTTATGCATCATGTCATGAAAGAGAGTCGTCATCGCACGCTGATATGTTGCCCCAGCATTTTTCAAACCAAAGGGCATCACTTTGTAGCAAAATGTTCCCCAAGGCGTTATGAAAGTAGTCTTCTCCATATCCTCTGGCGCCATTTTAATCTGATTATAGCCTGAAAAGCCATCCATGAAGGAGAATACAGAGTATTGAGCAGTATTATCAACTAACACGTCAATGTGAGGAAGTGGAAAATCGTCTTTTGGGCTTGCTTTATTCAAATCTCTATAATCCACGCACATTCGAACCTTGCCATCTTTCTTTGGCACCGGTACGATGTTAGCAACCCATGAGGGATACTTCGTCACAGCTAGGAAACCAGCGTCCCACTGTTTCTGAACCTCCTCTTTGATCTTCATTGCCATATCTGGTCGAGTTCTGCGAAGTTTTTGTTTGACCGGCGGGCAATCTTCTTTCAATGGCAGGCGATGCACAACCATATCTGTATCGAGCCCTGGCATATCTTGATACGACCAAGCGAATACATCATTATACTCCCGGAGCATTTCAACCAGTTTTCGCTTGATATCACTCTGCAGTGCGGCTCCGATACGAATATTTTTCTCAACCCCTTCCGACCCCAAATTGATAATTTCAATAACCTCGTCGTGAGGCAGAATGGCTCTTTCCTCTTGCTTCACCAACCAAGACAGTTCTTCAGGAACGTCGCTATCTTCGACAACCTCTTCTTCGGTCTGGAATACCGGGTGCTCGAAGTCGGGACGAGTCATAGGTGGCTCAAGGATGTCATCTGAAAATGTTATCCTGCAAAAGGAATGGTTAAGTGCTTCAAAATGCGTATAAAACGAATAACCACATTGCCATTTTATTGAAAAATACAAAACAAGAAAGACAGGGATTACAGTATTTGCTCATGAAAAAACGCCATTTATTTAATGATTAACGCGCAATGTTTATAACAACACAGCCCTAAGCAAATCCTGATGCCCCGGGCAAGACACCAGATTATTCAACAATTAATAAAGCAAAGCATTACTGTTTAAAAGTCACAGGAACAAGCTCCTGAATAGACCAGTTGCACAGTCCTTGTCCTGGCGTGCTTGGCTGAATCCAGGCATCCATATCACAGTCGCTATCCCCTTCATCGGACTCGGAAGCAGCATTGACAGATTCATGGCATACTCCACTGGCAGAGATGGTGATTGACTTTCTGAAATGGGGGGCCCCCACGGAAGGAGTTGATGACGACGGTCGGTACCCCAGTCCGAACCGGTCCATTTTCACAGGAATGTCCAGCACTTTTCCCCAGCCTTTGGCTTCTCCTGCTTCCACTAGCGCTTGGGCTTCTTTATACGAAGAAACAGCTATCTCTGGCACTTTGCTTGGCCTGGGACCCTTGTCCTTTATGCGCAAACCTTCGAATGCCTGGCACGGCGTCTCGTGGATCTCCCCGTCGACTTCCACATATTTAAACGAAGAAAGATGGCTGACCAGGATGTCTTCTTCTCCGCACACGGTGACTACACTGTCTCCGACCATATACTTTAACTTCTGATGCAGGGTAGACGTGACTGCCCCTGCCCCGTGAATCCAAGGTCTTCCCAGCAAGCAGCTGTACGCAGGCTGTATATCCATGATATAAAACTCCGTTGCAAACACTTCCGGCCCCACTTGCAGAGGCAAGGTAATCGATCCGAAGACTGTTCTCCGCGTGCCGTCAAACGCTCTGACTACCAAATCACTTGGTGTGCACAAAATCCCTCGAACATCCAGCTTCATCATAGCCTTCTTAGGCAGCACATTCAAAGACGACCCGGTGTCAACCAATACGTGCGACATTGTCGACCCTCTGCACTCAACAGATACATGTAATGCCATATTATGATCCCTTCCTTTCGGAGTCAAGTCGAAATCAGTAAAGCCCAGACTGTGGCCAGCATTCACATGTGCCAATACTCCTTCTAGCTGGTTCACGGAGACATCCTGTGGTACAAAAGAAGTGTCTAGGACTTTCAGCAAAGCGTTCCTGTGGGCTTCCGAACACAACAGCAATGACAATATAGATATTTTGGACGGCGTTTGCTGCAGATGCTCCACAATTTTATAATCGCTTTTCCGAATCAAGCGCATGAATTCCTCTACATCTTTCGATGCTGCTTCTTTTTCACTTGCTTGTACCGGAACGTTCTCAACCGCTTTCCCTTTTCCTTTCGCTATCCTTTCGGCTTCCACTTCAGGAGATATAAAGATCCTGCCACTCCTCGTCATGCCTCCTGAGCCCACAACATTATCCACAACCTCCGCTGACTGCTTGTTGATATCGATCTTTATCCCATCACAATACACCTCTAGCCCATATGACCATGGGACCGCTCTCGTGTTCTCATACGGGATTGGCCCGGCTTTAGTTATGGTAATCGGTGGTCGCTGAGTTGGTGCTGAAATGGTGATCGTCTTCCGCGGAATCGTTACCGTGGCCACATCACTCCGATTATCCACTACTGCCCCTGCAGGCTCATCAGTTGCTGTTCTATCAAACTGCAATATACCATCATCAATTAAGGCCTGAATGCCTTTCTTCAAATCCTCACACCCCCCAGCCAGGGCCCAACAGTCTAAACAGTACTCATTACAACCCGGGTAAACCCCTCCTTGCAACAGTCGACTCTTTATTTCGCTCAGCGGCGTCTTTAAATCCTCAACATTCATAATCAGATTCAGCTCTTCCTCAGCCAGAACAGCGTTCGCCCCATGATTAGGCATGGGTTTCTGGACTATATTCGGAACTGTCGTTCCGAAGTTGATAGACTTGTTGTCCAAAAGATCCTGCACAACGTGCTTAAAAGCATGGCAACCTTCTATATCATGGCCCGGGGCCCCAGAATGAAACTCGCAGTGCCTATTTGCATCATAGCCGAACGGGGGAGTTCCCGTTATCGGTGCCAAGGTTCTTTTCTCCACCAGATTCAATCCCAACAATGTCTGCAATAAATCCGCGTAGGTAGAGGGAGGTTTCTCGAACACCCTTCTCGGCTTACCGCCCTGGAATTTTCGCTGAGCTTGCTGTGCCCCCTGCTGAGGCTGCTGCTGCTGTGACATTGGTTGCTGCTGAACAGGTTGTTGTTGCTGGATTGGTTGTTGCTGATAAGGAATAGTGACACTTGATACCTGCTGCGGCTGACGATATTGATTTCTTCCCCTGCCTCGGCCTCGGCCTCGGCCTCCAAATACAGCGCTAGCTTCGCCCTGACGGCGCCCACCATAAGCTTTCTTATTACTGCCAGATGCAGTTGATTCCTCGACTTGGAACTTTCCTTGTTTAATATTACGCTCAATCTTTTCCCCCATCAAAATCAGGTCTGAAAAACTGGCCAGAGAAGTGTGAAACAACATATCATGAAACAGACCTGTGAATGTGCCGACAAACATGTCATTCATTTCTTTATCTTCCACAGGAGGACGGACCCTGGCAGCCATATTGCGCCACCTTTGCGCGTACTCCTTAAAACTCTCCCCCTTCTTCTGCGAAAGCCCGGCCAACTGGACCCGATTGGGCGCCAGGTCGCTGTTATACTTGTAATGGGCTACAAACGCCTTCGCCAATTGCTTCCAAGTCTTGATATCAGTTGGCTCCAACCCCATGTACCACTCTAGGGAAGGACCCGATAGACTATCCTGAAAGAAATGCATGAGCATTCTTTCGTCAGTGGAGTAGGCAGACATCTTTCTGTAATAAGCTCGCACATGCACTTTCGGACATGTGTCTCCTTTGTACTTATCGAACGCAGGAGCTTTGAATTTAATCGGCACCCTCAAGCCAGGTACCAAGCCCATAGTTGCCATGTCCAAACCCACAGCACTCTGATTTAGGACTCCCTTCATTTGCTCTTCCAGCATTCTAATCTTTTGGGAATCATCCATCGGCCCTTCAAAACCTCCTCCAGAGAAGGCGTCTTCCTGTTGATCCTCTTGCCACATACCGTTTCCAGCCCCGTACCCATCGTACGCATTATTACGTCCAGCTCTGACCTGATTCATCCCCGGAACTCGGCCTCTGTTGCCGTACCCTTGAACACCTCCAGCAGGACCACCAGCCATAAATCCAGTACCGTTTCCGTTTCCAAAGCCTCCGTAACCCTGATTGACCATACCATAACCATCTTGCCCAAAGCCTTGAGCATTAAAGCCATACTTGCCAGTGTTGTCGAATCCCTGATCGTTGAATCCGAACCCAGTATTGACAAAGCCATTGCCTCCGAGATTATCTCCCAAATTGACATCACCCAGCCCAGCGTTATGGACAGCAGTTTCATTCCCTACTCCGACGTTACCATTCACAGCAGCGGTAGCGTTGTTGACGTTAGCAGCATTCATATTGACGACAGGCGGAGCCACTGGCGTGGGAGTGCCGTCTCCATGAGCAGTATCAACCCGGACAGACTGATGATCTTCGTTACCATGACCAGCGTTGCGAGCCAACAGAGGCTGGACCATGGCCTGCAAATTCTCTTGCCCTTTTGCTATAGCTTCCATGGTCTGCATGAAGAGGGCGAGCTTCTCGCGCACATCCTGCATCTCGTTCTGAATTTGGTCCATGACTTTCCGACAATTGGAGCGTGTAGAATAGCGGTGCGGATGTTGATCTGGAATCCTGTTAAGTACCTGATACAGAGCAAGAGATAAGACACCATTCAAAGATTACCTGTTATGTAATATGAATATGAATGCAATGCAATGTGCCTGTGCATTAGGGAAGTTCATTCCCCCAGTTCTAGTGCGAGGGTGCCGGTGCAGTGACAGTGCTGACAATAAGAATACCGGAGCTGAATCATAGAAAGCCTCATATATAGCAGAGAGAATCAATAAGCCCAGGGTACAATATCACTGAGAGTACAAAGAAGGCATGACCTCAACCAACAATCCTGGTGATGGTCAGCACTATGCAAATAAAGCATACAGGCGAACATGAAATGATCAAATCCTCCCAAAAGTCTGGTACTCCTCTATCAGCTTCTTGGTCTCCGGATGGCTTGGTCGATCAAGCAGCCCTTCAACAAGCTGGTTTCTCCTCTTAAGGACACGGCGTACGTCTTCAGTAGTTTCTTCCCATGTTGCTTCTCCGAAGCAATCTTCTAACTTTCGCTTCTGGGACACTGCTTCATCTCTGGACTTGATTGCCTTGTTCAGTGCATGCTGGACACTATACCGGTTCATCACTTCTTCCTCGCACTTCTTGACGCTAGACTTCAACTTTTCCTCGAGGTCGGAAATTTGCTGCTTCAGCTTATCTTCCCTCTTCTTGTTGTTGGTGAGTGTGGCATTCCAAGTCTTATTGCAGGAGGATATCTCTCGGTGTGCTGCGTCGAGCGCCTTCTTTTTGGCTTCCAGCATGTCATGGGAACTTCTGAACTCTTGCCCCAGACGTTCGCGCTTCTTCTTTTCCTCGGTCAACTCAGATCCTAACCTGTTCACCAGCTCGATCTGTTGTTGGAAAGCATATACGGCCTTGTTTTTCTCGCTGCGCACTTGGGCTAACTCTTGCTCTAACCCTTCATTAATCTTCATCAAGGCTTCTTTCTCCTTCACAACTTGCTCGTAGGCTTCCCTAGAAACAGTAGTCGGCTCTTCTACCGGAATAGGATCAAGAATTGGTGCATCTGGAAACGGCATCTTCAACTGACTAGCCCTCTCCCTGATCCAAACCCTATAAGGTGCATAGGCCTGACAGTCATTCTTTCCTAACAACGGCTTCCCTTTGCGGTTGATACGCGTCCAGGCACGTCGCAACTTGGCTAATAACTCCCCCTTCAAATCCCCTGTGAAGTACAGAGATTCCTGTACTTCTTCCTCTTGAGGTGGATTCTTCAGCGCATATCCGAACTGGCGAATGAATAGAGAAGGGTTGTAGTTGATACACCCTTTTCTTCCTATCAACGGCACATTAGGGTACCCAGAACAACTGAAGATGAGCTCAGATCCCAGCAGGTCTCTATCAAACCACTCCATATCTTCCGACGATAGCCTCATCAGACGCTCCGGCCAACCAACTGGAACTGTAGTCTCTGCAGCAGATCCTCTCTTAGGAAGATGACTCTCAAACCACATACTCAATAAGGGTACACAAAGATGAACATTCTTCCCTCTTCCCTTCTCATTCTTGTAATGCAGTGAGTGGTAGAGATCTCCGAGTAAGGTAGGTACAGGATTACCAGCAGCAAACAAGTAGAAGGCATCGAAGTCCACAAAATCCGGTATGTTGGGGAACAGTACTATGCCATAAATGCACAAAGCCAACATAGCATTGAAAGCAACCCAGCACCCATTCTTGGCGTACTCTTGGGCTTTACCCACTAAGAACTGAAATGAGAATCCTGGAACTCCACGGGAAACAGTAGTCACAAGTTCAGAAGCATCAACATGCAAGGCTTTTGCCAATTCCTCCGGCTTGGGTTTGGCATCATAATGAATAAATGGAACCTGGTTCTGCACAGGCAGCTCAACATACTCAGCGTATTCCTCCAGGGTTGGTCCCATAATAAATTCAGAGAACGTAAAGCATCTCAAAGCAGGGTCGTAGAATTGCATCAGAGCATACAGCCCATCTAACTCTACCTCTGTAGGTTTGCACACCAATCTCAATAATCTACCATAGCTCATCCGGAAGCTCCTACGAACACCCTCATCAGCAAGAGAGATCAACCCAAGTAGAGGAACAATATCAGGCGTAGGCAATTTGTAGGCAACCGTTCTCCTTAAGCTAGTCATGATCAAACACTCAGAAGTCCGGGCACTAGAACTAGGGAAATGCAAATGCACCTGCAGCACAGACACACGTTAGTGAAATGCAAATGATAATGGATATGCAGGCAATGCAATGCAAGTAACATTCAACAGGGACCAAAGCTGCAGTTGAATAGCCTAAACCCAATCAAGAAAGGCCTCATATAGACCATCCAGAAGTCATCAAACCCTGGTCTCAGATAGACCTACAATAAACTCCAACACTGGTCTCTGACAGACCTCAAATCATAACTCCAACTGGTCTCTGATAGACCTCAAATCACATCCATAATTGGTCTCTGACAGACCTCAAAACACCTCTCCAAATGGTCTCTGACAGACCTCAGATCTCATCTCTAGTTGGTCTCTGACAGACCTCAGAACACATCTCCAAATGGTCTCTGACAGACCTCAGATCTCATCTCTAGTTGGTCTCTGACAGACCTCAAAACACATCTCCAAATGGTCTCTGACAGACCTCATAACTCTCCATAAATAACCAGGATCTCTGATCAAGAAATAACCGGTAGTCTGGAGGTCTAGTTACCTGCATAACCCTGAATCCCCTCACAGGTGGGTGGCCCTATAACTGGCACAAGGTACGGCATCCTATGCGGTCGTCGGCGTCACAGACTTTCAGGGTTGATGATACGATTCCCAGAAGGAGTGGCATCATCAAATCCCGAAGAGGCCTCACTTAGCCAACTTCCAAATGATCGGTCCCCAGAGTCGACAATCCAACTAACCAGCAACCCACGCCAACCAAAGGAAGGGGCAGGAGGCCAACCAGAGGAACCTCGTCTGAGTGTAGATTTCATGGGACACCAAAGCAAGCAAAGCAAGCGGGCGCCCACTAATTTCTACTCTAATTCTAGGTGCACTCAAGCCCAGGTCCGGCTTATCTCTCGATATCAGAACACCCGTCACACCCCAGGATACAGCAATAATAATCAATATATAAAGCTGAAAATACAAGGTCAGAAATATACAGTAACTCCATACAAAATCCTCGACGGGAAAACAAGCGCTAGGATTGACTCTCTCAAGGGACGTTGGATCCCAAATGCATAAGAACCATCGCAGTCCTTAGCAGCCAGGGGACGTTGGTATCCCCAGCAGAGTCGCCAGCTGTCGCTACTGCGAAAATCGGCGCCGGCTGAACAGAAGAGTCGCCACCGTGCGTTATTTATCCCACGGGAGGGAAAGGAAACGCTCAGAGTAAACCTCGCACAACATGGGAAAGGTATGGTCGTCGCAACCAAAACCTGGATTTGGGAGTCGGTTACGCAAGGGGAAGGTATTAGCACCCCTCACGTCCATCGTACTCGATGGGATCCACGCTTGTTCTCGGGTATGGATTGTTATTCTATCTACGCTAAAGGTCAAGGGTGAAAAAGAAAATAAAATGAAAATGAAAATGACTCGGCAAAGTATCGCACTTTATGCCTACGTATTCTCGTCTGGAACGAGAAATCAGAGTCAACGTAGTTCGCCTACCTACTGGAAAGGAGGGGAAGGTTGCTCGCTAGGATATCGCATCCTATGCCTACGTACTTTCATACAGCATGAAAGATCAGAGCAAACGTAGTTCGGGCCACGTACGACACAAGCTTGTCTTGGTTGATTTTATTCTTTCTGAAAAAAGGTTTTCTGATTAGCGGTCCAAGCGGACAAAAATGACGTTTTGATGAGTTCACATTCTTTTACGAAAGAAGTGTCTTTTATTGTGTTTGAAATCTTTATGTGTTTTTCTGTTTGTTCTGAGAAAGAAAGAGACAGAACTCTATCCTACGGTTGCGAAGGGAAACACACTAACCTAATGTTATCATGCATGGGTTAAGACCTAGTGTCTATCATGCTCCTCTCTTGCACAGAGAGAAACAGAGATCCTACGGGATAGGCAGAAACAGAAACAATATCAGATATATACAGTAAAGCAGTAAAATGCATGGATGCAGCAATACAAGCGAGGCAAGGGAGTCCCACTCAACCTCGAACCTAGAAAACAATAGGCAAAAGTGAACATACTTCACTTTCAACCCAGCAGGGTAAACAGCAAACAATACAGTCAGGAAAACCAATCAATACATCAGCAAATGAAATACAACAATAAAGGAAGCAGCATCAGCAGCTCTGAATCAACAACTGGCTTCAAGTAATCTCCAATCAGTTACAGGCTTCAACAAGCATCAATCTCCATCTCCATGGCCTTCAGGCAAGGGCTTTGATCATCAGTCTTCTATCTGCAATGGCTTTTCTTCAAGCTCAAACCTCCAGGATGAGGGATTAGTCACAAGAGTGAATTGGGTGTTAAGCAATCAGTTGACTACCAAAGGTGGTGAACAGACTGCTTCTAACACAAGAGACATTTTCTCTCAAGAGTTCTATCTCTTAGACCCTATCACCAAGCCTTCCAAGGGAAGGGGGTGAGTGTCTTAGAGAGACTCTGAATCACAGAGAAGGATGGATGCAGACAAGGCAGTCCATGCTTGAGAAACAATCTTTCTAGTCTAGAGTTCTGCCTAGCTCCTAAACCCTAATCTCCACAGCATCTGCTAGCAAGAATCTCCTCCTCAACTCTGACAGTTGATCTTCAGTCTCTGGATCTCCAATGGTCTTCATCTTCACAAATCTTCAGCTTCCCAGGGCCCCAGACAAACCCAATACCCAAGCAAGCAAACAATAAACCCCAGAGGGCACACCACACCAGACAATCAGATATACACAGAGTAATAATAGCAGTAGGGGAATCCTGACTTTTTCTAAGGAATCTAATAGCTACCCATAGCCCATATAGTCCCATAACTAATCTATTTAAATCCTAAGTCCTAAGGGGAAAAATTGAACTTCCTAAGTTGTCACCTAAAACCCTAGTTTTGTACATGATGTTCAAGCATTTATTAATCACCTAAAATTAACTTCTAAAAATGGGAACTAAAATATTTCTACAAGTTGAATATCTCATCTAAACAATATAAAAAGAATGACCAAAAAATATTAAAGCATGCAAGAGAACAAAAATTATTAAAATGATGCATGAAATGAAACTATTTAATATGACATTTATTTAGAAAATATGGAAAAAATATGAAATAAGACTAAAAATGAAATTTTATTTTTCTATAATATCCTAGACATTTTAATGAAAATATTGTAAAAAGAATGAATTGAAATGCATCTTTTATGAATTAGTTATGAATTAATGAAAATAGTAAAATATTAAAATGAATTAAGAAAAATTAAACAAAATAAAAATGAAGGAGGGGTGCATTCAGAAATCTCGCCCAGTTATTATTCCATTGGGCCAGGAAATAGGGGGGTGCTGGTAGCGAATTGCCAAGGCCCAGGGTTACTCAGAATCAGTGAAAAAAAAAGAAAAGCGCTGGGGGGTGAGAAAAGTGACAAATACACGTTGCAATTGGTTTTGGGCCTAACACGGGGGGTGGGATTAGCACATCCATTCAGGCCCGCCCGTTTCAATTAATGAAACGGCGCGTTTTGGCCAGCTTCGTTCCCTCCACATTCTAAATTGAATTTCAGCCGTCCGATTACCCTTTCAGTCAAAGGTCTTAGCCAAAATAAACGAACCAGATTATATCTTCTCCACTTGACCTGAAACTTAGGGTTTCAATTCACCATGAACTCCATGCACGAGCAAGCTTTACACCAAGCTGTTCTCCCTCTACAGGCCACCAATCCTCATGCTGTGAACATGAAAGTTACTCTATAACTCTCCCTCTACACGTCTATGGCACTAATTCACCTTGAGACTCATCACAACAACGAACCCGATCAAGCCAAGGTCTGACCTCCATGAAATTACACTGACATGCATCAACTCAATTCTTCCCCAAACTTGACCTAAACTAACCTATGCCTAATGGAGATTAATCTGCGCTATCAAGCTACAATCATGATGCACTAACCTAAGAGATATTGATCCTAACAGTTTGTTGCACCTGCCAACAACCATCACCAATCCTTTCCAAATTCATCTAAACTAATCTCCTAACCACCTAGATTGCATCTAAACTAACAACATCATGCCAAACTAACCAGATCAAGCAGTTTGAATGAAAACTTACCTAGTGAGAAATCTTGAGAAACAGCTATGGAAGATGTGGATCTGGAGCTTCTAAGTGTTGGATCTTGATCAATCCTTGATGTAATTGATTCTGTATGCAATATTTTGGAGCTTCCTTGCTTGAATTATGCTGTTCAATGGAATTTGCAACTTTGATGTTCTTGAATATGGTGCACGAAAATGAATGATAATCACTTGATCCTTGCTTCAATTCTGATCTATGATGAATATTGAATAGGATTGAATTGATTTTGATGAAAGTTGATGAAGAATTTGAGAGATTTGGAATGAAACTTTTATGAACAAGAATGAGAAATTTGTGGAATTCTTGGTGCAAATGAAGCCAACCCTTGCCAAATTCTCATTTCATGCTTATATAGACCCCAATGGTACATTCTAGATCCATCTTGCACATTCCCTTGTTTTCTAACTTTGGCTCATTTTGATTATGTTTCTTAAAAGGCAAGCAACCATGGATAACTTTCTTTTTTCCTTCTAAACTCAAAAAAGTGTGTGAACCATTGTTCTTAGAATTGTTTTTCCATTCAAAATCATATATTGGAAGTCTCCATTTGGACTTGTAAATCTCCCAAACCATTTTTCAATTTGAAATTATTCACTTTATAAGCCTTTTTAGTTCATATTTTGACCAATCATGCAACTCCATGCTATGAGCTTCTCCAATAACTTGTGACCTTCTTTCTAGACTTAAAATCCCATTTGGAGCAAGTTTGATGTTGTAAGTTTTTCCATTTGAGGCCTCCTTGTATGAGTTTTGGACATAGGTTAAAATGACCTGTAATTCACAAATGCCCAAAATACCCTTTGCTTGTCAAGACCATAAGTTGAGTTCTCCACATCATATGAAGGCATACTATACCATTCTAGAAAGCTAAGACAATGAGGAACAATTCTTATGTTGACCAAGAATTCATTTGAAATCTCTTTGAGGGGTAAAAATTGCTTGGAAGTCAAGTCACTTTCACAGACAAAAGTTCAGACACCCCAAATGACCTGTAACTTGCAAGGACCATAACTTGAGTTCTATAAATCTCCTTGAGGTCTTCCACCACTCAAATTAAAGGTCTTGAGATCCTCTACAAGTTTCATGTTGGCCAAGAAGCCATTTGAAGCTAGCATTTTGACTTATCTTGCTTGGAAATTTGACCTAAACTAGGGGATTTTACAGAGAAACCCTAATTTAGTAACTCCTCTTCTCCTTGATTTCTCTTGAATTCTCCTTGTCATATCTCCATATCCTTCTTCATATGTCCAATGTTGATCCCCACATCTCTTCAATAGACTTGAATGCCCTCTTAAGTCAGTCAATTGACCTAGGGTTGACCTAGGGTTGACCCAGATGAAACCCTAGTTGACTGTCTTCAACTGTAGCTCTTGTGCTTTCATCAATGACTTGTTTTCTTCTCCAAATGACTTTATAAGTCTCTCAAGATGTCTAGATGCTCTCCATGCTTTCATTTCACAGCTCATAACCCTCTTGTTGATCCTCAGATACCCTCAGCTAGGAGATGGACTCAAGGCTTGATCTGCTGAACTCTTTGCTTTCAAATTCTTTCCTGATGACTTGAATGAGATGGAATTAGGATAATAACCTCATGATAGGCCTCTAGAGATGAGAATAATGATTGGTCCCCTGTTGAATGACTTGCTATGCTGATGCTATGCAGATGGTTAGTCTATGTACATGACTCTATATGCAAATGCTGATGATATTAAAACATGAACCAAGGAATAAGGTTGGGCAAATTTTAGGGTGCAACAATTTACATATCACTTCTCTAACATGTATTAACACTAACATTTTATTG
This sequence comes from Lathyrus sativus, assembly GCA_963859935.3. Taxonomy (NCBI): domain Eukaryota; kingdom Viridiplantae; phylum Streptophyta; class Magnoliopsida; order Fabales; family Fabaceae; genus Lathyrus; species Lathyrus sativus. The sequence goes on along the minus strand of OZ012738.1, from coordinate 110,123,907 downwards.
ACCGGCCTCAGATAGTCGTGGTTTCTACATAAACCCGATTACGATTGCTTAACATAGCGCTAAAGTGTCCCTTAATCGGAAAATGATCATTCGTGGCTCAAACTTACGTTTAAAAGTCCAAGTATGTTTAGTTGCTTGTCTTAACTCCAATACCTATGAAAATCATTGTTAGGAGGCTTTGATTCTATCAATCCTCTAATGAATTTTCATTAATCTTGGTCTAAGTGCAAGAATTAATCATCATTGATCATATGTTCTAACCACTAACCACTAATTCACTAACAATATCCTTGTTTAATTTTGCTTATATTCACTTCTTACTCCTTATTTCTTACTTTTATGTTTCCATTTTATCATTTCATGTCATATCTTTGTTTATGTTTATTCTCTTTTGTCCACTTGGACCATACTTTGTTCAAAACACTAATAAAGGATAAAACATCTAAAAAATTTGGTGCTATTAACTTTGTGGTTATACTCTTGGACCATTCTTGGACCTTGGACTTCATGGACATTTTGGACTTAGGATTAGGACTTTCTTCCCTATTCTTGGAGTATCGTGGATCTTAGCCTTTATTTGGCTCGATCATTGACTAATGCTTTAAATCGGATGGAATTCTTTTTGCTTGCTTTGGAGTGTGCTACAAGTCGGTTAGATCTTTCTTATCTCTAGCTCTTATTTTGTTTTTTTTAGGATAGTCACTTCATCTCCTCCCCTTCTTAAATTTTCAAAACTTTCTCCCTCTTTCAAAACCTTCTTGGTTTCAAACTTCAAAACCGCTTTCGCAATAAAACCTTGACTTTCGTCAAGTGATTTTTAAACTTTGTTTTTTTTAATAAAAGTCAATCAATGTTAATCATGCTTTGAATAATTTCAAAAGACATAAAAAATACAAAAACTCATCAACTCTTTTTGTGCCTTTATGCACTTTTTCACTTTAAAACTTTTCATAAAGTTTAGACATGATTCATTTCTATAGTTGAGATGTAAATCTCCTGTTCCCCATATTATTAAGACTTTGACATTTTCCACGTTGATGTTGAGTGATAGTCTTGTTGATAATCCAAGCAAATCCTCCATCTTTATGTGACGCAAATGTTGTCTTAATACTCGTGGGTGGATAGTCGCAGTTTTGTCCTTGAAATGACGACTTGTCTTTACATCTAAAATCAATCAAAACCAACAAAATTTTGTCATTTGTACCACGAACTACGGGGTTTTGATTCCATATTGCACTTTATGGGTATGTAGACATGAGACGATAAGTCTCTCCAAACACAAAAAATCTAAAAAATAATTCTCTTCTCATCTCCCCAATCTCTTTTCAAACAAACCATTTTCAAACCAAAAAGCGTAAATATTTCAAAGGGCTCCTATAGAGTACTATAGACGTTTTGGGTGCTAACACCTTCCCATTGCGTAACCAACCCCTTTACCCCGATCTCTGTCTCGTGTTCTTATTTTAGAACTCTTTGGTTTTGTTCGCTCTTTTTCCTTTCCTTTATTTGGATAAAATAAAAGTGCGGTGGCGACTCTTGTTTTCTTTGAGTTAAGTTAGTCAATAACTTACACTCACAATTTTTACCGCTACAGAAAAGTGGCGACTCTGCTGGGGACTCCAACGGTTCCTAGTGGGTTTCGCCTACTTTGATTTATTTATCGCTTTCTGTTTGACTTGTTTGTTATTGATTGTTCTGTTTTGGTGCCTGGTAATTTGTGTGGTAAGATAAGTCCTAACCCGGACTTGAGTGCACTTATGATAGGAGGGTGGTATAGTCTTGTTGGCTTACGTGGAGTAGTCCTTACTAAGCTGACTTGAGATCCCCTGCTCGGTGGAGGCCCCTTTGGAAATTACTGATGTCTTACGAGTAGTCGTAATTGATATTACTTTTTCTGACTGGGAGCCTGAGAAGCTGAGGACCTTAGAACCCTTTAACCCATCTTGACCTTATTAGGACGTGGTGCGGTGGCTGTTCAGGTGTAGACTTGAATTGGTCGTTACGCGATACCACACTCAGATGAGTTTCTCTTGAGAATATTGTTGGCCGACGAGTAGTCGTTTAAGCCGATAATATCCAAAAGATGGAATTATGATTCTGGGAACTTTTTAGAACCTTGTTCTACAGGTGATGATATAACCATAGTACATACCATTGTGGGTTGGTTGATTCTTACCTTTGGCTCCATGCTCGTGCCGAACCTTTGAACCTGTGTGCTTTGTATGACTTGTTTGTGGGTGTTGCATCTTGCACTCATGCATTCATGAGCATTGTGTTTCAGCTGGTTTTTAAGGATCTCAGAGATTTTCTTTTGCAAACATCGCAGATATTGTTGATTATGGATATTGGAAGGAGAAACACTCAGAAGTACGGTTTTCGGGCTCCTGATCTTACAGAGTTGAGAAAGCTAATGTCCTTGGTAGATGATCGTTCAAGCTTCTTATCTCGTTATGGGAGACTTTTATTTGTTCTTTCTACCAATATTGAAGACGGAATTCTGAATACCCTTATGCAGTTCTATGATCCTATTTACCGATGCTTCACATTTCCCGATTATCAGCTCATGCCGACCTTGGAAGAATATGCTTATTTGTTGGGTGTACCGGTTTCTGATAAAGTTCCGTATACTGGTTTGGAGGAAGCTCTTAAGCCTCAAGATATCGCTGAAGCTACCCATTTGACGAAGTCGGATATTGATGCAAATCTAAAGACTAAGGGAGGCCTCAAGGGTTTAACTGCTAAGTTCTTGATTGAGAAGGCTACTTTATTTGCTGACATTGGTCGCACATTGGCGTTTGAGGCTATATTGGCTTTACTCATCTATGGACTAGTCTTGTTTCCTAATATTGATAATTTTGTGGACATTAATGCTATTAGGATTTTCTTGATTGGGAACCCTGTTCCAACTTTGCTTGGTGATACTTATTTCTCCATCCATAGTAGGACTTCTAAGGGAAACGGTACCATTGTTTGCTGTCTACCTCTGCTGTATAATTGGTTCGTTTCACACTTACCTCAGACATCTGCTTTTAGGAAAAACAAGGATTGCTTAAGGTGGTCTCAAAGGATTATGTCTCTTACGCATACTGATATCACTTGGTCTTCTTCGGTTTACGATAATGTCCAGATTATTGATAGTTGTGGAGAATTCGCCAATGTTCCTCTTCTTGGAATACAAGGCGGAATTAACTACAACCCGAGTCTAGCTCGTCGTCAGCTGGGTTATATGCTGAAGGATAGGCCTAAGAATATTTTATTAGAGGGCTTATTCTTTCAAGGAGGGGATGATTCTCTTGGTTTGAGAAGAAAAATGGCTCATGCCTGGACTAAGATTCACAGGTTGGGTAGAGGGGAGCTTGGAAGACAAGTTTGCATTGCTTTAGAACCTTACACGCTTTGGGTGAAGAAGAGGGCTATGGAGCTTAAGATGCCTTACCCTATTGAGAAACCTCTGACTACTGTGATCTCTACGCCACTCCCTACGGCAATCCCTGTTTCTTCTGATGATGTGAAGACACTTCAAGATGCTTTGGCTAAGATGAAGGAAGAGAAAGAGATGTGGGAAAGTAAGTTTCAAGCTTCTGACAAAGAGAAGATGGAATTGCAAAAACAGATGAAGGAGAAAGATGACTTGATAGAGTTACTTGAGCGGCGCGCTGTGAAGAGGCATGCAGAGGATTTATTTTCCTCTACTACTCCATCATCACATCCTCCTACTTCTGGTGCTTGGAAGGGTATTGTGGATCAGCTTGTGCTAGAGAAGATCACCATGAAGCACAACTATGAGAAAGAGATTAAGAGACTCCGAAGGAAGTATCAACTTGGATCGTCATCAGATGTTCCTTAGGACCTAGCTTTTTCTTATTTTGATATTCTTGTATTTTGTACTTCCAAGTGTAACTCTTTCCAATATTCAATGAAATGAGATGTTTATCAGTATTTCAAGAAGTGTTATTTTTCTTTATGATGTTTGTAATTGCTTTATATCTTAAAGATCCTTGAAAACTGGTTGAAACACCTGCATTTTGCATTTGCATTCGCATCATCGTGCATTGTGTGTTGCCTTTTCCAGATGTCTTATTTGTTTCTTTTGGCCTTCCTTCAGTCAAGCTGTCGCATCACTACAACACCCGGGCTAACTCTAAGAAAAAGATGGATCAGTTGCAACAAGAGAACCGCGAGCTCCGTGAAGAGGTATCAACTCTGAAAGATGGTTTGGAGAGACTGACTGCCGCGATGGAAGCTCTGGTGGCTACTCAGAATCAGCCACCACTACCTCCTCCTTCTCCTGTCCAAGGAACTGTGATTTCTGAAATCGGATCAACGCCCATTTCTGTGGCCCCGATTAATACTTCTCAATATCAAATGCCTGTTGGTTTCCCTTGGGGCATGCCTAACAATTATGTGCCAGAGGGATATCGACCTCCTGTTCCCGAAGGTTCTAGACTCCCTGCTGTCATGGCTGTACCACCTCCTGTGGTTAATGTTGTTCCTAATGCTGAAGTTCCGGTTGTTCCTACTGTCATACCTGTGCCACCGCCTGTAACTCACGCTATGCCTTATACTGAGGAACAAATTTTCCATACTGCTCCGAGCGAGAGTTTGGATGTTATGGATCGAATAGATGACTTTCAAGATCAGTTTGCTGAAATGCAAAGAGAAATCAGGGCTTTAAGGGGAAAGGAGTTATTTGGAAAGAATGCTCATGAGCTTTGCCTTGTTCCAAATGTGAAGATTCCCGCCAAGTTTAAAGTTCCGGATTTTGAAAAATACAAAGGGAACACTTGTCCGCAAAGTCACTTGATCATGTATGCTAGAAAGATGTCTACCTATACTGACAACCATCAGTTGTTGATCCACTATTTTCAAGATAGTCTTACTGGTGCTGCGCTGAAGTGGTATATGGGACTCGATAGTACACAAATCAAGACATTCAATGATCTTTGTGAAGCTTTTGTTCGTCAGTATAAGTATAATCTCGATATGGCGCCAGACCATGATCAGCTTCGTGCAATGTCTCAAAAAGAGAAAGAAACTTTTAAAGAATATGCGCAAAGATGGCGTGAGATTGCAGCTCAGATAAGCCCTCCGCTTGAAGAGAAAGAAATGACCAAGATTTTTCTGAAGACTCTGGGTTCATTTTACTATGAAAGGATGGTTGCGAGCGCTCCTAGTGATTTCACGGAAATGGTTAATATGGGGATGAGATTAGAGGAAGCTGTCCGTGAGGGACGTCTAATAAAAGAAGGAAATTCTGGAAGTACAAAAAAGCCTGGTGTTGGGTTCCCTAAGAAAAAAGAGGGAGAAACTAATGCTATATCTCAGGAAAGGTCTAGGAGACGCAGAGTTGTGAACAACAATGGTAGTCGTCGTCAGCAACAAGTAGCATCTGTTACGCCTGTTATCAGTAACACCCCTACCTCTCAAGCTACTGCAAGTTATCAACCACGTTTCCAAGAGAAGACAACTCAACAAGGTCGTACACAGAGGAAAACACAATTTGATCCCATTCCAATGACGTATACTGAGCTCTTTCCGGCTTTAATAAAGAATAATTTGGTTCAACCTCGTGATCCGCCGGCTGTTCCAACTGAAATTCCATGGTGGTATAAGCCAGATGCTCATTGCGCATTTCATCAAGGTGCCCCTGGACACGATATCGAAAATTGCTATCCTCTGAAACATGAAGTTGCAAAGCTCGTTAAAAGTGGTATTTTGTCTTTTGAAGATACCAACCCTAATGTGCAATCAAATCCGTTTCCTAAACATGGTAATGCAACTGTTAATATGGTATATGGTTGTCCTGGTACATACCGTATTTTCGATATTCGCTGGATTCGGAGATCGCTTGTTGAAATGCATGCTACTTTGAGTGAGTTCCATGATATTGAGCATGATTATGCCGCCTGTTGTATTTGTTTTGTGAACCCTCGAGGGTGTGTGATTGTAAAAAGGGACTTACAAAAGATGATGGACGAAAATTTGATTCAGGTTACTGCAAACAGAAATGAAGTGGAGAACGAAGTGAATGTCATAGTCCCACGTTTCAATATTCCTGAGCGGGTTGTAATTTCTTACAATAGTCAGAAATCTGCTGTGACGCCTTTGGTTATCCGTTTGCCTGGCCCGACGCCGTATGAATCCGATAAAGCTGTTCCCTACAAATACAATGCTACTATGTTGGAGGATGGAAAAGAGGTTCCCATTCCTTCTCTTCCCTCAGTTGTGACTATCGCTGATGTCGGACGTGTAACCAGAAGTGGTCGAGTATTTGATAATGTGCCTTCAAAGACAAGTGAAGATACTGGGAGTAAGCAAATTCAGTTGAAGACTTCTGTGGAGTCTGGTCAATCAAGTGATGTAAATCAGAAGTCAGATAATGATGAGGTATTGAAATTGATCAAGAAGAGTGAATATAATGTGGTGGATCAATTGTTACATACACCGTCAAAAATATCTGTTCTATCTCTGTTAATGAGCTCTGAGGCTCATCGTGAATCGTTGCAGAAAGTATTGGAACAAGCTTATGTAGATCATGATGTGACCGTTAACCAGTTTGATAGCATTGTTGCCAATATCACTGCGTGTAACAATCTGAGTTTTTGTGATGAAGAGTTGACCGAACATGGAAGAAATCATAATTTGGCTCTCCATATTTCCATGAATTGCCAGGAAGACGCTCTATCCAATGTGCTGGTTGATACTGGGTCATCGTTGAATGTGATGCCAAAATCTACTTTGTCCAGATTATCTTATCAAGGTACTCCTATGAGGTTCAGTGGGGTCATTGTGAAAGCCTTTGATGGATCGAGGAAAACCGTGATTGGAGAGGTTGATCTCCCTATCAAGATTGGTCCGTGTTTTTTCCAGATCACTTTTCAAGTCATGGATATTCGTCCTGCTTATAGTTGTCTTCTAGGACGCCCATGGATCCATGAAGCTGGAGCTGTTACTTCGACACTGCATCAAAAGTTAAAATTCGTGCAGAATGGTAAACTTGTCGTTGTTGGTGGAGAACAGGCTATGTTGGTAAGCAGTTTGTCGTCTTTTTCTTATATCGATGCGGAAGAGGATATTGGAACTTCGTTTCAGGCTCTTTCTGTGGTTGATAAAGCTGTTAAGAAGGAGGGGGTGTCCATGTCTTCTTTAAAAGATGCACAACATGTAGTGGATAATGGCCAAGCTCATGGATGGGGCCGAATCATTGAAGTGGCTGAGAAAAAAGATAGAGCTGGTTTGGGTTTTACATCTGGTTCTACCCAAAATGAGCTGAAGAGTATTCATGAAGTCTTTCGAAGTGTTGGGTTCATCCATTGCAAAGATCATTCTACAACTGCAATTCTCGAAGATGACCAAGAGGAAGAAATGCCCAACTTTGTGACACGTGGATTGATATGCCAGAATTGGATCGCTGTTGATGTTCCTACTGTTGTTCATGTTTCAAAGTAATTTGTTTTTGTTTCTTTCAAAAAATCCTTTCACTCTGCCCAAGGTGAAAGTGAATTTGTGAGGGCTTTGTTTCAACTTTTATCATCATCAATAAAATGTTTTTCTGTTTATCCATATGTTGTTTTCCTTTTTTGCTTTACTTCTGAAAAATGGTAACATAAAAAACCGAAAAAAGTATAATAATGTTATAATCACTCTTATCTGCATAATATTTTCATTTTTTTTTGTTCATATTCTAAAATCAAACATAAAATCATTATGCAGATTGATTGTTAAACCCATTGGAAACAATGACCATATGCCCCCTCCCAACTTTGAGTTCCCTGTGTTTGAAGCGGAAGAGGAGGATATTGAAGAAATTCCTGATGAGATTTCTCGATTGCTTGAGCACGAGGAGAAGGCCATTCAGCCTCATGAAGAGCCGGTGGAATTGGTTAATCTGGGTTCCGATGATGATAAGAAAGAAGTCAAGATTGGGGCACTGCTTCAGTCAGATGTTAAGAAGAGGATGGTAGAGCTTCTTAGAGAATATGTTGACGTGTTTGCTTGGTCCTATCAAGACATGCCTGGTCTTGATACTGGTATTGTGGAGCACCATTTGCCATTAAAGCCTGAATGTTCACCCGTGAAGCAGAAATTGAGAAGAACTCATCCTGACATGGCAGTGAAGATTAAAGAAGAGGTTCAAAAGCAGATTGATGCTGGTTTTCTTGTGACCGTCGAATATCCTCAATGGGTGGCCAATATCGTGCCTGTTCCAAAGAAAGACGGAAAAGTCCGAATGTGTGTTGACTATAGAGATTTGAATAAAGCAAGTCCAAAAGATGATTTTCCACTACCACACATTGATTTGTTGGTAGATAATACTGCTAAGTTCAATATCTTTTCATTTATGGATGGATTTTCCGGTTATAATCAAATAAAGATGGCACCTGAGGATATGGAAAAAACAACATTCATTACACCCTGGGGAACATTCTGTTACAGAGTGATGCCCTTCGGTTTAAAAAATGCTGGTGCAACGTACCAGAGAGCTATGACCACTCTGTTCCATGATATGATGCATAAAGAAATTGAGGTCTATGTGGATGATATGATTTGTAAGTCGAAGACTGAAGAAGATCATATTAAAAATTTATTGAAGTTGTTTCAACGTTTGAGAAAGTTTAAGCTCCGTCTGAATCCTAATAAATGCACTTTTGGTGTTCGTTCTGGAAAATTGTTAGGTTTTATTGTCAGTCAGAAAGGCATTGAAGTTGATCCTGGTAAAGTTAAAGCTATTCAGGAGATGCCTGCACCCAGAACAGAAAAACAGGTAAGAGGATTCTTGGGACGTTTGAACTATATCTCTAGATTTATCTCCAATATGACTGCCACATGTGCACCGATTTTCAAACTTCTCCGCAAAGATCAGGGTTGTGTCTGGACAGAAGATTGTCAGAAAGCTTTCGAAAGAATTAAAGAGTATCTGCTTGAACCTCCTATTTTATCTCCTCCCGTAGAAGGAAGACCTTTGATCATGTATTTGACCGTGCTAGAAGAGTCTATGGGTTGTGTTCTGGGTCAACAAGATGAATCTGGGAGAAAAGAATTTGCCATTTATTATTTAAGCAAGAAATTCACTGATTGTGAGTCTCAGTACACGATGCTTGAAAAGACATGTTGTGCTCTAGCTTGGGCTGCCAAGCGCCTCCGTCAGTACATGTTGAATTGTACAACTTGGTTGATATCTAAAATGGATCCAATCAAGTATATCTTTGAAAAGCCTGCTTTAACTGGGAGGATTGCTCGTTGGCAAATGTTGTTATCAGAATATGATATCGAGTATCGAACTCAAAAGGCGATAAAAGGAAGTGTTTTGGCTGATCATTTGGCACACCAGCCAATTGATGATTATCAACCTATTCAGTTTGACTTTCCTGATGAGGATGTGATGTATCTAAAGGTTAAAGATTGTGAGGAACCATTACATGAAGAAGGACCTGAGCCTGGATCCCGTTGGGGTTTGATTTTTGATGGGGCGGTTAATGAATATGGCAGAGGTATTGGTGCAATTATTGTTACTCCTCATGGTTCTCATATTCCTTTCACTGCAAGGTTGGTTTTCAATTGCACAAATAATGCGGCTGAGTATGAAGCGTGTATTATGGGCTTGGAAGAAGCTATCGATTTAAGAATCAAGATTCTTGATGTGTATGGAGATTCAGCTTTAGTGATTAATCAGATTAAAGGGAAGTGGGAGACACGTCAACCTGATTTGATTCCTTATCGTGATTATGCAAGAAGATTGTCAACTTTCTTCAATAAAGTTGAGTTTCACCATATACCAAGAGCAGAGAATCAAATGGCAGATGCTTTAGCGACTTTATCCTCCATGATTGTGGTAAATCATTGGAATGATGTGCCAAAGATTAATGTGATGCGTCTTGATAGACCAGCTCATGTGTTTGTAGTTGAAGAGGTTGTTGATGATAAACCATGGTATTATGATATTAAATGCTTTCTTCAGAATCAAGAGTAGCCACTTGGGGCATCCAAGAAGGATAGGAAAACTTTGAGAAGATTGGCTGGTAGTTTCTTCTTGAATGATGATGTGATGTATAAGAGAAATTATGACATGATCTTGCTCAGATGCGTAGATAGACACGAAGCGGATATGTTGATGAAAGAAATCCATGAAGGATCCTTTGGCACCCACGCCAATGGGCACGCGATGGCTAAGAAGATGTTAAGGGCAGGTTACTATTGGTTGACAATGGAATCTGACTGTTGTAAATATGTGAAAAAGTGCCAGAAATGCCAGATTTATGCTGACAAGATTCATGTGCCTCCAACTCCTCTCAATGTTATCTCTTCTCCATGGCCTTTTTCAATGTGGGGCATTGATATGATTGGAATGATTGAGCCTAAAGCGTCGAACGGACACCGTTTCATATTGGTGGCTATTGACTATTTTACCAAATGGGTTGAAGCGGCATCATATGCAAATGTGACTAAGCAAGTAGTGGTCCGGTTTATCAAGAATCAAATCATCTGTCGGTATGGTATTCCGAGCAAGATCATCACTGATAATGGGTCGAATTTAAATAACAAGATGATGAAGGAATTATGCGATGAGTTTAAGATTGAGCATCATAATTCTTCTCCTTATAGACCCAAGATGAATGGGGTTGTTGAAGCTGCTAATAAGAACATTAAGAAGATTATTCAAAAGATGGTTGTTACATACAAGGATTGGCATGATATGCTTCCTTTCGCTCTGCATGGGTATCGTACATCCGTTTGCACTTCAACAGGGGCAACCCCTTTTTCTCTTGTTTATGGCGTGGAAGCAGTGCTCCCGATAGAGGTTGAAATCCCTTCCATGAGAGTTTTGATGGAAACTGAATTGTCTGAGGATGAATGCTGTCAAAGTAGATACGACCAGTTGAATCTGATTGAAGAGAAAAGAATGACGGCTTTGTGTCATGGCCAATTATATCAACAAAGAATGAAGAAAGCATTTGATAAGAAGGTTCGACCCCGTGTGTTCAGAGAAGGTGACCTCGTGCTCAAAAAGATCTCGACCTTTACTACTGATTCTAGGGGCAAGTGGACTCCTAATTATGAAGGCCCATATGTTGTTAAGAGAGCCTTTTCTGGCGGTGCATTAATTCTTACAACTATGGATGGAGAAGAGTTCACTCGTCCTGTGAATGCCGATGCAGTCAAGAAATACTTCGCCTAAAAAATAAAAGAACAGCTCGCTAAGTTGAAAACCTGAAAGGGCGGCTTAGGCAAAAATGAGCGTCTCGGTGGATTGAAAACCCGAAAGGGCGGTCCAGGCAAAAATTAGAGACAAAAACAGAAATAATCATCCCGGTAGATTGAAAACTCGAGAGGGCAATCTAGGCAAAAGTTAGGGATCATGGCAAGTAACTGCATCTGGCCAGTCTTGATCGTTTGAAGCAACATTTCCTATCAAAGGTTTTACTTCAGATATTCTCCGCTGAAGTCTCAAGCACAGTTGGAATTCAAAGTTGTTAGGGAGAATAATGGTCATTGTATTTCAATGTAGAACTTTCCATTGTACTTACCATTTTTCAAACTTTGTAATGATCCATGGAGTTACGCCATTTGCGGACTACCATTCTATCAATAGAATTTGGGCCTTTGTCCCTTTGTTTGCAATTCTTATTTTGTTTCTGTTTATAGAATTTCATTTTATTTTTGATGATGATTTTTGAAACAAATGTGAATAATTGATTTAAATTTTGAAAATTATAAAAACATTTTTCTTTGATTTGTGAAAATAAAAGAAAGAATGTCAACAGTAATCCCAAGAATGGTAGAATCTTGAAGCGAAAAGCTGTAATACCCTAATTTTTACCCCTAAGATCCCACATTTCATTTGCATATCATTCCAAAAACAAGATCATATTTTTTTGATTTTTCTTAGGTCCCTTGTTGTTTCATAATTGCTTTATGTTTGTTTCTGTTTAATAACATCTAACCAAAAGACCAAAAATATTTTTCAATTTTTTGTTTTGTAGGGAGATTCAGCGCAAAGAGACGGAGTAAAAAAAAAATCAACTTTTGTATTTCTGGGGAAGTTCAAAGGATAGCTTGAAGTGGAACAAAAAGCGGCTTCTTTTCTTGAGAAAAGAGAGGCTGGAAATGCAGAAGACTGTTTTAAAAGTATCTTTGACGTTCTGGATAGAGAACATGTTCAATTTATTTGGTCTTGAAATCAACATGATTGTTTTGCTTCTTGCTAGCTTTGCTGTGTTGAATGCCATCTCCTTGCTCTATATAGCATCACTTGCTGCTTGTGTTCTTTTACATCGGCTACTCATTAAAAAGCTATGGCCTGCTTTTGTATTTCTATTCGCTTCTATCATCACTATTGAGTACCTGGCTATCTGGATGCATCTTGCTTTTGTGCATCAACAGATTGGCGATCAAGTACCATGTTGTGACTGTTGGAGAGTATCAGATATATATTTCAGTTACTGCAAAAGGTGTTGGCTATGAATTATTGTTGATGATCCTCGTATGCTTATTAGCTATTATGGGGTTTTCATGTTTTCATGTTTCAAATTCCGGGCTGATCAAGCATCTACTCTCGCTGGATTAGAAATGTATCAGAAAATAATGTCGCAGTAGAAGTCTGCATCTGTACTGAATGATCTTTCATTTGAAACAAAAGGATATTGGGCAATTCTTGACAACTTGAGGCTTTATGGTTATTGTCACTTGTTAGATTTCGTTCTTTCATTAATTTTGATTACAGGAACTCTTGAATATGAGCATGCTACTGGTTATGTAAATCATTCTGGCAGAGATAGCATCATAAAAAATGAAGAAGACATCGAAATGAATAGTTCTTGCCTGAAAAACAAATTGAAGGATTTGTCCAATATTAGAGGACTGCATAACAATGACAGTACTATTTTGAAGGCTGATAAAAAAAAGAAAGTGTTGTCATGTTTGATCGTTCCAATTCTACCAAGGATGAAGGTTCTGAAAGGCTTAAAGTTTCTATGGATTTGTCAGTTTCTGTAAATCCTCAAAGTACTATGGCTGAACAGTTTACTACTGTTGTGTCTGATTGTCAATCATATTCACCGCACCATTTGAAGTTAGCAGACAAGGCTCATGAAGATTCTATTTTGGAAGAGGCTCTCATTGGGAAAGGGATATGTTTGCAGATGCAGAATATGGGTAGGCCTGCTTTTGATAGTTTTTCGGAGGCTATTAAGTTGGATCCTCAGAATGCTTGTGCTCTCACACATTGTGGTATTCTTTATAAAGAAGAAGGTCGGTTGATGGAGGCAGCTGAGTCATATCAAAAGATGATACGGATGGGATGCCAATTGCAAGATTTCATCAGAAACCAGTAAATGCAGGTCCTCTGAATGTTTGATAAGGTCATTTCCTCTGGTTTATGTGCAACAACTTGGCTGTTAGCCCCATAATTACATAGTTTCTCAGGTGAACCAAGGGTTATTTTTGTAAAGCTTACAGGAAACACTCAGGAGGGAATTCAAAAATATTTTGAAGCTCTAAAAGTAGATTCACACTATGCTCCAGCATATTATAACCTCGGTGTTGTCTACACTGTCCAGGGTAAGATAGATGCCGCTGCAAGTATGATCGAGAAAGCCATCATTGCAAATCCGACATACGCAGAGGCATACGATAACCTAGGAGTTCTTTATAGAGATGCTGGTGATATTGCTCTAGCAATTAATGCTTATGAGCAATGTCTCAAGATTGATCCTGATCCTACTTCCGTTCTTGCCGCTTCTCCCTCTAAGGTGTTGCAAACAGATGTTGTTCTCGACTTTGATGTGCACAAAATCTCCATCAATAGGAATGGAACAGCGATACTTCTTTTTGGTTCTGAAAGACTCTGTGTTATGTATCTCTATGGACGCACATCCAAGACGGATGTAAATTTGATTTGCAGGACCATTGCTGTTGGTTCTCAGACACATTCCCTTGGAAACAATGATATTCGTCTATTGGAAGCGTCATGGCACCCTTACAGTGATACTCATTTGGGAGTCCTTTCCTCTGACTCGGTTTTTAGGCTTTTCAATCTGGCCGTGGATCCTTTGCAACCAGAGCAAGAATACTATTTACAGCCTGCAGTTCATGGTAGATCCAGAACTGCCTCATCAATATGTCCAGTCGGTTTTTCTTTTGGGGGAGACCATTTGTGGGACAGGTTCAGTGTTTTTGTTGCATTCAGTGACGGGTCTATCTATGTAATTTGCCCTGTTGTTCCATTTGGAAGTCTATTCAAATGTGAATCTTTATTAGACATATACAATGACGCACATACATTTGGGCTAATGTCAGCCAACTCTGTGGCGGCTAGTAATTCAAAGTTGGCAATCTCCTGGCTAGAAGCAACATTTCCTGAGTTACAGAACCAAGAAAATGAAGGAGACAGCTTATCTTTGCTAAGATCTCATGCTTATTTAGTATTTGACGCATCTCTCGTCTTGCAGGGACCTTTGCAAAGAGTAGGTCAGAGTGGAAACGGAGATTCAGTTGGTCGCAGTGCTGAATGTGAGGGTCGTGCAGTTAGTTTTCTCTACAATTTAGTTAGCAAAGACTCTATCTTGGTGACTGCCTGGAGTGGGGGGCAATTACAGATAGATGCTCTAGCTGATGAGATCCAACCTGTCTGGAGTATTGGTAGTCCACCTCGTCTTCGTCTTGACTCCCATGACGAAATACTTGGCCTTGCTATGATTTGTGAGTCAACTGCCAGCAGTCCCCCAGAGAAGCTTGATCATAATAATGCCTGGTTGGGTCATCCATCCCCTCTGCTGAGACTGGCTATTGTTGATTTGGCTCTGCCACGAAGAGCAGAAAGGGGTTATAATATTTCATTGTTCATTGATACCCTTATGCCAGAGAGAATATATTCCCTTCACGATGGAGGGATTGACTCAATAGTGTTGCATTGTCTTCCATTTACAAGTCAGGCAAATGGAAAGGATGATACAATGAGGACACCTTCTGTACATCCTGTTCTAAATACATGCCAGAATGGATCCACTTCAGAGCCTTCACTTTGTGGTTTTGTGTCATTGTCTGATTCTTTTGGATATTCTTGGAGTGTGGCTGTTACTCTTTCTCAAGAATGTGTTGTGCTTGAGATGAAAACTTGGAACCTTTTGCCTCAATTAAGCATTGATATGGAGAAGAAGCACATTCAATCAGTGGGGCAATCAAATGAGAGAGATATTCAACCAATAATTAGCAAAGAACTGCTTAGTGAGCCTAAGGAGGTACTTGTTCCTTGGGCCTCTCAAAGTCTACGCTCAGTTGCAGCTGATTCAATTGAAGGCCGATCAACATTGCATCAGTATTTCAAACTATTTCATGAGACTTATGTGGAATATGCTCATAAGGTGCACCTGGAACTCAAGCATCATGCACCTCAGTTGAAGAAAATCATTAATGACCAACGTTCTCGATTAGATGAAGCAGAGCGAAAACGGCTCGAAATTGAGGTTGAGCTGAGAAAACAATTTGTCACTTATCCAAGCCATATTGCAAGCCATGTGAATATAATATCAGCTGACCCCACAAGCTATCCATGTCACTTAAATGAGCTACAAAGAGAAAAATTGCAAAACGACATGTCAAATACCAGCAAAAAATATCACGCACAAGACACCTACTTCAAAACGCAGAAAAAAATCTCACAACGGCAAATCATTTTTCACCCATTCTCATCTATAAATAGAATTCATCCCTCACTCTATTCTTCAAGCTTTTCAAGCCAAAAAATCTCTGCTGATTTTCTTCCTCAATTCCTCACTACCAGAAAAAACCTTCGTTCATTCTCTTCTCATATTTCATTCCACCAAATTAACTTCAAATCAACCTCAAACACAGATCAATTGAACCAGAGATTCATTCAGAAGAAGAAGAGAAGCAAGAAGAAGTTTGGATTGATTTCTTACCTGAGTTTGAAGGTAGATTGAGCTTCACCGTCATTTTCGATCCGTTATCTTTTGTTGTGATTCTCTGAATTGTTGGTACCATTGCGAAGAGCTCTTGATTTCGATTGCAACCGTGTTAATTTTGCATCCCGTCGCTTTGATTTGAGCTTGAATTCATAGCCATGGTGAACGGTGTCGCGTGAAGTTTTGAAGAAGAAGTTGTTCTGATACTTTGGTTTTCTATTTCTCTTTCTCCTTTTCGTTTTCTTTACTATTTTAAATATACTTTTCTTTATTCCTTTTATTTTGTTATTTCTTTTTTTTTTACTAGTTAATATTTTAAATAGTTTTTTTAAAAAAAAAGAGAGCTCTTAAAAAAATTTATTTAAAAAAAACTTTTGTTATGAGCTAATTGTTGGTTGTTTTGGATTTTAAATTTTGATAAGATCTCATCAATCTCAATGGACTTTGGGTGTCGATTTTATCCACCAAAAGAGGTGATTGATATTGATGATGATTTAATCGATTTAAGATCCAAATTGTGGTTTCTTTTCATTTTAGTTCTTCTTCTTATTTTTCTTTTGATCGATGAAATCTATGGATCATAGATTGTTAATTATCAAGGTTGATTAATCTTCATTATTTCAAAACTATGGACGAATAATCATTGAGATAATTCTCCTTACTTTGGAATAGTGATAGATTACCTTTGATTAATTAATTAAAAATCTTGATTATGATGAGATCACTACCTCTTTTCTTTTTGTGTGGCATGTTTTAGGAGAGTGATTTACATATCATTTCTCTAACATGTATTAACACTAACATTTTATTGACCGGCCTCAGATAGTCGTGGTTTCTACATAAACCCGATTACGATTGCTTAACATAGCGCTAAAGTGTCCCTTAATCGGAAAATGATCATCCGTGGCTCAAACTTACGTTTAAAAGTCCAAGTATGTTTAGTTGCTTGTCTTAACTCCAATACCTATGAAAATCATTGTTAGGAGGCTTTGATTCTATCAATCCTCTAATGAATTTTCATTAATCTTGGTCTAAGTGCAAGAATTAATCATCATTGATCATATGTTCTAACTACTAACCTCTAATTCACTAACAATATCCTTGTTTAATTTTGTTTATATTCTCTTCTTACTCTTTATTTTTTACTTTTATGCTTCCATTTTATCATTTCATACCATATCTTTGTTTATGTTTATGTCATTTTTCTTTTGTCCACTTGGACCATACTTTGTTCAAAACACTAATAAAAGGATAAAACATCTAAAAATTTGGTGCTATTAATTTTGTGGTTATACTCTTGGACCATTCTTAGACCTTGGACTTCATGGACATTTTGGACTTAGGATTAGGACTTTCTTCCCTATGCTTGGAGAATTTTGAATCTTAGCCTTTATTTGGCTCGATCATTGGCTTATGCTTTAAATCGGATGAAATTCTTTTTGCTTGCTTTGGAGTGTGCTACAAGTCGGTTAGATCTTTCTTATCTCTAGCTCTTATTTTGTTTTTTAGGATAGTCACTTCATCTCCTCCCCTTCTTAAATTTTCAAAACTTTCTCCCTCTTTCAAAACCTTCTTGGTTTCAAACTTCAAAACCGCTTTCGCAATAAAACTTTGACTTTCGTCAAGTGATTTTTAAACTTTGTTTGTTTTTCTTAATAAAAGTCAATCAATGTTAATCATGTTTTGACCAATTTCAAAAGACATAAAAAATACAAAAACTCATCAACTCTTTTTGTGCCTTTATGCACTTTTCACTTTAAAACTTTTCATAAAGTTTAGACATGATTCATTTCTATAGTTGAGATGTAAATCTCCTATTCCCCATATTATTAAGACTTTGACATTTTCCACGTTGATGTTGAGTGATAGTCTTGTTGATAATCCAAGCAAATCCTCCATCTTTATGTGACGCAAATGTTGTCTTAATACTCGTGGGTGGATAGTCGCAGTTTTCTCCTTGAAATGACGACTTGTTTGAACATCTAAAATCAATCAAAACCAACAAAATTTTGTCATTTGTACCACGAACTACGGGGTTTTGATTCCATATTGCACTTTATGGGTACGTAGGCATGAGACGATAAGTCTCTCCAAACACAAAAATATAAAAAAATATTCTCTTCTCATCTCCCCAATCTCTTTTCAAACAAACCATTTTCAAACCAAAAAGCGTAAATATTTCAAAGGGCTCCTATAGAGTACTATAGACGTTTTGGGTGCTAACACCTTCCCATTGCGTAACCAACCCCCTTACCCCGATCTCTGTCTCGTGTTCTTATTTTAGAACTCTTTGGTTTTGTTCGCTCTTTTTCCTTTCCTTTATTTGGATAAAATAAAAGTGCGGTGGCGACTCTTGTTTTCTTTGAGTTAAGTTAGTCAATAACTTACACTCACGATTTTTACCGCTACAGAAAAGTGGCGACTCTGCTGGGGACTCCAACGGTTCCTAGTGGGTTTCGCCTACTTTGATTTATTTCTCGCTTTCTGTTTGACTTGCTTGTTATTGTTTGTTCTGTTTAGGTGCCTGGTAATTTGTGTGGTGAGATAAGTCCTAACCCGGACTTGAGTGCACTTATGATAGGAGGGTGGTATAGTCTTGTTGGCTTACGTGGAGTAGTCCTTACTAAGCTGACTTGAGATCCCCCGCTCGGTGGAGGCCCCTTTGGAAATTACTGATGTCTTACGAGTAGTCGTAATTGATATTACTTTTTCCGACTGGGAGCCTGAGAAGCTGAGGACCTTAGAACCCTTTAACCCATCTTGGCCTTATTAGGACGTGGTGCGGTGGCTGTTCAGGTGTAGACTTGAATTGGTCGTTACGCGATACCACACTCAGATGAGTTTCTCTTGAGAATATTGTTGGCCGACGAGTAGTCGTTTAAGCCGATAATATCCAAAAGATGGAATTATGATTCTGGGAACTTTTTAGAACCTTGTTCTGCAGGTGATGATATAACCATAGTACATACCATTGTGGGTTGGTTGATTCTTACCTTTGGCTCCATGCTCGTGCCGAACCTTTGAACCTGTGTGCTTTGTATGTCTTGTTTGTGGGTGTTGCATCTTGCACTCATGCATTCATGAGCATTGTGTTTCAGCTGGTTTTTTAAGGATCTCAGAGATTTTTCTTTTGCAAACATCGCAGATATTGTTGATTATGGATATTGGAAGGAGAAACACTCAGAAGTACGGTTTTCGGACTCCTGATCTTACAGAGTTGAGAAAGCTAGTGTCCTTGGTAGATGATCGTTCAGGTTTCTTATCTCGTTATGGGAGACTTTTATTTGTTCTTTCTACCAATATTGAAGACGGAATTCTGAATACCCTTATGCAGTTCTATGATCCTATTTACCGATGCTTCACATTTCCCGATTATCAGCTCATGCCGACCTTGGAAGAATATGCTTATTTGTTGGGTGTACCGGTTTCTGATAAGGTCCCGTATACTGGTTTGGAGGAAGCTCTTAAACCTCAAGATATCGCTGAAGCTACCCATTTGACGAAGTCGGATATTGATGCAAATCTAAAGACTAAGGGAGGCCTCAAGGGTTTGACTGCTAAGTTCTTGATTGAGAAGGCTACTTTATTTGCTGACATTGGTCGCACATTGGCGTTTGAGGCTATATTGGCTTTACTCATCTATGGACTAGTCTTGTTTCCTAATATTGATAATTTTGTGGACATTAATGCTATTAGGATTTTCTCGATTGGGAACCCTGTTCCAACTTTGCTTGGTGATACTTATTTTTCCATCCATAGTAGGACTTCTAAGGGAAACGGTACCATTGTTTGCTGTCTACCTCTGCTGTATAATTGGTTCGTTTCACACTTACCTCAGACATCTGCTTTTAGGAAAAACAAGGATTGTTTAAGGTGGTCTCAAAGGATTATGTCTCTTACGCATACTGATATCACTTGGTCTTCTTCGGTTTACGATAATGTCCGGATTATTGATAGTTGTGGAGAATTCGCTAATGTTCCTCTTCTTGGAATACAAGGCGGAATTAACTACAACCCGAGTCTAGCTCGTCGCCAGCTGGGTTACATGCTGAAGGATAGGCCTAAGAATATTTTATTAGAGGGTTTATTCTTTCAAGGAGGGGATGATTCTCTTGGTTTGAGAAGAAGAATGGCTCATGCCTGGACTAAGATTCACAGGTTGGGTAGAGGGGAGCTTGGAAGACAAGTTTGCATTGCTTTGGAACCTTACACGCTTTGGTTGAAGAAGAGGGCTATGGAGCTTAAGATGCCTTACCCTATTGAGAAACCTCTGACTACTGTGATCTCTACGCCACTCCCTACGGCAATCCCTGTTTCTTCTGATGATGTGAAGACACTTCAAGGTGCTTTGGCTAAGATGAAGGAAGAGAAAGAGATGTGGGAAAGTAAGTTTCAAGCTTCTGACAAAGAGAAGATGGAATTGCAAAAACAGATGAAGGAGAAAGATGACTTGATAGAGTTACTTGAGCGGTGTGCTGTGAAGAGGCATGCAGAGGATTTATTTTCCTCTACTACTCCATCAGCACATCCTCCTACTTCTGGTGCTTGGAAGGGTATTGTGGATCAGCTTGTGCTAGAGAAGATCACCATGAAGCACAAATATGAGAAAGAGATTAAGAGACTCCGAAGGAAGTATCAGCTTGGATCGTCATCAGATGTTCCTTAGGACCTAGCTTTTTCTTATTTTGATATTATTATATTTTGTACTTCCAAGTGTAACTCTTTCCAATATTCAATGAAATGAGATGTTTATCAGTATTTCAAGAAGTGTTATTTTTCTTTATGATGTTTGTAATTGCTTTATATTTTAAAGATCCTTGAAAACTGGTTGAAACACCTGCATTTTGCATTTGCATTCGCATCATCGTGCATTGTGTGTTGCCTTTTCCAGATGTCTTATTTGTTTCTTTTGGCCTTCCTTCAGTCAAGCTGTCGCATCACTACAACACTCGGGCTAGCTCTAAGAAAAAGATGGATCAGTTGCAACAAGAAAACCGCGAGCTCCGTGAAGAGGTATCAACTCTGAAAGATGGTTTGGAGAGACTGACTGCCGCGATGGAAGCTCTGGTGGCTGCTCAGAATCAACCACCACTACCTCCTCCTTCTCCTGTCCAAGGAACTGTGATTTCTGAAATCGGATCAACGCCCATTTCTGTGGCCCCGATTAATGCTTCTCAATATCAGATGCCTGTTGGTTTCCCTTGGGGCATGCCTAACAATTATGTGCCAGAGGGATATCGACCTCCTGTTCCCGAAGGTTCTAGACTCCCTACTGTCATGGCTGTGCCACCTCCTGTGGTTAATGTTGTTCCTAATGCTGAAGTTCCGGTTGTTCCTACTGTCATACCTGTGCCACCGCCTGTAACTCACGCTATGCCTTATACTGAAGAACAAATTTTCCATACTGCTCCGAGCGAGAGTTTGGATGTTATGGATCGAATAGATGACTTTCAAGATCAGTTTGCTGAAATGCAAAGAGAAATCAGGGCTTTAAGGGGAAAGGAGTTATTTGGAAAGAATGCTCATGAGCTTTGCCTTGTTCCAAATGTGAAGATTCCCGCTAAGTTCAAGGTTCCGGATTTTGAAAAATACAAAGGGAATACTTGTCCGCAAAGTCATTTGATTATGTATGCTAGAAAGATGTCTACCTATACTGACAACCATCAGTTGTTGATCCACTATTTTCAAGATAGTCTTACTGGTGCTGCGCTGAAATGGTATATGGGACTCGATAGTACACAAATCAAGACATTCAATGATCTTTGTGAAGCTTTTGTTCGTCAGTATAAGTATAATCTCGATATGGCGCCAGACCGTGATCAGCTTCGCGCAATGTCTCAAAAAGAGAAAGAAACTTTTAAAGAATATGCGCAAAGATGGCGTGAGATTGCAGCTCAGATAAGCCCTCCGCTTGAAGAGAAAGAAATGACCAAGATTTTTCTGAAGACTCTGGATTCATTTTACTATGAAAGGATGGTTGCGAGCGCTCCTAGTGATTTCACAGAAATGGTTAATATGGGGATGAGATTAGAGGAAGCTGTCCGTGAGGGACGTCTGATAAAAGAAGGAAATTCTGGAAGTACAAAAAAGCCTGGTGTTGGGTTCCCTAAGAAAAAAGAGGGAGAAACTAATGCTATATCTCAGGAAAGGTCTAGAAGACGCAGAGTTGTGAACAACAATGGTAGTCGTCGTCAGCAACAAGTAGCATCTGTTATGCCTGTTGTCAGTAACACCCCTACCGCTCAAGCTACTGCAAGTTATCAACCACGTTTCCAAGAGAAGACAACTCAACAAGGTCGTACACAGAGGAAAACACAATTTGATCCCATTCCAATGACGTATACTGAGCTCTTTCCGGCTTTAATAAAGAATAATTTGGTTCAACCTCGTGATCCGCCGGCTGTTCCAACTGAAATTCCATGGTGGTATAAGCCAGATGCTCATTGCGCATTTCATCAAGGTGCCCCTGGACACGATATCGAAAATTGCTATCCTCTGAAGCATGAAGTTGCAAAGCTCGTAAAAAGCGGTATTCTGTCTTTTGAAGATACCAACCCTAATGTGCAATCAAATCCGTTTCCTAAACATGGTAATGCAACTGTTAATATGGTATATGGTTGTCCTGGTACATACCGTATTTTCGACATTCGCTGGATTCGGAGATCGCTTGTTGAAATGCATGCTACTTTGAGTGAGTTCCATGATATTGAGCATGATTATGCCGCCTGTTGTATTTGTTCTGTGAACCCTCGAGGGTGTGTGATTGTGAAAAGGGACTTACAAAAGATGATGGATGAGAATTTGATTCAGGTTACTGCAAACAGAAATGAAGTGGAGAACGAGGTGAATGTCATAGTCCCACGTTTCAATATTCCTGAGCGGGTTGTAATTTCTTACAATAGTCAGAAATCTGCTGTGACGCCTTTGGTTATCCGTTTGCCTGGCCCGACACCGTATGAATCCGATAAAGCTGTTCCCTACAAATACAATGCTACTATGTTGGAGGATGGAAAAGAGGTTCCCATTCCTTCTCTTCCCTCAGTTGTGACTATTGCTGATGTCGGACGTGTAACCAGAAGTGGTCGAGTATTTGCTAATGAGCCTTCAAAGACAAGTGAAGATACTGGGAGTAAGCAAATTCAGTTGAAGACTTCTGTAGAGTCTGGTCAATCAAGTGATGTAAATCAGAAGTCAGATAATGATGAGGTATTGAAATTGATCAAGAAGAGTGAATATAATGTGGTGGATCAATTGTTACATACACCGTCAAAAATATCTGTTCTATCTCTGTTAATGAGCTCTGAGGCTCATCGTGAATCGTTGCAAAAAATATTGGAACAAGCTTATGTAGATCATGATGTGACTGTTAATCAGTTTGATAGCATTGTTGCCAATATCACTGCGTGTAATAATCTGAGTTTTTGTGATGAAGAGTTGACCGATCATGGAAGAAATCATAATTTGGCTCTCCATATTTCCATGAATTGTCAGGAAGACGCTCTATCCAATGTGCTGGTTGATACTGGGTCATCGTTGAATGTGATGCCAAAATCTACTTTGTCCAGATTATCTTATCAAGGTACTCCTATGAGGTTCAGTGGGGTCATTGTGAAAGCCTTTGATGGATCGAGGAAAACCGTGATTGGAGAGGTTGATCTCCCTATCAAGATTGGTCCATGTTTTTTCCAGATCACTTTTCAAGTCATGGATATTCGTCCTGCTTACAGTTGTCTTCTAGGACGCCCATGGATCCATGAAGCTGGAGCTGTTACTTCGACACTGCATCAAAAGTTAAAATTCGTGCAGAATGGTAAGCTTGTCGTTGTTGGTGGAGAACAAGCTATGTTGGTAAGCAGTTTGTCGTCTTTTTCTTATATCGATGCGGAAGAGGATATTGGAACTCCGTTTCAGGCTCTTTCTGTGGTTGATAAAGCTGTTAAGAAGGATGGGGTGTCCATGTCTTCTTTAAAAGATGCACAACGTGCAGTGGATAATGGCCAAGCTGATGGATGGGGCCAAATCATTGAAGTTGCTGAGAAAAAAGATAGAGCTGGTTTGGGTTTTACATCTGGTTCAACCCAAAAAGAGCTGAAGAGTATTCATGAAGTCTTTCGAAGTGCTGGGTTCATCCATTGCAAAGATCATTCTACAGCTGCAATTCTCGAAGATGACCAAGAGGAAGAAATGCCCAACTTTGTGACACGTGGATTGATATGCCAGAATTGGATCGCTGTTGATGTTCCTACTGTTGTTCATGTTTCAAAGTAATTTGTTTTTGTTTCTTTCAAAAATCCTTTCACTCTGCCCAAGGTGAAAGTGAATTTGTGAGGGCTTTGTTTCAACTTTTATCATCATCAATAAAATGTTTTTCTGTTTATCCCTATGTTGTTTTCCTTTTTTGCTTTACTTCTGAAAAATGGTAACATAAAAAACCGAAAAAGTATAATAATGTTATAATCACTCTTATCTGCATAATATTTTCATTTTTTTGTTCATATTCTAAAATCAAACATAAAATCATTGTGCAGATTGATTGTTAAACCCATTGGAAACAATGACCATATGCCCCCTCCCAACTTTGAGTTCCCTGTGTTTGAAGCGGAAGAGGAGGATATTGAAGAAATTCCTGATGAGATTTCTCGATTGCTTGAGCACGAGGAGAAGGCCATTCAGCCTCATGAAGAGCCGGTGGAATTGGTTAATCTGGGTTCCGATGATGACAAGAAAGAAGTCAAGATTGGGGCACTGCTTCAGTCAGATGTTAAGAAGAGGATGGTAGAGCTTCTTAGAGAATATGTTGACGTGTTTGCTTGGTCCTATCAAGACATGCCTGGTCTTGATACCGGTATTGTGGAGCACCATTTGCCATTAAAGCCTGAATGTTCACCCGTGAAGCAGAAATTGAGAAGAACTCATCCTGACATGGCAGTGAAGATTAAAGAAGAGGTTCAAAAGCAGATTGATGCTGGTTTTCTTGTGACCGTAGAATATCCTCAATGGGTGGCCAATATCGTGCCTGTTCCAAAGAAAGACGGAAAAGTCCGAATGTGTGTTGACTATAGAGATTTGAATAAAGCAAGTCCAAAAGATGATTTTCCACTACCACACATTGATTTGTTGGTAGATAATACTGCTAAGTTCAATATCTTTTCATTTATGGATGGATTTTCCGGTTATAATCAAATAAAGATGGCACCTGAGGATATGGAAAAAACAACATTCATTACACCCTGGGGAACATTCTGTTACAGAGTGATGCCCTTCGGTTTAAAAAATGATGGTGCAACGTACCAGAGAGCTATGACCACCCTGTTCCATGATATGATGCATAAAGAAATTGAGGTCTATGTGGATGATATGATTTGTAAGTCGAAGACTGAAGAAGATCATATTAAAAATTTATTGAAGTTGTTTCAACGTTTGAGAAAGTTTAAGCTCCGTCTGAATCCTAATAAATGCACTTTTGGTGTTCGTTCTGGAAAATTGTTAGGCTTTATTGTCAGTCAGAAAGGCATTGAAGTTGATCCTGGTAAAGTTAAAGCTATCCAGGAGATGCCTGCACCCAGAACAGAAAAACAAGTAAGAGGATTCTTGGGACGTTTGAACTATATCTCTCGATTTATATCCAATATGACTGCCACATGTGCACCGATTTTCAAACTTCTCCGCAAAGATCAGGGTTGTGTCTGGACAGAAGATTGTCAGAAAGCTTTCGAAAGAATTAAAGAGTATCTGCTTAAACCTCCTATTTTGTCTCCTCCCGTAGAAGGAAGACCTTTGATCATGTATTTGACCGTGCTAGAAGAGTCTATGGGTTGTGTTCTGGGTCAACAAGATGAATCTGGGAGAAAAGAATTTGCCATTTATTATTTAAGCAAGAAATTCACTGATTGTGAGTCTCGGTACACGATGCTTGAAAAGACATGTTGTGCTCTAGCTTGGGCTGCCAAGCGCCTCCGTCAGTATATGTTGAATTGTACAACTTGGTTGATATCTAAAATGGATCCAATCAAGTATATCTTTGAAAAGCCTGCTTTAACTGGGAGGATTGCTCGTTGGCAAATGTTGTTATCAGAATATGATATCGAGTATCGAACTCAAAAGGCGATAAAAGGAAGTGTTTTGGCTGATCATTTGGCACACCAGTCAATTGATGATTATCAACCTATTCAGTTTGACTTTCCTGATGAGGATGTGATGTATCTAAAGGTTAAAGATTGTGAGGAACCATTACATGAAGAAGGACCTGAGCCTGGATCCCGTTGGGGTTTGATTTTTGATGGGGCGGTTAATGAATATGGCAGAGGTATTGGTGCAATAATTGTTACCCCTCATGGTTCTCATATTCCTTTCACTGCAAGGTTGGTTTTCAATTGCACAAATAATGCGGCTGAGTATGAAGCGTGTATTATGGGCTTGGAAGAAGCTATCGATTTAAGAATCAAGATTCTTGATGTGTATGGAGATTCAGCTTTAGTGATTAATCAGATTAAAGGGAAGTGGGAGACACGTCAACCTGATTTGATTCCTTATCGTGATTATGCAAGAAGGTTGTCAACTTTCTTCAATAAAGTTGAGTTTCACCACATACCAAGAGCAGAGAATCAAATGGCAGATGCTTTAGCGACTTTATCCTCCATGATTGTGGTAAATCATTGGAATGATGTGCCAAAGATTGATGTGATGCGTCTTGATAGACCAGCTCATGTGTTTGTAGTTGAAGAAGTTGTTGATGATAAACCATGGTATTATGATATTAAATGCTTTCTTCAGAATCAAGAGTACCCACTTGGGGCATCCAAGAAGGATAGGAAAACTTTGAGAAGATTGGCTGGTAGTTTCTTCTTGAATGATGATGTGATGTATAAGAGAAATTATGACATGATCTTGCTCAGATGCGTGGATAGACACGAAGCAGATATGTTGATGAAAGAAATCCATGAAGGATCCTTTGGCACCCATGCCAATGGACACGCGATGGCTAAGAAGATGTTAAGGGCAGGTTACTATTGGCTGACAATGGAATCTGACTGTTGTAAATATGTGAAAAAGTGCCATAAATGCCAGATTTATGCTGACAAGATTCATGTGCCTCCAACTCCTCTCAATGTTATCTCTTCTCCATGGCCTTTTTCAATGTGGGGCATTGATATGATTGGAATGATTGAGCCTAAAGCGTCAAACGGACACCGTTTCATATTGGTGGCTATTGACTATTTTACCAAATGGGTTGAAGCTGCATCATATGCAAATGTGACTAAGCAAGTAGTGGTCCGGTTTATCAAGAATCAAATCATTTGTCGGTATGGTGTTCCGAGCAAAATCATCACTGATAATGGGTCGAATTTAAATAACAAGATGATGAAGGAATTATGTGATGAGTTTAAGATTGAGCATCATAATTCTTCTCCTTATAGACCCAAGATGAATGGGGCTGTTGAAGCTGCTAATAAGAATATTAAGAAGATTATTCAAAAGATGGTTGTTACATACAAGGATTGGCATGATATGCTTCCTTTTGCTCTGCATGGGTATCGTACATCCGTTCGCACTTCAACAGGGGCAACCCCTTTTTCTCTTGTTTATGGCATGGAAGCAGTGCTCCCGATAGAGGTTGAAATCCCTTCTATGAGAGTTTTGATGGAAACTGAATTGGCTGAGGCTGAATGGTGTCAAAGTAGATACGACCAGTTGAATCTGATTGAAGAGAAAAGAATGACGGCTTTGTGTCATGGCCAATTATATCAACAAAGAATGAAGAAAGCATTTGATAAGAAGGTTCGACCCCGTGTGTTCAGAGAAGGCGACCTCGTGCTCAAAAAGATCTCGACTTTTACTACTGATTCTAGGGGCAAGTGGACTCCTAATTATGAAGGCCCATATGTTGTTAAGAGAGCCTTCTCTGGCGGTGCATTAATTCTTACAACTATGGATGGAGAAGAGTTCACTCGTCCTGTGAATGCCGATGCAGTCAAGAAATACTTCGCCTAAAAAGTAAAAGAACAGCTCGCTAAGTTGAAAACCTGAAAGGGCGGCTTAGGCAAAAATGAGCGTCTCGGTGGATTGAAAACCCGAAAGGGCGGTCCAGGCAAAAATTAGAGACAAAACAGAAATAATCATCCCGGTAGATTGAAAACCCGAAAGGGCAATCTAGGCAAAAGTTAGGGATCATGGCAAGTAACTGCATCTGGCCAGTCTTGATCGTTTGAAGCAACATTTCCTATCAAAGGTTTTACTTCAAATATTCTCCGCTGAAGTCTCAAGCACAGTTGGAATTCAAAGTTGTTAGGGAGAATAATGGTCATTGTATTCCAATGTAGAACTTTCCATTGTACTTACCATTTTTCAAACTTTGTAATGATCCATGGAGTTACGCCATTTGCGGACTACCATTCTATCAATATAATTTGGGCCTTTGTCCCTTTGTTTGCAATTCTTATTTTGTTTCTGTTTATAAAATTTCATTTTATTTTTGATGATGATTTTTGAAACAAATGAGAATAATTGATTTAAATTTTGAAAATTATAAAAACATTTTTCTTTGATTTGTGAAAATAAAAGAAAGAATGTCAACAGTAATCCCAAAAATGGTAGAATCTTGAAGCGAGAAGCGTAAGTGTTCTCTTCAGCAGGGTTCTTTCTTGCCTCTCTGATAGAATTTATTAGCAGCTCCCCAGTAGAGTTGTGTTGATGTTTCCCCATTTGAGCTATATTGAGGTCTCTTCAGTAGAGTTTGCTGATATTCCCTTAGCAGAGTTTTGTGTCTTTGGATAAACCAGATGAGTGTTGAACGGTTTTCCACAGCAAAGTCTTGATTCAAATGATCGGACAGTTGAGAAATTTGAAGACCACTTCTCCTTGATGTTTTTGCCCAAGCGGAGATTTGTCTTTGATGATTCCTAGCGGAGGTTATGCACATTTGCTTTGGATTATTCCTCAAGTAGAGAACAAGGTTGAGAAGTGTTGATATAGCAGTCACCTGTCGGGTTTTCTCTCACCTTGTGATTGGGTGTTGATTTAAAATCCCCCACAGTTTGACTTTTTGCTATGATGTTAACTTCTTATTCCCCTAGCAAGGTTGGAAGATTTGTGTTGCTACGTTTTTCTCCAACAGTTTTTTTTTCTCAAAGCGGAGTTCATCTTGTTGTTCCCTCTTTTTGAATTATTAATGGTTGAAGATTGATCTTTGGGGTCTTTTCCCCAAGCAATATCTCCATTTATTCAGCGAGATTTAAGCCTTGTGGTAGGATTTATTTTCCTTTGATGGCTCTTGTGTATCTCTTGCAGATTTTCTGTTGCTGATCCCCAGCACGATCTCCAATGATATCTCTAACTTGCAGAGATTATCCGAGTATTTCAGTGGTGTTGTGGTGTTTTGTTCACCCTCTGTTTGCCTTTTTTGTCTGATTTATCAGCATATTCATACTCATTGCATGCGCATTCATTTTGGTTGAGCATAGCATGTCTTTGTTGCATTGTGCACCCTGCATTTTTTGTTGGTATTTCCCTTTTCCCGATGTTGTTATCTCGCAGAATACGTGTGTCCTCTCTTCATTAGAGTGTCGACCCCTAAGCAGAAAATACCTATCATTTTTAATTCCCCACTGAGTTTATGCTTCGTGGAAGATGTTTTGTTTAGCTTTCATCCCCAGCTTTTATCTGGATGGAATGGTTCCCCAGTTGAGTTATTTCCTCATTGGGTCGAGTCTTGTTTGACCGTTTCTTTCCAGTTTGTTCCTGGATTGAACTTTGGTCTCTTGCAGCAGTTACTTTAGTTTTCCCTGGGCTGTGGAACCGGGAAGTCGAGAAGGTGGTTTTGAGGATTTATTTTCCTCAGCAGAATCTGTTATTGATCCCCATCAGAAGATGAAGATTTGATTTTCCCAGTAGTGTTTTGATAACACTCTCTTGGTAATTACTTATGCAATTTCAGGTGGAAGCCTCTTTATTTGAGCAGCTTGTGTAATCTCCAGAAATTTACCTTCGCAATAAATAACATTTCTCTAATTCATCCTCAACAGAGAAGTTTATTGTGAAATGATGGATCTTTATCCGACCAGCTTTTCTGTTCAATTGGAATTTCTGTGAAATAACTCCCGATGAGAATTCTATTGCATGGTTCAACCTGCTCGTATCTCTTTTAAAGATCCCCGACAGAGTTGTTAATATCTTTTTCCAACAAATGGTTGTCTCTTTATTTGAGAAGTTTGTTGTGTGTTTGGAGCTGCTCAGTAACAAGTAGCTGATGATATATCTCTTTCTCCTACCCAGTGACAGGTAGTCGAGTATGTTCGTCCTACCCAGTGTCAGGTAGTTGACCTTTATTTTCTTCTCCTACCCAGTGACAGGTAGTCGAATCCTTCCTACCCAGTAACAGGTAGTCGACATGTTGTTTACCCTATCCAGTAACCGATAGTTGGTAACCTCTTTCATTCAAGTTTATTATTCTCGCTAAACTACTCAGTAACCAGTAGTTGGCGTTGCTTCTTTTCCTACCCAGTAACAGGTAGTTGATTATATCTCAACAAGTGGATTACTTTTTACCCAGTAACTGGTAATAAGTAATACATTTCTTTGTTCTCTACCCAGTAACTGGTAGATAACAATTCTCTTGTGTTTTTGCACTTATTTTCTACTCAGTAACCGGTAGAAAGTATTTTACCTATTCTCTTCGGTTCGAATATCTTCGCCCAGTAACTGGCAGTTGGTATCTCTTTCCCCATTTATTCGTTTCCTTTCCCTTATCGGAATAGGATCTTGCTCTTTTGTTTTCTCATGTGGAGTCTCTCTTTTTCTCCCGAGCTTTTGTTTGTCTCTTGTGGCATTATTTCACCACAAAAGTCTTATGTTCGCATATCATTAGCATGATCATATCATTTTGTGGTCTCTTAGGGCTAAAAATTGGGTTAATTGTTATATTTAAGTCTCTTCTATCTAGTCGAGACAAAGATGTCAATCTTCATATCTCCGGATAGAAGAATCTTAAATAGGGGCAGCTGTAATACCCTAATTTTTACCCCTAAGATCCCACATTTCATTTGCATATCATTCCAAAAACAAGATCATATTTTTTTGATTTTTCTTAGGTCCCTTGTTGTTTCATAATTGCTTTATGTTTGTTTCTGTTTAATAACATCTAACCAAAAGACCAAAAATATTTTTCAATTTTTTGTTTTGTAGGGAGATTCAGCGCAAAGAGACGGAGTAAAAAAAAAATCAACTTTTGTATTTCTGGGGAAGTTCAAAGGATAGCTTGAAGTGGAACAAAAAGCGGCTTCTTTTCTTGAGAAAAGAGAGGCTGGAAATGCAGAAGACTGTTTTAAAAGTATCTTTGACGTTCTGGATAGAGAACATGTTCAATTTATTTGGTCTTGAAATCAACATGATTGTTTTGCTTCTTGCTAGCTTTGCTGTGTTGAATGCCATCTCCTTGCTCTATATAGCATCACTTGCTGCTTGTGTTCTTTTACATCGGCTACTCATTAAAAAGCTATGGCCTGCTTTTGTATTTCTATTCGCTTCTATCATCACTATTGAGTACCTGGCTATCTGGATGCATCTTGCTTTTGTGCATCAACAGATTGGCGATCAAGTACCATGTTGTGACTGTTGGAGAGTATCAGATATATATTTCAGTTACTGCAAAAGGTGTTGGCTATGAATTATTGTTGATGATCCTCGTATGCTTATTAGCTATTATGGGGTTTTCATGTTTTCATGTTTCAAATTCCGGGCTGATCAAGCATCTACTCTCGCTGGATTAGAAATGTATCAGAAAATAATGTCGCAGTAGAAGTCTGCATCTGTACTGAATGATCTTTCATTTGAAACAAAAGGATATTGGGCAATTCTTGACAACTTGAGGCTTTATGGTTATTGTCACTTGTTAGATTTCGTTCTTTCATTAATTTTGATTACAGGAACTCTTGAATATGAGCATGCTACTGGTTATGTAAATCATTCTGGCAGAGATAGCATCATAAAAAATGAAGAAGACATCGAAATGAATAGTTCTTGCCTGAAAAACAAATTGAAGGATTTGTCCAATATTAGAGGACTGCATAACAATGACAGTACTATTTTGAAGGCTGATAAAAAAAAGAAAGTGTTGTCATGTTTGATCGTTCCAATTCTACCAAGGATGAAGGTTCTGAAAGGCTTAAAGTTTCTATGGATTTGTCAGTTTCTGTAAATCCTCAAAGTACTATGGCTGAACAGTTTACTACTGTTGTGTCTGATTGTCAATCATATTCACCGCACCATTTGAAGTTAGCAGACAAGGCTCATGAAGATTCTATTTTGGAAGAGGCTCTCATTGGGAAAGGGATATGTTTGCAGATGCAGAATATGGGTAGGCCTGCTTTTGATAGTTTTTCGGAGGCTATTAAGTTGGATCCTCAGAATGCTTGTGCTCTCACACATTGTGGTATTCTTTATAAAGAAGAAGGTCGGTTGATGGAGGCAGCTGAGTCATATCAAAAGATGATACGGATGGGATGCCAATTGCAAGATTTCATCAGAAACCAGTAAATGCAGGTCCTCTGAATGTTTGATAAGGTCATTTCCTCTGGTTTATGTGCAACAACTTGGCTGTTAGCCCCATAATTACATAGTTTCTCAGGTGAACCAAGGGTTATTTTTGTAAAGCTTACAGGAAACACTCAGGAGGGAATTCAAAAATATTTTGAAGCTCTAAAAGTAGATTCACACTATGCTCCAGCATATTATAACCTCGGTGTTGTCTACACTGTCCAGGGTAAGATAGATGCCGCTGCAAGTATGATCGAGAAAGCCATCATTGCAAATCCGACATACGCAGAGGCATACGATAACCTAGGAGTTCTTTATAGAGATGCTGGTGATATTGCTCTAGCAATTAATGCTTATGAGCAATGTCTCAAGATTGATCCTGATCCTACTTCCGTTCTTGCCGCTTCTCCCTCTAAGGTGTTGCAAACAGATGTTGTTCTCGACTTTGATGTGCACAAAATCTCCATCAATAGGAATGGAACAGCGATACTTCTTTTTGGTTCTGAAAGACTCTGTGTTATGTATCTCTATGGACGCACATCCAAGACGGATGTAAATTTGATTTGCAGGACCATTGCTGTTGGTTCTCAGACACATTCCCTTGGAAACAATGATATTCGTCTATTGGAAGCGTCATGGCACCCTTACAGTGATACTCATTTGGGAGTCCTTTCCTCTGACTCGGTTTTTAGGCTTTTCAATCTGGCCGTGGATCCTTTGCAACCAGAGCAAGAATACTATTTACAGCCTGCAGTTCATGGTAGATCCAGAACTGCCTCATCAATATGTCCAGTCGGTTTTTCTTTTGGGGGAGACCATTTGTGGGACAGGTTCAGTGTTTTTGTTGCATTCAGTGACGGGTCTATCTATGTAATTTACCCTGTTGTTCCATTTGGAAGTCTATTCAAATGTGAATCTTTATTAGACATATACAATGACGCACATACATTTGGGCTAATGTCAGCCAACTCTGTGGCGGCTAGTAATTCAAAGTTGGCAATCTCCTGGCTAGAAGCAACATTTCCTGAGTTACAGAACCAAGAAAATGAAGGAGACAGCTTATCTTTGCTAAGATCTCATGCTTATTTAGTATTTGACGCATCTCTCGTCTTGCAGGGACCTTTGCAAAGAGTAGGTCAGAGTGGAAACGGAGATTCAGTTGGTCGCAGTGCTGAATGTGAGGGTCGTGCAGTTAGTTTTCTCTACAATTTAGTTAGCAAAGACTCTATCTTGGTGACTGCCTGGAGTGGGGGGCAATTACATATAGATGCTCTAGCTGATGAGATCCAACCTGTCTGGAGTATTGGTAGTCCACCTCGTCTTCGTCTTGACTCCCATGACGAAATACTTGGCCTTGCTATGATTTGTGAGTCAACTGCCAGCAGTCCCCCAGAGAAGCTTGATCATAATAATGCCTGGTTGGGTCATCCATCCCCTCTGCTGAGACTGGCTATTGTTGATTTGGCTCTGCCACGAAGAGCAGAAAGGGGTTATAATATTTCATTGTTCATTGATACCCTTATGCCAGAGAGAATATATTCCCTTCACGATGGAGGGATTGACTCAATAGTGTTGCATTGTCTTCCATTTACAAGTCAGGCAAATGGAAAGGATGATACAATGAGGACACCTTCTGTACATCCTGTTCTAAATACATGCCAGAATGGATCCACTTCAGAGCCTTCACTTTGTGGTTTTGTGTCATTGTCTGATTCTTTTGGATATTCTTGGAGTGTGGCTGTTACTCTTTCTCAAGAATGTGTTGTGCTTGAGATGAAAACTTGGAACCTTTTGCCTCAATTAAGCATTGATATGGAGAAGAAGCACATTCAATCAGTGGGGCAATCAAATGAGAGAGATATTCAACCAATAATTAGCAAAGAACTGCTTAGTGAGCCTAAGGAGGTACTTGTTCCTTGGGCCTCTCAAAGTCTACGCTCAGTTGCAGCTGATTCAATTGAAGGCCGATCAACATTGCATCAGTATTTCAAACTATTTCATGAGACTTATGTGGAATATGCTCATAAGGTGCACCTGGAACTCAAGCATCATGCACCTCAGTTGAAGAAAATCATTAATGACCAACGTTCTCGATTAGATGAAGCAGAGCGAAAACGGCTCGAAATTGAGGTTGAGCTGAGAAAACAATTTGTCACTTATCCAAGCCATATTGCAAGCCATGTGAATATAATATCAGCTGACCCCACAAGCTATCCATGTCACTTAAATGAGCTACAAAGAGAAAAATTGCAAAACGACATGTCAAATACCAGCAAAAAATATCACGCACAAGACACCTACTTCAAAACGCAGAAAAAAATCTCACAACGGCAAATCATTTTTCACCCATTCTCATCTATAAATAGAATTCATCCCTCACTCTATTCTTCAAGCTTTTCAAGCCAAAAAATCTCTGCTGATTTTCTTCCTCAATTCCTCACTACCAGAAAAAACCTTCGTTCATTCTCTTCTCATATTTCATTCCACCAAATTAACTTCAAATCAACCTCAAACACAGATCAATTGAACCAGAGATTCATTCAGAAGAAGAAGAGAAGCAAGAAGAAGTTTGGATTGATTTCTTACCTGAGTTTGAAGGTAGATTGAGCTTCACCGTCATTTTCGATCCGTTATCTTTTGTTGTGATTCTCTGAATTGTTGGTACCATTGTGAAGAGCTCTTGATTTCGATTGCAACCGTGTTAATTTTGCATCCCGTCGCTTTGATTTGAGCTTGAATTCATAGCCATGGTGAACGGTGTCGCGTGAAGTTTTGAAGAAGAAGTTGTTCTGATACTTTGGTTTTCTATTTCTCTTTCTCCTTTTCGTTTTCTTTACTATCTTAAATATACTTTTCTTTATTCCTTTTATTTTGTTATTTCTTTTTTTTTACTAGTTAATATTTTAAATAGTTTTTTTAAAAAAAAAGAGAGCTCTTAAAAAAATTTATTTAAAAAAAACTTTTGTTATGAGCTAATTGTTGGTTGTTTTGGATTTTAAATTTTGATAAGATCTCATCAATCTCAATGGACTTTGGGTGTCGATTTTATCCACCAAAAGAGGTGATTGATATTGATGATGATTTAATCGATTTAAGATCCAAATTGTGGTTTCTTTTCATTTTAGTTCTTCTTCTTATTTTTCTTTTGATCGATGAAATCTATGGATCATAGATTGTTAATTATCAAGGTTGATTAATCTTCATTATTTCAAAACTATGGACGAATAATCATTGAGATAATTCTCCTTACTTTGGAATAGTGATAGATTACCTTTGATTAATTAATTAAAAATCTTGATTATGATGAGATCACTACCTCTTTTCTTTTTGTGTGGCATGTTTTAGGAGAGTGATTTACATATCATTTCTCTAACATGTATTAACACTAACATTTTATTGACCGGCCTCAGATAGTCGTGGTTTCTACATAAACCCGATTACGATTGCTTAACATAGCGCTAAAGTGTCCCTTAATCGGAAAATGATCATTCGTGGCTCAAACTTACGTTTAAAAGTCCAAGTATGTTTAGTTGCTTGTCTTAACTCCAATACCTATGAAAATCATTGTTAGGAGGCTTTGATTCTATCAATCCTCTAATGAATTTTCATTAATCTTGGTCTAAGTGCAAGAATTAATCATCATTGATCATATGTTCTAACTACTAACCTCTAATTCACTAACAATATCCTTGTTTAATTTTGTTTATATTCTCTTCTTACTCTTTATTTTTTACTTTTATGCTTCCATTTTATCATTTCATACCATATCTTTGTTTATGTTTATGTCATTTTTCTTTTGTCCACTTGGACCATACTTTGTTCAAAACACTAATAAAAGGATAAAACATCTAAAAATTTGGTGCTATTAATTTTGTGGTTATACTCTTGGACCATTCTTAGACCTTGGACTTCATGGACATTTTGGACTTAGGATTAGGACTTTCTTCCCTATGCTTGGAGAATTTTGAATCTTAGCCTTTATTTGGCTCGATCATTGGCTTATGCTTTAAATCGGATGAAATTCTTTTTGCTTGCTTTGGAGTGTGCTACAAGTCGGTTAGATCTTTCTTATCTCTAGCTCTTATTTTGTTTTTTAGGATAGTCACTTCATCTCCTCCCCTTCTTAAATTTTCAAAACTTTCTCCCTCTTTCAAAACCTTCTTGGTTTCAAACTTCAAAACCGCTTTCGCAATAAAACTTTGACTTTCGTCAAGTGATTTTTAAACTTTGTTTGTTTTTCTTAATAAAAGTCAATCAATGTTAATCATGTTTTGACCAATTTCAAAAGACATAAAAAATACAAAAACTCATCAACTCT
The DNA here is from genome assembly GCA_963859935.3 of Lathyrus sativus. NCBI lineage: Eukaryota > Viridiplantae > Streptophyta > Magnoliopsida > Fabales > Fabaceae > Lathyrus > Lathyrus sativus. The sequence goes on along the minus strand of OZ012738.1, from coordinate 110,087,139 downwards.
TTTTGTGCCTTTATGCACTTTTCACTTTAAAACTTTTCATAAAGGTTAGACATGATTCATTTCTATAGTTGAGATGTAAATCTCCTATTCCCCATATTATTAAGACTTTGACATTTTCCACGTTGATGTTGAGTGATAGTCTTGTTGATAATCCAAGCAAATCCTCCATCTTTATGTGACGCAAATGTTGTCTTAATACTCGTGGGTGGATAGTCGCAGTTTTCTCCTTGAAATGACGACTTGTTTGAACATCTAAAATCAATCAAAACCAACAAAATTTTGTCATTTGTACCACGAACTACGGGGTTTTGATTCCATATTGCACTTTATGGGTACGTAGGCATGAGACGATAAGTCTCTCCAAACACAAAAATATAAAAAAATATTCTCTTCTCATCTCCCCAATCTCTTTTCAAACAAACCATTTTCAAACCAAAAAGCGTAAATATTTCAAAGGGCTCCTATAGAGTACTATAGACGTTTTGGGTGCTAACACCTTCCCATTGCGTAACCAACCCCCTTACCCCGATCTCTGTCTCGTGTTCTTATTTTAGAACTCTTTGGTTTTGTTCGCTCTTTTTCCTTTCCTTTATTTGGATAAAATAAAAGTGCGGTGGCGACTCTTGTTTTCTTTGAGTTAAGTTAGTCAATAACTTACACTCACGATTTTTACCGCTACAAAAGCGTAAGTGTTCTCTTCAGCAGGGTTCTTTCTTGCCTCTCTGATAGAATTTATTAGCAGCTCCCCAGTAGAGTTGTGTTGATGTTTCCCCATTTGAGCTATATTGAGGTCTCTTCAGTAGAGGTTGCTGATATTCCCTTAGCAGAGTTTTGTTTCTTTGGATAAACCAGACGAGTGTAGAACGGTTTTCCACAACAAAGTCTTGATTCAAATGATCGGACAATTGAGAAATTTGAAGAAGACCACTTCTCCTTGATGATTTTGCCCAGGCGGAGTTTTGTCTTTGATGATTCCTAGCAGAGGTTATGCATATTTACTTTGGATTATTCCCCAAGTAGAGAACAAGGTTGAGAAGTGTTGACATAGCAGTCACCTGTCGGGTTTTCTCTCACCTTGTGATTGGGTGTTGATTTAAAATCCCCCACAGTTTGACTTTTTGCTATGATGTTAACTTCTTATTCCCCTGGCAGGGTTGGAAGATTTGTGTTGCTACGTTTTTCTCCAGCAGTTTTTTTCTCAAAGCGGAGTTCATATTGTTGTTCCCTCTTGTTGAATTATTAATGGTTGAAGATTGATCTTTGGGGTCTTTTCCCCAAGCAATATCTCCATTTATTCAGCGAGATTTAAGCCTTGTAGTAGGATTTATTTTCCTTTGATGGCTCTTGTGTATCTCTTGCAGATTTTCTGTTGCTGATCCCCAGCACGATCTCCAATGATATCTCTAACTTGCAGAGATTAGCCGAGTATTTCAGTGGTGTTGTGGTGTTTTGTTCACCCTCTGTTTGCCCTTTTGTCTGATTTAGCAGCATATTCATACTCATTGCATGCGCGTTCATTTTGGTTGAGCATAGCATGTCTTTGTTGCATTGTGCATCCTGCATTTTTTGTTGGTATTTCCCTTTTCCCGATGTTGTTATCTCGCAAAATGCGTATGTCCTCTATTCATTAGAATGTCGACCTCTAAGCAGAAAATACCTATCATTTTTAATTCCCCACTGAGTTTATGCCTCGTGGAAGATGTTTGGTTTAGCTTTCCTCCCCAGCTTTTATCTGGATGGAATGGTTCCCCAGTTGAGTTATTTCCTCATTGAGTCGAGTCTTGTTTGACCGTTTCTTTCCAGTTTGTTCCTGGATTGAACTTTGGTCTCTTGCAACAGTTACTTTAGTTTTCCCTGGGCTGTGAAACCGGGATGACGAGAAGGTGGTTTTGAGGATTTATTTTCCTCAGCAGGAATCTGTTATTAATCCCCAATAGAAGGTGAAGATTTGATTTTCCCAGTAGTGTTTTGATAACACTCTCTTGGTAATTACTTATGCAACTTCATGTGGAAGCCTCTTTATTTGAGCAGCTTGTGTAATCTCCAGAAATTTACCTTCGCAATAAATAACATTTCTCTGGCTCATCCTCAACAGAGAAATTTATTGTGAAGTGATGGATCCTTATCTGATCAGCTTTTCTGTCAATTGGAATTTTTGTGGAATAACTCCCGATAAGAATTCTATTGCATGGTTCAACCTGCTTGTATCTCTTTTAAAAGATCCCCGACAGAGTTGTTAATATCTTTTTCCAACAAATGGTTGTCTCTTTATTTGAGAAGTTTGTTGTGTGTTTGGAGCTGCTCAGTAACAAGTAGCTGATGATATATCTCTTTCTCCTACCCAGTGACAGGTAGTCGAGTATGTTTGTCCTACCCAGTGTCAGGTAGTTGACCTTTTATCTTTTTCTCCTACCCAGTAACAGGTAGTCGAGTCCGTCCTACCCAGTAACAAGTAGTTGACATGTTGTTTACCCTATCCAGTAACCGATAGTTGGTAACCCCTTTCATTCAAGTTTATTATTCCCGCTAAACTACTCAGTAACCAGTAGTTGGCGTTGCTTCTTTTCCTACCCAGTAACAGGTAGTTGATTATATTTCAACGAGTGGACTACTTTTTTACCCAGTAACTGGTAATAAGTAATACATTTCTTTGTTTTCTACCCAGTAACTGGTAGATAACAATTCTCTTGTGTTTTTTGCACTTATTTTCTACTCAGTAACCAGTAGAAAGTATTTTACCTATTCTCTTCGGTTCGAATATCTTCGCCCAGTAACTGGCAGTTGGTATCTCTTTCCCCATTGAGTCGTTTCCTTTCCCTTATCGGAATAGGATCTTGTTCTTTTGTTTTCTCATGTGGAGTCTCTCTTTTTCTCCCGAGCTTTTATTTGTCTCCTGTGGCATTATTTCCCCACAGAAGTCTTATGTTCGCATATCATTAGCATAATCATATCATTTTGTGGTCTCTTAGGGCTAAAAATTGGGTTAATTGTTATATTTAAGTCTCTTCTATCTAGTCGAGACAAAGATGTCAATCTCCATATCTCCGGATAGAAGAATCTTAAATAGGGGCAGCTGTAATACCCTAATTTTTACCCCTAAGATCCCACATTTCATTTGCATATCATTCCACAAACAAGACCATACTTTTTGATTCTCTCAGGTCCCTTGTTGTTTTTTTTTACTTTCTTTATGTTTGTTTCTGTTTACTAACATCTAATCAAAATACCAAAAATATTTTTCAATTTGTTTGCTTCTTCTTCTTCTCTGTGTGTTTAGGGTTTTGCAAGGAGATTAATGGCAAAGAAATTCATTCAAGTTTAAATCAGATGGACGTTTGACCTCATCTTGGTCAAACTATCAAGAGTTTGCTTCAACTATAAGTTACCCGTGGTGGTGGGCTATTTTCTCAAGAAATGTGATTTTTCAAGATCAAATTGTCTTGTGTTAAAATTCATTGATTTATCAAGCAGTGTTCACCAAGAGTTTCTGATTGTGAATACACACCTGCTTTTTCCTCATGATTCAAGTCTGTCTATAGTGAGATTGGACCAGGTTTATCAAATATTACAATATGTGGAATTGTATCAGAGAGAAAACAGGCTCAAACCGCTGCCTATTATTCTATGCGGTGATTGGAACGGAAGCAAGCGTGGACATGTTTACAAGTTCCTTAGGTCGCAGGGTTTCGCATCATCATATGATATTGCGAATCAGTATACTGATAGTAATGCAGATGCACACAAGTGGGTTAGTCACAGAAATCATAGAGGAAATATATGTGGTGTTGACTTCATTTGGCTTTGTAATCCTAACCAAGCGTGTAATGGAAAGGATCAGTGGTGTGGATATTGTGTCACATTTTTGCAGGATTGAGGATAAGGATAATGAGTTTTATAATGATTTTAGTATTATTGCACTTGGTCTTGATTCTATCGAGGCTCGGAGCTACATCAATAATGTTGCTTGTAGTTTTTTTTTTTTTAGAGTATGACAATCCAAGAAGAGACGATCAAACCTATGGTGGATGGCGGGACTGAAGGTTTCAAGGGCCATGCCAGGGTTATAATGCCAGGGATCACACCATGGTTTGAGTGTACCATATGGCTTTTTCCACCTCAAGTGAAGTTTCCTTTATGTACCCTGGCAAAAACCCCTAGAACTGCTGCCCACTGTATTGAATGCGCTCACTTAATTAAATGGGATGAGGTTCACCGTAGAGTTCCTTTTGACCCTGATAACCCCAAGAATATGAAGTGGGTCTATGATGAGGCTGTCAAAAGGGCCGAGCTTTTTGGCATTCCTGGAGTTACTTATTCTTTCGCCCAGGGTGTTGTGAAGAACATCATACCAGCTATAGCTTCAACAAATGCAATTATATCAGCTGCATGTGCACTGGAAACATTGAAAATTGCAACAGAGTGCAGCAAAACTTTGTCAAACTATTTAACGTATAATGGTTCAGAAGGCCTCCACACTAAGGTGACAGAATTTGAAAGGGACAGAGACTGCCTTGTCTGTGGTCCTGGTATACATCTTGAACTGGACCCTTCAATCACATTGCAAAAGTTCATGGATCTTCTAGAAGAACATCCCAAATTGCAATTGTCGAAAGCTAGTGTTACACATCCTAAAAGTATCCGAAGAACTTCCTCAGTGTCTAATGGAACTGCTGGTAGAGATACCAGTGTAGGTATGTTGGCTTCATTAATGGAAGTGGTACGGACAATAGTTGCCTGTGAATGTGTTTATGTTCGAGCGATGGTGATCAAGGCATTGATCTGGATGCAAGGCCCATTCGACTCATTTGATGAACTAGAATCCATTATTGCATCAGAACTCTCTGATCCAGCTTGGTCAGCAGGTCTATTGAATGATGTATTGCTTACTCTACATGCTCGTTTTAAGGATTCTCCCGATATGGCTGTTACTCTCCTTGAAATTGCTAGAATATTTGCTACTAAAGTTCCAGGAAAGGTTGATGCTGATGTGCTACAATTACTTTGGAAAACTTGTCTTGTTGGAACTGGTCCTGATGGGAAACATAAGGCCTTAGAAGCAGTCGCAATTGTTCTTGATCTACCCCTCCTGGTACTGCATTGATGATGTTAGATGCTGATAAAATGGTAGCTGCTGCCAGTTCTCGTAATCCTACTCTAGCCGGTGCTTTGACCAGGCTTCAGAGGTGTGCATTCAGTGGAAGCTGGGAGATTCGAATCATTGCTGCTCAGGCTCTTACGACAAATGGCAATTAGATCTGGTGAACCTTTCAGGTTACAGATTTACGAGTTTCTACACACTTTGGCACAAGGTGGTCTGCAGTCACAGCTCACCGATATGCATCTTAGCAATGGAGAAGATCAAGGAGCTAGTGTGATAGAGCAGAGGAGTTGTTTATCAGCATGAAGTCTTTGGGGATCCGAACTAATGAAGTTGAAGAAGAAAAAGACGTCTGTTTTGTGCTTTTAGCAGGGAATTTATCATCTCCTAATGCTGATGTCCCAGCACATTCTGTTCCACGACAAAGTATTGAATTTGATCAATATTCCGATGAAGCTATGTTAGCCGATGCATGTTTTTCAATGCATTATGAATCTCCCAGAACTGATTTAACATGCCATAAGTGTTTTATCTATCTAAGTAATGCTGATATCCACTGCTACCCGCATATTGTTGGACTGCTTGTCGGGTTCTTTCGTAGATTGTCTGCATGTACTACTGGTTCTGAGGAATCCTCCACGAGTAATACTGTGGATATTTCAAAATCTTTCTCAAGCTTTGGGTTGCAAAAGTTTGGTTTCTCGAATTATTTTGAAGTTGGTTCTGCTGATTCTGCATGCATTCCATTTGATTGCTTTCCATTTGTTACAATTTACAATTCTGATCCTACCAAAGGCTCTGTACCAGATCCTACTTCAAGCAAGAAAATAGCATCAACACGGGGAATAAGTGCAGCTAGTGGCATCAATGAGTGGGCTGCTGCTGGAAGTGTTGAGAAAGAGAGAACTGGAGACCGTGATGAGGCGACAACATCTGATAAAAGGATATTAGTATCCAATAAAGGTTTGGATTTAAATCATAAAATGGCTAGTGGGCCAGGCCGTTATCTAACCAATGTTACATCAACCTTAGATCATGTGCGATGTGCTGTTGAAAGAAGCAGTTCAAGGAATAGGCAGCCTTCTAGAAGTGATATTGGTGATCTGGAAGCATCTTATGAGTCACAAGGTCCCAATGCACGCAAGCGCAGGTTGGATGGTTATGAAACCAGAGATGACAGGCCACATCTAAGAGTGCAACAGGTTGATAGTGCTGGAAGAACTGTTGCTAACCATGATAATAATGAAATCAGGGGGGGTCAGCAGTTTTCAGCTGGCCCATCAAAGCGTGCCCGCGATACTAAACATTTGGAAGCACCTCAGTTTTCATTAAGAAATCCTTCTGGTGCTGTGCCTAACTATTCAATGGATATTCAAACAAAAGCAGAGGAAAACGCAGTAAACCAGTTGAACCCCGAAAAGGATCATGTTATCAACATGCCATCTACTAGAGACTCCACTCATGCATCTTCTGTTATTGCGATGAATATGGTTTGTCACAGTTCAGATGATGAATCAATGGAAAGTGTTGAAAATTCTCCTGCAGGATCTTACTGGAGTCCCAGTTGTTGTTGATCTGGCTTGCATGCGTGATGCTTGGCAGTGTTTCTAATAAGATCAACCCTCTGGTTCCTGTTGATCTTGTTGTTGATCATTCAGTTCAAGTTGATGTAGCAAGGTCAGAGAATGCTGTGCAGACAAATATGAAGCTTGAATTCCAGAGAAACCGGTCGACATGTTAGGATGTTGACTCATGAGATTAGAAGTACTCTTGATAGACATACAATACTGAAAACAACACTTGTTGAACTCGGGAGAACTCTTGGACTAGAGGAATGTGCGTTATGGATGCCGACACGTACTGGGTTGGAGCTTCAACTCTCTTACACGCGGCGACAGCAGAATCCTGTTGAATATACAATACCTATCAATCTTCCTGTGATTAACCAAGTATTTAGTAGCAACCGCGCGGTTAAAATTTCATCAAATGTTTCAGTTGCTAGATTACGGCCCCATACTGCAAAATACATGCCGAGAGCTGTAGTTGCTATCCGAGTGCCTCTCTTAAATCTTTCTAATTTTCAAATATATGATTGGCCCGAGGTTTCAACTAGAAGCTATGCTTTGATGGTTTTGATGCTTCCATCTGATAGTGCTAGACAGTGGCACGTACATGAGTTAGAGCTCGTTGAGGTAGTTGCCGATCAGGTAGCTGTTGCGCTTTCGCATGCTGCAATTTTAGAAGAGTCGATGAGAGCAAGGGACCAGCTTATGGAGCAGAATGTTGCACTTGATATGGCTAGAAGAGAAGCCGAAACTGCAATTCATGCTCGCAATGACTTTTTGGCTGTTATGAATCACGAGATGAGAACTCCGATGCATGCAATTATTGCACTCTCTTCATTGTTACAGGAAACAGATATGACAGCCGAGCAACGTCTGATGGTGGAAACAATATTGAAAAGCAGCAATCTATTGGCTACGCTCATCAACGATGTTTTAGATCTTTCACGACTCGAAGATGGCAGTTTTCAGCTTGAAACAACAACGTTTAATCTTCATTCAATGTTTAGAGAGGTCCTTAACTTGATTAAACCTGTCGCATGTGTTAAAAAGCTGTCACTCACTTTACATTTCGCACCAGATTTGCCGGTGTATGCAATTGGTGATGAAAAGCGTCTCATGCAAACTCTTCTCAATGTTGTTGGTAATGCTGTTAAGTTCTCAAAAGAGGGAAGCATTTCAATCACGGCATTTGTTGCAAAGCCTGAATCCTTCAGGGATATTAGATTTCCTGATTTCCTACCAGTGCCAAGTGATGGCCACTTTTATTTGCGAGTACAGGTAAAAGATTCAGGATCAGGAGTTAATCCACAAGATATCCCGAAGTTATTTACTAAGTTTGCACAAAACCAATTAGCGACAAGAAATCCTGTTGGAAATGGGCTTGGCCTTGCAATATGCAGAAGGTTTGTGAATCTCATGGAAGGCCATTCATTGGGTCTTGAGGGTTATGTTGCTGGCAATCGAGTTTCTTCATTCCATCGAGGTAGTGATCGCTTAATAGGAATCCAGCCTACTAGAGACTCAAACCGTGCATCATCTGTCATTGCAATGGACACAATATATCATAGTATAAATGATGATTCTTTGGAAAGTGTTGAAAACTACCCTGGAGACCTTGATGATGTCCATTTCCCCCTCCTCTAGCACCTATGGCAATGTTGACATGAATGAAACCTCTGAGCTGAATAACAGCATTCAAGCTCAGCAAAGCACATGTTTACAAACAGCAACTGAAGTTGTCCCTGGTGAAGTGGGAGTCAGCAGTACAAACTATGGGGATGGGATTTTTAATGCAGAAACTGTGACTGCTCATGCTCGAGATGGAATTAGTCTTGGCATTAGTGGAGGGTGTGTTTGGATATGCGGTGCAATTGCCAAAAGCACGGTGAATTTTCACGTTTCCTCAAAAGCTACCTTTTGTAGTTTCTCTAAATCACGGCAGGAAGATTCTGGTATGAACGGTTTTGCCATATTACCGAACTCGATCCCTGTATAATTCAGAATCAGCAACAACCGCAAAACTCCAGTCCTGCACCAGAGGAACTGAGTCCATATGAAATAAGTGAAATATATCACTACTTCAGCCATCAATCAATGTGAGCCATTAACCAAGCCATATTCACAAGCTGAAACAAAAAAAATAAATAGCATATGAGCCAGCTGAAAAATAATCCACGTCACCCAAGTGAGCTGAAAAAGTGAAAAGAAAGAATAACACGTGATGAGCTACAAATGTGAAAGCAAAAACGACATGAAAAAATATCACAACAGGTCACACATAACTTGCATCCCAAAACGCAGAAAAAAATCTCACAAACGGCAAATCATTTTTCACTCACTCTCATCTATAAATACAATTCATCTCTCACTCATTTTCTCAAGCTTTTCAAGCCAAAAAATCTCTGCTGATTTTCTTCCTCAATTCCTCAATACAAAACCTTTTGCTCACATTCTCTTCTCATACTTCCTTCCACCAAATTAACTTCAAATCAACCTCAAACACAGATCAATTCAACCAGAGATTCGTTCAGAAGAAGAAGAGAAGCAAGAAGAAGTTTGGATTGATTTCTTACCTGAGTTTGAAGGTAGATTGAGCTTCACCGTCATTTTCGATCTGTTACCTTTTGTTATGATTCTTTAAACTGTTGGTACTGTTGTGAAGAATTTTTGATTTTGATCTGTTCGGTGTGATTTTCGCATCCCGTCGCTTTGATCTGAGCAAGCTTTGAGCTCGCAAAAATGGTGTGAAGAGTTACCGTGAAGAAGAAAGGAGAAGATGAAGTTTCTGTTCTCTTTCTCCTTTTAAATTGTTTTTTTCATTTATTTAATTTTTTTTATCTTTTCTTTTAAGAAAATTGGCCGTGTGGGCCTTTTCTTTTTTTATATTGTTATTAGTTTATTTTTATAAAATAATAATAATAATCTTGAAAAAAGAAAGCATTAAAAAATTATTTGAAAACATTTTGATCAATTGTTGGTGGTTTTGGATCTTGAATTTTGATAGGATTTCATCAATATCAATGGACTTTGGGTGTTGATTTTTATCCACCAAGAGAGGTGATTGATATTGATGATAATTTAATCGATTTAAGATTCAAATTGTGATTTCTTTTCATTCTTATTTTCTTTCTTCTTTTTTTATTTTTGATCGATGAAATCTATGGATCATAGATTATTGATTATCAAGGTTGTTTAATCTTCATTATTTCAAATCTATGGACGAATAATCATTGAGATAATTCTCCTTACTTTAGAATAGTGATAGATTACCTTTGATTAATTAATTAAAAATCTTGATTATGATGAGATCACTACCTCTTTTCTTTTTGTGTGGCATGTTTTAGGAGAGTGATTTACATATCACTTCTCTAACATGTATTAACACTAACATTTTATTGACCGGCCTCAGATAGTCGTGGTTTCTACATAAACCCGATTACGATTGCTTAACATAGCGCTAAAGTGTCCCTTAATCGGAAAATGATCATTCGTGGCTCAAACTTACGTTTAAAAGTCCAAGTATGTTTAGTTGCTTGTCTTAACTCCAATACCTATGAAAATCATTGTTAGGAGGCTTTGATTCTATCAATCCTCTAATGAATTTTCATTAATCTTGGTCTAAGTGCAAGAATTAATCATCATTGATCATATGTTCTAACCACTAACCACTAATTCACTAACAATATCCTTGTTTAATTTTGCTTATATTCACTTCTTACTCCTTATTTCTTACTTTTATGTTTCCATTTTATCATTTCATATCATATCTTTGTTTATGTTTATTCTCTTTTGTCCACTTGGACCATACTTTGTTCAAAACACTAATAAAGGATAAAACATCTAAAAAATTTGGTGCTATTAACTTTGTGGTTATACTCTTGGACCATTCTTGGACCTTGGACTTCATGGACATTTTGGACTTAGGATTAGGACTTTCTTCCCTATTCTTGGAGTATCGTGGATCTTAGCCTTTATTTGGCTCGATCATTGACTAATGCTTTAAATCGGATGGAATTCTTTTTGCTTTCTTTGGAGTGTGCTACAAGTCGGTTAGATCTTTCTTATCTCTAGCTCTTATTTTGTTTTTTTTAGTCACTTCATCTCCTCCCCTTCTTAAATTTTCAAAACTTTCTCCCTCTTTCAAAACCTTCTTGGTTTCAAACTTCAAAACCGCTTTCGCAATAAAACCTTGACTTTCGTCAAGTGATTTTTAAACTTTGTTTTTTTTAATAAAAGTCAATCAATGTTAATCATGCTTTGAATAATTTCAAAAGACATAAAAAATACAAAAACTCATCAACTCTTTTTGTGCCTTTATGCACTTTTTCACTTTAAAACTTTTCATAAAGTTTAGACATGATTCATTTCTATAGTTGAGATGTAAATCTCCTGTTCCCCATATTATTAAGACTTTGACATTTTCCACGTTGATGTTGAGTGATAGTCTTGTTGATAATCCAAGCAAATCCTCCATCTTTATGTGACGCAAATGTTGTCTTAATACTCGTGGGTGGATAGTCGCAGTTTTCTCCTTGAAATGACGACTTGTCTTTACATCTAAAATCAATCAAAACCAACAAAATTTTGTCATTTGTACCACGAACTACGGGGTTTTGATTCCATATTGCACTTTATGGGTACGTAGGCATGAGACGATAAGTCTCTCCAAACACAAAAAATCTAAAAAATAATTCTCTTCTCATCTCCCCAATCTCTTTTCAAACAAACCATTTTCAAACCAAAAAGCGTAAATATTTCAAAGGGCTCCTATAGAGTACTATAGACGTTTTGGGTGCTAACACCTTCCCATTGCGTAACCAACCCCCTTACCCCGATCTCTGTCTCGTGTTCTTATTTTAGAACTCTTTGGTTTTGTTCGCTCTTTTTCCTTTCCTTTATTTGGATAAAATAAAAGTGCGGTGGCGACTCTTGTTTTCTTTGAGTTAAGTTAGTCAATAACTTACACTCACAATTTTTACCGCTACAGTACCGGAATGATCACAAATTGCTCACCATTAAGTCTTCTTCTCCATGGACGATGACCAACTGGTCATTCACAACAAACTTCATTTTTTGGTGGAGAGTGGAAGTGACAGTGCCGACTGTGTGAATCCATGGTCTTCCCAATAGACAACTGTAGACTGGATTTATGTCCATCACCTGGAAGGTGATTTCGAAGATTTGTGGTCCAATTAGGATAGGAAGATCAACTTCTCCTATCACGGTTCTCCTGGATCTGTCAAATGCCTTGACTATAAGAGAAGTTAGTCTCATGGTAGCACCTTGATATGCCAGCTTGGCCAAAGTCCTTTTAGGCATTACGTTGAGTGCTGATCCCGTGTCGACAAGAACTCGGGACATTATATCTTCTTCACATTTGACTGACACATGTAAAGCACGATTATGCTTACGCTTCTCAGTTGTCAGGTTGTTATCATCAAAGCTCAAAGTGTTGCAGGCAGCGATATTTGGTACAACAGAGTCAAACTGCCCCACTGTAATATCTTTAGTGACGTGGGCCTGTGTCAGGATTTTGAGCAATGCCTGGCGGTGTGTCGGAGAGCTTAAAAGCAAAGCCATGACCAAGATCTTGGAGGGTGTTTGGTTTAGTTGGTCCACTACCCTGTAATCACTTCGTCGAATGATTCTCAAGAATTCTTCTTCATCGTTCTTGAGACTTTCTTTTCCTCTAACTAAAGGTTCTTTGGCGGTGACTGCCTCTGGAACAAGCTTCTGAGGAACAAGAGTTTTCTGAACAGAAATTGCTGGTGGAGGAGCCTCATTATATATTCGAGGTTGGTAGATACGACCACTCCGGGTCATTTTGCTTCCACTAGCAATGTTGGCCACACTTGCTGGTTTCTTTTCTTTAAAAATCCCCTCACACCATGAATAGTCTTGTTTTGGTGTTACGGCTCTCGGGTGAGGCTTGGATCCTCCCCTCGGCTCAAACCTAGTCTGTCCCCTCCCAAATTTTGGGGGTGCATCGTCGCGGAATACTGGCCGGACGTCCTTGTTGTTGTTGTTGTTATCATTCCTGAATACAGCTCTTTAGTTGGGCTCTCCTGGTATGTTAAACACAGGTTCGATGACCGCCACATCTTCTTCCTTTTTTCGGCGAGTGATTTCTATCATTCCCTGTTCAATCATAGCCTGAATGTCCTTTTTCACAGCGTCACAACCCTCAAGATTCAGCATACATTCTTTGCAATCTTCGTGAGATGTCTTGAGTGACCATGCCTGAGCGAGGCGTTTGTGTAGGTTTGCTAATGGCACTTTGATCTCACCAACAGTAGTAACTTTCTTGTCTTCTGACCCCTCCCCTTCTTCAGTAATGGCGTTGACTCCACCATGATTTGGAAGGGGGTTGCTCTTAACGTTGGGGGGATTATCTTTGAAGGATAGAATTCTCTTTTCAATTAGTTCACGAACTAAATGCTGAAGGGCAAAGCAACCTTCGAGATCGTGGCCTGGAGCATTCTCATGAAATAGGCAGCGAGCATTTGCATTGTAATAGAACAGGAGTGGATTAGGTGGAGCACCTAATTTTCTTGTTTTAACCAACCCTCTTTCTATTAGCATGGGAAACAAGTCGGTGTAGCGCATTGGAATAGGCTGTATCTTTGGCCTATTTGCTTGATAATTTGCCCCCGGGGCTCTGTTCTGAGGTTGTTGACCCTGCGGCTGCTGGTATTGTTGCTGATTATTGGTACGATAATGTTGCTGATTTCCAGGCTGATACTGGTGTTGAGTGTTGGATGCCCCAGGTTAGGGACCATGCTGTGAAGAAGGTTGAAAAACCGGGGTCACTGACGCCACATATGATGGTTGGTACTGTTGATGGTGGCTTCAAGAGCTCTGTGCTTTCTTTCCATATGTGATTGCACTCACCTCTCCCTCTTTCTTTTTATGGAAAGTGCTGACTGGCTTCCTTGTCGTGCTGGCGCTTGAGGTAATATTTGGAGTGGTCATTTTTCCACTCTTTAAACCTGCTTCCACCTTGAATTCTGGTCGAACTGTATCCACAAACCAGTCTGCCAACTCCTTCTCAGTAAGGGGAGGCTCTAATTGTGCTGCAGTTCTGCGCCATCTTTGCGCATACTCCTTAAAGGTTTCAGTATTTTTCTGCGTCATGCTGAGAAGCTGACGGCGGTCGGGAGCTAGGTCCATGTTGTACTTGTACTTTTGAATAAAAGCATCTGAAAGGTCTTGGAAACTGTGGATTTTAGCTTGATCTAAACCGAGATACCACTTAACCGAATCCCTTTTAAGACTATCTTGGAAATAGTGTACTAACAGTTTATCATTTTCAATATGCGGAGCCATCCGCCTACAGTACATGATTAGGTGCACTTTAGGACAAGTGGTCCCCTCATATTTGTCGAAGATTGGCATTTTAAATTTCTGAGGAAACACCAATCCAGATACCAGACATAGATCCTTGGCATCAGATCCAAAGACATGATTTCCTTCAATGGCCTTCATCCTTTTGGCCATGATGTCCATCTCCACTCATAATTTTTCGTGTTTTTCGTCCTCAGCTTCAGATCCATCGGGTATATCAAAGATTGGCTATTGATTGGCGAAAACTGGTCGTACTGTGGTAGGCCCACCTGCTTGAGTGAAAATAGGGTTTCTGATTGTTGAGTCGAACATGGGATTTAGACTTGAAGACTGCATATTATTGAATGGCGGCACAAAATCCCGGGACATGCCGTAGGGAAACTCTGCTGAAGTAACAGGAGCTATTGTGACATTGACCGCTGTTGTGGCAACTTCGGAGATCACTGTTGTAACACGGTGGGAGAACTGACTTTAAACAATGTTGCGGATAGCAAGAGTCGCCACCGACTTTTATTTTATCCATAAGGAAAGGTTATAAAAGAACAGGAAAGACCTTAGAGAATATTTTGGGTCCGGGGGATAGGTTATGAAAAGGGAAGGTGTTAGCACCCTTTTCATCCATGGTTATCCATGGGCTCTTAGGTACTTAAGCTCACTTTTGAATTGTTTTGAAATTGTAGTGTGTGAATAGAAAATTTTCAGAATAGTTAATAAATAATCCATGTAAGGATGTGTTAAGAACTTGTTTGAAAACTTGTTGAAAATTTGTTTAAGTGCGAAACAGTTTTGAAGTGAGCAAGCACCTAGGAGTAACCTACCCTAATGTTTAAAGGTCTTTCTTATTCTTCATTCTTTCCTTTAGTAAGACTATCCCTACTATAATGGAGTAGGTAGTCCTTACTTTGGATGTTAAGGGACATGTGAGGGACAATTTGACTTTGAAGGCCATTGTGGGATGTAATAAGCACATATAAGGGACCATCATCATTTTTCGAAAGGGACTCGATTCGTAAAGGCAACCATAAGGGACTTTGATGATTTTTCTATTTGAGGGACTTGCTTTATACACCCCACTTAACCAGTATTCGTAGGCAACTTGAAGGATATCCTTAGGAAGTGAGACGGCGATTAAAATCGACTTACGTGTGTGACGTGTTTATTTTAATTATCTTTATTTAAAAGTGATCTAAATTTATTTTAATATTACATACATGTTGTTACACTCCCTAATTACTAACCATAATAATAATTAAATAATTAAACAACTTTACATCCAAGAAACAATTACAAAATAATAAGCAAAATAATTAAATAGCAAAGATAAATAAAATATAAATAAGCAATAATAAATAATAAAGGGGGTTAGTAAGCAATATTTAACAAAATAATAAGCATGATTAGAATATAAATGGGTTAGTAAATAAGAATAAACAGAATTAATCCAAATATTATAATAATAAGAAATTAACAATTTTTTAATATAATCAACTAAAAAAAACAAATATGAATAAACAATTGTTTTAATTTACAAATTATTAAATTATATTTTAATCATGAAGTTACTACAAAAAATCTAATTATTATAAGCACAATTATTTATAAACTAAAGTTATGTAAAAAAATATTTATAAGTATATTTACAAAAATTTGTAAGAATTATAGTAAACATACATACATAATAATTATATTAGAAAATAACATTACAAAAAAAATAGGATTAGATTTGTATTAAAAAATATTTTTAGAGTTTTATGAAATTAGGGTTTATATGAGAAATAAATTTTTAGGGTTTATATAAAAAAAATAGGATTTAGTTATATACAAAAATTTTCTAATTTATACATATTACAATTTAGACATAAAATATAGAAACAAAATTTGTGAAAAAAACATATTTTTTTGAAATTAAAGAAAACAGACATATTTTATTATTATTTATTTATTATTGAGAAATATACATAATATATTTAATTTTTAATATTATAATATTTAAATCAAATAAAAGGAAAGAAAAAAAAAAGCGGAAACTTACCTGGCTGAGGTTTGAACCCAGGCCAGCTTGATTTCCAGGAAGCACAACAACCATCAGGCTGCGGATTTTGCAACGTTTTCTCCTACGAATATTGTTACGAGTTCTTCCACCCTGCGAAACACAAACTTCATCCAAACGGGAAAATTTCACAAAATTGATTGCACCATTGTATTGCTACTGAGTTTTTCAATCGTCCTATGTTTTTCAAATCCATTTATCATTTGAAAATCGTGAAACCCTAAAGAGGGCCGAAAACCCTAATCATGGTGAATTCTTGTTCCTGCAATGAAAATCCAATTGAACCACCCAGAATCGTTCTAGAGTTCATTCTAAACATCCTACAACAATCAAAAACAGTTTAAACATGATAAATCAATGGATCGAAAACAAAATATTCAAGGTCAAGATGAACTCGGGTTGAGCAATTGGGTGTGTATATGATGCATATGGATGATGATTTATGATCAGAAGAGTCCAAGGAAGCTTGCTATGTCTTCCAAATACCTTGCAATGCTCTGAATTTGAGAACCCGAATATGACTTTTTGAAAGATTTTTGTGCTTTTGATCTTACCTTTAGGCTGCTGCAAATTCGTCTCTAGGGTTATGTTTGTGCTTAGTATATATGTGTGATGGATTTAGGTCAGAATCATTGATGTGTTGTGTGGATATTTGATCCAAAAAATATTCAAAAAGATCATTGTATAAATTTCAAATATTTGATCATGAGTGCTTGCTATTTTGGGAGAGATCACATGATTTCCTTCTCATTCTAATTCAATCAATGATTATGAATTTCTAGAAACAAAATCTTCACCCAAAAATAGATTTTTATATTTTTTATTTATTTAAAATGATTTTTATGAATTAAATCAATAATAAATAAATAAAAAATAATAATTTGGGAGAGATCACATGATTTCCTTCTCATTCGAATTCAATCAATGATTATGAATTTCTAGAAACAAAATCTTCACCCAAAAATAGATTTTTATATTTTTTATTTATTTAAAATGATTTTTATGAATTAAATCAATAATAAATAAATAAAAAATAATAATTTGGGAGAGATCACATGATTTCCTTCTCATTCTAATTCAATCAATGATTATGAATTTCTAGAAACAAAATCTTCACCCAAAAATAGATTTTTATATTTTTTATTTATTTAAAATGATTTTTATGAATTAAATCAATAATAAATAAATAAAAAATAATAATTTGGGAGAGATCACATGATTTCCTTCTCATTCTAATTCAATCAATGATTATGAATTTCTAGAAACAAAATCTTCACCCAAAAATAGATTTTTATATTTTTTATTTATTAAAAATGATTTTTATGAATTAAATCAATAATAAATAAATAAAAAATAATAATTT
This sequence comes from Lathyrus sativus, assembly GCA_963859935.3. Lineage (NCBI taxonomy): Eukaryota > Viridiplantae > Streptophyta > Magnoliopsida > Fabales > Fabaceae > Lathyrus > Lathyrus sativus. The sequence continues at coordinate 110,069,719 of OZ012738.1, read as the reverse complement.
GGGAGAGATCACATGATTTCCTTCTCATTCTAATTCAATCAATGATTATGAATTTCTAGAAACAAAATCTTCACCCAAAAATAGATTTTTATATTTTTTATTTATTTAAAATGATTTTTATGAATTAAATCAATAATAAATAAATAAAAAATAATAAAAATGATGAATTTTGGTCAATTGGGTCGTGCACCATGTTATGAGATGGATTGGGTCATAAATTAGGCAGCCCATTTGGAAAGAAATACTTCTAAGCCTCCATTTTCAACATAAACCATCACAAAATTGCCCAACTTTGCAAGGGCACATTTCTCTCAATTTTAAAGGTATGATGGTGTTCTTGGACTTTTTGGAAAGCTTGAAGAGTCCTCTAAACAACCCCATTGGTTTAAGGTCCATATCATTTACCAATCTCAAGTTATGCCCTTTTGAAGTTGTTGACTTTTTGTTGACTTTTGAAATGACCTATAATGTCTTAGATCATATCTTTCAAATAAAGCATTTTTGGGCTTAACCTTCAACATCAAAGTTGTAGAGAATTCAATTTCCTTCAAAATGAGCTTTGGATGGAGACTTGGTGATGAAGCATGTGAAAGTTATGGCTGGTCAAAGTTCAGTTGACTTTTACTAAGGAAACCCTAATTTAGAAACTCCTGATTATTGATGATCCGGAATCTCCTTGATGAATCATGATCAACCCTTGATCAAAATGATGAATTTTACTTCATATACTTGATGTTGGCAAAAAATCATGAAGTTTGACTTTGGTTTGACCACAGTTGACCTCAGTTTGACTTTTTAACTGCATTGACTGATTTTGACTTATCTGATCATCTGACTGAGCAAACTTTTGAGAAAAGTCTTGAAACTTGACATGGGGGTTCTTATACACATATAAGATGTTATGAAGCTCACTTGAAGTCTTGGAAGTCCATTTAGCCTGATTAAAGTCAAAACCCTAGTTTTGGATGCACTGCTTAGGAGGTGCATTGTCTGAGGGAATTGTCAACTCTTCTGACCAATTGTGAACTTTGTGAACCTTGTGAATCTTCATAAGATATCTTGTGATACTCATGGGAGGTATTGTGAAGCTTGTGAACCTTGTGAACATCATGAAGTGGCTTTGTAGACCTCATGACCCTTAGGAAAGCTTTGTAAACATTGTGAATCTTGTGAACCTTGTGAACCTTCAAGAAGCAACCTATGGACTTCATGAACCTCATGAAAGGTCTTGTAGATGTTGAGAAGTTTGTGAACCTTCAAGAAGCAACCTATGGACTTCATGAACCTCATGAAAGGTATTGAAAGCACTGTGGGACTTGTGAACCTTGTGAACCTTCATAAAGTAGCTTGTGGACTTTATGAACTTCATGAAAGGTTATGCAAGTTGTTGGAGAACTTGTGAACCTTGTGAACCTTCTTAGAACACAAAGTCTTGTATTGTGAGGGCAAATTTTGGGGTGCAACAGCTGCCCCTGTTCAATTTTCTGAAACCTGAGGGGTTAGATTGGTATATTTGCCAGTCGTAACCTGGAAGGTTGAAGGGGATTGAACACAAAAGCCCAAAAATTTGCACTCACCAGTGCATGGAGTGATATTGATGGTTGGTTGAACATGATTGAGTAGGCTTAAAGATGCCACTAGGGGAAAGTTCTTCAGTAGTATAATGAGAACTGTCAGGAGTCTGGAGTAATACTGATGTAACAACATGTCTTCATGAGGATAGAGCAATCAATAATGATAACCCTAAAGCAGTCTTGAAGTGATAAATCTGACCTCAGGAGGATAGAGCAATCAATAGCTCTAAAGCAGTCTTGAAGTAATAATGGCTTCAGGAGGATAGAGCAATCAATAGCTCTAAAGCAGTCTTGAAGTAATAGAATGGCTTCAGGAGGATAGAGCAATCAACAGCTCTAAAGCAGTCTTGAAGTAATGATTTCAGGAGGATAGAGCAATGAATAGCTCTAAAGCAGTCTTGAAATAATAACATGATATGTCTTCAAGAGGATAGAGCAATCAATAGCTCTAAAGCAGTCTTGAAGTAATGATTTCAGGAGGATAGAGCAATGAATAGCTCTAAAGTAGTCTTGAAATAATAACATGATATGTCTTCAGGAGGATAGAGCAATCAATAGCTCTAAAGCAGTCTTGAAGTAATGATTTCAGGAGGATAGAGCAATGAATAGCTCTAAAGTAGTCTTGAAATAATAACATGATATGTCTTCAGGAGGATAGAGCAATCAATAGCTCTAAAGCAGTCTTGAAGTAATGATTTCAGGAGGATAGAGCAATGAATACTCTAAAGCAGTCTTGAAATAATAATGTGACATGTCTTCAGGAGGATAGAGCAATCAATAGCTCTAAAGCAGTATTGAAGTTATGAGAGGCTATCAGGAGGATAAAATAACCCTGAGGTTACAATAAAGCAGTCCCAAAGTAATAAGAAGCTCATCAGGAGGATAAAGTAACCCTGAGGTTACAATAAAGCAGTCCCAAAGATCATAAGCTTGTTTGTTGGATAATTAACCTGAAAACAAGGTAGCATTCTGTATAACAACATTAGTTTATGCTTTATGTATGCATGTATGACATGATGCCCTTAGGTAATGTACTATAGACATATATGTTATGGTATGATGTAAATGATGTATGTATGCTATGACACTGCTGGAAGTGTCTGGATATCCTTGTATAACAACTGCTGGCCAAGAAAAATAAATCCCGATTCGTTGTTGAAGAATATATAACCCTCCGTCTGCTGGGGATAACAAGGTATAGATAACCTCCCGTTGTTGGGGATAACAAGGTATAGATAACCTCCCGTTGTTGGGGATAGTAGGGTATAGATAACCTTCGTTTTCGTTTGATAGTAGGATAAGTATAACATCCCGTCTTCGTTCATCGTACCCTTAATGGAAAGTAATTTCCCGTATATTCGTATGAGGATAAAAGAGATGGATATAAATTCCAGGGGAGATTAGACTTTGTGAAAATGGATTAGTCCTACTGATGGTTTGTAACTGTCTTGTAAAGATGAACCGGCGAAGCTTCGTTGAAATCCTTCCCTCGTTCGTCCTTAGTAAATACTATTACTGCATTTTCATGCGTTTCTGGTAAACATCAATCATATTAAAAGCATACATGCATTTCTGGTAAACATCAATCATATTCAAAGGCATTCATACATTCAAACACAACCAATGGACGTTTCGCTTATGTAAATAGGGTAAAAGTAAATCTGGATTCAAAAGATGGAATTTATTTATATCAAAAGTGACCCATACACGGGTAAGTTTGTACAAGGAGACATAAACCCTAGTAAGAGAATTTTGTCATGAAGTTTTACAAAAAGAATCAGCTATGTGGGAAATAATCCTATTGAGTTTCAATTCTACTATTGCCACTCAAGTATCTCATCTTCTTGCTGTTGAGACGGAAACGATTGGATTGAGCTTTATCTGTTCGAGCTTGAGTAAGTAGTACAACTGGTTGCAGTTTCATGAGTGATCCAAACGAGACATAGTCATACGCTTTAATCCCTAACTTTTTCCTGGATTGCCCTTTCAAGTTTTCAATCCACCGGGATACCCTTTTTTGCCCAAGCCGCCTTTTCAGGTTTTCGACTTGCCGGGTGTACATCTTTTTATATATATATCCCTAATTTTTTCCCAAACCCATTTGGTTTGCCGGGATGCCCTTATTTTTGCCTAGGCCTGTCAACCTAGCGGGTCTCTTTTTATGCGTAGTATTTTTTAACTATGTCTGCGTTTACAGGTTGTGGGAAGTCTTCACCATCCATTGTAGTCAGTATCATGGCACCTCCTGAGAACACTGTCTTGACTACAAATGGTCCCTCATATGTTGGAGTCCACTTGCCCCTAGGATCACCCTGTGGTAATATGATACGCTTGATTACCAAGTCACCAGCCTGATATACCTTTGGCTTAACCTTCTTGTCAAAAGCTTTGATCATCCGTTTCTGGTACATCTGGCCATGACAAACTGCTGCTAACCTTTTCTCATCAATCAAATTTATCTGGTCAAGTCGAGTCTGAATCCACTCATCTTCATCCAAGCCTGCATCCTTCATAATTCTCAAGGAGGGGATCTGAACTTCAATAGGCAGAACTGCTTCCATACCATAGACTAAGGAGAATGGGGTTGCCCCTATTGAAGTACGTATTGTAGTACGATAACCATGCAGAGCAAATGGTAACATCTCGTGCCAATCCTTGTAAGTAACAGTCATCTTCTGTACAATCTTCTTAATGTTCTTATTAGCAGCTTCAACTGCCCCATTCATCTTTGGACGATACGGAGAAGAGTTGTGATGCTTAATCTTGAACTGCGTACAGAGATCAGTAATCATAGTGTTGTTCAGATTAGAGCCATTGTCAGTGATAATCCTTTCAGGGATACCATACCTACATATGAGATTATTCTTAATGAACCGAGCCACAACATTCTTAGTCACAGATGCAAATGAAGCTGCCTCTACCCACTTCGTGAAGTAATCAATAGCAACCAGGATGAAACGATGCCCATTAGAAGCAGTAGGCTTGATCTCACCAATCATATCAATGCCCCACATGGCAAAGGGCCAAGGAGCAGTCAACACATTCAATGGAGATGGAGGTACATGTACTTTATCAGCATAGATTTGACATTTGTGACATGTTCTGGAGTGTTGATAGCAATCAGCTTCCATGGTAGACCAATAGTAACCTGCTCTCAAAATCTTCTTTGCCATGGTGTGACCACTAGAATGAGTGCCAAAGGTCCCATCATGCATCTCTTCCATAATTTCTGTAGCTTCCTTCTTATCCACACAACGAAGCATAGTTGAATCATGATTACGCTTATACAGAATGCCATTACTCAGAAAGAACTTAGCAGAAAACCTTTTCAGGAACTTCCTATCTTTGACAGATGCCCCTTCAGGGAACTCCTGAGCTTCAAGATAGTTTTTCACTTCATAGAACCAAGGCTTCTCCTCTGCCCCTTCAGTGTCAATCTCATTGCAGTATGCAGGCTTTTCAAATCTATCAATGGTAATCTTGGGAGCTTCATCATCCCAGCTGATCTCAAACATAGATGCCATGGTGGCCAATGCGTCTGCCAACTGATTCTCTCTTCGTGGAATATGTCCAAAAGTAATCTCTTTGAAATGTGGGATCAAAGACAACACATGTTCTCTGTAAGGAATGAGATTATCATGCTTTGTATCCCAATCTCCTTTAATCTGACTTACTACCAGAGCTGAATCTCCATACACCTCAAGGAACTGAATCTTCATATCAATAGCAACTTGCATACCCATGATACATGCCTCATACTCAGCCATGTTATTGGTACAATAGAAACAAAGTCTGGCAGTAATCGGGGTATGACAACCTTCAGGGGAGCTAATCACAACACCAACACCATTACCATGTGCATTGGAGGCACCATCAAAAACCATAGTCCATCGGGATCCTTGTTCAGGTCCGTCATATTGTCCAGGTTCTTTGGTAATAGACATAATGTCTTCATCAGGGAACTCAAAATTCATTGACTGGTAATCACCTACTGCTTGATGAGCCAAATGATCAGCAACAACACTCCCCTTAATGGCCTTCTGAGTAGTATACTGTATATCATATTCCGTCAAGATCATTTGCCATCTTGCAATTCTTCCGGAGAGAGCAGGTTTCTCAAATATGTACTTGATTGGATCCATTTTTGAAATCAACAAGGTAGTATGGGTCAACATATACTGTCTTAGTCGGCGAGCAGCCCATGCCAAAGCGCAGCAAGTTTTCTCGAGCAGTGAGTATCTTGTTTCACAGTCGGTAAACTTTTTGCTAAGGTAGTATATTGCCTGCTCTTTTCGACCAGACTCGTCATGTTGCCCCAATACACACCCCATTGAGTTGTCTAATACTGTTAAATACATAATCAAGGGTCTTCCATCAACTGGTGGCATTAAAATTGGAGGTTCTAGCAAATATCTCTTGATTTCATCAAAGGCAGTCTGGCACTCATCATTCCATTCCATCACCTGATCTTTCTTCAACAACTTGAAGATTGGCTCACAGATGGTAGTTAATTGGGAAATAAATCTTGCAATGTAGTTCAATCGTCCCAAGAAACCTCTAACCTCCTTCTCAGTACGGGGAGCTGGCATCTCTCGTATAGCTTTCACTTTTGCAGGATCCACTTCAATACCTTTTCCACTGACAATGAAACCCAGGAGCTTTCCAGATCTAACTCCAAAAGTACACTTGTTTGGATTTAATCTCAACCTGTATTTCTTCAACCTCTCAAACAACTTGTGCAGATGATCAAGATGTTGTTCTTCATTCTGAGACCTGGCTATCATATCATCCACATATACCTCTATCTCATGATGAATCATATCATGAAACAAAGCCACCATAGCACGCTGATATGTTGCCCCTGCATTCTTCAAACCAAATGGCATTACCTTATAGCAAAAGGTGCCCCACTGTGTCACAAATGTAGTCTTCTCCATATCTTCAGGTGCCATCTTGATTTGATTGTAACCAGAGAAACCATCCATAAAAGAGAATACCTTATGCTGAGCAGTGTTGTCTACCAGAATATCAATATGAGGAAGTGGAAAGTCATCTTTAGGGCTAGCCTTGTTCAGATCTCTGTAGTCTACACACATACGTACCTTACCATCTTTCTTAGGAACTGGTACCACATTTGCAACCCACTGAGGATAAGAAGTTACGGCCAAGAACCCTGCATTGAACTGTTTCATTACCTCTGCTTTGATCTTTTCTGACATTTCAGGACGCATACGACGAACCTTCTGCTTCTTTGGACGACAATCTTCTTTCACTGGCAAACGGTGAACCACAATGTCTGTATCCAACCCTGGCATATCTTCATAAGACCAAGCAAAGATCTCCACATAGTCACGTAGCATCTGAATCAACCTGCTCTTGACACTGTCCTCTAAATCAGCCCCTATTTTGACCTCTTTTCTGTTTTCTTCAGTTCCCAGATTCACAACTTCGACTGGCTCTTCATGTGGCTGTATAGCTTTCTCTTCTTGTTGTAACAACCTAGCAAGCTCCACAGGTATTTCACAATCGTCCTCGTTTCCGTCTTCAGTTTGATAGATCGGATTCTCGAAATTGTAATTGGCAATAGTAGAACTGTTATCAACTGGATCCAGAGTGGATGAGGATCTGCATTTTAGTGACGTGGGTGTGTGTAAGAACACATAGCTGATAAAGCAAAAATAAAAGAAAAAGAAAGACAAGGAACACAATATTTACGAAACGAAACGTCCACTGATTTTATTGAATGAAGTATGCAAATGAAATGATGACCCGTAAGAAGCACACCATTGTGCCCCGGGTAAGGCACATGGCTTGAAAGTTTTAATTGTTCCAGAAATTATAAATTTAAAAACATAACACAGTAATAGTATTTACTCCTGACTAAAGGAGATAGGGATAACATCTTCAGCTGTCCAATTATTGAGTCCAGCACCCACAGTAGGAAAAATCCATGCCTCCAAGTTGTAGTCTTCATCTTGATCTCCCACAGCATTGATAACCCCTTAATTGGTGATACGAACAGCACGGGCACGACGGACAGCCTTCTGGGACTCTGCAGTGAGACCCAAACCAAACTTGTCAGACTTGTATGGAATATCAGGAAGCTGACCCCAAATAGTACAACCACCTTCTTCCACCACAGCTTTTGCATCATTGAGAGAGGCCATTGCCATTGTTGGAGGGTTTCTGATGACCACAGGAACCTTCTTCACAGCAGGAGGAGTCACACAATCCTTAACAGCCCAGGGAACCACTTCAAATGACTGACATGGAGTTTCAATGTATTCACCTTCTACTTCCAGATACTTGAAAGTGTTTACATGGCTGACAAAGTATTCTTCCTCTCCAAAGACAGTAACAACTTTTCCATTCACCGGATATCTCAACTTTTGATGTAATGTGGAGGTCACAGCACCTGCCCCATGGATCCAGGGACGACCAAGCAGACATGAGTACGAAGGACGAATATCCATCACATAGAATGTAGCAGTGAACACCTGAGAACCAACCTTGATTGGAAGATCAATTTCCCCATGCACTACTCTTCTAGAACCATCAAAAGCTTTTACCACAATATTACTGGGCTTCAATACCGTATCTTCAGGACTCAGCTTGTTCAGGACTTCCTTAGGCAACACATTCAGAGAGGAACCATTGTCTATCAGCACATGAGACAGGGTAGTGCCCCTGCATTCAATTGAAATATGCAAGGCCCTGTTATGATCCCTCTTGGCAGGGGTCAAGTCAGCATCAGAAAATCCTAACCCGTTGTCATAGGTCAGGTGAGCAACACAATTCTCAAACTGGTCCACAGAAATTGCACTGGGTACATGAGCCATCTTTAGAAACTTGATCAATGACTTGGCATGAGCCTCAGAACATAATAACAGGGAGAGCATAGAAATCTTTGAGGGAGTATGCCCCAGCTGATCAACAATATCATAATCACTCTTGCGAATGATTTTCAATACTTCTTCCATCTGCTTAGAGAGGTCATCAGCAGTTGGCACATCAGTAGATACAGGCTCAATAACAGGACCCTTGCCCCGAGTATCAGTGGTGGAAGTAACAGCAAGAGTAACTGCACTCTTAGAAGCAACTGGAGGAGAGAAGACTCTTCCACTACGAGTGATCTTGCTAGATCCAGCAATGTTATCAATGTCAACAGGCATATCAGGTAAAGGCTCCTGCTTGACACCATGGATGTAAACATCAGACCGATAGTGCCAAGGCACAGCTTTGTCAGATGTATAAGGAATAGGACCAGGAGTGGTAATGATCAGAGGAGCTACTCTGGCTTCAGCAACAACTTTCACAGGACCTTCAGCAGTAATCTTGATTGGGCCCTGATGAGTGATTTTAATGGGACCCTTTGAAGTGATTCTTAGTGGTACTTTGTCAACCATGTCAACCTCTTCAATCTTCTTACCCTGAGTCAGATGATCCACCATACTTTCTACAGATGCTGGTCTTCTTTCAAACACTATAGTGTATTTATCCATGAGACGTTGAATCCCATCTCTCAAAATGAAGCAACTATCCGGCTTATAGGTACAATATAGACAATCTTCATGACAACCTGGAAAGATCCCAGCTTGTACTAACCTCTTTTTGATAACAGACAATGGTGTGCTCAACTCCATAACTGAATAGACATGCAGATCTTCATCAATATCTTCATCAATGGCGTTGACAGTCTTCTCGTGATTTGGCATTGGAGCTGTAATCACATTTGGAGTACCTGGTGGATCAAACTCAATTTCTCCAGCATCAATCATATCCTGAATTTTGTTCTTCAAGACCCAGCAGTTATTAGTATCATGTCCTGGACAGTTTGAATGATATGCACATCGTGCATTGGGATTGTACTTGGGAGAGGTAACATTGGGATTCTGAGGGGCCTCCCTCAGGGTAATAAGTTCAGCTTTCAACAAGTGTTGCAATGCCTGAGCCATTGACATGTTGATCTTCATGAACTGTCTTCTAGCCCTCTGTTGGTTGCCTTGAGGATGCTCTGTTGTTGCAGGAGTTGGATTTGAAATATGAACTGCACTAACAGACTGATGCCTTCTGTTACGATCAGGCTGACCATACACAGCATTAGATTCTTTCTTCCCAGTGGGAGGCTTCTTTGCAGCACCTGATGAAGAAGTGCCCACTTGGATCCTACCACTCTTGATACCATTCTCTACTCGCTCTCCTGTCATGATCAACTCAGTGAAGCCAGATGATGAGCTTCCAATGAGATGACTGTAAAACGGACCATTCAGCGTACACATGAACATATCAACCAACTCCCTATCAGTCAAAGGAGGTTGAACTCTTCCCGCTAAGTCTCTCCACTTCTGAGCATACTCCTTAAAGCTTTCTTTGGCACCCATAGACATGCTTTGAAGCTGCATGCGAGTGGGGGCTAAGTCAGCATTGTATTGATATTGCTTGTAGAAAGCTTCAGCAAGGTCATTCCAATCTCTGATGTTGACACTCTCCAACCGATAATACCACTCTAGCTGAGCTCCAGATAAACTCTCTTGAAAGAAATGGATCCACAACTTTTTATCAGCAGTGTGGGGTTGAATTCTTCTGACATAAGACCTCAGATGCAATTTGGGACAAGAGACCCCATCATAGACAACAAATGTAGGAACTTTGAACCCAATGGGTATGACCACCCCAGATATCAAGCTCAAATCCTCAAAATCCAGCCCAGATGATTTCTGTAATTCCATAGCATCCATTCTATCCACCAGCATCTTGAATTTGTCTTTGTTAGGCTCATGGTAGTAGTTAGCCTCAGAATCAGAGTCCCCCATAGTGTTGTGGAGACTGCCTCTCTCCTGCTCAGATTCTTCAGATTCATAGTCTTCAACATGTTCCTTAGTCTTGACAGGACCTTTGAACCTCCTTCCCATGTTGAGCAACCCAGCAGACCTTCTAGCCTTCTTAGTCTTCTTGGCCAGCAGTGTCTTCAATTCATCCTGCCCCTTGGATAGGTTCAGGATCAGCTCTTGGAACTGTGCATTCTGTGCCTGGAGATCCTTAACTGATTGTTCAAGAGCCATTGCTGAAATAAATGGCGAGAAGATGAGAAACCTGTGCACAATTATAAACCTGTGATGCAATGATATGGGAATGCATATGCAATGTTTTCAAGGACCGCAGGATTTAAATTTGATTAAACAAACAAGAAAGTAACTTTTTATTAGTAATAACTTGTTTTGCCTTTTAGGCTTACAAAAAAAATGAAAACGAAATAAGTACAAAAGATGGGGTTTTAAGTCTCCCATGGACGTTTCCTCTTTGTGTTGAGGTATGAGTTGAGGTTTCGTTCCTCATGAAGTAGCTTTGTTAGCTCTAGGATCCTTGCTTGGCTTGCTTTGTAATGAGCCTCGAAAGTATCCCTTTGCTCTTTCAGTTGGATCCATGATCTCTGCAAGTCTTCCATATCAGTAGGCATGTCTGGGTGAAGGATGGTATAAGCTGTGTCTCCTTCAGCAACAGGTTCCATGGTAACTGGTAGGATGGCAGGATATGGCCTCATGAGTGTCTGAGCACGAAATCGTACCCATCTGAGATAAGCCTCCATAGGAATGGTGTACTTAGGCTCCAGTGTCTTGCTGTCAATCCTGTTTACCTTTCCCCAAGCTCGTATGAATCTCTGACGGTAACCCTGAAGATCGTTGTCGTAGTCAAACACAATGCCCTGAATCAACATGTCATGTGGACCATCGCTCCGGGCGTAACCAAACTGTCGTAAAGCTAGAGATGGGTTGTAGGTGATGCCTCCTCTTATGCCTAGAAGTGGTACATTAGGAAACTCCCCACAACGGTCAATGATGGTGACATTCTCCATAGATCTGGAGCACCAATGGATGTCTGAGTGAGAAAGTGACATGATCCTCTTGGACCATCTGAACCCTTGCTCATTCTTCATTACTGAGCGAGGAAGGTGAGAAATAAACCACCTAGAAAGTAAAGGTATGCAGCACATCAAAGTTCCTCTTGCCCTTGTAGTACGGGTGTGAAGAGAATGTAGGATGTCTCCAAGTAAGGTAGGCACTGGATTGTGACTCAGGAATATGTTGATGGCATGAACGTCTATGAACTGATCAGGATTGGGGAACAACACTAAGCCATAAATCAATAAGGCTAAGATCTCCTCAAAAGCATCGTAGCTCATAGCCTTCAAGAACATTTGAGCTTTATCCACTAATACCTTGGCAAGAATACCTTTAACTCCACTTCTCGTCTCTAGAACAATGTCAGACTTCTTCAGATGTAGAGCTGCAGCAATAACTTCTGGTTTAAGCTCCTTCTCTAAGCCTGTGAATGGCTTCTGATCAAGAACAGGTATACCCAGAAGTTTAGAGAACTCCTCCATGGTTGGAACCAGCTGATAATCAGGAAATGTAAAGCAATGGTGCTTAGGGTCAAAGAACTGAAACAGCACACTCATCATGTCTTCACTGAACCCTGAAGTAACTAGATCCAATAAGTGACCATGTCTCTTGTTGAACTGGGAATGATCAGACACTTGGGAAACCAACTCTTTGAGCTTGGGAGGTATCCCTACAAAGTTGATCCTGATGGTGTTTCTACGAGCAGAAGCCATGACCTGCAACAAAGAACAAAAATAAATCCCTTGGTCCTTGAAATGGTTAGGGAAAATGATATGCTCATGATGCATGATGATGTCATGATGTTATGTTCAATCACAAACATGTGGCACACACAAACAAGTCACACAATTGCCCTAGGTTTAAAGGCTTGCATGAGGTTTAAAGGTAAGTACCCTCCCCTGAAGTTAGATGGTTCATCCTGTCCTACAAAAGTAACCGGGTTCTAAGGGATCTCAATATCATTGATCCTTCACAAGGGTGGTTGATCAGAAGGCAACTTACTTGCCAACCAAAACCCTCCAAGTTTAAGATCTCAATGAGCGTAGCATCGAGTGTCAACCAACTTCAGTCTGCACCAAGCCGGTTACCTCACTACTTTCTAAAGGCCAAGATGAGTTAACTAGGGTTCTAAAAGTCAGTTAGTGCATTGACAACATATGGCAGCCTCAATATTATCCTCAACTTGACTTAAGGAATATAAGCACCAACCAAGAAGTCGCACTAACTATGGCCACCAGATCAACCGTATCGATATACGTCGTACAGTTTCCTTGGTCTATTGCCATTTACTTAAGGTACACTAGATCCGGGTTAGGACCTTTCACACATAAGAGCACCCCAACAATATAATAATAAAGCAAACAAGGCAAACAATTTAAAGTGATCTTAATTCCTAAGGGTACCCCTCTTAAATAAATCCCCAGCAGAGTCGCCAGTTCTGTAACACGGTGGGAGAACTGACTTTAAACAATGTTGCGGATAGCAAGAGTCGCCACCGACTTTTATTTTATCCATAAGGAAAGGTTATAAAAGAACAGGAAAGACCTTAGAGAATATTTTGGGTCCGGGGGGTAGGTTATGAAAAGGGAAGGTGTTAGCACCCTTTTCATCCATGGTTATCCATGGGCTCTTAGGTACTTAAGCTCACTTTTGAATTGTTTTGAAATTGTAGTGTGTGAATAGAAAATTTTCAGAATAGTTAATAAATAATCCATGTAAGGATGTGTTAAGAACTTGTTTGAAAACTTGTTGAAAATTTGTTTAAGTGCGAAACAGTTTTGAAGTGAGCAAGCACCTAGGAGTAACCTACCCTAATGTTTAAAGGTCTTTCTTATTCTTCATTCTTTCCTTTAGTAAGACTATCCCTACTATAATGGAGTAGGTAGTCCTTACTTTGGATGTTAAGGGACATGTGAGGGACAATTTGACTTTGAAGGCCATTGTGGGATGTAATAAGCACATATAAGGGACCATCATCATTTTTCGAAAGGGACTCGATTCGTAAAGGCAACCATAAGGGACTTTGATGATTTTTCTATTTGAGGGACTTGCTTTATACACCCCACTTAACCAGTATTCGTAGGCAACTTGAAGGATATCCTTAGGAAGTGAGACGGCGATTAAAATCGACTTACGTGTGTGACGTGTTTATTTTAATTATCTTTATTTAAAAGTGATCTAAATTTATTTTAATATTACATACATGTTGTTACACTCCCTAATTACTAACCATAATAATAATTAAATAATTAAACAACTTTACATCCAAGAAACAATTACAAAATAATAAGCAAAATAATTAAATAGCAAAGATAAATAAAATATAAATAAGCAATAATAAATAATAAAGGGGGTTAGTAAGCAATATTTAACAAACTAATAAGCATGATTAGAATATAAATGGGTTAGTAAATAAGAATAAACAGAATTAATCCAAATATTATAATAATAAGAAATTAACAATTTTTTAATATAATCAACTAAAAAAACAAATATGAATAAACAATTGTTTTAATTTACAAATTATTAAATTATATTTTAATCATGAAGTTACTACAAAAAATCTAATTATTATAAGCACAATTATTTATAAACTAAAGTTATGTAAAAAAATATTTATAAGTATATTTACAAAAATTTGTAAGAATTATAGTAAACATACATACATAATAATTATATTAGAAAATAACATTATAAAAAAAATAGGATTAGATTTGTATTAAAAAATATTTTTAGAGTTTTATGAAATTAGGGTTTATATGAGAAATAAATTTTTAGGGTTTATATAAAAAAAATAGGATTTAGTTATATACAAAAATTTTCTAATTTATACATATTACAATTTAGACATAAAATATAGAAACAAAATTTGTGAAAAAAACATATTTTTTTGAAATTAAAGAAAACAGACATATTTTATTATTATTTATTTATTATTGAGAAATATACATAATATATTTAATTTTTAATATTATAATATTTAAATCAAATAAAAGGAAAGAAAAAAAAAGCGGAAACTTACCTGGCTGAGGTTTGAACCCAGGCCAGCTTGATTTCCAGGAAGCACAACAACCATCAGGCTGCGGATTTTGCAACGTTTTCTCCTACGAATATTGTTACGAGTTCTTCCACCCTGCGAAACACAAACTTCATCCAAACGGCAAAATTTCACAAAATTGATTGCACCATTGTATTGCTACTGAGTTTTTCAATCGTCCTATGTTTTTCAAATCCATTTATCATTTGAAAATCGTGAAACCCTAAAGAGGGCCGAAAACCCTAATCATGGTGAATTCTTGTTCCTGCAATGAAAATCCAATTGAACCACCCAGAATCGTTCTAGAGTTCATTCTAAACATCCTACAACAATCAAAAACAGTTTAAACATGATAAATCAATGGATTCGAAAACAAAATATTCAAGGTCAAGATGAACTCGGGTTGAGCAATTGGGTGTGTATATGATGCATATGGATGATGATTTATGATCAGAAGAGTCCAAGGAAGCTTGCTATGTCTTCCAAATACCTTGCAATGCTCTGAATTTGAGAACCCGAATATGACTTTTTGAAAGATTTTTGTGCTTTTGATCTTACCTTTAGGCTGCTGCAAATTCGTCTCTAGGGTTATGTTTGTGCTTAGTATATATGTGTGATGGATTTAGGTCAGAATCATTGATGTGTTGTGTGGATATTTGATCCAAAAAATATTCAAAAAGATCATTGTATAAATTTCAAATATTTGATCATGAGTGCTTGCTATTTTGGGAGAGATCACATGATTTCCTTCTCATTCTAATTCAATCAATGATTATGAATTTCTAGAAACAAAATCTTCACCCAAAAATAGATTTTTATATTTTTTATTTATTTAAAATGATTTTTATGAATTAAATCAATAATAAATAAATAAAAAATAATAATTTGGGAGAGATCACATGATTTCCTTCTCATTCTAATTCAATCAATGATTATGAATTTCTAGAAACAAAATCTTCACCCAAAAATAGATTTTTATATTTTTTATTTATTTAAAATGATTTTTATGAATTAAATCAATAATAAATAAATAAAAAATAATAATTTGGGAGAGATCACATGATTTCCTTCTCATTCTAATTCAATCAATGATTATGAATTTCTAGAAACAAAATCTTCACCCAAAAATAGATTTTTATATTTTTTATTTATTTAAAATGATTTTTATGAATTAAATAAATAATAAATAAATAAAAAATAATAATTTGGGAGAGATCACATGATTTCCTTCTCATTCTAATTCAATCAATGATTATGAATTTCTATAAACAAAATCTTCACCCAAAAATAGATTTTTATATTTTTTATTTATTAAAAATGATTTTTATGAATTAAATCAATAATAAATAAATAAATAATAATAATTTGGGAGAGATCACATGATTTCCTTCTCATTCTAATTCAATCAATGATTATGAATTTCTAGAAACAAAATCTTCACCCAAAAATAGATTTTTATATTTTTTATTTATTTAAAATGATTTTTATGAATTAAATCAATAATAAATAAATAAAAAATAATAAAAATGATGAATTTTGGTCAATTGGGTCGTGCACCATGTTATGAGATGGATTGGGTCATAAATTAGGCAGCCCATTTGGAAAGAAATACTTCTAAGCCTCCATTTTCAACATAAACCATCACAAAATTGCCCAACTTTGCAAGGGCACATTTCTCTCAATTTTAAAGGTATGATGGTGTTCTTGGACTTTTTGGAAAGCTTGAAGAGTCCTCTAAACAACCCCATTGGTTTCAGGTCCATATCATTTACCAATCTCAAGTTATGCCCTTTTGAAGTTGTTGACTTTTTGTTGACTTTTGAAATGACCTATAATGTCTTAGATCATATCTTTCAAATAAAGCATTTTTGGGCTTAACCTTCAACATCAAAGTTGTAGAGAATTCAATTTCCTTCAAAATGAGCTTTGGATGGAGACTTGGTGATGAAGCATGTGAAAGTTATGGCTGGTCAAAGTTCAGTTGACTTTTACTGAGGAAACCCTAATTTAGAAACTCCTGATTATTGATGATCCGGAATCTCCTTGATGAATCATGATCAACCCTTGATCAAAATGATGAATTTTACTTCATATACTTGATGTTGGCAAAAAATCATGAAGTTTGACTTTGGTTTGACCACAGTTGACCTCAGTTTGACTTTTTAACTGCATTGACTGATTTTGACTTATCTGATCATCTGACTGAGCAAACTTTTGAGAAAAGTCTTGAAACTTGACATGGGGGTTCTTATACACATATAAGATGTTATGAAGCTCACTTGAAGTCTTGGAAGTCCATTTAGCCTGATTAAAGTCAAAACCCTAGTTTTGGATGCACTGCTTAGGAGGTGCATTGTCTGAGGGAATTGTCAACTCTTCTGACCAATTGTGAACTTTGTGAACCTTGTGAATCTTCATAAGATATCTTGTGATACTCATGGGAGGTATTGTGAAGCTTGTGAACCTTGTGAACATCATGAAGTGGCTTTGTAGACCTCATGACCCTTAGGAAAGCTTTGTAAACATTGTGAATCTTGTGAACCTTGTGAACCTTCAAGAAGCAACCTATGGACTTCATGAACCTCATGAAAGGTCTTGTAGATGTTGAGAAGTTTGTGAACCTTGTGAACCTTCAAGAAGCAACCTATGGACTTCATGAACCTCATGAAAGGTATTGAAAGCACTGTGGGACTTGTGAACCTTGTGAACCTTCATAAAGTAGCTTGTGGACTTTATGAACTTCATGAAAGGTTATGCAAGTTGTTGGAGAACTTGTGAACCTTGTGAACCTTCTTAGAACACAAAGTCTTGTATTGTGAGGGCAAATTTTGGGGTGCAACAACTGTAGGTTGTGTATCCATTTTCGCTTTGATTATGTTGAGGACTTCCATGATCTGGCTGACGTCCCCTTTGATCCCTTCAATGTCATTATCCATTTGATCGAACCTTTGGTCATTATCTGCCATCTTCTTTTGAGCTTGGGACCGTGTGTTGTATCTGTGGTTACTCAGCGTGACTCCTTATCTCCTTCTGGACAAGAACAAAGGATGAGCTGCGAAACCCAAATGCAGGATTGATGCAGGATGACATGCAAATGCAAATGCCGATGCATAAGCCATTCAAGGAAATTCAATTTTTTGTTTACAAACAAAAAGTTAGAACAACATGTAATGACATGCTTAAAAAGCGTTTTTCATTTGATAGTCGGAAATCTATTACAATAGAGTGGCCCTTGCTAAAGAGCAAGACCTTTCTTACAAGGAAAATGAAAGTAAATGCAACAAACAGGATTTCAATCCTTTTTTAGGGAAAGCAGGGAAATGGGGAAACAAAGATCAATCTAACAAGATGATCTTTCTCCTTCTTGGAATCTGACATGAACTTGGTCCTGGCGGATAATCTCCCAAAGGTCTTCGTTCTCTCTTTGTGCTTTGACCAAAGCGTATCTTAGCTCTTCCCTAGTTGCGGGGACCTTAGGCTCCAAGGTTATCTCATAGTCATGAGTGTAGAACATGTTTAAAGCAATTTCTTTTGACCATAACAGGTATCCCCTAGTGGTTAAACAACTTGCATTCTCCATTGGAGTTGGGCCTAAGAGGTGTGGATCTCTTTAAGCGTATTGAGCATTTTCTTCTAGTTCTTGGTTGCGACCTATCTCACAGAAGCAAGGCCTCAACAGTTCTGGTTCGGGCTCTGGTCCGGTAGGATACCCATGTTGACGCCGGGCGAGAATAGGATTATAGGTGATCACCCCTTCTATCCCAATGAGAGGCACATTGGGGAAATCTTTGTAGCTAGGAATCATGACTTGGTCACCGATGCTGGTGTCATACTATGTGATATCATGGTGTCTGAGCGTGACGAGTTTAGAAACCCATGCGCTTTTGGTAGGAAGCCTCCAAAGGATATGAGTCCTTGGCAAATGAGAAGTAAACCATCGGTCGAGTAGTGCAAGACAGCATGAGAATTGCCCACAATCATACAAGATGAAATGGTGGATGACTACATAAGTGTCAGCCAGTATTGTGTTGACCGGGTTTTTGAGGATGAAGAGGCGGATCTCCTCTTCGCTGATGAAGTCGTAATTGCTTGGGAACAGATACAGTCCATATATTAGTAGTGCCAGAATCGCCTCAAAAATGCCCAGGTTTCTGCTTTCATAATGATACTTAGCCATCTCCATTAGAGATCTGGCATCCATTCCGTACCACCCTCCTTTCGCTCTCATTGGTGGTAAGTCTTCCAGCTTGATATGCAGGGCTTTATCTAAGTCCCTCTTCTTTGGTTTTCCATAAGGGAGCGTAAAAGTCCATGGAATTTTTAAGTAAGCATTATACTCCTCGAGGGTTGGGAGTAACTGAAAGTCTGGAAACACAAAGCAGTGGTAAGTTGTATGATAGAATTCAACCAAGGCTTGCAACATGGGCTCGTTGATCGGAGCACTTATCAATGGCAATAGGTCGCCATATTTGACTATGAAAGCTGCAAGATTTCGGACAAGTCTTGTTAACATCCTTAGACGGCCCAATGTCAGATCTGGAACCCGAAGCATGTCTCTTCTTACCATGTTGTTGTATGCAAAAAGAAAAAATGAATTTCCTTGAATTGTTAGAAGAAGTGCAAATGCAAATGGTTGTCATGGAACTCAGATATTTTCGAACATCAGAAGTCGCCATTTCATTGATTAACAAAACGGATTACAAAAAATGTTTCCCCTTACAAGAGTTTTAAACAACAGCTAAATGAATCCTATCAAGGTTCCCCTAGCAGCCTTAAATTGAGCTTCTCGATCTTTCTTTCCATCTGGGTTTTCTCAAAGATGAGTCTATCCACAATTATCTTCCATGGATTAGACTTAGGCTCGTAAGGTTCTTCTAGTGCTTTCCTCTTCTTACAAGATAGGATTTCTTCATCTTTCACCTGGAGTTGTCTCTGGAGCTCCGCATTTTCTTCGACGACTATTTGATACTTATGCTTCTAAGCTTCTTTAGTTTGCTATGCTTTGACCAAAGCAATTTTAAACTTTTCTTCTTCAGACATGAAGACCAACAGGCGTTCTTCCTTCAAGGCCATAGGCTCTTGCTTAGGATATGGCATCCTTAGTGTGACGACTCTTTTTCAAACCCATTGAAGGTAAGGTTCCAAAGAGACACAGTTGAGTCTTCCAAGGTCCCTCTTCCCTTTCTTGTGTAGATGCTTCCAAGCCTCTAGAATCTTCCCTTTAAGTCCTTGACTGTCTTCCCCTTCTTTGAAGAAAATAATTTCCACTTGAACACTATTGGGTTTGTCTTTTAACGGGTATCCCAATTGTCGGCGGGCGAGTTTTGGATTATAGCTGATTCCTCCATTAGCACAGAGAAGAGGTACATTGCCGAATTCCCCACAACTGTCAATAATCATTGTCCCATCATAATCACGACTATACCAACCAATATCGGAATGGGTAAGAGCCATGATCTTTTGCGACCAGCATCCTTTCTTTGGATCCCAAAAAGCGTTGGCTTTGGGCAAGTGTGAAGTGAACCATTTATACAATAAAGGAGCACAACAAGTGATCATTCCTCCATTGTAAAAGTTCCTCAGATGAACAGAATGGTGTTGCACCCCAAAATTTTCCCAACCTTTTCTTACCTGGTTTATGTTTTATGGCATTAACATCTGCATACTTATATCATTTGCATATCAAGTTATCATTCATATAGTAGGGGATCAAGTGTCATTCTTATCAAGAGAAGCCTAGCAAGAGGTCTCATTCAAGATTAAGAAGTTGTCAAAGTCATCGGAAGGTGGCTTGAATGCCTAAGGGTTTAGATGTTTGAGTGTGAATCTTCTCTTAACTTGAGGATCAACTGAATACCCTCAGAGGGTTGTGAAGTGTTGAATGTGAGAAGAGGATATGTATGGAGCTCATAAGATTCCTAGAGGGCCATGGGAGAGTTTAATCAAGTTATTGTGTCAAATGCAAGAGCCACAGTTGAGGTGCAAGCAGTTAGGGTTTCATCTGGGTTAATCCTAAGTCAACTGGACAATTGAAGGGTAAACAAGGACTACTTTTAGGTCATGGAGTTCATGAATGATGTGATGAGACACTTGTGGTGTTGTTCCAAGATCAAATCAAGAAGAGTCAAGAGTGTGGGAAGTTGCTAAATTAGGGTTTCAGTGCAAAATTCCCTGTTTAGTGCCTAATTTCATGACCACATAAGTCAAGATAAAAGTTTCAAATGGATCTTTGGCCAACATGAAACTTGTATAGCATCTCAATACTTTTAATTTGAGTACTAGAAGTCCTCAAGGGGATTTATAGAACTCAAGTTATGACCCAGACAAGTTACAAGTCCTCAGATGCCACTGAAATTTGTCTGTGAAAATCATATGACTTCGAAGCTATTTTTGACCTAGAAGGAGGTTTCACCTGAACTTTTGGCCAACATGAAAGTTGTTCCTCATGAGCTTAGATTTCTAAATTGTACTAGAAGTATTCCATCTGATTTGTAGAACTCAAGTTATGAGGTTTACAAGTCAGGGGTATTTTGGGAAAGTGAGATTATAGGTCATTTTCAATCATAGGCCGAAATCTCCAACTTGCACTTGTGAAATGAAATTTTGTTCAACATGAAAGTTGTTCAAAATGGGGTTTTTAGGCTAGCCAAGAGGTCATGATGGATTGATTGGGATCATAGCAAGACTTGGTTTGAAATTGTTTGAATAAAGGAAGTTTTCAAATGAATTAAGGAGGGAAAATGCCAATTTTGAGTTATAAGACCAAAACATGTCAAGTAACCAAATTTTTTGAATGGAAATTGAATTTTGGACACTTTGGCATTACCAGAGTTTTGAGTTTAGACCAAGTTTCATGAGTTGCCATTTGGTTTCTTCATTTGCAAGTCACATAGCCAAACAACTTACCAATGCAATTCAAACACTCCTTTTGGTCTGAATACCCTCACAAGGCAATTTGCAATTGAAAGGGAAGCTTCTAGAGAAATTTTCATGGCAAAATCGTGACTGTCATGTGCAACTTCAAGAGCAAAAATTAGAATTTGCAAATTGATGGATTGGGCTTCAAACACACTTCAAAAGCCCATAAAAACATTCTATATATTCATTGCAGTGAATTCAGAGTGGTTTTGGCTTTCATTTTGGTGAAGAACACTGAAGTTGCAGTTGAGTTTTCAAGAGGAGCAAGTGAAATCGTGTTTTGAGTTCTAGGCTGATTCAAAGCAAATTGAAGCTTACAACATCTTTCTCTTGCATCATTGAACGTATCTAGAGAGTTTTGAAGGTTGAATCAAGCTCCAAGCACCTCTGTTACTAGATCTACAACAGGTTAGTTACTTTCAACATTCCACATGAATTGGCATGATGTAGTTAGATTTGAACTTGTGGTTAGGATCTAGACCATATGTAGATCGTTTTAGGATCAATTTGGAAGCATTTGGTGATGATTGATCATGACATAGCATTTCTGTTTTGATTCAAATCTCTTGATTCATGGAGAGTTAGAGCAATCTAGATAGATCAGAGGGATGTGTGTGACATGAGGATGAATTCTATATCATTAGATTGCAATTAGTGATATTTGATCTGGATGACATTTCTGAACTTTGATTCGTGATTTAAAATCTATGGAGATGTAGAATATTTGAGTAGGAGATTTGAGATCCTGATGAAATTCTGAGTGAGATTGGTATAAGGATTGTTGTTTCTGGACACCTGCAACCACCTGCTCACCGGAGAAGACGACCGGAGTCTTCTCCGGCCACCACACTGAGTCTCACTCAGGCCAGCCTGTGATTTGGAGAAGATGACTCCTAAGCCATCAGATCTGCCTTTGACCAACGACTAAGCCAATCATCCAACGACCACGACTTAATGTTTTATTTGACTTTCTGAGGATCAAAATGATGCAGTTTCATTTAATGAGGTGGCATGCCCTCAGCGCTTGGATCAGTGGACCAGTCATGCAATCCAGTGGCTCATATTTTATTTTGAGTTTTTATTTCTTTTATTCTATTTTGTTTATTTTAAATGCTTTATTGATTCAAAAAATCACAATAAATTCAATTTTGATCCAAAAATTATTTCAAAAATATCTCCATGATCTTGAGAGGATTTGTGATTTTCTGAAATCAATAAAATGCATTTTCATGCATTTTTCAATTTAATTTGATTTTTCTTATTTTGTTTAATTCTTTAATATTTGCATATTTGACCATCTATTTTGTTGAATTTGGCTTTGATTTTTTAGTATGTGTTATGGTAGACATGTATGCTCCCTTAGGATTTTTGTTGGAATTTTAGAACAACTTTAGGTTTTGTTTTAGGTGTTGAGATTAGAGCCTTCCCAAACTTGTGGATCACCTTGATACCCTTCAATCTAGAAATTATTTAGGTGACTTAGAAGTTGAATTAGGCTTTAATATTTTAACCCTAGTTTGTTCAAACATGTATGTTCCCCTAGGAATTTTATTAGAATTTTACAACTTTGTTTTCTATTTTAGTTGTATTTTGCAAGTTGCTTGTGCTTGTGGTATTCTATTTTGTGTGCCTTTGTTTGTTTGGTCTTGTTGGTGACTTTGGGGCTGGATTTGCTTGGTTTCCTTTTTGAGAGGTCTTCTGGACTTGGTGTAGCTGTTGTGGCTTGAAGATTGGGGCTTGGAGTTGAAGTTTCCTTTTCTTTTAGGAGCTGTTTTAGGAGCTTAGGAAATTAGGGTTTTAGGAAGAACCATTAGAACTAGTTTTGATTCTTTCATCAAACATAGAATGCATTGTGTGCTTCTATTCTATCCAATGATGTAAAGTCCTCCTAGGGAAACTCCATCTCTCCTTTGGAGGGATGTGTGGTATACCCATAGTTGAGTAGAACTTTGAGGATGCTTGTCCATTTCAATGTTGGTACTTGATGATTTCCTTTGGTTTTCATTAAGTTTTCAACATTTCAATCTTGATCTTAGTGATTATTCCTCTGCTTGGAGTGTGCTTGCTAGAGCTTGAAGATGAAGTTGGATGAAGCTTGAAGATAGAAGCTAGCTTGAAGAAGAAGACTTTTTGCTGTCAACTTTGTTGTCAAGAGGATTTGCTGTTTATAGCTACTGCTGTTGAGTATTGAAGTTGTTGTCTGCTGAAGACTGTTGTTGCTGTTGTTGCTGCTTTCTCTGCTTCATTTCTTTTGTTGTATTGTCTGTTTGCTTGTGTTGATTACCTCTAGGTTTGAGGTGGAGCTTGTCTCCTCTTTCCTGTTGTTTTCTCCCTTGCCTCGCTTGTACTGTTGCATAGCATGCATTTTACTGTTTACTGTTTGCTGCTTGCTTTCTTTTGCTGTTTCCTCTAGGATCTCTGATTTCCTCTGTGCAAGAGGGAATTATGACAGACATTAGGTTTTGACCCATGCATGATAACTGTAGGTAGATTCCCCTTTCAACCATAGTTTTAGGGTGTCTTTCTCTTCTCATCTCAAAACAATTCAAAAACACAATAATAAGGTTAATTGATGTCGTACGTTACGAGCCTTAAGCTATCTGGGAAAAGGTTGGTGGAGGGTCTCTCTCTAGTAATCTGGATGTTAGTATGGTACCTTTTGGGTGACATACGAAGCGTTCACTCCTGGGTCATAGTCCCTAGTGCGACTGAGTTTGCAAACATCCTAAAAAACAGTTCTTTCGTAAAAGATTCAAACAAACATTCAAACTCTGTTTTTGTCCTCTTGGACCTTTAATCAGGAAAACCCTTTCTTAAGGAGATAAAAAACTGTCAGAAAAACTTGTGTCTTCCGTAGCCCGAACTACGTTTGCTCTGATCTTTCATGCCGTATGAAAGTACGTAGGCACGAGATGCGATATCTCGGCGAGCAACCTTCCCCCATAACCCGTAGTTAGGCGAACTACGTTGACTCTGATTTCTCATTCAAGACGGGAATACGTAGGCATAAAGTGCGATACTTTGTCGAGTCATTTCCTTTTCTTTTTAACCCAGACCTTTAGAGTAGATAGAATAACATACCCTTAGACAAAAAACAAGCATGGATCTCGTCGAGTACGACGGACGTGAGGGGTGCTAATACCTTCCCCTTGCGTAACCGACTCCCGAATCCAGGATTTGGTTGCGATGATCATTCCTTTCCCTCTTTGCGTTAGGTTTACTCTGAGCGTTTCCTTTCCCTCTTGTGGGATAAATAACGCACGGTGGCACTCTTCTATCATAGCCGGCGCCGATTTTCGCAGTAGCGACAACTGGCGACTCTGCTGGGGACTCCAACGGTTCCCTATGCGAGTCAATCCTAGCACTTGTTTTCCCGTCTGGGGGTTTTGTATGTATTTATTTTTATGTCTTTACTTTCAGTACTGTATATTATTGTTATTGTGTTGTGGGTAGATGGTTAGTTTGAGAGATAAGTCGGACCTGGGCTTGAGTGCACATAGACTTAGAAGTAGAGAGTAGTGGTTAGCCTGCTTGCTTTGCTTGCACCAGCTAGCTACGAAATTTACACTCAGACGAGATTCTCTTTGATGGCATCTTGCCTGGCCCTTTGGGCTCGACAAGTTGTTGGATTTGAGGGTTGTCGACTCTGGGAACCTATCATTTGGGATTCGGCTAAGTGAGGCCTCTCCAAGGGATGATGATGCCACACCTTCTGGGTATTGTATCATCGCTCTTGAAAGTCTGTGACGCTAATGACCGCATAGGATATCGTACCTCGTCTGCGAGTTAAGTACATACCTGTGAGAGGGTAGGTGGGTCTTTTTGCAGGAAAACTCTAGCCTCAGAACACCTGGTTTGTCTCTGTAAGTGAGAATTGGTTATAAGGGTTCTTTTGTGGTTTGTTTGGTTTGAGGAGAAGATCTGATGGTTCTAAAGTGGCAGTACAGCACAACACAGTTCTTCATTATTGCACTTGATCCCCTGTTGCATATGCATCTGCATTTTCATGTCTGCATTTCATTAACGTGTATTTATGTTGCAGGTGTGTTTGTTCCCCCCAGATTCTAGTGTTCTTCTTGCCAGACATGGAATCCATGAAGATAACAGTTGCTTACAGGTTGCCTTCTCCAGATATCAGTTCCTTATTGCAGTTGGTTGCTCTAGCAGATCAGAGAGTGAGGGCTGAGTTCAGAGAGTCTCATGGGAAACTGCTCAGTTTGTTGTACAGACCTTCTGTGTTTGAGATGACTGGGTTGTATACCTTGATGCAGTTTTACGAGCCTCGGTTGAGATGCTTCTTCTTCCCTGATTTTATTCTGGCTCCTACTATGGAGGAATATTCTGATATGCTAGGAGTTCTTGTGTTAGATCAGATGCCTTTTATTCACGAGGATACTGAGCCTGAGTTGGCTAAGCTTGCTGAGATTGTCAGTTTAGATGCTTCTGAGTTCCCCGGAGGTTTGGTCAAGTTGAATGGAGCTTATGGTTTTCATCTTTCTTGCTTGGTTGAGAAGGCTACGCAGTGTGCGAAGGATGGATGTTGGGTTGTCTTCAATGCTATTCTGGATGTTTGCATTTATGGGATTGTATTGTTCCCTAATTTGCCTGATTTTGTTGACTCAGATGCTTTCTTTATTCTGGCCTTGAAGAATCCGGTGCCTACTCTCTTGGGTGATGTTTATCATTCTATTCACTATAAGAATGAAAAACGTCGGGGAAAGAATGTTTCTTGCTATGTACCTCTTCTATCCAGGTGGTTTCAGGGACATCTTCCTAAGAAGGGACCTTTTGTTGATACTGCTAGTACTTTAGATTGGTCTTCCCGATTGATGGGATTGTGTGCTGAGAACATTGTTTGGTTTGATCGGAACTTGCTAGGAGTGAATATTATATATAGTTGCAGTGGCTTTCTGAACGTTCCTTTGATTGGACGGAAAGGTTGTATTAACTATAACCCTTCTCTGCTTGTGAGACAATTTGGCTATGCTTTGAGGGACTTTCCGGTTGAAGACGAGATACAGGAATCTCTGTATCTCACAGGTTTATTAGATGGAGATATTTTGGTCAGATTGAGGCGTGCTTGGGGTAATATTCACAGAAGAGGAAAGACATTGCTTGGTAAGAGTGATAGTCGAGCTTATAATCCTTATCGGCTCTGGATCCATGAGAGAGTTAGGACTTCTTTGATGCCATATCCTATTGCAGAGCCTTTGTATCTTCCAGTGATTGAGGAACCTACTTCAGTAGAGATTGAGAAGTATAACAAGCTGCTGGCTGAAAAGGAAGAGTTACAAAGAGCGAATGAAGAGTTAGAGAAAGATATTTTCCAGCTTCTGCATGAGAAGAGTGAGGCAACCTTCACTTTGAAGAAGCAAACTGAGATGATTAATAGGTTAGGTTTAGACTTGACTAAAGAGACCAGCAGGAGAGAGAAAGTAGGAGTAGCCCTGAATGGGATTAGTAGTATACTTGCTACTAAGAAAGAACTTCTAAACAAGGCTTATTCTCGACTTTCCAAATGGGAACTTTTGTGGAATGCCACGCTTACTAGCCGGAAGGAGTGTGAAGATGAGTTGAAGCTTCAGATTTCCCAGTTAGAGGAGCAACTCAACGCTAAGGATGCGAACATTGCTGAAGAGGCATCTCTTAGACGAGACGCTGAGTCTAGAGTGAGCAACATGGTCAAAGAAACCAGGGGTGGTGAATTGAAGGCTGGCTTCAAAAGATGCAGGATTAATGAGTGTTTTGGCAGGGGAACTTGTGAAGAGGACGCCAAAAAGCTGAGATCCACTATTGAGCAGCACGCATTACTGATACAAGAACTAATCTCCAGACTAGGTCATCCGAAGACGTTGAGGATATTGGAAGATGTCAGGACGCGCCATTTGGCCTGATTTACCTCTGCTTTTCTCTTGTTATTTGTACTTGTATTTTGACCATCGCCAGGTTTGTTGGCCGAGGTCTTTTTCAGTTGTATTCAGTTGTATCTTTGTACTCTGCCTCTTGGCATTTGTCTATGTATGAGGTTTCTGATTCTGCGCTTGCTTACTCGGGACTCCATTGACGTTATGGCTTCTTCTCCGGAACTAGAATCGGGGGGGGGGGGGAATTAACCTGTTGCATATTTACACGTGTGCGTTTGCATATTCATATTGCATGGCAGGTACCTTTTTTTGAGCTCGAATCTTATCTCCTGCATCTTACAGGTTGTTTCAAGATTGACGAACAGAGAATTCACTGGTACGCTACAAGAAGCAACAATAAGAAGATCATGGATCAAGTACAGTCTGAGATGCAGGAGATCCGAGATAGGTTGGCCCAATTCATGCAGACCATGGAAGCTGTGGCTAAAGGCCAGGAACGTCTTCAAACTCTGGTGCAGCCGCTGCTGGCGCGAGCGGCTGGTAATACTGAATACAACTCTGCTCATGTTGAGACTCCTCGCAGGGAGGAAGTGATACCAAATGCTGGTGAGACTGGTATTGGCAACGGCAACGGCAACACTGGTAACAGGAATGCTGATAATGTTAATGGGAACGTGGAAACCAACAGGAATGTTGGTATCAATACTGGTTTTGGAGATAACAATCAGGGTCTTGGCTTTGGCTATCGGGATGGCAATGATGGTTTCAATAATCAGGGCCTCGGCAACGGAGGGTTTGGTGATAACAATCAAGGTTTTGATAATAATGGCTACGGCAATGCTGGGTTCGGCAATGTGAATACCAATGGTGCTGGGATGGGTCCTTTCAATGCTGGTTTTGGGACGGTGGCTGCTAATCAAGAGCTTGGCAATCTGAGGTATGATCCCAGGTTCTTCCAGAGTGGTCATGGTTATGGTCGTAATGCTGCTTATGACGGATATGGTATTGAGGGGCCATACTGGAATAGAGATCGTCAAGAAGATGCCTTTTCTGGGCAAGGAATGGGTTTTGAGGGTCCCACTGATAGTGATCGAAGGATTAAAATGCTGGAGGAACAGATGAGAGGTATAGCCAATCAAAATTCTGCAGGGTTGGACATGGCTACCATGGGGCTGGTTCCTGGGCTGAGAGTGCCATTGAAGTTCAAAGCTCCCACTTTCGATAAATATAAAGGGGATACATGCCCACAGGTTCATGTGCGTTCATACTACCGGAGGATGTCAGCGTACTCTGATGATGAGAAGATGCTTATGCATTTTTTCCAAGATAGTTTGTCAGGACCATCGCTGGAATGGTACATGGGACTAGAGCTTGCCCAGGTCGGAAGTTGGAAAGAATTGGCTGATGCTTTCGTCAAACATTACCAATACAATAGTGACCTTGCACCAAATAGGGTCCAGCTTCAAAGTCTTTCACAGAAGAACGGGGAAAGTTTCAAGGAGTATGCCCAGCGTTGGCGCGATCTGGCGGCAAGAGTCCACCCCCCTATGGTTGAAAGGGAATTGATTGATATTTTCGTTGGAACATTCTCTGGGATGTATTATGATAAATTG
Source organism: Lathyrus sativus (assembly GCA_963859935.3). Lineage (NCBI taxonomy): Eukaryota > Viridiplantae > Streptophyta > Magnoliopsida > Fabales > Fabaceae > Lathyrus > Lathyrus sativus. The sequence continues at coordinate 110,040,814 of OZ012738.1, read as the reverse complement.
CTCAATTGCTCGATGGGTAGTTTCTCTTACATGATACTCATGGGGGAACGGATTGAAAATGGTATCAAAATTGGTAAGATTCAAGCCGGTGAATCGACCTCAGCTGGAGGTGCAAAAAAGGTTTTTGGTGGTAAAAGGCAAGGAGACGCCAGCGCGGTGTATGGTGGTCGAGGACAAGGACGAGGTCGGAATCAGTATATTCAAAAACAGGTTGCTAGTGTGACGATCCCTATACCACAACAACAACAACAACCAAAACAACAGAAACAACAACAACAAAGGTATAATCCTGCTCAGAGAAGGATCCAGAATGGGAAGCCGAAAAGGGTATTTGATACACCTCCGTCAACGTATGCAAACTACTGCAGACGCTGTTAAGTTTGAATCTGGTTGAGAAGAGAATGTTGGACCCACCCACAGGAGCGCTTCCTTACGGGTATGATACTGGTAAGCAGTGTGAATTTCATTCTGGGGCACCCGGACATGATATCGAGAGTTGTCATGCTTTTAAGCATAAAGTCCAAGATTTGATTGATAGTAAAGTCATTAACTTCAGTAATGATGGTCCCAACATTGTACAGAAACCCATGCCAAATCATGGAGCGAATGTTGTTATGACAGAGGAGGATTTGGATTTGGTTATGGACGTAAATGATCTGAAGACACCTTTGAGCTATATTAAAAGCAGATTTTTGAAAGGAGGGGTCTTCCCCGAATGTGATGAATACTGTTTGGATTGTTGGACCTGACCAGAGGGCTGTATTGATTTGAAGAGAGGTATTCAGGCCATGATTGATGAGGGAACTTTGCAGTTCGACCGCACTGTTGTTGAAAAACCTGGTGAGGTAGCAACAATTACAATTCCTCGAAAGACTATTACGATATCCGCGCCCGCCAAGCGGCCAACTATCACGATAACGAAAGCAGGACCCGTTCCTTATGAGAGTACGAAAGTCATTCCATGGAATTATGGGTTGGAAGCTTTTTGCAACGGGGAAAAGATTAATGTGGATAGCCAGCCGGCAGGGGCAGTGGGCAATATTGTTGAAGCGGGAGGTATGACCCGAAGTGGTAGAATCTTTACTCACCTGAAATTGAGGCTGAAAGGATCGCTAGAGGCAAAGCCAAAGTGAATGAAGGAGGACCTTCCCAGTCAAAAGAAAAGGAAACATCAGTTAAGGATGTAGAAGAGTTTATGAGGTTGATTCGCAAAAGTGACTATAAGATTGTGGAGCACTTGCAGCAGACGCCCTCCAAAATTTCAATACTATCTTTGTTGCTTTGTTCCGAGGCCCATCGAAATACCTTGTTGAAAATCTTGGACACGTCTTTTGTACCTCAGGAAGTAACTGTTAATCAGCTTGAGGGGGTACTGGCGCATGTGAATGCTGGCCACAGCTTGGGATTTACTGACTTTGATTTGACGCCTAGAGGTCGGGACCATAATATGGCTTTGCACATTTTAGTGGAGTGCCGGGGCACTGTTATGTCGCACGTTCTTGTAGACACCGGATCATCTTTGAATGTGTTGCCGAAGAAGGCTATGATGAAGCTAGATGTCCGAGGAATCATATGCACACCAAGTGACTTAGTCGTGAGGGATTTTGATGGGACCAGAAGGTCGGTGTTTGGGTCCATAACGTCACTCCAGGTCGGGCCGGATGTTTTTGACACCGTATTCTACGTCATGGATATACATTCTGCAGGGGCTGTGACGTCCACGCTGCATCAGAAACTTAAATACATGGTCGGTGACAGTGTTTTTACTATTTGCAGAGAGGAGGACATTCTGGTTAGTCATCTTTCGTCATTCAAGTACGTCGAAGTGGATGGGGAGATCCATGAGACGCCATGCCAAGGCTTCGAGGGGTTGCAGATCAAGGACAAGTCTCATGTTCCCATCAAAGGGCCAGAGGTGGCCATGTCTTCGTTAAAAGACGCTTAGGCAGTGGTTCAGGCTGGATCAATTAAAGAATGGGGCCAAGTCTTGGAAATTCCGGTCAAGATGGACAAGTTTGGGTTGGGGTATCGCCCGACATCGTCACCTTTCACATTAGGCGTGCCAAAGTTCAAAGGACCAGTGGTGATCACTCCAGGTGGGGTCTGTTATGAAACGATCAATGCTGTTTCCGATGCTGAAGACGGAGATAGTGACTGCGATATGGACTCGTGGATCAAGCCCAGCGTGCCAGGACAGAATCTGTGCAACTAGTCTATCCAGGACCTTGTCCCAGTGACTACAAAACAGTAATGATTTGTTTTCTCAATTATTTTATAATCCTGTGTCCTACCCGGGGCATAGTGATTCTGTTTTTAGGGCTACCTGCTTATGTGTGTACTTTGTTTAATCATTAATAAAGGCGTTTTTCGCATGCAAATTTTGTGATCCTTGTTTTTCCTGTTTTTGCTTTAACAATAAAATGGCAACGTGGTTATATGCTTTGTTCGCATTATTTGAAACATTTAACCATTCTCATTGCAGGATTCATATTTCAGACGACACCGATTTCGAACTTCCTATGACTCGCTTCGACTTCGAGCACCCGATATTTCAAGCAGAAGAAGAGATTGTTGAGGATAGTGACTTATCAGAAGAGCTGACTCGACTTTTGAAACAAGAAGAGAGAATCATTCTGCCTCATCAGGAGGAAATTGAAATTATTAACGTGGGGTCCAAAGAGGTTGTCAGGAATATCCGAATAGGGGCTGCACTGCAAAGTGATATCAAGCAAAGGCTTATTGAGATGCTGCAGGAGTACAGTGATATCTTCGCTTGGTCTTACGAAGACATGCCTGGTTTGGATACTGATATGGTGGTTCACCGTCTGCCATTGCGCGAGGAATGTCTGCCGGTTAAGTAAAAACTCAGAAGAACTCGACCAGATATGGCTGTGAAAATTAAGGAGGAAGTTCAGAAACAATGGGATGTCGGTTTCCTAGCTGTTACAACTTATCCCTCATGGGTCGCCAATATAGTACCTGTACCAAAGAAAGATGGTAAGGTGCGGATGTGCATGGACTATCGAGATTTGAATAAGGCGAGCCCAAAAGACGACTTTCCGCTTCCTCATATTGATGTACTGGTCGACAACACCGCCCAATTCTCCGTGTTTTCCTTCATGGACGGCTTTTCGGGCTATAATCAGATAAAGATGGCGCCGGATGATATGGAGAAAACAACTTTTATTACCCCGTGGGGAACGTTCTGCTACAAAGTGATGCCCTTTGGTTTGAAGAACGCTAGGGCAACGTATCAGCCAGCTATGACAACACTCTTTCATGATATGATGCATAAAGAGATCGAAGTCTACGTTGACGATATGATTGCCAAATCCCAGACGGAGGAAGAGCATCTGGTCAATCTTCTGAAATTGTTCAAGAGGCTTAGGAAATTCAGACTGAGGCTGAATCCTAACAAGTGCACCTTCGGGGTGAGGTCTGGTAAGCTATTCGGGTTTATTGTGAGCGAAAAAGGAATTGAGGTTGATCCTGCTAAAATAAAGGCAATACAGGAAATGCCAACGCCGAAAATAGAAAAAGAGGTTCGTGGTTTTTTAGGGAGATTGAACTACATTGCCCGGTTCATATCTCATCTAACGGCCACGTGCGAGCCATTATTCAAGTTGTTGAAAAAGGATCAGGTTATGACCTGGAATGAAGATTGTCAAAAGGCGTTTGAAAAAATAAAAGAATATTTGCAGGAACCTCCAATATTGATACCCCTAGTAGCCGGGAGACCATTGATTATGTATTTGACGGTTCTTGAGAAAAATATGGGTTGTGTTCTCGGTCAACATGACGAGACTGGACGCAAAGAGCATGCGATTTACTACTTGAGTAAAAAGTTCACAGACTGTGAGTCCCGTTACTCAATGCTCGAAAAAACGTGTTGTGCACTAGCCTGGGCTGCCAAACGTTTGAGGCAATACATGCTAAACCATACAACCATGCTAATTTCAAAGATGGATCCGATCAAATACGTATTTGAAAAGCAAGCACTTTCCGGAAGGATTGCCCGATGGCAGATGGTATTGACAGAAAATACGATATCCAGTACGTTCCTTAAAAGGCTATTAAAGGTAGTGTTTTTTCAGAATACCTAGCTGAGCAGCCAGTTGATGATTACCAGCCGATGAGGTTTGATTTTCCTGACGAGGATATCATGTACTTAAAAATGAAGGACTGTAAGGAGCCGTTACCGGATGAAGGTCCAGAGCTGGGTTCCAAATGGCAATTGATATTTGACGGTGTCGTCAATTCATATGGAAGTGGAATAGGGGCAATCATTACTACTCCTCATGGGTCGCACATCCCATTCACTGCTAGATTGACCTTTCCAGTTACCAACAATGAGGCCGAATATGAAGCGTGCATTATGGGACTCGAAGAAGCTATCAATCTGAGAATCAAAAATCTTGACGTATACGGAGACTCTGCTCTAGTTGTGAACCAGATCAAGGGAGAGTGGGAGACTCGTCAGCCCAATCTGATACCCTATATGAATTATGCAAGTAGGTTGTTACCTTTCTTTGACAAGGTGGAATTGCACCATGTACCACGAGCAGAAAATCAGATGGCAGATGCTCTCGCGACCTTGTCTTTAATGTATAAGGTTAACTTCTGGAATGAGGCTCCCAGGATAGTTATTTCTCACCTTGATAGGCCCGCCTTCATATTCGCCATTGAGGAAGTTTCCGATGGTAAACCGTGGTATTATGATATCCAGAATTTCCTAAAGAACCAAGAGTATCCGGCTGGGGCATCCAGTCGTGATCAGAAGACTCTTAGGAGATTGACTGGTAATTTCTATCTGAATTCGGATGGGGTTTTGTACAAGAGAAACCATGACTTGGTGTTGTTGCGGTGTGGATGAGAAAGAGGCTAAGTTGCTCATGGAAGAAATCCACGAGGGTACATTTGGTACGCATGCCGGCGGACATGCAATGACGAGAAAGCTATTAAGAGCAGGGTACTGCTGGCTAACAATGGAAACAGATTGTTTCAAATTTGCAAAGTGTCATAAGTGCCAGATTTATGCGGACAAGATTCATGTGCCTCCGAGCCCTCTGAACGTTATGTCGTCACCTTGGCCTTTTTCCATGTGGGGGATTGATGTGATTGGAAAAATTGAGCCCACGACATCCAACGGACATCATTTTATCTTGGTAGCTATTGATTACTTCATCAAATGGGTTGAAGCGGCATCGTATGTAACACCTCTCTAATCCCCGTAATTAATTAAAATAATCAGAGTAAAATTAACATGCATTCAACCAAGGGTGTCACACTTCAAACTTTCAAACACCTGTCATGCTCATCAACACTTGAATGAATAATCATGTTTTACAATTTCAATTAGCATGTAGCAGCGGATTCATTTATCCAATGATTTTTCATAAAGGAAATATTTGTTTTCATCACATAAATCAACAAGGCTCGGGCACTAAGGCCAACTTCTTATTATTTTAATAAACAAGAAAACATAGTATATTTCTAAAACATAAACCAAGCGATCCTAGTGTTACACGACCAGAGCATGACTCGACCCAACATAATAAAATACTAAACAGCTGCACCAACAGCAACTTCGCAACAACGAACAACTCTACTCTTATACCTGCACGATGTCATGTAGGACATCATTCCAGCAGAAGGGTGAGAAATATTACCATAATAATCAATGCATATAATTATGTATATAAGAAATCATAAAATACATATATGCCACATTTCTCACCACATTTCATATTCAATTCACACATACCTCTCAATTACCTCATCATATAAACTAACATGGTTGATCATCAAGCATATTATCATGCGCATAGCATACTTTCATACAACACTCACATACTCACCACTCTTAAATCAACATATCATGTATATATGCACACTTCTCCTAACAATCACATATTCATCATTTTCAATTACACAAGTCATGTACACATACGTAAGCATAACTTAAATCAACAATTCTATCCATGCCATATGGCTCACGTAAAGCCCATCAATTCTACCAATTCACTATTACACATTCACATTTCTCAATTACACAAGTAATGCACATACGCATATTCCACAATTCTCACCACTATTCACCCTCTTAGTCATATATATTTACCACACGTATATAGACAACATGAATATTCACAAAACATTCCCACATCATGTATACACTCACATTTCCACAACCTTATCATTCACACATAAGCATCTCTTCATGCATATGTCATATATCAATGTGACTCAACAACTCAATGCAACTCATGCAATGCGGTACCGACTCTCGTTATCATTTTTCGGTTTTTACATTAAACCGGGTCCACTCTTCTAGACCGATAACCCGTTATCATTTTTCAGTTTTTACATTAAACCGGGTCCACTCTTCTAGACCGATAACAACAAAGGCCCGTCCTCTAAGCCTTCAAACCCACTCTTCTAGGTTTGGGACAAGCCACTAGTTTCCACGAAACTAACAGACATTGCCTCTTGACTAAATGATGCATGTACAATCAACCACAACAAATGCACTTAAGACCGGCATCTTAATCTCATGCATTCAAATAATTCATCTCTTCAAGAATTACACAATGATTGCATACACAACATATTCACATAACATTCATCAATGTATTCATAATTCAACACTATCACCACATTATCACACAATGCACACATATCCACGAGATGTTCTCATGCATTCTTCACATTTATCAAACAATGCACACATATCCACAATATGTTCTCATGCATTATTCACATTTAGTCACATACATACAATATGCATTTAAAACATCTATCAAGCAATGCACACATATCCAAGACATGTTCTCATGCATTCTATTCATACAACCGCATACAAACAATATGCATTCACAATTCAATATCATCACCACATTATCAACAATGCACACATATCCACAATATGTTCTCATGCATTCTTCACATTTATCAAACAATGCACACATATCCACAATATGTTCTCATGCATTTCCAATCAATACAAATAATATACAGATCTCAAAACCTAGGATTCACGCCATACGGCTACCCATAACACATATATAACAACATATAACTTTTCATTCCATTAAGAATCGAACCCGATCGAACCACAACACAACATGGAATGAAACCACAGAAAAATAAAATGTTGTCGTGTTCGCTACTGCCTCGCCTAGCGAGCAGCTAGCGAACCTTAGCTACATGTTCGCCTTGCGAACTGCTAGCGAACCCAAACAGATGCTACAGACCTCACTCGCTACCTTGTTCGCCACAACGAACCCCCAGCGAACCATTCGCTACCCCGTTCGCTACCCAACGAAGGAACCTTTCACATTCTGTTTCCACTCGCCACTAGCTCGCTAGGCGAGGACCCAGCGAGTGTTCGCGACCAGCTCGCCTAGCGAACAACTAGCGAACGTCTGCGAACCAGAATTTTCCCACTATTCAGAAATTCCAATTCTCTCCAAAATCGACCGATTCTCATTCAATCAGTTTCCATAACCTTAATATAACCATACCCGACTAAACTATACTACTTATTCTCGATTTTAACCGTTAAACTTCGATTTACACCGATTAAATCCATTTTGCCCTAAAATGAAAAATGGTGGAAAACTCACAACAACCCAATCCAATCATACATAATCATACACATTGCTAAGATAATAATGTTTCTCACCCTTACCTTGATTAAATCGAAGCTTTGGATCGGATCTTGATGATTTTCCAAGTTTTTCTCTTATCTTCCTCTTTCTCTTCTCTTCCACTTTCTTTCTCTTATGTTTTCCTATCCATCTATTTTCCTTCCACTTATCCTTATATACCTTCCATTATTTTCTTTCCATCACATTTCCCTTCTCTCAAAATATCTACTAATCAATTTCTCATAAAATATCCACTTGACCCTTTATTCACCAAAATATCTCATCTTATCATTAATTGGATAGTATCTAGTAATCCCACATTATTCTACCAAATAGAATAAATCAGTTAAATCCAATAACTCACATAGATCAAATAAATCCAATTAATTAGTACAATTAATCCACTATTTTGAAAATTGGGCTGTTACAACCCTCCCCCACTTTAGGAATTTTCGTCCTCGAAAATGTGTTGCACACCAAAATTTGACCAACCGGTTCTCCTAGCTGGCTCGTGGTTTAAATTCATGTTCGCATATCAGATGCATGATAGGTGTGCACAGACAGAGGATATCAGAGTTGCAGTTTGGGTTTCGACTATTAGATATGGCAGATCCAGTCCAGATCATCAGGGTTATATTTTCGGGAAATTGTACGCTCCTCGGTGATTTTCAGCTTGCACGGTGATTGGGGAATATTCTGATGCCAGGGGTTTACTGGTTGATTTGATCTGGTCGCACGCTCTGTTATGTTGGTTATTGGTCTCTGTCTGCATTTTTAGGGCTTAATAGACCTTCGTGGATTTTAATCAGACTTTTAATCATTTTTAGGATTTAAATAGATTTTTAACATTTTTTAAATAGCTTAAATCTTTTTCTAGAGCTTTATAGATTTTTTTAGAATTTAAATAGGTTTTAATTGGTTTAATAGCTTTTTAAATCATTTTTAGAATAATAGATTTTAAAATTGTTTTTAAGTGTTTTAGATAATATAGGAAAGTATAGTTTTTTTCTTTTATTAATGATGTAGAGTTTATTAGAATTTTTATAGAAATTAGAAGTTTTATTAATATAGAGGTTAGATAGATTTCAACCATTTTTAGATTTAATTAGGGCTTAATTAGGATTAATTAGGATTTAATATTCTGTTTAGATTTTAATTAGGGTTAATTGAGTTTTCATTTAGTTAATTGTAATTAGGATTAATTAGAATTTAATATTCTGTTTAGATTTTAATTAGGGTTAATTGAATTTTCATTTAGTTAATTGATTTTAGGATTAAGTAGGTTTAATGTCTGATTAGTGATTAATTAGAGTTAGTTTTTTAATGCAGTTTTTGGGTTTTTTGTCCATTATCTCGTTGGGCCCAGGAGGCATTTTTTGAAGGCCCAATTCACCAGTTTTTTTTTCTGTTCTTCAGTCCAGAATTTGCATGCGCCACATGGCCAGTATATAAGTGGCCACGCGTCCACTTCTGGTCCCACCACGCCACACTTCAGACTTCCCCAAAACCTGACACGCGTCCCACTACTCCCTCTCTCTCCACACGTGCCCCTCTTCCTTCTCAGCCTCCTGCCACTTGTCCTACCCCTATCCCACACCGGACTACCCGCCGCCGGCCATGCAGCAACCGTGACTAGCCACCTCCGATCATCCCAACCGCCTCCGGCCGCCGTCACGTCACCAGAAACTGCAGAAATCCCCAGAAAGCCCAGAAACTCAGGATCTTCATCTTCTTCCTCTTCTTTCCTCCGATCCCCAGCCACACGCCCTCGCCGGAGAATTCATACCCGCCGGAAACTTCAAAGAATTCTCCAGAACACATTCAGACATTCAACTCTCCGCCCAGATCACCTCAAGAACACCAACCGTGTTCGTCCGTTCTTTAATCCTTCCCCAGGAAATCGCGCAAAGCTTCATCATCCGTTCAATATCTTCAACCATATCCATCAATATCTCCAAAGGCGCGCCCAGAAATATCACGATCTTCATCAACGCTCGTTTCCAGCTTCATCAGTTCTTGAGCTTTATTCCATATTTTCCCAGAACTCGTTGAGTTCTTCGCCGTTTATCAAGAAATCTTCGAGCAAGTTTCACCGCTTCCTTCAGTAGCCAAGAAAACGTCAAAATCTTCTTCTCTCTCGCGGCGACCTTCGTGGAACCCTCAAGAAATCCCAGAACGACATCGTCTCAGGTTCGTCCCCTTTTCACAATATCCATTGTCGTTCATGCATTAGGATAAGGTTTCTTGTTTTTGAGAATAGAGGTTTAGTGTTATTTGTTTTGGGTATTGATCTGGGCGAAGGTGTTGGAGAGGATTGGGAGGGGTTTCAGAGATTGTTTGAGAGGAGGGTTGGGAGATGAACGGCGTCTTAGGTTTAGGTGATGAACAGTGTTCAGGCTGGTTAGAGGAGAATTAGGTTTTGTTAGGGTTTTCTGATTAGGGTTTGGGTTGGGCCCAACCCAACTGTGAATTGCTGATGCACTCACCTGATTTACTCGTTCACCCCCCCCCCCTGTGTGAAAGCTGAGTGGTGAATTGGATTGGGCTTAGGCCCTATTTGCTATCTGCACCCTCCATTCAGAGCCCATCTCAGAATAACCCTAAAATTTGATGCTATTTGCACGGTCCTCATGTCCTTTTTCTTTTTATTTTTCAAGTGTTTTTTCTGAGCAATTGGGCCCAGGCGCGCCATGCTAGGCGCACCCCCCTTCCTGGGCCCATCATGAGAATCAACTAAGCATGTCTACTTTTCACACCCCCTCCCCTTTTGTCTTTTATTTCTTTTATTTTTAATTCCCTTTATATTTCTTGCATTTAAAAAATTCATATAAAATAGGAAAATTAATATTTTTCAATTCTTGTTTTTTCTACATGCTCATAAATTTGTCTAGAAAAATATAAATAAATAAAATTCCATTTTATTTTTCTTTTAATATTTTTAGCGTATTATTCTTTTAAATAGCTTTTTATAATGTTTAGTTTGATGCTTCATTTTGTAGAATTTCTTTTAGGGCTTTCCCTTAGGATTTTTAATTCATTCTTTTTGGTGTGATTAGATATTGAATCATAGTTCCCCATAGGATTTAATTCTTTATTTTTAGATTAAAATTTGATTAGTCTAATTAGGCTAGCATTAGGGTATCATAATTAGGGTTTAAGGATGCATAGGTGAAATAATTCATTTTCTGTGGAGAATTTTGTCTTGATTTTTGGGTATGGGTATATAGGGATGATATGGGTAGATGTTATAGACCCTTGTGAATAATTGTTAGATTTTTCCCTCTTGCTTTAGTATTTTTAGGTATTTTCTGAAGTTGACTGTTGGTTTTGACTGTTCTGTGGTCATCTGTTTATCTCTGGGGTTTATTTTTGGGAATTTGTTGTGGGGCTTAGTTTGTTTTGAAGATCTTGTTGAAGAGCTTGATGGGAGAGAAGATTGTAGATCAAGAATCAGAGACCCAGAGCTTGGGGATTATTCCCTGTCTGTGAGGTTTGAGATCCTGAAGTTTGAGGGAAGTTCATGGTACTTTCCTGAGGAAGGCACTATGAATGACTTTCATGCTTTCTTCTCACCTCTTTCTTAAGTATCCAATGATGTTGGAGCCAACTTGTGAGTTTAATTTCTCCTGAGGAGGAATGTAAACTGATCACAGTTGTTGAGCCACATGGGATACAATTCCTAAGTGGAAGCCTCCTAGTACTTTCCTGAGGAAGGTCCTATGGGTCTATTTACTTAGCTCCCTTAGTTTATCTAGGATTTCTTAAGTATCCAATGATGTTGGAGCCAACATGCGAGTTTAATTTCTCCTGAGGAGGAATGTAAACTGATCACATGTTGTTGAGCCACATGGGATACAATTCCTAAGTGGAAGCCTCCTAGCACTTTCCTGAGGAAGGTCCTATGGGTCTATTCACTTAGTTCCATTAGTTCAGGTAGGATTTCTTAAGTATCCAGTGATGTTGGAGCCTGCTTGTGAGTTTAATTTCTCCTGAGGAGGAATGTAGACTGATCACAGTGGTTGAGCCACATAGGGTATGACTCCTGAGTATAAGCCTCGTAGTGCTTTCCTGAGGAAGACACTATGAGTCTGTCTACTTAGCTCCCTTTCTTTGGTAAGCTTGTTTTGAAGCTTGAAGACTGGGATTGATTTCTTTTGGGTAGGGTTTTGCTTTAGGGCTTTGCTTAGATTTGATTAGGATTCTATTTTAGGGTTAGGATTAGAGATTAGATGTAGATTCTTTCTTTCTCAAGCATGTGTTTTGTTTGCCTGATGGCATCTCATTTCTTTTATCTGTATGATTGCAGTTTATCTGTTTATTGCTTGATAGCATGTTGTTTATATTTCAGTATGATTACTGTTATTTCATGACTGGCTTGAGGTCGAGACGAGCTTGTGGAGGCTGAAGCCCCACACACATTTCCTCCCTCACTTGCATTGCATGCATTTTACTGTTAAGCTGATGCTTTGTCTGTTTTGGTGTATCATTGACATGATCCCTTAGGACTCTCATTTCCTTTGATAAGGATTTGATGATAGACTTTTAGGTTGAAACCTATGCATGACAACTTCTAGGAGTTCCCTGTTCAAACCTCAACCATAGGATGAATCCATGGCATGATAACAGTAGGACTTGATAGTCTCCCTCCTAGTTGGGCCGGTTCTCTTCTCATCTCAAAGCAGTTTAAGATACAGTAATCATGAATGATTTCCTTCGTACGTTACGAGCCTTAAGCTATCTGAGATTGGATGTCTAGTATGGTACCCTTTGGGTGACATGCGACGCATTCACTCTCAGGTCATAGTCTCTAGTGCGGTTGAAATCGCAAACACAATAAAAAACACTTCTTTCAGGAAACCCGTAGTTTCCCGAACTACGTTTGCTCTGATCTTCCATACCGTGTGGATGTACGTAGGCATAGGATGCGACGTCCTAGCGAGCAACCTTCTACCTTTCCCCCATAACCCTTCGTAGGCCGAACTACGTTGACTCTGATTTCTCATTCTCTGATGAGAATACGTAGGCATAAAGCGCGACGCTTTGCCGAGTCATTTTTCTTTTCTTTTTTTAGCCAACCTTGATAAGTAGATAGATTATAACCAACCCGTCCAAGTAAACAAACAAGCGTGGATCCCGTCGAGTACGACGGACGTGAGGGGTGCTAATACCTTCCCCTTGCGTAACCGACTCCCGAACCCAGACAATGGTTGCGATGACCTTGTCTTACCCTTTTTCGTCAGGTTTTTCCGATCGTTTCCTTTCCCGCTCTGAGGGATAAATAACGAAAGGTGGCGACTCTTCTGTCATGCCGGCACCTTATTTTCGCGCAAGCGACAGCTGGCGACTCTGCTGGGGACCGAACCCAGAATCTCTGGTTCTTCGGTTCCCTATGAGAGTCAATCCTAGCGCGTGTATGTTTGCTCGTTGGGTTGCGTTTATTTATCGCATTTTTACTTCCCGCATTTTATTTCCCGCATTTTATTTCCAGTTTGATATGATTATTTGTGCTGCTGTGGGAGAGGGATGTAACTATGAGTGAGAAGCCGGACCTGGGCTTGAGTATACACCTAGATATAGTTGCGGAGAAGTAGTAGACGAACCTGTCTACTGAGCAGGCACAGTTCCCTACGAAAATCTGCGCTCAGACGAGATTCTTGCAGAGGTGCTCCTTTCCGGTCCTGAGGATCTGAGGGGAGTCCAGACGTGAGGATTGTCGACTCTGGGGACCGATCATTTGGAAGTCAGCTAAGTGAGGCCTCTTCATGACTTGATGATGCCACTCCTTCTGGGAATCGTATCGTCACTCATGAAAGTCTGTGACGCTGATGACCGCATAGGATGCCATACCTTTGTCAGTTAATAGGTCCATACGTGTGAGAGGGATCAGGATATTGCAGGAAACTTATACCTTCAGACCACCTGGTTTTCTTGACAGTGAATCAGTTATGTTGGTACCAGGGTTCTCGGTGGCAGATTTGACTGCTCTCGACAGAGCAAGTTTTTGATCAGAGGATTTTATCATTGGGTGTATGTCTGTTCCTGATAGAGCAGGTTTCGATCAGAATATTGTCATCAGAGGTTTGTGCTGGATGGAGCAGATTTTGAGTGGGGTCTGAAGATCTCATCAACAGTTGTTGTTTGTTCTTGATAGGGCAGATTTTGAGTGGGGTCTGAAGATCTCATCAGCAGCTGTGTGTTTGTTCTTGATAGGGCAGATTTTTGATTTGGGGTCTGAAGACTTCATTAGCGGACGTTTTCTGATCATACATCCCGGGTCCTTATTATCAGGCACTTACTCTTGACAGAGCAGAATTTTGATCTTAGATATATATGGTCCTGTCAGAAGGCCGTTCTTAGCAGATCAGAGCGGTCTTACACCGGGGTTTCCTTCTCATCAGTGACTGTTGATACCGAACCTCCACAGCAGCTACCTGGATATATTATTGCATGACTGCATTTTGCATTAGCTCGCATATTCATGTTTGCATTCCATTAGCATGTGTCTGTGCTGCAGGTGTGTTTCGTACCCTGATTCTGGTGTCCTGAGCAATATGAGATATTTTCTTCCATGAATGGATTCGGTCTTATCACTGCATTGACACTATGTTGGCATGTTGACACCAGAATTAGGGGCAATCTCCTAAACGTACAGACACCCATGGCATTAGCATAATTCATCTTGCATGACAGAAGCCGGGGCTTGTCTTCTAACCCTTGTGTTTGCAGGTTTGACTCAGAATCGAGCAGCTCAGACTAATGGAGCAGGTACAAGCTGAGTTGGGGAAAATCCAAAGCCAGTTGGGGCAGGTCATGAATGACATACAGGCAGTGCATCTGGACCAGCAAGTACTCATAGAGGAGAATCAGCAGCTGCAGAATCAGTTGAGCTTTCTCATGGGAGTGGTGAGAAGTATGCTAAAAAAGGAGAGTGGTCAAGCACCCAAGGAGGAGACCAAAGTGCTTCCCCCATTGCCGTCAGTGCCACCTGTGCTGAAGCCAAATGGACCGCATAGATCCTCTACACAGCATGAAGCTCGAGACCTGTCTCGTCAGCAGCCGCGTCGGGCATCTCAGAATAACCCTGAAGGTTATAATCAAAAGAAGAAGCTACTTGATAGGGCTGTGGACCCAATACCTGTGAGTTATGCCCAGCTGTTGCCACTGTTGGTTCAGAACCGTGTTCTCAAGCTTCGGACCTCAGATCCACCAGATGACGTGTCACCAGACCTCGATCTCAACATACGTTGTGATTTCCACTCAGGAGCACCGGGGCACCATGTTGAAACATGTAAGGCTCTCAAGAATAAGATTCAAGACCTTATTGACTAAAGGGCAATTAGGCTTGTGCCGGGCGGCATGAGAGCATCGGGAAAGTTTATCCCGTACCCTGCAGGAGAGGTGAATGATTCCACTCCTTTGCCTAAAGCGGAGAAAGATCTTGAATATGTCCCGCGACCTTTGGTGACTGAATCGCCTCGCTCGCAGTTTCTACCTGGATCAAGTTCAAGGACGTGAGCGCCTAAACAAGAGACCGTTGCCATTCAGAAACGACGACTTCTTGCTCCTGGGCGGAAAGAATACCAGCACCAGGATCACAAGAGACCGCGCAACCACTTAGAAAGAAGGAATGCTTTTTTCCATCCAGTGCCTGTGCCGTATAGCCAGATTCTTCCACGGTTGATTCAGAATTCTTTGGTGGAACCGAAAGCTCTCAAGCCCGTGCCAGAGCCTTACCCTCCAGGGTACAATCCTCATGTTCAGTGTGGTTACCATGGTGGATCTCCGGGACATTCAACTGAAGATTGCAAGGCTTTCCAGGCGAAAGTGCAACAATTGATCGACCAAGGGTGTATTTCCTTTCCAGACGGTGTTTTGGTTGTACGTGACAACCTCTCAGCTGTTTGAGCTCGCAGATTCAGAGGGTTATTTCCAGAAGCCGGTGGTCCAGACAGGCAGACGTCCTCAGCATTGGCAGTCCTCGGACTTTTTACCATTTGCATTTGTAGTTTCGTTTCTGTTAGTTACTACTTGCTGTTAAACATTGTATGTTTCGAATGGTAATATTAATAAAGTGACTATGCATTTTTCTGAATTAGTTATGTCGTTGTCACTCATTTACTGCATTGCACTGACACTTGCATTTTATTTACTCCACTTTATTACTATGATTAGCGATGAGTGGAGGGAGGATGATGAAACAGAATACTCATAACCGATGATCGTATTGCTTTCAGATAAAACCTTGCCGATGACGTATAAGGCATTGTTTCAAACCCCTAAACACCGGAGAGATAAGGAAGAGAATCCCTTGTTAACCACTTCGAGCCGAGAGGTAGGAGTTTCTTTCGGACTTTTTAACCCTCACATCTTAACCCGGGGCAGGGTAGTTGTCAGTTAGCTTGATCGAGCGTTCAAGTCTTATAGAGGAGTGTTGTCCTTCAAGGACCAATTCCTCTCCAGAGGTCGTACCTCGTCAACCACAATGGTTAAACCTCACCAATCAGGAGTGAGACGGTTATAATCCTTTCGGATAAATCCAGACAGCCAGTGTCGCACGACTTGTTCCAAAAGAAAAAAAGGAATAAAAAAGCCCGCTAAGTAAAAAAGAAAAGCTAGAAAGCAAATACTTAGGCAAAAATCAGGGCATCCCGCTGGACTTCAAAAAGAAAAGATCGAAAAGAACTCAAAAGGAGTCAGTCCAGGCAAAAGTTAGGGAATCAAAAAATTAATGAAAAAGAAAGGATTATAAAAGAGAAAAATCCTCAAACAAGGACGAAGTCGTGTAGACACAGACGCCGAAAACGAAAAAGGAATAACTGTCACTCCGAAGCACCTTGTGAATTCTTTAACCAGTTGTTCCCAATGTTCAACATACCTCTCGAAGGGGCGAGCGCTCGAGCTAAGTTAACTGAACTTTAGGATCGGAGAACATCACGTAGAAGGGGTGGGTACAAATCATAATTTGAGCCAAATATCCTTTGTTTCACGAACCGTGAACCCGACCACGATACAACCCTTAAAAGACCTAATTGAGGCAGGGTTTATTCTGAGAGCGCATTACGATAAGGTTGAGTAGCCTGACTCCTTCATGATTTACTAATCATATTCTATTTTTCATTGATCACATCAGCACTACGTTTGAACTCTTTGGTTCATTTGTCACTCACTAGCATGACACGTAAATGAGTGACAGTACAACATTTTTTCGAAATTTGCATGAACGCTGCATTAAAATTACCATTCGTGAATAAACAATTTTAATTGCAGGTCAGTAGCTAATACGGAGGAACTTCAACAGGGAATAGTCAATCAGGACTGAATCGTCAGAGGTCTGGATCAGAACGGTATGCTGTGAAACCCTGTGAATCTGGGGCATTGACTTCCAGTAAGTTTGGAATCAGTTTGTCTGAGGACAAGTCCCGGAGTATCAGTTGATTATGGGGCAGCCTATGCAAGAAGCAGTTGATCGGAAGAGAATCTTCTCGAGACCCAATCAAGGGCAGTTATCCAGAATTCTTGCGATTTGGGGGCAGATCCCTCCAGTGTTCAATCAGAGCATGTTGAGTCGCTCATCGCTCGTTCAGGGGCAAACTACTTCAGAGATATTGAAGCCAACCATGCTGAGAGTTGATTAGTGGAGGATGAATCCTTCTGTTGTGCAGATGTTGGGGCAAGCCCTCTGAAGATTGTCTTGTTTCCGGTTGTTTCCAGTTCAGAATGAATTATTCCCAAAAGTCGGCTTGGGGCAAGTTGAATTGCGCTGGGGCAAGTTGTTCAGATGAGTTTGTTCACCCTAGCAAGAATTGAGTGTCGGGAATCATGTCATTACCCTTCCAAAACCAGAGTCTTCTGAAGAAGCCTTGCGGTCATTGGGTTGTTATCCTACAGCCTAACCTGTTACTTGACTCCATGATTGGTAGCCTGTATTCCCTGTGTTGATGTTGTTGAATCAGGATCGTTTCTCAGCAGAGATGTGCGGTTTGAGGTTGTTCCCCCTGTGCAGTTTGAGACTGCAGCAAACTGAGATGGCGTTTATCCCTTATCAGATTAGGGTCAAGATTACCCTCAGCAGACCAGAATTGATATCCCCAAAGCAGGGCGAGTCCTCCTTCTCCAGCAGAGTTCAGTAGTCTCTCCTCCGCAGAATCTGAACGCAAGAAAGTGAGCATTGATATGTCTCCCCGGGCAGAGATGATTCTTTTCCCAAGCAGACGCATCCTGAAGGAACGTCACCTCATCAGCTGAGTCGCGCGCAGCAGCTCGTATTCCTCCCCAGCACCGGGTCACAAGTGCAGATTTCAGAGGAATGTTCGGGTGCCGAAGCTCGTGTTTTCCCCAGTAAAGTCGCCGAAGCAGGTGTCTTCCCCAGCACCGGGTCATAAGTGCAGGTCTCGTAGGAAGCTGTTCGTATGCCGAAGGATGCAGCAACTGATGGTGCCAGACTGAAGTCTCCAGCGGAATTGAGATTCCCCACCAGAGTCATGTTCTCTCCCGAAGTCGGATGATTCCCTCTTCCCCAGTAGAGTGTTGGAACAACTGATGTTGTATTCCCCTGCAGAGTTGTACTCTCCCCCGAAGTCAGATGATTCTTTCTTCCCTAGCAAAATCGATATTCCGTATCAGAGTCATACTCTCCAGTGAAGTAGAATGATTTCTCTCCCCGGCTGAGTCCGCAAAAGAGCCGAATCCTTGGAAGCAGTTGGGACTTGAGTGGGTGTTCCCTAGCAGATGTTGAACAGCTTATGTTGTATTTCCCCAGAGTCGCACTCTCTCCAGTGAAGCAGAATGTTTTCTCCTTCCTCAGCCGAGTTTGCAGATGTCCAAAAAGAGCCGAATCCTTAGAGGTGATCAGATCATGATTGGTTTTCCCTAGTGGAGTGTTGAGCAGCTGAAGTTGTTTCCCCACAGAGTGGTTATCCCCAGGAGAGTAGCCGAGAAGGCCACGCAGTTTATTCTCGCTATTGATATCAGCAGGTCCAAGTTCTCGTAGAGCTTCGTTCCCCTGCAGCAATCAACTGAAGTTGTTTTCCCCGCAGCAGTCCACCGAAGATCATTTCCCCAGACGGAGTCCAATTGATATTGGCATGTCCACGCTCTCCTCAGCAGGATGATTCCTCTATCTGAGTAGTCCTTTCTCCTTGACAGAAGGATTTCCCCCTCGGCATTTATTTTGCTGACGGGATCGCATCATATTGCATGATTGCATGGCATTTAGCATAAACGCATAGCATTCCCACCGCGTGGGGCAGGGCGCAGAAGCATGCGCATCATAAACATGATCTAGGTTATTACCATTCTTGCTTTACAGGTGTTCCACCAAAGGACCAGTTGCTCAGGATGATTCCTGACATTCTCCCCAACAAGGTCGTTTTCTTAGGATGATTCTTAAGACCCCGGTGTAATACCCACAGTCGCTCGCTCAGGATGATTTTTGAGATCCCCAGCGAAGTCTTCAGTTCAAGACGATTCTTGAATTCCTCAGCAGGGCCGTTTGCTTAAGATGATTCTTAAGACCTCAGCGCAGTTTCCCGAGTTGGTTGCTTAGGATGATTCTTGAGCTCCCCAGTAGCGTCCCCAGCAAGAGTTACCCAGGATGATTTCTGGAATCCCCAACGGAGTGGAGGTCTTTTCCCCAGCAGGTGGTTGGCGCTTCCCCAGCAGCAGGCAGGTAGATTGATATCCCCAGCCGAGCACAGCCATGAGTGGTAGATGGAATGTTTCCCCAAGCAGATCCCGAAGGATTGTCCAGCAAGCTGAAGTTTGTTTACCCCGTGAGTTTGAGGACTTAATGACATGAGTAGCTGAAGGCTATGTTCCCCAGAAGGGTCATTTCCTAGAGAGCCGTTCAGAGCATTTATCACTTTCCCCGTGCAGAGTATAGCAGAGGATAGTGTGTTGATCAGCCTGATAGGCTGTGTTCTCCGGAGGAGTCCGTCATCCTCAAGTGTAAGTCCAGATGAGATCGGCAGAAAATGCAGCTCCCTTGAAGGGTAGCTCTTCCTCAGCATAATGGTTACTCTCCCCGAGTGGATGGTTCCTCTTTCCAGCATTTATTTTGCTGGGGCATTTCCTTGCATGATTGCATAGCATTTTCTCAAAAGCGTAGCATTCCGTTTCGCACGGAGCATTACGCCCGTTTTTCCAGCATTCGCATATGAAGCATGAACCAGGTGGTTACTGTACTCTCGAACAGAAGTACTTGCTCCCCAGTAAAGTTGGTAGGAATCGTCTGAGTGAACTCTTTCGTTATTCTCCAGCAGTTGTTGAAGTCGTTTGGGTGAACTCTCTCGTCTTTCTGCAGCAAAGTCTACAAGGTTGTTTGAGTGAACCCTTCTTCCTTTTCCCCAGTGAGTCGTCAGGATTGTTTGGGTGAACCCTCATTCCTCTCTCCTCAACAGAGTTGTTAACCTGGTGATCATGTCCGGTGACCCGGCATGTTTGCTTTTATTTAGCAACGACTTGACAGGATGTCAAGAGAATAGCAGCGTGATATGTTTGCTCCAACAGTGATGTCTAATCTGAAGATGGATTTCGTAAGCGCCTGAAGGCGATATCAGAATGTTCCTGTGGATTCAGATTTCCTGGTTGATGAATCAACGTTTGTCTGAAGACAAAGTTCAAGAGTTCGTAGACGCAGCTTTTGTTTGCAAAGTGATCCGTGTTGGCCTGAAGACCAAGTCAGTTATCCTGAGGTGATGATTGATCGCGATCAAGTGAATGATATTTCTTCTGACTGAAGTCGAAGATGTTTCTCCAGCTGAAGCGGAGTTTTGCCTGAAGGCAAAGTGTTTGAATCCCCGTAGAGTCATGAATGGCTCAGGATACCAATTCTCTGACTGAAGTCACAGATTTCCCAAGCTGAAGCGAAGGTGCCTGAGGGCAAGGTTATCCCCAAGGTCGTGAATGACCTAGGATTCATTTTTTCGGACTGAAGGCCGAAGTACATCCCTGACTGAAGTCACGGATACTCTATAGCAGAGGCGGAGTTGCCTGAAGGCATATCCATGTATCCTTGAAGGCCAAGGATCATTTCTTTAGACTGAAGTCGAAGATACCTCCTGCAGAGTTGCCGACAGGCAAAAGATTACATCCTTGAAGGCCAAGGATGCTTATCTTCAGGAATACTTGAAGATCTTTTCTAGCTGAAGCTGGAAGTGGCCAGGGGCCAGGGTTTCATATGTCTTTGATGATTGAAGTTCTACAGTGGGCAGTGTGCAGTAGTATTCGGATGTTCGTTATGGTGCTGAGGGTGAACCCCAGGTCAGAGCGTTTTCGGTTAAGTCTCTCATTCCCAGCGGAGTAGTTTCAAATACGCAAGTGTACCTTTTGTTCCATTTACCAGGGGTGAACCCCAGGTTAGATTTGTTCAGTGTTGTATTTTGTCCGGCGGCGAGGTTGGATGTTTGTTCGACGGCGAGGTTGAATGTTCGTTTTCAGATTATGTTCATTCGACGGCGAGGTTGGATGTTCATTCGACGGCGAGGTTGGATGTTTATTCGACGGCGAGGTTGGATGTTTGTTCGACGGCGAGGTTGGATGTTTGTTCGACGGCGAGGTTGGATGTTTGTTCGACGGCGAGGTTGAATGTTCGTTTTCAGATTATATTTTGTCCGGCGGCGAGGTTGGATGTTTGTTCGACGGCGAGGTTGAATGTTCGTTTTCAGATTATATTTTGTCCGGCGGCGAGGTTGGATGTTTGTTCGACGGCAAGGTTGGATGTTTGTCCGGCGGCGAGGTTGGATGTTTGTTCGACGGCGAGGTTGGATGTTTTTTCCGGCGGCGAGGTTGGATGTTTGTTCGACGGCGAGGTTGGATGTTTGTTCGACGGCGAGGTTGAAGGTTCATGTTCGACGGCGATGTCAGAATCTTTAAATTCCCAGCAGAGATGATGTTTACACGGCAGCGATGTCGAGTGTCTCTCAGAGTGTTGTTTGTCCGACGGCGATGTCAGATTTAATTCTCCAGCGGCGATGCGGGGTATGTTGATTGTCCGACGGGTTGGTCAGGTGGTTTAGTCTTCCAGCGGCGATGTTGGATGTTTGGTTGCCTGAAGATGATGTCAGAAGAAGTTAACGTGGATAACTGACGGCGACGTCAGATCGATATTTCTCCAGCTAGTTGTCGTGCAGCTAGTATTGCAGTATTCAAAGGTTTGTTCCCCGCAGAGTATCGTGTGCTCGTGCAGTTGGCAAATTTTCGGGTTTACCGGTATTCAACCGTCTCGCACCTTGATTGGCTGAGAGCCGTTCGCTTCTCACCCAGTCAGGTTCAAGCCGTTTGAATAGGGGCAGCTGTTGCACCCTAAAATTTGACCAACCGGTTCTCCTAGCTGGCTCGTGGTTTAAATTCATGTTCGTATATCAGATGCATGATAGGTGTGCACAGACAGAGGATATCAGAGTTGCAGTTTGGGTTTCGACTATTAGATATGGCAGATCCAGTCCAGATCATCAGGGTTGTATTTTCGGGAAATTGTACGCTCCTCGGTGATTTTCAGCTTGCACGGTGATTGGGGAATATTCTGATGCCAGGGGTTTACTGGTTGATTTGATCTGGTCGCACGCTCTGTTATGTTGGTTATTGGTCTCTGTTTGCATTTTTAGGGCTTAATAGACCTTCGTGGATTTTAATCAGACTTTTAATCATTTTTAGGATTTAAATAGATTTTTAACATTTTTTAAATAGCTTAAATCTTTTTCTAGAGCTTTATAGATTTTTTTAGAATTTAAATAGGTTTTAATTGGTTTAATAGCTTTTTAAATCATTTTTAGAATAATAGATTTTAAAATTGTTTTTAAGTGTTTTAGATAATATAGGAAAGTATAGTTTTTTTCTTTTATTAATGATGTAAAGTTTATTAGAATTTTTATAGAAATTAGAAGTTTTATTAATATAGAGGTTAGATAGATTTCAACCATTTTTAGATTTAATTAGGGCTTAATTAGGATTAATTAGGATTTAATATTCTGTTTAGATTTTAATTAGGGTTAATTGAGTTTTCATTTAGTTAATTGTAATTAGGATTAATTAGAATTTAATATTCTGTTTAGATTTTAATTAGGGTTAATTGAATTTTCATTTAGTTAATTGTTTTTAGGATTAAGTAGGTTTAATGTCTGATTAGTGATTAATTAGAGTTAGTTTTTTAATGCAGTTTTTGGGTTTTTTGTCCATTATCTCGTTGGGCCCAGGAGGCATTTTTTGAAGGCCCAATTCACCAGTTTTTTTTTCTGTTCTTCAGTCCAGAATTTGCATGCGCCACATGGCCAGTATATAAGTGGCCACGCGTCCACTTCTGGTCCCACCACGCCACACTTCAGACTTCCCCAGAACCTGACACGCGTCCCACTACTCCCTCTCTCTCCACACGTGCCCCTCTTCCTTCTCAGCCTCCTGCCACTTGTCTTACCCCTATCCCACACCGGACTACCCGCCGCCGGCCATGCAGCAACCGTGACCAGCCACCTTCGATCATCCCAACCGCCTCCGGCCGCCGTCACGTCACCAGAAACTGCAGAAATCCCCAGAAAGCCCAGAAACTCAGGATCTTCATCTTCTTCCTCTTCTTTCCTCCGATCCCCAGCCACACGCCCTCGCCGGAGAATTCATACCCGCCGGAAACTTCAAAGAATTCTCCAGAACACATTCAGACATTCAACTCTCCGCCCAGATCACCTCAAGAACACCAACCGTGTTCGTCCGTTCTTCAATCCTTCCCCAGGAAATCGCGCAAAGCTTCATCATCCGTTCAAGATCTTCAACCATATCCATCAATATCTTCAAAGGCGCGCCCAGAAATATCATGATCTTCATCAACGCTCGTTTCCAGCTTCATCTGTTCTTGAGCTTTATTCCAGATTTTCCCAGAACTCGTTGAGTTCTTCGCCGTTTATCAAGAAATCTGCGAGCAAGTTTCACCGCTTCCTTCAAGACCTCCGCGAGCTCCTTCAGTAGCCAAGAAAACGTCAAAATCTTCTTCTCTCTCGCGGCGACCTTCGTGGAACCCTCAAGAAATCCCAGAACGGCATCGTCTCAGGTTCGTCCCCTTTTCACAATATCCATTGTCGTTCATGCATTAGGATAGGGTTTCTTGTTTTTGAGAATAGAGGTTTAGTGTTATTTGTTTTGGGTATTGATCTGGGCGAGGGTGTTGGAGAGGATTGGGAGGGGTTTCATAGATTGTTTGAGAGGAGGGTTGGGAGATGAACGGCGTCTTAGGTTTAGGTGATGAACAGTGTTCAGGCTGGTTAGAGGAGAATTAGGTTTTGTTAGGGTTTTCTGATTAGGGTTTGGGTTGGGCCCATCCCAACTGTGAATTGCTGATGCACTCACCTAATTTACTCGTTCACCCCCCCCCCCCCTGTGTGAAAGCTGAGTGGTGAATTGGATTGGGCTTAGGCCCTATTTGCTATCTGCACCCTCCATTCAGAGCCCATCTCAGAATAACCCTAAAATTTGATGCTATTTGCACGGTCCTCATGTCCTTTTTCTTTTTATTTTTCAAGTATTTTTTCTGAGCAATTGGGCCCAGGCGCGCCATGCTAGGCGCACCCCCCTTCCTGGGCCCATCATGAGAATCAACTAAGCATGTCTACTTTTCACACCCCTCCCCTTTTGTCTTTTATTTCTTTTATTTTTAATTCCCTTTATATTTCTTGCATTTAAAAAATTCATATAAAATAGGAAAATTAATATTTTTCAATTCTTGTTTTTTCTACATGCTCATAAATTTGTCTAGAAAAATATAAATAAATAAAATTCCATTTTATTTTTCTTTTAATATTTTTAGCGTATTATTCTTTTAAATAGCTTTTTATAATGTTTAGTTTGATGCTTCATTTTGTAGAATTTCTTTTAGGGCTTTCCCTTAGGATTTTTAATTCATTCTTTTTGGTGTGATTACATATTGAATTATAGTTCCCTATAGGATTTAATTCTTGATTTTTAGATTAAAATTTGATTAGGCTAATTAGGCTAGCATTAGGGTATCATAATTAGGGTTTAAGGATGCATAGGAGAAATAATTCATTTTCTGTGGAGAATTTTGTCTTGATTTTTGGGTATGGGTATATAGGGATGATATGGGTAGATGTTATAGACCCTTGTGAATAATTGTTAGATTTTTCCCTCTTGCTTTAGTATTTTTAGGTATTTTCTGAAGTTGACTGTTGGTTTTGACTGTTCTGTGGTCATCTGTTTATCTCTGGGGTTTATTTTTGGGAATTTGTTGTGGGGCTTAGTTTGTTTTGAAGATATTGTTGAAGAGCTTGATGGGAGAGAAGATTGTAGATCAAGACTCAGAGACCCAGAGCTCGAGGATTATTCCCTGTCTGTGAGGTTTGAGATCCTGAAGTTTGAGGGAAGTTCATGGTACTTTCCTGAGGAAGGCACTATGAATGACTTTCATGCTTTCTTCTCACCTCTTTCTTAAGTATCCAATGATGTTGGAGCCAACTTGTGAGTTTAATTTCTCCTGAGGAGGAATGTAAACTGATCACAGTTGTTGAGCCACATGGGATACAATTCCTAAGTGGAAGCCTCCTAGTACATTCCTGAGGAAGGTCCTATGGGTCTATTTACTTAGCTCCCTTAGTTTATCTAGGATTTCTTAAGTATCCAATGATGTTGGAGCCAACATGTGAGTTTAATTTCTCCTGAGGTGGAATGTAAACTGATCACATGTTGTTGAGCCACATGGGATACAATTCCTAAGTGGAAGCCTCCTAGCACTTTCCTGAGGAAGGTCCTATGGGTCTATTCACTTAGTTCCATTAGTTCAGGTAGGATTTCTTAAGTATCCAGTGATGTTGGAGCCTGCTTGTGAGTTTAATTTCTCCTGAGGAGGAATGTAGACTGATCACAATGGTTGAGCCACATAGGGTATGACTCCTAAGTATAAGCCTCCTAGTGCTTTCCTGAGGAAGACACTATGAGTCTGTCTACTTAGCTCCCTTTCTTTGGTAAGCTTGTTTTGAAGCTTGAAGACTGGGATTGATTTCTTTTGGGTAGGGTTTTTCTTTAGGGCTTTGCTTAGATTTGATTAGGATTCTGTTTTAGGGTTAGGATTAGAGATTAGATGTAGATTCTTTCTTTCTCAAGCATGTGTTTTGTTTGCCTGATGGCATCTCATTTCTTTTATCTGTATGATTGCAGTTTATCTGTTTATTGCTTGATAGCATGTTGTTTATATTTCAGTATGATTACTGTTATTTCATGACTGGCTTGAGGTCGAGACGAGCTTGTGGAGGCTGAAGCCCCACACACATTTCCTCCCTCACTTGCATTGCATGCATTTTACTGTTAAGCTGATGCTTTGTCTGTTTTGGTGTATCATTGACATGATCCCTTAGGACTCTCATTTCCTTTGATAAGGATTTGATGATAGACTTTTAGGTTGAAACCTATGCATGACAACTTCTAGGAGTTCCCTGTTCAAACCTCAACCATAGGATGAATCCATGGCATGATAACAGTAGGACTTGATAGTCTCCCTCCTAGTTGGGCCGGTTCTCTTCTCATCTCAAAGCAGTTTAAGATACAATAATTATGAATGATTTCCTTCGTACGTTACGAGCCTTAAGCTATCTGAGATTGGATGTCTAGTATGGTACCCTTTGGGTGACATGCGACGCATTCACTCTCAGGTCATAGTCTCTAGTGCGGTTGAAATCGCAAACACAATAAAAAACACTTCTTTCAGGAGATAACCCGTAGTTTCCCGAACTACGTTTGCTCTGATCTTCCATACCGTGTGGAAGTACGTAGGCATAGGATGCGACGTCCTAGCGAGCAACCTTCTACCTTTCCCCCATAACCCTTCGTAGGCCGAACTACGTTGACTCTGATTTCTCATTCTCTGATGAGAATACGTAGGCATAAAGCGCGACGCTTTGCCGAGTCATTTTTCTTTTATTTTTTTAGCCAGCCTTGATAGGTAGATAGATTATAACCAACCCGTCCAAGTAAACAAACAAGCGTGGATCCCGTCGAGTACGACGGACGTGAGGGGTGCTAATACCTTCCCCTTGCGTAACCGACTCTCGAACCCAGACAATGGTTGCGATGACCTTGTCTTACCCTTTTTCGTCAGGTTTTTCTGATCGTTTCCTTTCCCGCTCTGAGGGATAAATAACGAAAGGTGGCGACTCTTCTGTCATGCCGGCACCTTATTTTCGCGCAAGCGACAAAATGTCACCTGATCCAAATAACTCTGGATACGATTCTCGTATCCTAATCTCCCAAATCACCTCCACCAAAGGAATCCCTTTACCTCGAAGTTACTTCTCGTTCATCAACCTGAACTAGCAATGCCTCAACAGTCAAATCATCTCTCACTTGTATACTATCCATCTGAATCAATGTACCTCCTCAGCTTAGACACATGAACACATCATGCAATTCCCACAAGCGACAATTGTAAAACAGTCTAACATGCTATTTTTCCCACGCTTCTGCTGCGCCACTCTGATACAGATCAACAAAACACAGGATATACTTCTGAGACTCCAAGCTCGACCAACACCAGTTACTATTGTAACTCTTAAAACACGTCCTTTCTTGGATCCTTTTGATCTTTTCAGTCGTCTCTTGCACAATCTTCGGCATGAGTACAACACTCTCGCTGGACACACGTCTATCCAAAGGAGTCCTACACCTCTTACCAAACAAAGTCTCATACAATGTTATTCCGGTACTAGAATAATAGCGGTTATTGTAGGTAAACTCAATCAACGACAATTAACCATCTCCTGATCCATCTTGATCCAACACATAAGCTCTCAACAAATTTAATCAGCATATACAAACTCAATCACTTCTCTTTTCATCTGTGGTCATCAAAATAATTCCTCAAATTCGGTCACACCTTCCCAGTACCTACATGGATACTCCATTTATCTCAATGTCCTTCTTCCAGTGTACTCTCATCCAACTCACACTATTCAGAACACATACTCCATCCTGACATCTCATGATACCATTTCCATAAATCCGAAAATCACCTCCTCGACTTTTATCCCTTAAATTCAATCAATCTATTAACTCAAATTAGAATTCCGACCTCCTCGAATCTCATCGAGAATACCAATAGTCAGTCTCATCATATAAAGTTCAACTCCATGAGAAGTCTATTCGCAGACTACACTCATATTCTGAATTTACTCAATCAGTCTTAACTTCATTACCATCATCATCGGTACATACAGAGATTTCCAATGCAATAACTCAGTTACCACTTGGTCTCAATCGAATGGTAACTCAACCAAAACCATACTCTTTCAGAAGTCCCAATTATTTCCTCCACATCATATTCAACTTCTCAAATCAAACAAATACCTTAAGATCTTAAGATCATTAACCATCTCAAATCTCAACTAAACAATTGAGGCTTCCAACCTCCGGTACAAACACACAACAACAACCAACTCTAAATCACTCGTCTGATAATTCCCTTATGTACTTTAAGTTGCTTCAAAGCATAGCCAAAACTCATTGATGTTGCACTTAACATATCTCCCAGTCATATTAACAAAGCATTACAACACAACGAATAGTTCCGTCGGATTCGGCAAAACCAACACACGAGTTATTGACAACTTTCTAAAAACTCTCTGAACTTCTTCACAATGGCATATCACTAATTCTTCTCCAATACTGATAACTCTAATTCTCGATGTGCAAATTGATCCTCTATACTCTTCGATGCATCCAAACACCATCGGTTACACAACCATTACTCACTCAATTAAGTATGGAGAACCCCATGTCAAACGGACACTCAGTTGTAAACTTATGGCGAAACACGAACCGCACTTACCACAACATCCAAACATATTTCATCAATAAATACTTAATTCCATGTCACTACTTCACCATCGCATAAAGCATTGTAATAACTTTCCGTGCTCCTAATCTTGCGTCATTTCGAGTTACGGTCCTCCCGTTACGACAAAAATACGAAAACAACATTTCCACACTTAGAAGGCCATTCAACACATCTTCGACTCTTGAAATGTTTAAAGGTCTAATTGTACCAATATAGTATCCCCACTTTATTTCCTTTAATAATCACCAGAAGTCACTATCCACCTTTTATATACTTGACTTCACACTATGTTGCCGCAGCACACACACCAGACACAAGTCTCAAAACTACTCAACCAGTTTAATTCCTTGACTATCCAAATAGACATACAATATGGAGCTCTTAATATCGGACTAGTTCCCGTAACTAAGTCAATCACAACTCCACTTCATATCCTGGCTGTATATCACTATCCTGTTAGAATAACTTCCAGACAACCATAATTAATCGGCAAACCGCCAACTTCCCACTTTCGTTAACACTCAAAATTTCCATCAAAATGAAACATCTCATCACTGTCCTGCGCCGACTCATCAAAAAAATTCTTCAGCCCTTGGCTTAACTCCAAACAATTCACTGCTCACATCATCTAAGCTTGCAAGACACGTTTATCCCATCCAACACAATCACAACTACTATCAACAAGAGATTAAGGGTGATCAGTTCCTCAATTTGTCAATAGACAGCCGAAAACATAGTGGGGCATAAACCATCTTTACCAAACTATAATAGCGTTTAATCACACACTGAGCTACAACTCCACACTTGCAGCATCCTGGAGAATCACAAGTTTCTTCCCCCACTTCGATCACTCCCACTTCTGCAGACAAAGGTTAAACGACAAACATGTATCGACAGTGTTTTCACACACATGTCTGTTGCACCCTAAAATTTGCTCAACCTATTTCACTTGGTTTATGTTTCAATTACATTAGCATTTGCATATAGAGTCATGTACATAGTCTAATCATCTGCATAGCATAGCATAGCAAGTCATCCAACAAGGGACCAAGTACTATTCTCATCTCTATGAGCCTATCAAGAGGTTATTGTTCAAATTCAGGCCTATCCAAGTCATCAGAAAGAAATTGAAATCTGAGAAGTCAGTGGACCAAGCAGTGGATCTATCTCCTATCTTGAGA
Organism: Lathyrus sativus; assembly: GCA_963859935.3. NCBI lineage: Eukaryota > Viridiplantae > Streptophyta > Magnoliopsida > Fabales > Fabaceae > Lathyrus > Lathyrus sativus. Next base: position 110,011,160 of record OZ012738.1, on the reverse strand, counting down.
GTATTTGAAGATCATCAAAGAAGTTGTGAGCTGTGAATTGAGCATGGGGGGTATCTAGACATCATGGAAGAGATGGAGAGTCATTTTGAAAGGGAGACAAGTCATTGATATGATCACAAGAGCTGCAGTTGAAGACAATCAACTAGGGTTTCATCTGGGTCAACCCTGGGTCAACCCTAGGTCAAATGATTGATTGAAAGGCATCAAGGTCTATTTGAGAGATGTGGGGTTCATCATTTGACATGTAGAGATGGATGTGGTGTTGTGCCAAGAAGAAATTAAGAGAAATCAAGAAGAAGAGGAGTTTCTAAATTAGGATTTCTGTGTAAAATCCCCTGATTTAGGTCAAACTTCCAAGCAAGATAATTCAAAATGCAAGCTTCAAATGGATCCTTGGCCAACATGAAACTTGTAGAGGATCTCAAGAACTTTAATTTGAGTGGTGGAAGACATCAAGAAGATTTATAGAACTCAAGTTATGGTCCTTGCAAGTTACAGGTCATCTGAGGTATCTGAAATTTTGTCTGTGAAAGTTACTTGTCTTCCAAGCAACTTTTACCCCTCAAGGAGATTTCAAATGGATTTCTGGTCAACATTAGAGTTGTTCCTAATTGTCTTAGCTTTCTAGAAAGGTATGTTATGCCTTCATCTGATTTGTGGAACTCTACTTATGGCCTTGGCAAGCAAAGGGTATTTTGGTCATTTGAGAATTACAGGTCATTTCAAGCCTATGCCCAAAACTCATACAAGGAAGCTTCAAATGAAACACTTCACAACATAAAACTTGCTCCAAATGACATTTTGAGTCTAGAAAAGTGATCATGAAAGTTTGGAAATGTCCATAGCTCAAGGTTCCAAAATTGGTCATTTAAAAGATGAATTTAATGAATAAAAGTGATCTAAAAATGGGATTTTTCATAACATGGCCAAATGGGATGAAATTATAGGTCATTTTGATTGGAAAAAATGTTTTAAGAAAATTGGAAAAATTATATTTTTGAGTTTAGGGCAAAGTTTGAGAGATACCATTGGTTACTTATGTATGAAGTTACACATGCCAAAATTCAAGGGATTTGTGCACAAGAAGTTTCTACCAAATTCTAGAGTGTTCTATGAGTGTCTATATATTGAGTAGAGTGGATTCATTCAAGGGTTTGTGATTCATTTTGATCAAAACACCAAGTTTCATCTCATTCTTCAACTTTGCAAATCACATAAGAACTCTATCAAATCTTCATCATTCTCCAAAATTCTTGATCCTATCATCATCTACATCCATCATAGATCAAATTTCCATCAAAATCTGTTTGAATTGAAGAGGAATTCGTGATATTCAAGTGTATCATCCAAATTGCAAAAAGAAGTGGTTACAAGAATCCAAGGGGTTTGAGCAAGAACTACTGCATACAGAATCAAGAACCAAGTTTATTGAGCAAGTCCCAAGCATTGCAAGCTGTGCATCCAAGGATTTCTGCCTCTGTTTTCAAGAATACACCAGGTTAGTAATCTCATCGAATTGGATAGATTTAGTTAGAATAATGTATAACTTTTAGGTTAGAACTGTTAGGGATAAGTAGAGGATTAGTTCCAGAGAATTAGGGCTCCATTGATGAAGTTTGATCCTAGGGCAGTGAAACTTTGATGAGCAAGAACATGGTGTATCGTGAGTTTTAATCCAAGACTATTAGCATGTAATAACCAGTGCAAAGTGTAGAGCATGCTAGTACCAAGAATTGTCAAGAATAACATAGTGCATGTTAGTGAATTTTGGTGAGCAGTGACCTTTCTACCTATCGGGTTTTACACTGGAGTGAGTTTTAGGAGAAACTAAGAGTACAGTCATGTTCCTAGGAAGGAATAGAGCAATTTTGGTCTTTGAAGTTTTAAAATCCATGGCCAAACGAGAGAGAACGATGAGGTATAAGATTCTTGCATGGGAGCTCGATTCTGAAAACCCTAATTCATTTGGGGAAGATGACTTTTTACCCGTTAGATTAAGTTGGAAATCATTGACTCATGACCTGATCCAGTGGCTTCCATTCAAAGCTGGAAACGGAGGGAAAGTGAATGCAGCAATACGCTGCGTTTCACTTAAGACATCCCCTGGGCCTGGAACAAAACATTGCTATTCACACCCTCGAAACCAAGCCCAATGAAAATAAACTGTGACCTCTTGCTATTCACACCGCGCGTCCATTCTTTTTCTTTTAATTTTTTTGATTTAATTTCTGAAACCAATTGGGCCTGGCACCATTTGCTATACGCACCACCATCTCTTGGCCCACATAGGAAATACAATTGGGCGCTTTACTTCCAGCACCCCCTCCCCATTTTATCTTAGTTTTAATTCTTTTATTTTCTTGCATTTTGTAAAAATCATAACAAATTGAAAATTGAATATTTTTAAATGGTTGTTTTTGCATATTTTTCATATTTTTGTTAAGAAAATTGTCATATAATAAAATTAGCATTTCATTTTATTTTTGCATTTTTAGTATATTTTTCTTTTAAATAGGTTTTAATTGATTTTAGGTTTATACTTGATATTGTTGATTTTAGTTTAGATAAATTCTTGTACATTTTGGACCCATTCTTTTTAGGGTATTTCACTTAGAACTTTAGCTTGTATATGAGATTTAATTCATGATTTTAGGACTTAATTTTAGATGATTTGTTTAGGTGTGATTAGGAGAATCAAAACTAGGGTTTAGAGATAACATAGGTGTAATAAATCATTTCTTTTAGGAGTTGTAGTTTGAATTTTGGGGTATGGGACTATAGGGGTATTATTGGTAGATAATAGATCCCTTAGAAAATATTAGGATTCCCCTATTACTATTAGTATATTGCTTGTATTGGCTTGATTGTGTGGTGTGCCCTCTCTAGGGTTATTATTTGACTGTGTGGGGTATTGGGCTTGTTTGGGGTTTGGGGCTTGAGCTGAAGACTGTGCTGATGAAGCCCATTTGAAGATTAAAGAATGAAGACCAATTTCCAGAGTTGATGAGGAGTATCTCTTGCTGGCAGCTGTTGAAGGCTATAGGGTTTAGGGGCTAGGCAGAGCTCTAGAGTAGAAAACTTGATTCACAAACATGGAAGGTCTTGTTTGCCTCCATCCCTCTCTATGATGCAGAGTCTCTCTATGACATTCACCCCTTCCTTTGGAAGGCTTGGTGATAGTGTCTAAGAGATAGAACTCTTGAGAGAAATATTCTATGTGTTGTTAGCAGTCTGTTTGCCACCTTTGGTGGTCAACTAATTGCTTAACACCCCAGTTCATTCTTGTTGACTGATATTCATCTTGGAGATTGAGACTTGAAGAAAAGCCATTGCAGACTGATGATAAAGACCTTGCTTGAAGGCTGTGAAGATAAAGACCGATGCTTGCTTGAAGCTTGTAGATGGTTGGAGAGGACTTGAAGACAGATGTTGATGAAGACTGCTTTTGCTGTTTATAATTCTGGATGTATTGATTGAATTTCCCTGACTGTATTGCTTGTTGTTTAACCTGTTAGGTTGAAAGTGAATTCTGTTCACTTTTGCCTGTTGTTTTCTAGGTTCGAGGTTGATTGGGACTCCCTTGCCTCGCTTGTATTGCTGCATCCATGCATTTTACTGCTTTATTGTATATATGCTATTGTTTCTGTTTTCGTCTATTCCCTTAGGATCTCTGTTTCTCTCTGCGCAAGAGAGGAGCATGATAGACATTAGGTCTTAACCCATGCATGATAACATTAGGTTAGTGTGATTCCCTTTGCAACCATAGGTTAGAGTTCTGTCTCTTCTTTCTCAAAACAAACAGAAAAACACAATAAAATTTCAAACACAATAAAAGACACTTCTTCCGTAAAAGAATGTGAACTCATCAAAACGTCATTTTTGTCCGCTTGGACCGGTAATCAGAAAAACCCTTTTTCAGAAGGAATAAAAACAATCAAGACAGACTTGTGTCGTACGTGGCCCGAACTACGTTTGCTCTGATCTTTCATGCCGTATGGAAGTACGTAGGCATAGGATGCGATATCCTAGCGAGCAACCTTCCCCTCCTTTCCCGTAGGTAGGCGAACTACGCTGACTCTGATTTCTCGTTCCAGACGGGAATACGTAGGCATAAAGTGCGATACTTTGCCGAGTCATTTTCTTTTCTTTGTAACCCCAGACCTATAGAGTAGATAGAAATAACAATCCATACCCGAAAACAAGCGTGGATCCCGTCGAGTACGATGGACGTGAGGGGTGCTAATACCTTCCCCTTGCGTAACCGACTCCCGAACCCAGGTTTTGGTTGCGATGACCATACCTTTCCCCGTCTTTGCGGTAGGTTTACCTCGAGCGTTTCCTTTCCCTCCGTTGGGATAAATAACGCACGGTGGCGACTCTTCTGTTCAGCCGGCGCCGATTTTCGCAGTAGCGACAATGTCGCATACAAGGGAACAAATAACATTAGACAACATGGCCGGACGGGCCGACCTGCTCTGATACCACTAATGTAACACCTCTCTAATCCGCGTAATTAATTAAAATAATCAGAGTAAAATTAACATGCATTCAACCAAGGGTGTCACACTTTAAACTTTTAAACACCTGTCATGCTCATCAACACTTCAATGAATAATCATGTTTTACAATTTCAATTAGCATGTAGCAGCGGATTCATTTATCCAATGATTTTTCATAAAGGAAATATTTGTTTTCATCACATAAATCAACAAGGCTCGGGCACTAAGGCCAACTTCTTATTATTTTAATAAACAAGAAAACATAGTATATTTCTAAAACATAAACCAAGCGATCCCAGTGTTACACGACCAGAGCATGACTCGACCCAACATAATAAAAATACTAAACAGCTGCACCAACAGCAACTTCGCAACAACGAACAACTCTACTCTTATACCTGCACGATGTCATGTAGGACATCATTCCAGCAGAAGGGTGAGAAATATTATCATAATAATCAATGCATATAATTATGTATATAAGCAATCATAAAATACATATATGCCACATTTCTCACCACATTTCATACACATACCTCTCAATTACCTCATCATATAAACTAACATGGTTGACATCAAGCATATTATCATGCACATAGCATACTTTCATACAACACTCACATACTCACCACTCTTAAATCAACATATCATGTATATATGCACACTTCTCCTAACAATCACATATTCATCATTTTCAATTACACAAGTCATGTACACATACGTAAGCATAACTTAAATCAACAATTCTATCCATGCCATATGGCTTACGTAAAGCCCATCAATTCTACCAATTCACTATTACACATTCACATTTCTCAATTACACAAGTAATGCACATACGCATATTCCACAATTCTCACCACTATTCACCCTCTTATTCATATATATTTACCACACGTATATAGACAACATGAATATTCACAAAGCATTCCCACATCATGCATACACTCACATTTCCACAACCTTATCATTCACACATAAGCATCTCTTCATGCATATGTCATATATCAATGTGACTCAACAACTCAATGCAACTCATGCAATGCGGTACCGACTCTCGTTATCATTTTTCGGTTTTTACATTAATTCGGGTCCACTCTTCTAGACCGATAACCCGTTATCATTTTTCAGTTTTTACATTAAACCGGGTCCACTCTTCTAGACCGATAACAACAAAGGCCCGTCCTCTAAGCCTTAAAACCCACTCTTCTAGGTTTGGGACAAGCCACTAGTTTCCACGAAACTAACAGACATTGCCTCTTGACTAAATGATGCATGTACAATCAACCACAACAAATGCACTTAAGACCGGCATCTTAATCTCATGCATTCAAATAATTCATCTCTTCAAGAATTACACAATGATTGCACACACAACATATTCACATAACATTCATTAATGTATTCATAATTCAACACTATCACCACATTATCACACAATGCACACATATCCACGAGATGTTCTCATGCATTCTTCACATTTATCAAACAATGCACACATATCCACAATATGTTCTCATGCATCATTCACATTTAGTCACATACATACAATATTCATTTAAAACATCTATCAAGCAATGCACACATATCTAAGACATGTTCTCATGCATTCTATTCATACAACCGCATACAAACAATATGCATTCACAATTCAATATCATCACCACATTATCAACAATGCACACATATCCACAATATGTTCTCATGCATTCTTCACATTTATCAAACAATGCACACATATCCACAATATGTTCTCATGCATTTCCAATCAATACAAATAATATACAAATCTCAAAACCTAGGATTCACGCCATACGGCTACCCATAACACATATATAACAGCATATAACTTTTCATTCCATTAAGAATCGAACCCGATCGAACCACAACACAACATGGAATGAAATCACAGAAAAACAAAATGCTGTCATGTTCGCTACTGCCTCGCCTAGCGAGTAGCTAGAGAACCTTCGCTACATGTTCGCCTAGCGAACTGCTAGCGAACCCAAACAGATGCTACAGACCTCACTCGCTACCTTGTTCGCCATAGCGAACCCCCAGCGAACCATTCTCTACCCCGTTCTCTACCCAACGAAGGAACCTCTCACATTCTGTTTCCACTCGCCACTAGCTCGCTAGGCGAGGACCCAGCGAGCGTTCGCGACCAGCTCGCCTAGCGAACAACTAGCGAACGTCTGCGAACCAGAATTTTCCCACTGTTCAGAAATTCCAACTCTCTCCAAAATCGACCGATTCTCATTCAATCAGTTTCCATAACCTTAATATAACCATACCCGACAAAAGTATACTACTTATTCTCGATTTTAACCCTTAAACTTCGATTTACACCGATTAAATCCATTTTGCCCTAAAATGAAAAATGGTGGAAAACTCACAACAACCCAATCCAATCATACATAATCATACACATTGCTAATATAATAATGTTTCTCACCCTTACCTTGATTAAATCGAACCTTTGATCGGATCTTGATGATTTTCCAAGTTTTCCTCTTATCTTCCTCTTTCTCTTCTCTTCCACTTTCTTTCTCTTATGTTTTCCTATCCATCTATTTTCCTTCCACTTATCCTTATATACCTTCCATTATTTTCTTTCCATCACATTTCCCTTCTCTCAAAATATCTATTAATCAATTTCTCATAAAATATCCACTTGACCCTTTATTCACCAAAATATCTCATCTTATCATTAATTGGATAGTATCTAGTAATCCCACATTATTCTACCAAATAGAATAAATCAGTTAAATCCAATAACTCACATAGATCAAATAAATCCAATTAATTAGTACAATTAATCCACTATTTTGAAAATTGGGCTGTTACATCGTATGCTAATGTTACCAAGCAGGTGGTAGCGAGATTTATCAAGAAGGATATTATCTGCAGATATGGAATCCCAGAGCGGGTTATCACTGACAACGGTTCGAATTTGAATAACAAGATGATGAAGGAATTGTGTCAGAATTTCAAGATTGAACATCACAACTCTTCTCCTTATCGGCCCAAGATGAATGGTGTTGTTGAAGCGGCCAATAAAAACAAAAATAAGATCATTCAGAAGATGGTTGTGACCTACAAGGACTGGCATGAGATGTTGCCTTTTGCTTTGCACGGTTATCGTACGACGGTACGCACATCAACCGGGGCAACTCCTTTTTCACTGGTATATGGTATGGAAGTTGTCCTACCATTGGAGGTTGAGATTCCTTCTCTGAGGGTTTTGCGTGATGTCCAACTAGATGAGGCAGAATGGGTGAAAGATAGACTTAATCAGCTCAGTTTAATGGAAGAGAAGAGACTGGCTTCTCTAGCATATGGTCGGTTGTATCAGAGCCGGATGAAGAAAGCTTATGATAAAAAGGTGTGTCCTCGAAGCTTTCAGACGGGCGATCTTGTGCTGAAAAAGATTCTCCCACTACAATAAGATCACAGGGGCAAGTGGACTCCCAACTATGAAGGTCCATATGTCGTTAAAAAGGTTTTCTCTGGAGGAGCCTTACTGTTGTCCACCATGGATGGTGAGGATTTTACATCCCCTATGAACTCGGACGCAGTTAAAAAATACTTTGCTTAAAGAGACCCGCTAGACAGAAAAAGAGAGTCCAGGCAAAAATGGGGCATCCCGGCGAGCCATAAAAAAGAATAAAGGTTCGGACAAAAGTTAGGGATAAAATTGAAAAAGATGTACACCCGCGGAGTTGAAAAACCTAAAAAGGGAAACTTCGGCAAAAAAGGGTATCCCGGTGAATTGAAAACCCGCAAAGGGCGGTTCACGCAAAAGTTAGGGATTTGAAAAAGCAAATGACTGTGGTCCGAGTTTGATACTGCGTTGCTTAGTGGTTTGGGAGTACCTGAGAGCTGTATATTCGAAACAAGCTCTTCTAAAGGTCGAGTATCGGGAAAGCGTCAGAGTCAGGCGAGTCATAGGAGGATCAACTCATGGTGTTCGTCTGTACCACGTTGCCGACATGTATACAAATTTTCTTTGTACTTCTGTATATTTGTATTTTGCTTGTGTGTAACTTCCTCTTTTCAGGAGTTGCATCCAGTGTACAAAATTTTGCCTATTTACAGGTCCGTTATCAATAAAGCATGTTATTCAGTACTTGATGCTTGTTCTTTACTGTTTTGTTTGTGAAAAACGCCGATGTTTTTGATAAACTTGCATGTGCATAAACTTGCTGGCCCTTGCCAATAATTGCTAAAACTTTGAATTGACTGAACGAACGTCACGGATAATAACCGGAATAGATCTTGTTGTATAGATTTTTTTTTTTGTCTCGTTTGTGTTTTGCAGGGTTCTCACCTTTGGAGCAAATAGGCATGGAAATTGTGTTCCCCAGCTGGAGTCCTGTGACATAGTGATGGTATCACTCCTCAGCAGATGGAAGTCACATCTTATCCCAGAGGTAGTCGAGATGGTAAATATCCCTATTGGATGTGGTTTGTCCTCCTCAGAAGAGTATTCCCCAGGAAAGCTGCCAAGAGAGTATCCTCAATGGATTTTGATGTCCCCAACAGAAGGTGCATTCCCAGCCGTGAGTATGTTAACACTCAATACCCAACATGGGTAACTCCCGCAGAATATAGCCAAGTCGTCTTTGGTTCAGAAGGATTATCCCCACGCAGGATTGTTTTTCCTTCTTCCCAGCAGTTTGTTTTTCCTTCGACAGGATGAACATCATTAGCAGAGTTTGTAATTTCAAGTTTGTGAGTCATCCTCCGACCGGATGGTTATCCCCAACGGAGTTGGTTGCACCGTTCCAACATTTATTTTGTGGGAATATGTTTGTGATATCTGGTTATCCCCAGCGCATTGGGTCTTGTCTTCGGCATTTATTTTGCTGAAGCGCCTCTTGGCATCTTTGCATTTTGCATACATCAGCATATTTGCATCTACCTAAACGCGTAGCATTTCCATGCCGTATGGAGCATTACGCCATTGTCGAGCATATGCATTTTGAAACATAAGCCAAGTTGGTTACCTCTTTGGTTTCAGGTGTTATCCCTTGCAGAGGAGTGGGATTCTTGCTCAGAAGGATCTCTAGATATTCAATTTCTCGGCGTGAGATATGTGATGATAGTGTTCGTCCCCTAACAGAGTTGCTTGGTTAAGTTTCTCTTTGTCCCCGGCAGGATTCTTCTCAGGTTGCTGGTACGTCAGCATTGAAAGATTTCATGTCTTAACTTCCGGAGTTATTACTAATGATTTCCCCACAGAGCGGTTTGGTTAAATCTCTCGTATTCCCCAACAAAGTATTCTTCAAATGTATCCTGTGTTGACAGAGATTGTTACTTGTGATTGGCAGAGATTGTTACCTGTGGCTGACAGAGATCGTACATGTGTTGACAGTGTTTGTTATCCGTGTTGACAAAATCGTTACCCGTGATCGACGGAGTTGTCCCAGTGAAATCGCCGGAGATCGTACCTATGCTGACGGTGATTGTTATCCGTGTTGATGGATCGTACCTGTGTTGACAGTGATTGCTACCCATGCTGGCGGTGATTATTATCTGTGTTGACGGATCGTACCTGTGTTGACAGTGATTACTACCCGTGCTGACGGTGAGTATTATCCGTGTTGACGGATCGTACCTGTGTTGACAATGATTGCTACCCGTGCTGACGGTGATTGTTATCCGTGTTGATGGATCGTACCTGTGTTGACAGTGATTGCTACCCGTGCTGACAGTGATTATTATCCGTGTTGACGGATCGTACTTGTGTTGACAGTGATTGCTACCTGTGCTGACGGTGATTATTATCCGTGTTGACGGATCGTACCTGTGTTGACAGTGATTGCTACTCGTGCTGACGGTGAGTATTATCCTTGTTGATTGAATCATACATGTGTTGACAGTGATTATTGTCCGTGTTGACGGAATTGTTACCTGTGTTGGAAGTGATTGTTACCCGTATGGATGGAGTTATTACCCGTGGTCGACGGAGTTGTCCCCAGTAAAGTTAACAATGATTGTATCCGTGTTGATGGAGTCATTACCTGTGACTGACAGAGATGGTTAGTCCAGTTATGGACAGAATTGTACCCATGGTGATGGAGTCTTTCCTCGTATTAGAGAAGTTTCGTTCAGTTATGGACGGAGTTGTTTCTAGAAAAGTTAATTCGATGCATGTGGCACCACACAGGGGGTTGATGTTGAAATCCAAAGTTTTATTGGATGATTGATCAGTTGTTGCCGTAACAACCGGGTTCAGCACAACGGATGTTGTTCCCCAAGCAGTTTTTGCTGTGTATTTCTGCGGTTGGCAAATTTTCGGGTTTTCTTGGTATTCAACCGTCTTCTACCTCGATTGTTTGAAGGTTGTTCGCTCTTCACCCAGTCGGGTCCAAGCCGTTTGAATAGGGGCAGCTGTTGCACCCCAAAATTTGCCCAACCTTTTCTTACCTGGTTTATGTTTTATGGCATTAACATCTGCATAGTTATATCATTTGCATATCATGTTATCATTCATATAGCAGGGGATCAAGTGTCATTCTTATCAAGAGAAGCCTAGCAAGAGGTCTCATTCAAGATTAAGAAGTTGTCAAAGTCATCAGAAGGTGGTTTGAATGCCTAAGGGTATAGATGTTTGAGTGTGAATCTTCTCCTAACTTGAGGATCAACTGAAGACCCTCAGAGGGTTGTGAAGTGTTGAATGTGAGAAGAGGATGTGTATGGAGCTCATAAGATGCCTAGAGGGCCATGGGAGAGTTTAATCAAGTCATTGTGTCAAATGCAAGAGCCACAGTTGAGGTGCAAGCAGTTAGGGTTTCATCTGGGTTAATCCTAAGTCAACTGGGCAATTGAAGGGTATCAAGGCCTACTTTTAGGTCATGGAGTTCATGAAATGATGTGATGAGACACTTGTGGTGTTGTGCCAAGATCAAATCAAGAAGAGTCAAGAGTGTGGGAAGTTGCTAAATTAGGGTTTCAGTGCAAAATTCCCTGTTTAGTGCCTAATTTCATGACCACATAAGTCAAGATACATGTTTCAAATGGATCTTTGGCCAACATGAAACTTGTAGAGCATCTCAATACCTTTAATTTGAGTACTAGAACTCCTCAAGGGGATTTATAGAACTCAAGTTATGACCCAGACAAGTTACAAGTTCTCCGATGCCACTAAAATTTGTCTGTGAAAATCATATGACTTCGAAGCTATTTTTGACCTAGAAGGAGGTTTCACCTGAACTTTTTCCCAACATGAAAGTTGTTCCTAATGAGCTTAGCTTTATAAATTGTACTAGAAGTCTTCCATCTGATTTGTAGAACTCAAGTTATGAGGTTTACAAGTCAGGGGTATTTTGGGAAAGTGAGATTATAAGTCATTTTCAATCATAGGCCAAAATCTCCAACATGCACTTGTCAAATGCAATTTTGTTCAACATGAAAGTTGTTCAAAATGGGGTTTTTAGGCTATCCAAGAGGTCATGATGGATTTATTGGGATCATAGCAAAACTTGGTTTGAAATGGTTTGAATAAAGGAAGTTTTCAAATGAATTAAGGACGAAAAATGCCAATTTTGAGTTATAAGACCAAAACATGTCAAGTAAGCACATTTTTTGAATGGAAACTGAATTTTAGACACTTTGGCATTACCAGAATTTTGAGTTTAGGCCAAGTTTCATGAGTTGCCATTTGGTTTCTTCATTTGCAAGTCACATAGCCAAACACCTTACCAATGCAATTCAAGCACTCCTTTTGGTTTGAATACCCTCACAAGGCAATTTGCAGTTGAAAGGGAAACTTCTAGAGCAATTTTCATGGAAAAATCGTGACTGTCATGTGCAACTTCAAGAGAAAAAAATGAGAATTTGAAAATTGATGGATTGGGCTTCAAACACACTTCAAAAGCCCATAAAAACATTCTATATATTCATTGCAGTGAATTCAGAGTGGTTTTGGCTTTCATTTTGGTGAAGAACACTGAAGTTGCAGTTGATTTTTCAAGAGGAGCAAGTGAAATCGTGTTTTGAGTTCTAGGCTGATTCAGAGCAAAATGAAGCTTACAACATCTTTCTCTTGCATCATTGAACGTATCTAGAGAGTTTTGAAGGTTGAACCAAGCTCCAAGCACCTCTGTTACTAGATCTACAACAAGTTAGTAACTTTCAACATTCCACATGAATTGGCATGATGTAGTTAGATTTGAACTTGTGGTTAAGATCTAGACAAGATGTAGATCGTTTTAGGATCAATTTGGAAGCATTTGGTGATGATTGATCATGACATAGCATTTCTGTTTTGATTCGAATCTCTTGATTCATGGAGAGTTAGAGCAATCTAGATAGATCAGAGTGATGTGTGTGACATGAGGATGAATTCTATATCATTAGATTTGCAATTGGTGATATTTGATCTGGATGACATTTCTGAACTTTGATTCGTGATTTAAAATCTATGGAGATTTAGAATATTTGAGTAGGAGATTTGAGATCCTGATGAAATTCTGAGTGAGATTGGTATAAGGATTGTTGTTTTTGGACACCTGCAACCACCTGCTCACCGGAGAAGACGACCGGAGTCTTCTCCGGCCACCACACTGAGTCTCACTCAGGCCAGCCTGTGATTTGGAGAAGATGACTCCTAAGCCATCAGATCTGCCTTTGACCAACGACTAAGCCAATCATCCAACGGCCACGACTTAAAGATTTATTTGACTTTCTGAGGATCAAAATGATGCAGTTTCATTTAATGAGGTGGCATGCCCTCAGCGCTTGGATCAGTGGACCAGTCATGCAATCTAGTGGCTCATGTTTTATTTTGAGTTCTTATTTCTTTTATTCTATTTTGTTTATTTTAAATGCTTTATTGATTCAAAAAATCACAATAAATTCAATTTTGATCCAAAAATTATTTCAAAAATATCTCTATGATCTTGAGAGGATTTTTGATTTTCTGAAATCAATAAAATGCATTTTCATACATTTTTCAATTTAATTTGATTTTTCTTATTTTGTTTAATTCTTTAATATTTGCATATTTGACCATCTATTTTGTTGAATTTTGTTCTTCCAATTGGTTATGAATTTGGCTTTGAATTTTTAGTATGTGTTAGGGTAGACATGTATGCTCCCTTAGGAGTTTTGTTGGAATTTTAGAACAACTTTAGGTTCTGTTTTAGGTGTTGATATTAGAGCCTTCACAAACTTGTGGATCACCTTGATACCCTTCAATCTAGAAATTATTTAGGTGACTTAGAAGTTGAATTAGGCTTCAATATTTTTACCCTAGTTTGTTCAAACATGTATGTTCCTCTAGGAATTTTATTAGAATTTTACAACTTTGTTTTCTATTTTAGTTGTATTTTGCAAGTTGCTTGTGCTTGTGGTGTTCTATTTTGTGTGCCTTTGTTTGTTTGGTCTTGTTGGTGACTTTGGGGTTGGATTTGCTTGGTTTCCTTTTTGAGAGGTCTTCTGGACTTGGTGTAGCTGTTGTGGCTTGAAGATTGGGGCTTGGAGTTGAAGTTTCCTTTTCTTTTAGGAGTTGTTTTAGGAGCTTAGGAAATTAGGGTTTTAGGAAGAGCCATTAGAACTAGTTTTGATTCTTTCATCAAACATAGAATGCATTGTGTGCTTCTATTCTATCCAATGATGTAAATTCCTCCTAGGGAAACTCCATCTCTCCTTTGGAGGGATGTGTGGTATACCCATAGTTGAGTAGAACTTTGAGGATGCTTGTCCATTTCAATGTTGGTACTTGATGATTTCCTTTGGTTTTCATTAAGTTTTCAACATTTCAATCTTGATCTTAGTGATTATTCCTCTGCTTGGAGTGTGCTTGCTAGAGCTTGAAGATGAAGTTGGATGAAGCTTGAAGATAGAAGCTAGCTTGAAGAAGAAGACTTTTTGCTGTCAACTTTGCTGTCAAGAGGATTTGCTGTTTATAGCTGCTGCTGTTGAGTATTGAAGTTGTTGTCTGCTGAAGATTGTTGTTGCTGTTGTTGCTGCTTTCTCTGCTTCATTTCTTTTGTTGTATTGTCTGTTTTCTTGTGTTTATTACCTCTAGGTTTGAGGTGGAGCTTGTCTCCTCTTGCCTGTTGTTTTCTCCCTTGCCTCGCTTATACTGTTGCATAACATGCATTTTACTGTTTACTGTTTGTTGCTTGCTTTCTTTTGCTATTTCCCCTAGGATCTCTGATTTCCTCTGTGCAAGAGGGAATTATGACAGACATTAGGTTTTGACCCATGCATGATAACTGTAGGTAGATTCCCCTTTCAACCATAGTTTTAAGGTGTCTTTCTCTTCTCATCTCAAAACAATTCAAAAACACAATAATAAGGTTAATTGAAGTCGTACGTTACGAGCCTTAAGCTATCTGGGAAAAGGTTGGTGGATGGTCTCTCTCTAGTAATCTGGATGTTAGTATGGTACCTTTTGGGTGACATACGAAGCGTTCACTCCTGGGTGATAGTCCCTAGTGCGACTGAGATTGCAAACATCCTAAAAAACAGTTCTTTCGTAAAAGATTCAAACAAACATTCAAACTCTGTTTTTGTCCTCTTGGACCTTTAATCAGGAAAACCCTTTCTTAAGGAGATAAAAAACTGTCAGACAAACTTGTGTCTTTCGTATCCCGAACTACGTTTGCTCTGATCTTTCATGCCATATGAAAGTACGTAGGCACGAGATGCGATATCTCGGCGAGCAACCTTCCCCCATAACCCGTAGTTAGGCGAACTACGTTGACTCTGATTTCTCGTTCCAGACGGGAATATGTAGGCATAAAGTGCGATACTTTGCCGAGTCATTTTCTTTTCTTTTTAACCCAGACCTTTAGAGTAGATAGAATAACATACCCTTAGACAGAAAACAAGCGTGGATCCCGTCGAGTACGAAGGACGTGAGGGGTGCTAATACCTTCCCCTTGCGTAACCGACTCCCGAATCTAGGATTTGGTTGCAATGACCATTCCTTTCCCTCTTTGCGTTATGTTTACTCTGAGCATTTCCTTCCCCTCTTGTGGGATAAATAACGCACGATGGCGACTCTTCTGTCATAGCCGACGCCGATTTTCGCAGTAGCGACAAATGGTATGTGTCTGCTAACAAGGTAGGCACAGGGTTTTTCTTTAAGAAAAATTTGATGGCGTTGAGGTCCACAAAATTCTCGAAGCTCGGAAACAAGAATATACCATAGATGAGTAAGGCAAGAATAGCCTCGAATGCATCCATGCTTAAGTGATCTGCATAATACTGAGCTTTCTCAACCAAGAGTTCTGCCTTTAACCCAAAGACTCCTCCTTTTATAATCATATTCTTTTTTATATCAACTACTCCCAAACGTGTAGCTTTGGCAATGTCTTGCTCTTTGGGGTCCTTCTCCACAATTGGAAAAGGAGAATCTTCAAGAATGGGCAATCCAATTAACTGAGAATACTCTTCTAGTGTAGGCACTAGCTGATAATCAGGGAATGTGAAACAGTGGTAGAGTGGATCATAAAACTGGAGAAGAGTAGAAAGAAGTCCACTATCCATCTTTATTTTCAAGAGTAGCAACAACTTTCCATATCGGCTTTGAAATCCCTCAGGATCTGTCACTAAGGTGCTCAACCTTTTCAAGTCATCTAGATTAAAACCCTTGTAAGTGTACTTCAAAGTTATCTTTCTTTCACTGTTCATGACGACCTCTGATGTTTACAAACAACAAAGTCTGAGTTCCATGAAACCATATTATGATATGATGATATGAATGCAAGATGCACAAACACAAGCAAATGCATATGCACACAACACAAGCTTAGGGTTAAGGACAAGCATGAGTCCAAAGGTCTACCCATCCCCAAATATTTGTACTATGGATTGATTGTACCTGCCGAACGGGTTCTACAAAAGTTCCCAGAGTCATCAACCCATCTTTCGGATATTATCAACTTCCTAGATCACTTGGTGATCGATAATATTCTCAAGAGAATCTCGTCTGAGTGTAGTATCGCGTATCAACTACTTCGGAAATACTTCCTTATAGTCATCGCACTACATCCTAATAAGGCCATAGTGGGGTAAAGTGTATTCTAACGGTCCACAGTGTCATGGGCTCCTTGGTTGAAAGTAGCATTGTTTTCACGAATACTCGATCAACAATACTAAAACTTTCAAGAGGGCCTACACTGAGCGGTGGTTTCTCAAGTTAGCTTGGTCGGGAATCAAATCCCTATAAGCCTTCTTGAATATACCACCATACTATCATAATTGCACTCAAGTCCGGGTATAGGACCGTCTCACCACTCAAAGCACCCAATAACCAACACACAAACAAATATATTGACAAATATACATGTTAAGCAAATATTTACAAATATAGCATGCATTTAAACAAAATAGGCTAAACCCTCAAGTTTAAGCTTCCCCAGTGAAGTCACCATTTCTGTTGCGGTGAGAATCGTGATATCAAGCAATTGATTAACTTGAATCTTTAATTCTTAAATTACAACCAGACTTTAATTCATCCAAAGGAAAGGTCTAAAGAAAGAAATAACCTTTTGCGCGATGTTACAACAACGCTAAGAGATTCGGGGATCGGGGGTTGGTTATACCTAGGGTAGGTATTTCACATCCTAAACATCTGTAATACTCTACAGGAACCTTTTGTTAGTTTGCATGCTAAGTTTGGTAAATGTTTGCTATGGTTTGGGTTGGGTAAAGGTATAGGTTAAAACCTAAAGATAGTTTCTAAGTTTGCTCGCAAAGATGTCGCGTCCTCTGCCTACGTATCCTAACTAGGATAGGATCAGAGCAATCGTAGTTCACCTTACTAGGGTTGAAGAACACTTGATTATGATTAAGGTTCAGAGGGGAACAAACATAACAATGTTCGTATAGAGTTTTACAAAACTCTCTAGATCTATGTTAAATACTCAAAAGAGGAGTAAGTAATCATTACTATGATTCTTACATAGAGTTTACAAACTTTATCCTAAAGTTCTAATTGATGGAGCACTCCTAGTATAGGTAGGTTTTCTATACTTACAGCAAAGTCTAATGATTTGGATGTTCTAACTTAACTAAGCTAGGGTTAGGATGACTCCACAAAGTCAAGAGGGGTAAATGAGCTATCCAGTGACACAAGGGTCAAGGGAGAGACTTTTCCTTTGGAAGGAGAGAGGGGAAGACAACTTGGATGAGAACTAAAAAGTTCCATCACTTGGGGAAAGAAGTACTTAACAAAGCAGATGAACAATTGAGCAAGATGAAATAAGATTAAGACAAGTAAGCATGCATATTACAATAAGCAGATACCTCAAATAATACCAGTGGTTACAACCGATAATCAAATATCTTAACAAAGATTGGAGCATATCTTAACAAATATTGAAACATGATAAAGGAAACAACTATATGAATAAATCACAACTTGAAAGTAGGCAAGTCAGAAGTTCAAAGCATAGTAAATGTGACAACAATGTTCATAGATGACAATCAAACGCAATTAAATCAGTTTAAACCTCATAATTTAGGAGGAATAAATGAGACAAGATTATGGTGACAACAAAGGGGTACCCTAACATGTTAACTGACAAGGGGGATAAACATCTTACAAGAAGTTCAATCATGCTCAGAGGAATTCAACTGTAAGTTAGGTCACTAATTACAATAACTGGACAATTTTCAATATGGGAAAAGTGCATCACAAATTATGACAACAAGTAATATTTTCACATCATACAAAAGTAGACATTATAACAAGCATGTTGCAAAAATAATGGGCCAAAAATGATAAAATATGAACAAGTTACAAATATTTGAAGTTTTGATGAATTATAACAATAAAACAAATAACACAAAATAAAAATAAAAAAGGGGCCTAGCTGGGAGTTGAACCCAGGCCCTTTAGTTTCTAGCACATAACAACAACCAATAAGCCACACGCGCGCGCTGGTAGGAAGTGGAAGAGAGGAAAGAAGAGTAAATCAAACAAGGAAATTAAAAAAAACAAAAGGGTTCGACCTCCACCCGGATCGAACCCAGGACATGCATATGAAAGGCACTTAGGTGACAAAGTTCTTACCACTCGGGTGGCTATACATCTGTTGATGTAGCCACCCCCATAAGTATATATGGCGCGCTTGGCAAGATTTATGGGCAAATAACAAAGAACCAAGAACAAGTAAAAGTGGATTTGCATTTTTAATCACAACTTGGTCAAAACTCCATGGATTTTAGTAAAATTTTAGTCAAACTCGTGTGATTTTTGATGAGGATTACAATGGTGGTGTTGGAATTGTGAGATCGTGCATCCAATTAAAAACACGATAGAAGATGCATATTTGAATTTTGAAATGCATTTTGGAGTTCATGTATCCAGTTAGGTGATTTAACAATAAAATGAAGGTATGGACATGTTTGAAATATGCTATAGATCAGGTTCCAACATTCATAAGTCCAAAAAGAACATCAACAAAAGAAAAAGCATGTGAGTTGCAAATATGAGATGAAAGTGCATTTCCATGATCACAAGTTAAAACATTGAGAATTAAGACTAAAGAACAATGTGAGCAGCTCATGAATGATAAATTGAAAGTGTTCTAACAAGTGTTTGATACAAAGCATGTCTAGAATGTGAACTGGCATATGAGTTGTGATGGTATTCATGGTATGATGCAGTCATTGAAACTAAAACACAAGCTGGCCTAAATCCAACTAGACAAACATCACATACATATGGTAAGCATACTAACATAAGGCTATCCTACTCAAGAATCATCATGAATGCAATGAAACAGATGGTTGACCATGTACAGCAGGTTTAGCATAGCAATGTTAGCTCAAGCATGCAGTTGGATTGTATTCTAAATTTAAAACAAGCATTGTGGCAGATTCAGGTCATACAATCTTTACACACATGATTCAAGTGTAATAACAGATATGTTTACCTCCAAATATCAACTAAAAAACAGACCAAGTATGAAATGGTATATGCACAGCAGCCATAGCATGAAGATGCAGACAGGGGAAATTTCAAGTTGATCAAAATTAGCTTGTGTCAATGTCAAATATATATATCTCAATCATGACAGATGATGTTTCTAATCCTATAGATCAAATGAGATCATACTAAAGCAGACAAATAATCAGGCATTGCAAGCTATGGCAAAAGATGCAAATTGTTCAACAATGATGCAATATAGAAGTGAAGTGCCTAGCCTGGTGGGAACAGATCAAGGAAATAGTATGCACACATCACCAACATGAAATTAGATGGAAACAGAACCAAGATTCAAACATAACTCAATCAGACCAAGGATTGGTATTTGGGGTGAGATGCAAAAACAGTTTGGAGGCAGCAGTGGTGTTATTTGCAAAAATGAGGTTTTGGATCTCAGCAAGAGCATACACACGTCTTATTCATGATGAAAAATAGGGTAAGCCCTACAAAAAAACAAACACGATGCATCTAGAGCAAAAGTTGGAATGTCGGTGGAAAAGCAAAACTGTTTTGATGACAGTAGGTGGATTTCAAGTGGAAATGGTTTCAAACCACAACAAAAGCACACACACAACATATATGTGACAATGGATGAGATTGAATTCAAAAATTTAGCAAATTGTACTTAAAACAGAAATTGGTAAGTTTTGTGACAAAGTGAAAAAAAACTGTCTTGTTGGGGCAGTGGGTGAAATTGCAAAAGCAAAGGTTTCAAGTCAAGCCAATGGTTTATACATATC
Source organism: Lathyrus sativus (assembly GCA_963859935.3). NCBI lineage: Eukaryota > Viridiplantae > Streptophyta > Magnoliopsida > Fabales > Fabaceae > Lathyrus > Lathyrus sativus. The sequence goes on along the minus strand of OZ012738.1, from coordinate 109,990,968 downwards.
ATATATGAAATAAAAAATGAGATGAGCTCAAAAAATCCAAACAAAAACACTTAAAACAGCAAATGGTATGCTCATGGCGTATTCTAGTATGAAAATGCAATTGGAAGGTGAAATTGAGGGAGCAGGCAATAATAGATCAAATTAACACTGTGCACACATCAAAAGTATGATAAGAAATGAGTTTCAACTCCGAGAATGAGCATATGACAGTTGGAAAATAAAAACATGTTGTGGTAGGAAAATGGTAAAAACTGTCTTTGGCAAGAATGTGGCAGCAGGGCATTTCATAGCAGTTGAGTGGAATTGATATCGCATACAAGTTTCAAACATGATTATGAATGATTCTATGCACATGGAAGTGAGAAACAGTTTTATGCAAGTAGGGAAATTTGGACTTACAAGTACAACATACATTCATTGATCATGCTAACAAGTGAATATACAACCTAAAATCAAACAGAAAATCCTCCAAACCAGAACTGGTATGTCTATCCAATCTTGACAGCAAAATCTCATAACTGTCCTCAACAACTCAAATCTTAAGTTCTCAACATTTTAACAAGTTCCAAATGACATAAGCATGACCAACACATAACAAACCACATTTGAAACACTTTGAGATAAAACATGGCAAGCACAACTAGTCCAACACCAAGACTCATGATAATGGTAAAAATAAGTGCCACAATAGATTCAAACATGATCTAGGGAAGGGGGATGTCATGAACAACTTACAAATCATTTAAATCTCATTAGTTGACCAAAGCTAAAGTCTCTAGGGCAAGCACCTTACATTTCAATGTTGGATACTTAAAAACTACCATATAGACCAAAACTTCAAAAACAAGTTAGGCATGATGTCTTAGTACAATCTTTGTAACACATACCAATATATCATTGACAAATGAAAATACATTAATACAAGCAAGTAACATAACCACACAACCTAAGTTCTTGACTAAGAACTAGTATGGGACAACAATGGTATATTTCATAACAATCATCTCAAAAAATGATAAACATGACAATGTATGATAAGTGAAGATTTTAAACATCACATACCTCTTGTAGACAAGTCTTGAGCAAGCTAAGAAGCTTAGAAACCCAGAGATCCTCTTCTTTGGCAAGGACTTGAAGCTTACTTCCTCTTGAAGTAACAAACCACTTTTCAAGACAGTTGGAGTTAATGGTCTTCCAGCTGGTTTTTAATGCCTTAAACAGTTATAATATGATGTATTGGAGGTGTGTGGATGGTTAGATCAATAAGGAAAGGCTTGGACCAAGATTTGGCAAGTTTTGAGGGTTGTGGTCAAACTTTCTTAGTGTGAAAGTTGACTTTTGGCAATTTGATAGTTTTTGAAGATTTAAAGGTATGGACACCTTCTATATGACATTTGAAGATTGTAGGGGTGATTTTTAGAGGTTTGGAAGGGATGGAACTGGTCTTGAGCAGAGTTTTGCTCAAGACAGTTTTTTTGTGAAAATGGAGGTTTTTGAAGATTTTGGAATTCTTGAGGGATGAGAGGAGAGTGAGAGCTGTGGTGCTATGATATTTCTCTGGTGTGTTTGAGTTCATAGAGGAGGCCTTTATTTATAGGAGAAATGAGGGTGAGGGCTGATTTGGTTTTTTACCACTTTTGGAGGGAGATTTGAGATTTTCAAGTGAATCTTGCCAAATCTTCTCCTATCAGTTAAATGGTTCAATGGAGATCATAAAAATCAAGTGGATATGGACATGAAGTAAATGAGATGATCCATGGAGGTAGGAAGACCAGCTGCAACAGTTTTGGAGTGAAAAAGTTTCTCTCTCCTTCTTACATTTTAATATTTTATTACACAAGTGGTTTGCCACTTGCCTCTCTCTTCAAACTCCTTATTTCTCTGCATTTTCATTCCACTGCACATTTGAAAACCATATTGAATCATGATCCAAGGGTTGATGATAGTCCAAGTTGTGAAAAACTGATTTTTGGGAAGTGTTGGAGTGTGATTTCAAGTGTTGACAGCCCTAACTTCCATAGTGCATAACTCCCTGCGCACACATGATATTGAGGAGTTCTACCACAATTTGGAAAGCCCTTAAATAGCTCTATAACTTTCATGTTTTGGTAATTTCCAAATTCTTGATGGAACTAGGTTGAGAAACCATTCAAAGTTCTGAAAAAAATCACTTACAAGTGTTAAATAACTTAGAATTTTTCTAAGTTATTTACCCTTCAAAAATGAATTTTGCTATAACTCCAATTCTATGCATTTTTTGATTATGGACCGCTTTGAGGCTTTTGTAGGATTTGTCAATAGCTTTCTAATGAGCTTTGAACCACTCCAATTGGATGTGTGGTTGAGGAGTTATGGTCTTGCCCCTTTCGAAACCCTAATTCCCGAATTTTGCAATTACTTCTCAACCCTTGATCCAATGGTCATGAAATTTTATGGGGAGGTGTAATATGACATAAGGAACATTTTTTATTCACACCTTGAAGTCAAATTCCTTATTGTTGGAGAGTTGACTTTTCGGTCAACCGTTCGATCGATCCGTGTCTACTGAGTCGCCCGTTGGAGATCCAGACATCCTGAGGACTTGAAACTCTTTGGATGGACTTTACTAAGCCATAGGAGCTTAATGGAACTTGATCCCACCATTGAAATACTCTTTGAATCAAAAGTCAAACTATAGTTGACTTTTTCTGATCGAAAACCCTAATCGGGTATCTCAAATTGCACTGTTCTCAATCTCCGGGTGACCACCCCAAATTGCATTCATTCTTAGTCCAATGTATCATTCTTGATCTTTTTTGAAGTTGTATCAATCCAAAACATTGATTGGCCAAACCCTCGAAGTTTCAATTTTGACGGTACGGAACCCTAATTCATCTGCATCTTAACAAAGATAAACTGAAAATGGGTTAAGGTTAATTAATCAAGTGAATATGATCCTATAATGATGATGAGGATCTAAGGGGTCAAAATTTGGGGTGCAACAGATGCCCCTATTTAAATATCTTCACTAGATGGTAATGAGAGATGACGATCCTGATAGAATCGCAGTGAAAGGTATTTAAATATAGCAAACCAGAAATTTTGTCCCTTAGATCCGATGGTATGCAAAAGGACAAATGCGAATATGCCATGAATCTAAATGATGCTTTATGATGCTTGAATGCAAGACAGATGCAGACACACGAGCGAAGATAAAAGAACGACAATACAACGAGTAACCACTCACGAGAAACCGACACACTGGGGAAAGATTTCAAGCGAAGTAAGCAAGATAGTTCAGACATGACTAAAGATGGTTGTTCAAGGAAATCTTTCGCACCGAGGACACAGATCCAACAGGGAAGACACATCTTCATCGGGGAAAGGAGATACGAACCTCATTGGGGATAACCGGATGAGGAAGTCCACCGGGGAAGATGACAATTCTTCACTGGGGAAAGAAAAGAAAAGAAACACGAACCTCACTAGGGAAGAAACCCACTAGGGAAAACTTCGTTGGGGAAAAAATCCACTAGGGAAGCACAGCTTCACCGGGGAAAAGACAGAACGAAGACACGAATCTTACTGGGGATAACCAGGTGAGAGATTTCCTATAACGAAGAGTTCAAACGGGATCTTCAGGAAAAGGTTAGAAACAAGACCGGATGTGCCAGGGAAACTAGTATCCACTAGCTCTCCGAGACTTGACTGGGAAAGCAACAACTTCAATTGGGGAGACTGGTGACGACCAGAATGGCTTCAAACGATGCTAGTTTCCACCAGACTTACTGGGGATATGGTAACGACCAAATCAAAGTTCCAATTACAATTGGGAATTCCAACAATGTTGTTAAAACAACAGGACTCTGGCTGGGGAAGTTGGTAACAATCAAATTTTGGTACTAATAACGATTAGTTTTCAAGCAACACTAGTAACCACTGGACTTAGAGGAGACTTGTGATAACCAAACCAGGATATACCAATAACAATTGGTTCTGGATAATGCTAATAACCACTAGACTTAACTGGGAATTTTGGTGACGACCGAGTCCAGGGAGACCAATGACCATTGGATTTTCAAAGAGTTTGATAACGACCGATCAAAGTGACGATAATAATCTGATTTAAGCGATGCTAATAACCATTGGACTTTTAAGGAATTTTGGTGACGACCAAATCAGGTATGCCAATAACAATTGGTTTTGGACAATGCTAATAACCACTAGATTTTCCAAACAATGCTAGTGACCACTAGACTTATAGAGATTGGTAATAACCGAATCAAGAAGCACCAATAACAATTGGATCTGAAGGTAATACTAGTAACCACTAGATTCAAGAAGATTGGTAATAACTGAATCAACAGGTACCAATAACCATTGGATTTGCAGGTAATACTAGTAACGACTAGGCTTTTAATCAGATTGGTGGAAACCGAATCAAAGGGACTCCAATAACAATTGGTTCGCTTTATAACAGAATCAGTAACAACTGGGTTTGGAAAATAGTTGGTGACGACCGAGTCACGGTACCGAACGTAATTAGTTCTGAACGTGTGCCAGTGACCACTAGTCTTTCAAAGTTTGTTGGTGACCAACTTAAATCGAAGATGAAAATTGGTAACATCCCCCTGTTTGGCGGTGTAAATTGGATATTGCTAGTCACCATTAGCTTCCCAGAGAAGATAAGGAAACCCCAGGATGTCAACTTTGAAGCGAACTTTGTAACAACAAATCAAGGATAGAAGGTAACGACCAAAGGATCTCAAAGGCAACAGCCTAAGCAGGCAAAAACCAAAACCAGAAATGTAAACAAATGCGTATGCTGGCATGATGTTGTATGTAAGATGCAGACCGACCCGTAGGAACAAAGGAAAACAAAACAAAGAGGGAACTCGTCACGCTGAGTTTCAAAACGCCTCAAGTCGGGAGACACTTTCTTTTCGGTGTAGATAACGATCTTTTCTCAATAATATCCTCGTAATTCTGCAGAGAAGAAGTCTTAGCTTAAGAGCTAGAATTGCTGCCGGACACATCTAGCTCGGTCAAGGGTAACAACAACCTTCCACAACTTTGAGGATTGTGTAATGTTATTAGATTACCTCTAGAACTTTTCAATCATTTTGTCGAATTGTGCTTCCTTTTTAAAACAAGATTTAAGTTTTTCAAAACACTTTGCTTTCATGAAAATTCTTATTAACAAATAAGTGAAATTGCATAACAAAAGAATAGCGGATCATAACAATGGTTTGGCCAAAAATCTGATTTTATTGATAGACAAGAACTTTACAAAAGGAAAAGCCTTGGGAATTTTATAATTTTGAAAAAATGGCAACAAAAAAGGTTACAGAATCCCATAATAATCCGGTCCTTCTGACTGCCAGTTCACTTGCTTCGCTGCTTCTGACGAGAACAACAGGCGTTGACCTTTCTTCTAACATTTTGCACAGGACTCTGCCCCAGCGTCTGCCAGCTTTCAAACATTGGGCTTTCATCTTGATAAAGCACTGAAATCTCCTTTCTAGGTATTTCGTTTCAGGCGTAGTATTTTCTCACTGCGTCTGAGTTGATGGGATACTTGAGTTGTTCGCCATCCATAGTTTCGAGAATCAGAGATCCTCCGGAGAAAACAGTCTTTACAACGAAAGGGCCGTCATAGTTGGGCATCCACTTGCCACATATATCCTTTTGAGTTGGCAGGATTTTTCTAAGCACAAGCTCTCCTTCCCTATACTCTTTAGGACGAACCTTCTTGTTGAATGCTCTGATCATCCTTTGTTGATAGATTTGACTGTGACGCATGGCCGTCATTCTTTTTTCATCAATGAGGTTCAACAAGTCGAATCTTTCTTTTATCCATTCGTCTTCATCCAGCTTTGCTTCCGTCAAGATCTTTAAGGAAGGTATTTTGACTTCAATGGGTAGCACAACGTCCATCCCATACACTAAGGAAAAGGGAGTTTCCCCTGTCGAAATGCGCACCGATGTTCGGTATCCGTGCAAAGCGAATGGTAGCATCTCGTGCCAATCTTTGTAAGTTACAACCATCTTTTGTATTACCTTTTTGATGCTTTTGTTTGTAGCTTCCACTGCACCATTCATCTTAGGTCTGTAAGGAGACGAGTTGTGATGTTTGATCTTAAAATCGTCACAAAGTTCCTTCATCGTTTTGTTGTTCAGATTCGACCTGTTGTCAGTGATGATCTGGTTGGGGATACCATATCGGCAGACGATCTCCTTTTTGATGAAGCGTGCAACCACTTGCTTTGTCACGTTTGCATACGATGCTGCTTCCACCCACTTGGTGAAATAATCGATTGCGACAAGGATGAAGCGATGGCCGTTGGAAGCTTTTGGCTCTATGGCCCCAATCATATCTATGCCCCACATTGCAAAAGGCCAAGGTGATGTCATCACATTGAGAGGATGTGGAGGGACATGCACTTTATCGGCATAAACTTGACATTTATGACACTTTCGAGCGAAGAGTATGCAATTCGTCTCCAAGGTTAACCAGAAGTAGCCTGCTCTTAAGATTTTCTTAGCCATGGCGTGGCCATTCGCATGGGTGCCGAAGGTTCCTTCGTGTACTTTAGTCATTATGAGATTCGCCTTGTTTTCATCGACGCATCGAAGTAAGACCATGTCATGATTTCTCTTGTACAAGGTACCATTGCTGATGAAGAATTTAGATGACAACCTTCGTATTGCTCTTTTGTCAATTGTGGACGCGTTAGCGGGATACTCTTGATTTTGGAGAAAATTCTTGATATCACGAAAACATGGCTTCTCATCAGATTCTTCGTCTATTGTCATGACGTATGCGGGTACTGTCCTTCTTTCGATGCGGATCAGAGGTGCCTCGTTGACAAACTGGACCTTCCTCATTGATGCCATCATGGCTAGCGCATCGGCAATATGATTTTTTGCCCTTGGTACATGCTTGAAGGTAATTTCATCGAAATATTCAACCATCTCCAAGATGTGGGTCTTGTAAGGGATCAATTTTTCATCCGTGGTTTCCCATTCCACTTTGAGTTGGTATATCACCAAAGCAGAATCACAAATTACTTCCAAGATTTTGATGCGAAGATCAATGGCAGCTTCCAACCCTAATATGCAGGCTTCATACTCGACTATGTTGTTTGTACATGAGAAACAAAGTTAGCCTGTGACCGCAGTGTACCCTCCAATTGGATTTTTCAGAACCGCGCCGACGCCATGTCCATTTTTGTTTGACGCTCCGTCGAACATCATCTCCCAGCGGGATCCAGGCTCGGGACCTTCTTCCGGACCAGGCTCTGGTTTCGTGCGCTGAATATACATCACATCTTCATCAGGAAAATCAAACTTGAGTGGTTGATAATCCTCCATAGGATGCTCTGCGAGGTGTTCTGACAAGACACTTCCTTTGATAGACTTTTGAGCAACATATTGGATATCATACTCTAATAAGAGCATATGCCATCTGGCTAATCTTCCTGTTTGAGCTGCCTTTTCAAAGATGTACTTGATGGGGTCCATCTTAGAAATCAGCATTGTGGTGTGGCAAATCATGTACTGCCTCAGACGTTTGGCAGCCCATGCTAACGCACAACAAGCTTTTTCCAGGAGAGAGTAACGACTCTCGCAATCAGTGAACTTCTTGCTTAGATAATAGATTGCGTGTTCTTTCTTTCCTGACTCATCAGTCTGGCCTAAGACGCAGCCCATTGAATCTTCTAATACTGTCATATACATGAACAAAGGCCTTCTGGGTGCCGGAGGAATCAACACTGGAGGTTCTTGCAAGTACTGCTTGATTTTCTCAAATGCGGCCTGACAGTTTTCATTCCATACCATTGTTTGATCTTTTCGTAACAACTTGAAGATCGGTGTGCAGGTAGGGGTCAGATTGGAGATGAACCTGGAGATGTAATTCAGACGTTCAAGGAAGCCTCTGACCTGTTTCTCTGTTTTGGGAGCAGGCATCTCCTGGATTGCTTTAACCTTGTCAGGGTCTACTTCAATTCCTCGCTGACTAACGATGAAACCAAGTAACTTGCCTGAGCGAACTCTGAAGGTGCATTTTGCTGGATTTAATCTCAGTTGATACTTTTGGAGTCTCTCGAATAGCTTCAGTAGATGATCCCAGTGGTCTTCTTCACTTTAGGATTTTGCAATCATATCGTCCATGTACACTTCGATTTCTTTGTGCATCATATCATGAAAGAGTGTGACCATAGCTCTCTGATACATTGCCCCCGTGTTCTTCAAACCAAAAGGCATGATCTTATAAAAATAGGTGCCCCATGGTATGATGAAGGTTGTTTTCTCCATGTCATCTGGATCCATTTTTATTTGGTTATAACCAGAAAATCTGTCCATGAATGAGAATACTGCAAAGCTTGTTGTGTTATCCACTAAATTATCAATGTGTGGTAGAGGGAAGTCGTCCTTCGGACTCACTTTGTTTAAATCCCTGTAGTCGACGCACATCCTGACCTTGCCATCCTTCTTCGGGACTGGTACAATGTTTGCCACTCATTCTGGATACTTGGATACTGCTAAAAAGCCGGCATCAATTTGCTTTTTGACCTCATCTTGGATTTTAAGAGCCATGTCTGGTCTCGACCTGCGAAGCTTTTGCTTGACCGGAGGACATTCTGGCTTCAGGGGAAGCTTGTGCATGGCAATGTCAGTATCCAACCCTGGCATATCTTGGTAGGACCAAGTAAATACGTCAACAAAATCTCTGAGGATTGTTATCAGCTTGTCTTTGATTTCTGGCCTTAATGATGCCCCGATCTTGACTTCTCTTTTGTCTTCCTCGGACCACAAGTTGATGACTTCAGTCGGCTCTTTGTGGGGTTGGAGATAAACATCTTCGTATTCAGCCATTCTCTTTAACTCTTCTGGGACTTCTAACTCTTTGTCATTCTCTTCTTCAGCTTGAAAGACAAATGAATCGCTAGTAGAAGGAACCGAAGGATCATAGGATTCTGTGGTTGATGGAGGTATTCTGCATGTTTTATTTTGGAACAATTAGGCACACACACACAGACAGGCAGATGAAGGGTCGTTTTTATTTTTTCAAAAAAGGTTGCCATTTTTATTTTAACAAAAAGAGTGAAAATGATGCGCAAAACAAGAGTTTTAACAAAAACACTTCTCATTAATGATTTTCAAATTTAGCAAAGTGGCCCAATACAAAATAATTCGCGGGCCTTGGGCAAGACCAGGAATTTTTTAAAGAAAAACACAAAGCTAACAAGCAGAGTGAATTACTCTAAAGGTAAAAAGATGGGAACTTTCACAGCCTCCCAATTGCGCAACGCTGCTCTTCCCCTAGTTATTAGATGATCCAGATTACCATCTTCATCCTCAGCAATAATGGCATTGACTTGCACGCCGCCACTGGTGAATATCTCTTTTAAAGACTTCTTCTTCATGGTGTTTTCTTCTGGCTCGCCTTCTGGAGTTGGTTTGTAACCCAACCCTTGTCGATCATTTTTGGCTTGAGCATTGACTTTGATAACTTCTCCCCATCTCAATGGGACTCCAGTTTTCAGTGCTGCCTTAATACTTTGAACTGAGGTAAATGATAACCCACGGGTTATGTCTGATTCATCAACTAGAACAGCGTGAGCTATTTCTAGTGCTTGGAAGGCCGTCTCGAGGGAATCTTCATCAGCCTCAATGTACCGAAATGATGACAAGTTGCTCACCATTAAGTCTTCTTCTCCATGGACGATGACCAACTGGTCATTCACAACAAACTTCATTTTTTGGTGGAGAGTGGAAGTGACAGCGCCGGCTGTGTGAATCCATGGTCTTCCCAATATACAACTGTAGACTGGATTTATGTCCATCACCTAGAAGGTGATTTTGAATATTTGTGGTCCAATTAGGATAGGAAGATCAACTTCTCCTATCACGGTTCTCCTGGATCCGTCAAATGCCTTGACTATAAGAGAAGTTGGTCTCATGGTAGCACCTTGATATGCCAGCTTGGCCAAAGTCCTTTTAGGCATTACGTTGAGTGTTGATCCCGTGTCGACAAGAACTCGGGACATTGTATCTTCTTCACATTTGACTGACACATGTAAAGCACGATTGTGCTTACGCTTCTCAGCTGTCAGGTTGTTATCATCAAAGCTTAAAGTGTTGCAGGCATCGATATTTGCTACAACAGAGTCAAACTGCCCCACTGTAATATCTTTAGTGACGTGGGCCTGTGTCAGGATTTTGAGCAATGCCTGGCGGTGTGCCAGAGAGCTTAAAAGCAAAGCCATGACCGAGATCTTGGAGGGTGTTTGGTTTAGTTGGTCCACTACCCTGTAATCACTTCGTCGAATGATTCTCAAGAATTATTCTTCATCGTTCTTGAGACTTTCTTTTCCTCTAACTAAAGGTTATTTGGCGGTGACTGCCTCTGGAACAAGCTTCTGAGGAACAAGAGTTTTCTGAACAGAAATTGCTGGTGGAGGAGCCTCATTATATGTTCGAGGTTGGAAGATGCGACCACTCCGGGTCATTTTTCTTCCACTGGCAATGTTGGCCACACTTGCTGGTTTCTTTTCTTTAAAAATCCCCTCACACCATGAATAGTCTTGTTTTGGTGTTACGGCTCTCGGGTGAGGCTTGGATCCTCCCCTCGGCTCAAACCTAGTATGTCCCCTCCCGAATTTTAGGGGTGCATCGTTGCGGAATATTGGCCGGACGTCCTTGTTGTTGTTGTTATCATTCTTGAATACTGCTCTTTTGTTGGGCTCTCCTGGTATGTTAAACACAGGTTCGATGACCGCCACATCTTCTTCCTTTTTTCGGCGAGTGATTTCTATCATTCCCTGTTCAATCATAGCCTGAATGTCCTTTTTCACAGTGTCACAACCCTCAGGATTCAGCATACATTCTTTGCAATCTTCGTGAGATGTCTTGAGTGACCATGCCTGAGCGAGGCGTTTGTGTAGGTCTGCTAATGGCACTTTGATCTCACCAACAGTAGTAACTTTCTTGTCTTCTGACCCCTCCCCTTCTTCAGTAATGGCGTTGACTCCACCATGATTTGGAAGGGGGTTGCTCTTAACGTTGGGGGGATTATCTTCGAAGGATAGAATTCTCTTTTCAATTAGTTCACGAACTAAATGCTGAAGGGAAAAGCAACCTTTGAGATCGTGGCCTGGAGCATTCTCATGAAATAGGCAGCGAGCATTTGCATTGTAATAGAACGGGAGTGGATTAGGTGGAGCACCTAATTTTTTTATTTTAAACAACCCTCTTTCTATTAGCATGGGAAACAGGTCGGTGTAGCTCATTGGAATAGGCTGTATCTTTGGCCTATTTGCTTGATAATTTGCCCTCGGGGCTCTGTTCTGAGGTTGTTGACCCTGCGGCTGCTGGTATTGTTGCTGATTATTGGTGCAGTAATGTTGCTGATTGCCAGGCTGATACTGGTGCTGAGTGCTGGATGCCCCAGGTTGGGGACCATGCTGTGAAGAAGGTTGAAAAACCGGGGTCACTGCCGCCACATATGATGGTTGGTACTGTTGGTGGTGGCTTCGTGAGCTTTGTGCTTTATTTCTATATTTGATTGCACTCACCTCTCCCTCTTTCTTTTTGTGGAAAGTGCTGACTGGCTTCCTTGTCATGCTGGCGCTTGAGGTAATATTTTGAGTGGTCACTTTTCCACTTTTTAAACCTGGTTCCACCTTGACTCCCACTGCCACAATATCAGAGAAATTTGTTGTAACACTGCTGATCAAACGTTCATAGAATTCTGGTCGAATTGTATCCACAAACCAGTCTGCCAACTCCTTCTCGGTAAGGGGAGGCTCTACTTGTGCTGCAGTTCCGCGCCATCTTTGCGCATACTCCTTAAAGGTTTCAGTATTTTTCTGCGTCATGCTGAGAAGCTGACGGCGGTCGGGAGCTAGGTCCATGTTGTACTTGTACTGTTGAATAAAAGCATCTGAAAGGTCTTGGAAACTGTGGATTTTAGCTTGATCTAAACCGAGATACCACTTAGTCGAAGCCCCTTTAAGACTATCTTGGAAACAGTGTACTAACAATTTATCATTTTTAATATGCGAAGCCATCCGCCTACAGTACATGATTAGGTGCACTTTAGGACAAGTGGTCCCCTCATATTTGTCGAAGATTGGCATTTTAAATTTCTGAGGAAACACCAATCCAGATACCAGACATAGATCCTTGGCATCAGATCCAAAGACATGATTTCCTTCAATGGCCCTCATCCTTTTGGCCATGATGTCCATCTCCACTCTTAATTTTTCGTGTTTTTCGTCCTCAGCTTCAAATCCATCGGGTATAACAAAGATTGGTTGTTGATTGGCAAAAACTGGTCGTAATGTGGTAGGCCCAGCTGCTTGAGTGAAAATAGGGTTTTTGATTGTTGAGTCGAACAGGGGATTGAGACTTAAAGACTGCATATTGTTGAATGGCGGCACAAAATCCCGGGACATGCCGTAGGGAAACTCTGCTGAAATAACAGGAGCTATTGTGACATTGGCCGCTGCTGTGGCAACTTCGGAGATCACTGTAGGTTGCGTATCCATTTTCTCTTTGATTATGTTGAGGACTTCCATGATCTGGCTGACGTCCCCTTTGATCCCTTCAATGTCATTATCCATTTGATCGAACCTTTGGTCATTATCTGCCATCTTCTTTTGAGCTTGGAACTGTGTGTTGTATCTGTGGGTACTCAGCGTGACTCCTTATCTCCTTCTGGACAAGAACAAAGGATGAGCTGCGGAACCCAAATGCAGGACTAATGCAGGATGACATGCAAATGCAAATGCGGATGCATAAGCCATTCAAGGAAATTCAATTTTTTGTTTACAAACAAAAAGTTAGAACAACATGTAACGACATGCTTAAAAAACGTTTTTCATTTGATAGCCGGAAATCTATTACAATAGAGTGGCCCTTGCTAAAGAGCAAGACCTTTCTTACAAGGAAAATGAAAGTAAATGCAACAAACAGGATTTCAATCCTTTTTTAAGGAAAGCAGGGAAATGGGGAAACAAAGATCAATCTAACAAGATGATCCTTCTCCTTCTTGGACTCTGACATGAACTTGGTCCTGGCGGATAATCTCCCACATGTCTTCGTTCTCTCTTTGCGCTTTGACCAAAGCGTATCTTAGCTCTTCCCTAGTTATGGGGACCTCAGACTCCAAGGTTATCTCATAGTCATGAGTGTAGAACATGTTTAAAGCAATTTCTTTTGACCATTGCAGGTATCCCCTGGTGGTTAAACAACTTGCATTCTCCATTGGAGTTGGGCCTAAGAGGTGTGGATCTCTTTGAGCATATTGAGCATTTTCTTCTAGTTCTTGGTTGCGACCTATCTCACAGAAGCAAGGCCTCAACAGTTCTGGTTCGGGCTATGGTCCGGTAGGATACCCATGTTGACGTCGAGCGAGAATAGGATTATAGGTGATCACCCCTTCTATCCCAATGAGAGGCACATTGGGGAAATCTCCATAGCTAGGAATCATGACTTTGTCACCGATGTTGGTGTCATACCATGTGATATCATGGTGTCTGAGCGTGACGAGTTTAGGAACCCATGCGCTTTTGGTAGGAAGCCTCCAAAGGATATGAGTCCTTTGCAGATGAGAAGTTAACCATCGGTCGAGTAGTGCAAGACAGCATGAGAATTGCCCACAATCATACAAGATGAAATGGTGGATGACTACATAAGTGTCATCCAGTATTGTGTTGACCGGGTTTTTGAGGATGAAGAGGCGGATCGCCTCTTCGCTGATGAATAGCCTCAAAAATGCCCAAGTTTCTGCTTTCATAATGATACTCAGCCATCTCCATTAGAGGTCTGGCATCCATTCAATACCACCCTCCTTTCGCTCTCATTGGTGGTAAGTCTTCCAGCTTGATATGCAGGGCTTTAGCTAAGTCCGTCTTCTTTGGTTTTCCATAAGGGAGCGTAAAAGTCCATGGAATTTTAACTAAGCATTATACTCCTCGAGGGTTGGGAGTAACTGAAAGTCTGGAAACACAAAGCAGTGGTAAGTTGTATGATAGAATTCAACCAAGGCTTGCAACATGGGCTCGTTGATCGGAGCACTTATCAATGGCAATAGGTCCCCATATTTGACTATGAAAGCTGCAAGATTTCGGACAAGTCTCGTTAACATCCTTAGACGGCCCAATCTCAGATCTGGAACCCGAAGCATGTCTCTTCTTACCATGTTGTTGTCTGCAAAAAGAAAAAATGAATTTCCTTGAATGGTTAGAAGAAGTGCAAATGCAAATGGTTGTCATGGAACTCAGATATTTTCGAACATCAGAAGTCGCCATTTCATTGATTAACAAAACAGATTACAAAACATTGTTTCCCCTTACAAGAGTTTTAAACAACAGCTAAATGAATCCTATCAAGGTTCCCCTAGCAGCCTTAAATTGAGCTTCTCGATCTTTCTTTCCATCTGGGTCTTCTCAAAGATGAGTCTATCCACAATTATCTTCCATGGATTAGACTGAGGCTCGTAAGGTTCTTCTAGTGCTTTCCTCTTCTTACAAGAGAGGATTTCTTCATCTTTCACCTGGAGTTGTCTCTGGAGCTCCGCATTTTCTTCGACGACTATTTGATACTTGTGCTTCCCAGCTTCTTCAGTTTGTTGTGCTTTGACCAAAGCAATTTTACACTTTTCTTCTTCAGACATGAAGACCAACGGGCGTTCTTCCTTTAAGGCCATAGGCTCTTGCTTAGGATATGGCATCCTTAGTGTGACGGCTCTTTTTCGAACCCATTGGAGGTAAGGTTCCAAAGAGACACAGTTGAGTCTTCCAAGGTCCCTCTTCCCTTTCTTGTGTAGATGCTTCCAAGCCTCTAGAATCTTCCCTTTTAGTCCTTGATTGTCTTCCCCTTCTTTGAAGAAAGTACATTCCACTTGAACACTATCGGGTTTGTCTTTTAACGGGTATCCCAATTGCCGGCGGGCGAGTATTGGATTATAGTTGATTCCTCCATTAGCATTGAGAAGAGGTACATTTCCGAATTCCCCACAACTGTCAATAATCATTGTCCCATCATAATCACGACTATACCAACCAATATCGGAATGGGTAAGAGCCATGATCTTTTGCGACCACCATCCTTTCTTTGGATCCCAAAAAGCGTTGGCTTTGGGCAAGTGTAAAGTGAACCATTTGTACAATAAAGGAGTGCAAAAAGTGATCATTCCTCCATTGTGAAAGTTTCTCAGATGAACAGAATGGTATGTGTCTGCTAACAAGGTAGGCACAGGGTTTTTCTTTAAGAAAATTTTGATGGCGTTGAGGTCCACAAAATTCTCGAAGCTCGGAAACAAGAATATACCATAGATGAGTAAGGCAAGATTAGCCTCGAATGCATCCATGCTTAAGTGATCTGCATAATACTGAGCTTTCTCAGCCAAGAATTCTGCCTTTAACCCAAAGACTCCTCCTTTTGCAATCATATTCTTTTTTATATCAACTACTCCCAAACGTGTAGCTTTGGCAATGTCTTGCTCTTTGGGGTCCTTCTCCATAACTGGAAAAGGAGAATCTTCAAGAATGGGCAATCCAATTAACTGAGAATACTCTTCTAGTGTGGGCACTAGCTGATAATCAGGGAATGTGAAACAGTGGTAGAGTGGATCATAAAACTGGAGAAGAGTAGAAAGAAGACCACTATCCATCTTTATTTTCAAGAGTAGCAACAACTTTCCATATCGGCTTTGAAATCCCTCTGGATCTGTCACGAAGGTGCTCAACCTTTTCAAGTCATCTAGATTAAAACCCTTGTAAGTGTACTTCAAAGTTTTCTTTCTTTCACTATTCATGACGACCTCTGATGTTTACAAACAACAAAGTCTGAATTCCATGAAACCATATGATGATATGATGATATGAATGCAAGATGCACAAACACAAGCAAATGCATATGCACACAACACAAGCTTAGGGTTAAGGACAAGCATGAGTCCAAAGGTCTACCCATCCCCAAAGATTTGTACTATGGATTGATTGTACCTGCCGAACGGGTTCTACAAAAGTTCCTAGAGTCATCAACCCATCTTTCGGATATTATCAACTTCCCAGATCACTTGGTAATCGATAATATTCTCAAGAGAATCTCGTTTGAGTGTAGTATCGCGTATCAACTACTTCGGAAATACTTCCTTATAGTCATCGCACTACATCCTAATAAGGCCATAGTGGGGTAAAGTGTATTCTAATGGTCCACAATGTCATGGGCTCCTTTGTTGAAAGTAGCATTGTTTTCACGAATACTCGATCAACAATACTAAAACTTTCAAGAGGGCCTACACTGAACGGTGGTTTCTCAAGTTAGCTTGGTCGGGAATCAACTCCCTATAAGCCTTCTTGAATATACCACCATCCTATCATAATTGCACTCAAGTCTGGGTATAGGACCGTCTCACCACTCAAAGCACCCAATACCTAACACACAAACAAATATATTGACAAATATACATGTTAAGCAAATATTTACAAATATAGCATGCATTTAAACAAAATAGGCTAAACCCTCAAGTTTAAGCTTCCCCAGTGAAGTCGCCATTTCTGTTGCGGTGAGAATCGTGATATCAAGCTATTGATTAACTTGAATCTTTAATTCTTAAATTACAACCGGACTTTAATTCATCCAAAGGAAAGGTCTAAAGAAAGAAAGAACCTTTTGCGTGATGTTACAACAATGCTAAGAGATTCGGGGATCGGGGGTTGGTTATGCCTAGGGTAGGTATTTCACATCCTAAACATCTGTAGTACTCTACAGGAACCTTTTGTTAGTTTGCATGCTAAGTTTGGTAAATGTTTGCTATGGTTTGGGTTGGGTAAAGGTATAGGTTAAAACCTAAAGATAGTTTCTAAGTTTGCTCGCAAATACGTCGCGTCCTCTGCCTATGTATCCTAACTAGGATAGAATCAGAGCAATCCTAGTTCACCTTACTAGGGTTGAAGAACACTTGATTATGATCAAGGTTCATAGGGGAACAAACATAACAATGTTTTTATAGAGTTTTACAAAACTCTCTAGATCTATGTTAAATACTCAAAAGGGGAGTAATTAATCATTGCTATGATTCTTACATAGAGTTTACAAACTCTATCCTAAAGTTCTAATTGATGGAGCACTCCTAGTATAGGTAGGTTTTCTAGACTTACAGCAAAGTCTAATGATTTGGATGTTCTAACTTAACTAAGTTAGGGTTAGGATGACTTCACAAAGTCAAGAGGGGTAAATGAGCTATCCAATGACACAAGGGTCAAGGGAGAGACTTTTCCTTTGGAAGGAGTGAGGGGAAGACAACTTGGATGAGAACTATAAAGTTCCATCACTTGGGGAAAGAAGTACTTAACAAAGCAGATGAAAAATTGAGCAAGATGAAATAAGATTAAGACAAGTAAGCATGCATATTACAATAAGCAGATACCTCAAATAATACCAATGGTTACAACCGATAATCAAATATCTTAACAAAGATTGGAGCATATCTTAACAAAGATTGAATCATGATAAAGGAAACAACCATATGAATAAATCACAAATTGAAAGTAGGCAAGTCATAAGTTCAAAGCATAGTAAATGTGACAACAATGTGCATAGATGACAATCAAACACAATTAAATCAGTTTAAACCTCATAATTTAGGAGGAATAAATGAGATAATATTATGGTGAAAACCAAGGGGTACCCTAACATGTTAACTGACAAGGGGGATAAACATCTTACAAGAAGTTCAATCTTGCTCAGAGTAATTCAACTGTAAGTTAGGTCACTAATTACAATAACTGAACAATTTTCAATATGGGCAAAGTGCATCACAAATTATGACAACAAGTAATATTTTCACATTATACAAAAGTAGACATTATAACAAGCATGTTGCAAAAAGAATGGGCCAAAAATGATAAAATATGAACAAGTAACAAATATTTGAAGTTTTGATGAATTATAACAATAAAACAAATAACACAAAATAAAAATGAAAAAGGGGCCTAGCTGGGAGTTGAACCTAGGCCCTTTAGTTTCCAGCACATAACAACAACCAATAAGCCACACGCGTGCGCTGGTAGGAAGTGGAAGAGAGGAAAGAAGAGTAAATCAAACAAGGAAATTAAAAAAAACAAAAGGGTTCGACCTCCACCCTGATCGAACCCAGGACATGCATATGAAAGGCGCTTAGGTGACAAAGCTCTTACAACTGGGGTGGCTATACATCCGTTGATGTAGCCACCCCCATAAGTATATATGGCGCGCTTGGCAAGATTTCTGGGCAAATAACAAAGAACCAAGAACAAGTAAAAGTGGATTTGCATTTTTAATCACAACTTGGTCAAAACTCCATGGATTTTAGTGAATATTTAGTCAAACTCGTGTGATTTTTGATGAGGATTACAATGGTGGTGTTGGAATTGTGAGATCATGCTTCCAATTAAAAACACGATAGTAGATGCATATTTGAATTTTGAAATGCATTTTGGAGTTCATGTATCCAACTAGGTGATTTAACAATCAAATGAAGGTACGGACATGTTTGAAATATGCTATAGATCAGGTTCCAACAGTCATAAGTCCAAAAAGAACATCAACAAAAGAAAAAACATGTGAGTTGCAAATATGAGATGAAAGTGCATTTCCATGATCACAAGTTAAAACAGTGAGAATTAAAACTAAAGAACAATGTGAGCAGTTCATGAATGATAAATTGAAAGTGTTCTAACAAGTGTTTGATACAAAGCATGTCTGGAATGTGAACTGGCATATGAGTTATGATGGTATTCATGGTATGATGCAGTCATTGAAACTAAAACACAAGCTGACCTAAATCCAACTAGATAAACATCACATACATATGGTAAGCATACTAACATAAGGCTATCCTACTCAAGAATCATCATGAATGCAGTGAAACAGATGGTTGACCATGTACAGCAGGTTTAGCATAGCAATGTTAGCTCAAGGATGCAGTTGGAATGTAGTCTGAAGTTAAAACAAGCATTGTGGCAGATTCAGGTCATACAATCTTTACACACATGATTCAAGTGTAATAACAGATATGTTTACCTCCAAATATCAACTAAAAAACAGACCAAGTATGAAATGGTATATGCACAACAGCCATAGCATGAAGATGCAGACAGGGGAAATTTCAAGTTGAGCAAAATTAGCTTGTGTCAATGTCAAATATATATATCTCAATCATGACAGATGATGTTTCTAATCCTATAGATCAAATGAGATCATACTAAAGCAGACAAATAATCAGGCATTGCAAGCTATGGCAAAAGATGCAAATTGTTCAACAATGATGCAATATGGAAGTGAAGTGCCTAGCCTGATGGGAACAGATCAAGGAAATAGTATGCACACATCACCAACATGAAATTAGATGGAAACAGAACCAATATTCAAACATAACTCAATCAGACCAAGGATTGGTATTTGGGGTGAGATGCAAAAACAGTTTGGAGGCAGCAGTGGTGTTATTTGCAAAAATGAGGTTTTGGATCTTAGCAAGAGCATACACACGTCTTATTCATGATGAAAAATAGGGTAAGCCCTACAAAAAAACAAACACGATGCATCTAGAGCAAAAGTTGGAATGTCGGTGGAAAAGCAAAACTGTTTTGATGACAGTAGGTGGATTTCAAGTGGAAATGGTTTCAAACCACAACAAAAGCACACACACAACATATATGTGACAATGGATGAGATTGAATTCAAAAATTTAGCAAATTGCACTTAAAACAGAAATTGGTAAGTTTTGTGACAAAGTGAAAAAAAACTGTCTTGTTGGGGCAGTTGGTGAAATTGCAAAAGCAAAGGTTTCAAGTCAAGCCAATGGTTTACACATATCATATATGCAATAAAAAATGAGATGAGCTCAAAAAATCCAAACAAAAACACTTAAAACAGCAAATGGTATGCTCATGGCGTATTCTAGTATGAAAATGCAATTGGAAGGTGAAATTGAGGGAGCAGGCAATAATAGATCAAATTAACACTGTGCACACATCAAAAGTATGATAAGAAATGAGTTTCAACTCCAAGAATGAGCATATGACAGTTGGAAAAGAAAAACATGTTGTGGTAGGAAAATGGTAAAAACTGTCTTTGGCAAGAATGTGGCAGTAGGGCATTTCATAGCAGTTGAGTGGAATTGATACCGCATACAACTTTCAAACATGATTATGAATGATTCTATGCACATGGATAAAGTATAGATTAGTTGGAACAGAAAATGGTAATTGGTAGTATCAATGAGGTTTTGAAAATGCAGTTGGAAGTGAGAAACAGTTTTGTGCAAGTAGGGCAATTTGGACTTACAAGTACAACATACATTCATTGATCATGCTAACAAGTGAATATACAACCTAAAATCAAACAGAAAATCCTCCAAACCAGAACTGGTATGTCTATCCAATCTTGACAGCAAAATCTCATAACTGTCCTCAACAACTCAAATCTTAAGTTCTCAACATTTTAACAAGTTCCAAATGACATAAGCATGACCAACACATAACAAACCACATTTGAAACACTTTGAGATAAAACATGGCAAGCACAACCAGTCCAACACCAAGACTCTTGATAATGGTAAAAATAAGTGCCACAATAGATTCAAACATGATCTAGGGCAGGGGGATGTCATGAACAACTTACAAATCATTCAAATCTCATTAGTTGACCAAAGCTAAAGTCTCTAGGGCAAGCACCTTACATTTCAATGTTGGATACTTAAAAACTACCATATAGACCAAAACTTCAAAAACAAGTTAGGCATGATGTCTAAGTACAATATTTGTAACACATCACCAATATATCATTGACAAATGAAAATACATTAATACAAGCAAGTAACATAACCACACAACCTATGTTCTTGACTAAGAACTAGTATGGGACAACAATGGTATATTTCATAACAATCATCTCAAAAAATGATAAACATGACAATGTATGATAAGTGAAGATTTTAAAAATCACATACCTCTTGTAGACAAGTCTTGAGCAAGCTAAGAAGCTTAGAAACCCAGAGATCCTCTTCTTTGGCAAGGACTTGAAGCTTACTTCCTCTTGAAGTAACAAACCACTTTTCAAGATAGTTGGAGTTAATGGTCTTCCAGCTGGTTTTTAATGCCTTAGACAGTTATAATATGATGTATGGGAGGTGTGTGGATGGTTAGATCAACAAGGAAAGGCTTGGACCAAGATTTGGAAAGTTTTGAGGGTTGTGGTCAAACTTTCTTAGTGTGAAAGTTGACTTTTGGCAATTTGATAGTTTTTGAAGATTTAAAGGTATGGACACCTTCTATATGACATTTGAAGATTGTAGGGGTGATTTTTAGAGGTTTAGAAGGGATGGAACTGGTCTTGAGCAGAGTTTTGCTCAAGACAGTTTTTTTTGTGAAAATGGAGGTTTTGGAAGATTTTGGAATTCTTGAGGGATGAGAGGAGAGTGAGAGCTGTGGTGCTATGATATTGCTCTGGTGTGTTTGAGTTCATAGAGGAGGCCTCTATTTATAGGAGAAATGAGGGTGAGGGCTGATTTGGTTTTTTACCACTTTTGGAGGGAGATTTGAGATTTTCAAGTGAATCTTGCCAAATCTTCTCCTATTAGTTACATGGTTCAATGGAGATCATAAAAATCAAGTGGATATGGACATGAAGTGACTGAGATGATCCATGGAGGTAGGGAGAGCAGCTGCAACAGTTTTGGAGTAAAAAAGTTTCTCTCTCCTTCTTACATTTGAATATTTTATTACACAAGTGGCTTGCCACTTGCCTCTCTCTTCAAACTCCTTACTTCTCTGCATTTTCATTCCTCTACACATCTGAAAAAACCATATTGAATCATGATCCAAGGGTTGAGGATAGTCCAAGTTGTGAAAAACTGATTTTTGGGAAGTGTTGGAGTGTGATTTCAAGTGTTGACAGCCCTAACTTCCATAGTGCATAACTCCCTGCTCACACATGATATTGAGGAGTTCTACCATAATTTGGAAAGCCCTTAAATAGCTCTATAACTTTCATGTATTGGGAATTTCCAAATTCTTGATGGAGATAGGTTGAGAAACCGTTCAAAGTTCTGAAAAAAATCACTTACAAGTTATTTACCCTTCAAAAATGAATTTTGCTATAACTCCAATTCTATGTATTTTTTGATTATGGACCACTTTGAGGCTTTTGTAGGATTTTCCAAGAGCTTTCTAATGAGCTTTGAACCACTCCAATTGGATGTGCGGTTGAGGAGTTATGGTCTTGCCCCTATCGAAACCCTAATTCCGGATTTTTGCAATTACTTCTTAACCCTTTATCTAATGGTCATGAAATTTTATGGGGAGGTGTAATATGACATAAGGAACAGTTTTTATTCACACCTTGAAGTCAAATTCCTTATTGTTGGAGAGTTGACTTTTCGGTCAACCGTTCGATCGATCGGTGTCTACCGAGTCGCCCGTTGGTGATCTGGACATCCTGAGGACTTGAAACTCTTTGGATGGACTTTAATAAGACATAGGAGGTTAATGGACCTTGATCCTACCATTGAAATACTCTTTGAATCAAAAGTCAAACTACAGTTGACTTTTTCTGATCGAAAACCCTAATCGGGTATCTCAAATTGCATTGTTCTCAATCTCCGGGTGACCACCTCAAATTGCATTCATTATTAGTCCAATGTATCATTCTTGATCTTGTTTGAAGTTGGATCAATCGAAAACATTGATTGACCAAACCCTCGAAGTTTCGATTTTGACGGTACGGAACCCTAATTCATCTGCATCTTAACAAAGATAAACTAAAAATGGGTTAAGGTTAATTAATCAAGTGAATATGATCCTATAATGATGACGATGATCTAAGGGGTCAAAATTTGGGGTGCAACAGAGGCAGCCAACAAAAATATCAAGAAGATTGTGCAGAAGATGGTAGTGACCTACAAAGATTGGCACGAGTTGTTGCCCTTTACTTTACATGGATATCGCACCTCGGTGCGTACTTCAACTGGGGAAACTCCCTTCTCGTTGGTATATGGTATGGAAGTTGTCCTGCCACTAGAAGTTGAGATACCTTCCTTGAGAGTTCTGGCTGACGTCAAACTAGATGAAGCAGAATGGGTGAAGAACAGGTTGAATCAACTCAGTTTGATGGATGAGAAAAGGTTGGCGGCCATCGCATACGGTCGTCTATACCAAAGCAGAATGAAGAAAACCTTCGATAAGAAGATACATCCTCGAAGCTTGGCAGGTGATTTAGTGTTGAAGCGGAATCTCCCACCACAGAACGATCACCGGGGAAAATGGACTCCCAATTACGAAGGTCCGTATGTTGTAAGGAAAGTTTTCTCCAGAGGAGCCTTAATACTTCCGACTATGGACGGTGAAGATTTCATATCCCCTGTGAACGCAGACGCAGTCAAAAAATACTATGCTTAAAGAGACCTGCTGGAAAGAAAAAGAAAATCCAAGCAAAAATGGGGCATCCCGGCGAACCATAAAAGAATAGGTTCAGGCAAAAATTAGGGATAAAAAGAAAAAATGTAAACCCGCAAAGTCGAAAACCTGAAAGGGCGACTTTGGCAAAAATGGGTATCCCGGTGAATCGAAAACCCGCGAGGGCGATTCAGGCAAAAGTTAGGGATTAGAAAAAGCAAATGATTGCGGTCTGCGTTGGAATTTCATTGCTTAATGGATTGGGAGAACCTGAGGGCCGTTTATCCGAATCAATCTCTTCTGAAGACGAAGCATCAGAAAAGCATCGAAGTCATGCGAGTCATAGATGAGTCGTTCCATGGTGGTTGTTTGTACCACATTGCCGATATTTTGTATATCTTTATGCATTTCTTATTTATTTTTGGCACAACTTTCTCATTTCAGGAGTTGCATCCTTTGTAAATTTTCCTATTTTCAGGCCGTCTATCAATAAAACATGCTATTCAGTATCTTGTTTGTTTTGTTTTAACTTTTACTATTTTGTTTGTGGAAAACGCCCGATGTTTTTGATGAATTTGCACATACATAAACTTGCAGGCCTTGGCCAATAACTGTTAAAACTTTGACTTAACTGAACAACGTCACGAACAATGACCAAGATAGCCTTTGTTGTGTAGTATCTTGTCTGTTGTTTTTGTAGGTTTGTTACCCTTGGGGGCATCTTTTTAAGAAGATTTGGATGGAGCTGTCTTCCCCAGCCAGAGTTTGTTCCCGAGCAATTAAAAGTGGTATTCGTTCCAGCATGGTGGTGTGCGCATAGGTGTGCGGTTATCCCCAGAAGTTGGTCAATACACGTTACTAATTCCCAGCGGAGTGGATTTGTGCTTAGCAGAGCAGGTTTACCTAGAAGTTTTCTCGGAGGCCATCCAGGGCTTATATTCCCCAGCATGAGTCTGTTTGCACTAGGCGTGCCTAGTCTTCCTCCAGCAGAGTTTTGTTCTCCTCTTTAGCATTTATTTTTCTGATTCAGCTTCGTTGCATCTGCATGCGTGCATAGCATCTACCCAAACGCATAGCATTTCCATTTCGCATGGAGCATTACGCCATTTTCAAACATTTGCATTCTGAAACATAAGCCAGGTTGTTACCTTTCTGATTTCAGATGGTGGTTATCTCCTACAGGTGATCTTCAGGCTTCAGGAAAACGTCGAGCATTCAGACTTCGGCTCCTCCGTTGAATATCTAGGTTCCAACATCTTCCATTTGTGACGTTTTGCTTTACCTGTGAAGTGCGCAGACTCCGTTTGGTTATATTAATCCCATTAAGTTTTGTGATGGTATCTTTTGCTCCGTTGAATATCAAAGTTCCGGTGAAGGCTCAGCTTGTGACGTGTTTCCTTTGTTTATTAGATACTCTAGTTTCTGTTGGTTTGGCTTCGTTGGGTGTTTAGGCTCCGGTTAGTTTGGTTTCGTTGAGTGTTTAGGCACTGGTTAGTTTGGCTTCGTTGAGTGTTTAGGCTCCGGTTAGTTTGGCTTCGTTGAGTTTTTAGGCTCCGGTTAGTTTGGCTTCGTTAAGTGTTTAGGCTCCGGTTAGATTGGCTTCATTGAGTGTTTAGGCTCCGGTTAGTTTGGCTTCTCTATGTATTTAGGCTCTGGTTAGTTTGGCTTTGTTGAGTGTTTAGGCTCCGGTTAGTTTGGCTTCGTTGAGTGTTTAGGCTTCGGTTAGTTTGGCTTCGTTGAGTGTTTAGGCTCCGGTTAGTTTGGCTTCGTTGAGTGTTTAGGCTCCGGTTGGTTTGGCTTCATTGAGTGTTTAGGCTCCGGTGAGTTTGGTTTCATTGAGTGTTTAGGCTCCGGTGAGTTTGGTTTCGTTGAGTGTTTAGGCTCCGGGTGGTTTGTTTTGTTGAGTGTTCGTACTCCGGCCAGTTTTCATTTGTTGATGTGCTCCTCATCTCGTTGGGTATCCGGGCTCCGACAGACTCCATTGATTCATTTGGTTCGTTGAATATCCAGATTCCGGCAATTTGAAGTATTTCCCTTTTTATAGTTTTCCCCAAGCAGAGTTACTCGTTAAGTTCTCTTTCCCCCAACAGGGCATGTTGGTGATCAAAGCAGTTATCTCCGGAGATTCTCATTTGCAGTTTATTTCTGCGGTTGGCAAATTTCCGGGTTCTTTTATATTCAACCGTCTTTTACCTTGACTGTCTGATAGTCGTTCGCTTTTCATCCATTCAGGTCTAAGCCGTTTGAATAGGGGCAGCTATTGTACTCCAAAATTTGCCCAACCTTTTTCTTTACTTGGTTTATGTTTCATTTCATTGTTCTAGCATATTGCATTGCATAGCATTTTGCATTTACAGGGGATTAAGATATGTGTTTGCATCAAGAGAAATTTTTCAAGGGTTCTAAACCTAATCAAGAGGTTGTATTCAAGTCAACAGGGGGGTTATCATCATCAAAGACAAGTCAAAGCCCTTTGGATAGACAGATAAGTGTATGTGGTTTACCTCCTGTCTAGGAGGCCATTTGAAGGTCATCTGAGGATCACAAGCCCATGATTATGGAGGGAGTTTATCATTTAAGCTCATTGAAGACCTTGTAGGTCATTTTGGAGCTCATTCAAGTGTTTATACCAAGTGTGAAGAGCTACAGTTGAAGATTGTGCAATCAGGGTTTTCATCTGGTCAACCCTAAGTCAACTGTGCAATTGAAGGAGATTAAGACTCAATTCCAAGGATTTATGGTCATGTAATGTTGTGTTGAGATGCCTAATATACCATTTCAAAATCAATTCATCAAGAATCAAGAGTGTGAGAAGTTACTAAGCTAGGGTTTCTAAGCCTGACAGTGTAAAATCCCCTATCTCAGTGCCCAACTTCAAGACCACCTATCTCACGATACAAGTCTCATCTCATCTTTGCCCCAACATGAAACTTGTATAGAATGTTCCTAGCTTTCTTTTGAGTACTAGAAGTCCTTTATTGGATTTATAGAACTCAAGTTATGATGCAGACAAGTTACAGGTCCTCAGATGAATGTGATTTTGGTCAACAAAAGTCAACCAACTCACAATCCATTTTTGACCTAGAAGGATGTTTCTCCTCAACTTTTGATGAACATGAAAGTTGTTCCTCATGATCTTAGCTTTCTAAAGAGTACTAGAAGTTCTTTATATGATATGTAGAGCTCAAGTTATGAGGCTTGCAAGGCAAGGGTATTTTGGGAAAGCAGGATTACAGGTCATTTTCATTATAGGTACATTTCACCACTTTGCACACTTCAAATGGAAATCTTTCAAACTTCAAACTTGCTCCCAATGGGGTAATTTTCTCAACCAAACATCAAGGCATCAAAGGTTTGGCTTGGATTAAAGAATACCTAATGAAATTTCCATGAAAAAGGCTTTAAAAGGGGAAAATCATATTAAATTCATTTGGAAACATTTTGTACCAACCTTGTGCATTTTTTGAGTGCCAAACAGATTACAAACACAATGCTAACTTTGGACTTGGGATTTGAGTTCATTTTGGTGGTTATTTTCAAGCTTACTTCAAGATTAAGTAACACATCAAAAACATGCCATAAGATGAAATCAAGGAGCCATTCTCAGCCCTTTGATCAACCTACCTCAGATGCAAGCAAAATGAGCCATTTTTACAGATGAGCAAGTGAAAATCCAATTGGGCCCAAAGAGCACATAATTGGGCTTTCTTTCCATCTGAATCCATCATACATAAACTCAGGATGATTCACAAGTTTTCAGAAGTGGTTTTGGTGAGCATTTGAGTGAGAACAGATTGAGGAAAAGAGAGGACAAAGTCAAAAATCGTTTTCCACTATTTACTGAGTTTCAATCAAAACAAAAGATTTCAAAACAATCCTTGAGACTCATAGAACATTTATGGGCGTTTTATTGTAAGCTTAACTAACACAACAAGCTCTGTGCAAGCTTATTTTTAGGTTTCTTTTCTTTCAAAATATCTCTCTGTTCAAGCTGTTTTATCACGCCATTTTTATATATTTGTGATCCTTGCATATCATAGATGATTTCTGGTATGATTTTGTGGCTGTTTGTGAACTTTTTCATTTGAGCTCATTTCCTATTTCTCTTCGTTTTGTTTTATTTAAGCACTTTCTTTGAAAACCAACCATGTATTCATGACCCTCTTGAAGAGTAGATGAAGTTTGACTATTTATTTGTTGATTTTGGTTGAGTTTTGCATCACCTGCATTTTGGCCGGTGGCTACATGGCTGGAGAAGATGACCGGAGGTGGCTCCTGCTACCACCTAGTTCTTCCCTCCATTTCTCTCTTTTAAAAGGTGGAAGATGATGACGTGTGTTGCTGGCTTGCGTTGGATCTCTTTGTTTTTTAATCCCATGGCTTATATTAAGACCTACGGTGCACATTAGTTGACTTGTCTCAAACAATCACTCAGTTTTTTTAGTTTTTATTTTATTTTCCTTGCCTGGCCACGTGTGATCTTGTGGTCCATCTGATGTTCATACTTGTTAATCCAATTGCCCAGATCTTGAGGTACAATAGACCTCTGTTGACCATGTACCATGGGATATCACATTTTTATTTTATTTTTTTGTTGGATTGGGCTTACTGTCCACACCCCCCTGCGCGCTGACCCTTTGGATTTCAACTATTTTGGGCTGCTATTTGCACCCAGCTTTTGTTTATTTAGTTTTTATTTTCTTTTAGTTTTTGTTTTGTATCTGTTTTGAGTTTAATTCATATAAAATACTTCCAATGACCTAAAAATTCCACAAAAATATATTTTGGACACTTTGAGATGTCTTTTGATTTTAGGATATTTTTATTTTATTTTATGATTTATTTTTAAATTAAAAATGCAACTAGATATCGGAAGTGTTTTAGTTGGATTCAATCTTGACATGTTTTGTTCTTGATTTTGTTTCTCTCATTTCCTTTTGATCCAATGAGTAAAATTTAATCCTCAGATCAATGATGAGTTGAAGAATTTTTGAGGCCCAATTTGCCCCTGATTGGTTGACTTTTGAGTTGACTTTTGATGCACTTCATTTGAACCTAAACAATCCTCCTTCTCAATGGAGCACCCTTGTGAATCAACTTCTATGGTGATGTTGTGAAGTGATTTTGATTATGATCTTTTGGACTCTGGTTGCCAACATATTTATGAGCCTCTTGCATTTTATTTGGTTATTTTTGAATCGTTTTCCTATTTTTAGAGTAACTTGCAAGTCAAGTTACCCAAAGGGAGGTTCACACATACATCTTGACCTAGTTTGACTTGGATATGACATTTTTGGATCCTTTAAGCTCTCAATGCCTATTGTTTCATGTTATTAGCATGCTAAGGATGATGCTTGATCATTTTTAGGTCATTATATTGTACTTTGCTTGTTCATTTGGTTGTTTGCTTTTGAGTTCTCAATTAGGGTTTCTTTGTGAAACATGCTTGCTTTCCTTTGGGAGTTTGCTTGCATTTCCTTGTGGTTTACTTGCTTTTTCTTTTGAGAACTTTTGTTTCATGTCCCTTGCTGTCCAATTACTTTGGAATCTCAATTGAGGTAGCTTGATCCATCCTTTGGAGGTACTTGAAGCATGCTTAAAATGATGGAATCCTTGAGGACATTCCTTGGTGTTTTCTTTGTGCTTCTTTGTACTCTGTTTGTGATGCTAATGGTTGAGTGAATTTTATGAGTTCCTTGTTGTCCTCATATCAGCCTCCCATCATCACTTTGTTTTAGGTCTTCTTTACCTTTCATTTGTGTTTATGTTTTGGCATTATGGGTGATGTTGTTTGGTTTAGGCCATTTCATCCCATTTTTGATGCTCTTATGTGTTTCTATTGATGCATTTCTTGTTCCTTTCATTTCTTGCATTTGTCATATTGTTGCTTGAGGTTGAGATGAGCTTGTGGAGGCTACTGCCCCACACCAATTTCCTCCCTCATTTGCATTCCATGTTGGCATACTTGCATGTTTATGTTGTTTCTTGTTGTTTCTTTTGTCTCCTTTCCCTTAGGACCTCTAATCTCTCTTTTTCAAGGGAGATTATGATAGACATTAGGATCTTAACCATGTATGATAATGTTAGGTAGCATTCCTTTATCTCAATCTTAGGATCACCATTGCATGACAACTTTAGGTTTGGATTTAGTCCCCCTTTAGTGTCCCCTCTCTCCTCATCTCAAAACAATCATAAAACACGTAATAAAGGCTAATGATTATTGTGCGTTACGAGCCTTAAGAACTTGGGAAACGGTTGTTAAGGGGTTTCCCTTCAATGGCTTTAATGTTTAGTATAGCACCATGTTGCACCCCAAAGTTTGCCCAACCTTTTCTTAACTTGGCTTATGTTTTATTTCATTTCTTTCTAGCATCTGCATTGCATAGCATTGTTCTTGTAACAGGGGATCAGGAGGTTGTGCATAGCAGAAGGAGCCTATTAAGAGGCTTGAGCCTAAGCAAGGGGTTTTACTCAAGTTTTGATGGTAATCAAGTCATCAGGAATGAACATTGGTCTTATGAAAGAAAGGATGGATGTATGTGGGTCAACTCCTAACTTGGAGGCCAATTGAAGAGCTTCAGGGGATTGTGAATGAATGATTATGGATATAAGATGTTGAGGGAGCTCATTGAGTGCCTTGAGGGTCATTGTGGAGCTCATCCAAGTGTTTGTGCTAAGTGTGAAAGGTTACAGTTGAAGGTGTTGCAACTAGGGTTTCATCTCGCTAATCCTCAGTCAATTGTGCAATTGAAGGAGATTAAAACTCAATTCAAAGTCTTTGTGGTCATGGGATGTTGTGTTTGGATATATGACATGTCATTTCAAGTTCAATTCATCAAGGATCAAGTGTGTGAGAAGTTACTAAATTAGGGTTCTCAAGGTAAAATCCCCTATTTAGTGCCTGACTTCAAGACCACCTATCTCAAGATACGAATTTCATCTCAACTTTTTATCAACACGGAACTTGTAGAGCATGTTCTTAGCTTTAATTTAAATACTAGAAGTCCTTGATTGGATTTATAGAACTCAAGTTATGATACAGACAAGTTACAGGTCATTAGAGGGATGTGATTTTGGTCAACGAAAGTAAACCAACTTCCAAGCCATTTTTGACCTAGAAGGATGTTTTTCCTCAACTTTTGGCCAACATTAAAGTTGTAGGTCTTGATCTTAGATTTCCAAATTGTACTAGAAGTCTTTCATCTGATTTGTAGAACTCAAGTTATGAGGTTTACAAGTCAGGGGTATTTTGGGAAAGTAAGATTACAGTTCATACAATTATAGGTCCATCTCACCAACTTAAGTACTTCAAATGAAAATCTTTTCAACATGAAACTTGCTCCAGATAGGGCCATTTGCATTACTAAATCATCTCTTGTCATGATTGGAGCTTGGATTGAAGAATTGGGGTTAGAATTTCTCATAAAGAAGGCTTGAAATGAGAAGTTGAGATTTTAAGGATTTTGAACTTTTGCAAGGCAAGTTTGTGCATTTTTTTAATTGCAAATAATGATTCAAAGGCATTGCCACTTTCACATTGGAAATTTGGGGTCTCAAAATTAGTCATTTTCATCGTTTCTTCCTCTTGAAGTAACAAATTGTAAATCAACCACAGGATCAAAATCAAGCCTTAAATCTTAGCCCTTTGATCAACTCATGTGATTTGGAGTGGATTTGAATTAAAAACCAAGCTGGTGTAGTGGAAAAACATGCGTATGGCCATGTGAAAGAGTGAGGAAAATGGAATTTGTGAATTGGGCTGTATGGCTTGAATTGGAGCCCCATTTGATCCTAAACCCAACACATAAATATTCCAGATGAAGATTGGATCAGAATTAGGTCATTTTCGTGCAAGAGGAGCAAGAACACATTTCAAGAAAGTGGAGAAAACTCAAAATACGATTTCTCAGATTCATCCATTTTCAGACCAAATTGAGCATTCAAACACCTCTATTGAAGTTCATAGAGTGATTCTGGGCACTTTTCATCAAGCTTCAGCATAGTTTCAAGGCCCAGTGGAGGCTCTCCACTAGGTAAACCACATTTCCAAATTACTCTCAATTCGTGTTAAACTTGCTTGCCATTGTTGGATGTTTGTAATCCTTGAAGCATGTAGATCATTTTTTAGTCATATTTGTGGTTGTTTGTGATGTTTTGTAATATGAGCTTCCACCTTGTTGTTTTCGTGTTGCTTATTTCTTGAGGTTTCTGGCTTAAATATTGGTAGATTTATACTCTATGAAACGTGTAGATCATGTTTGGTTACTTTTAAGTAAGTTTTGAGAACTTTTGGATTTGAGGTGCAAAGTTGTTTGGCTTCATTTTGGCTTTATCATGAGGATTTAATGGAAACTAGTAGCGGATTTGAGATCCTTGCGAAGAGTAGATGAATTTCCATCTAAGATTCGTCCAAAATGGTGAAGAAATGGTGACTGTGTGTGTTGCTTCATGAACCACGGCGGCCGGACGCAAGGAGGAAGATGACCGGAAAATTTGTCCGGCGACTGGCATTTGGAGGGAGGGAGATGATGGCGTGTCCAGTCATTATGTGTGTGATCTCCTTACTATTGTATCATGTGTGTGTGAACAAGACCTACGGTGGTTCTCCTTTGACCTTAATGCACCAAATCCAATTCAAATGTCATTAATGCGTTGGCACCTTGTGATCCACTGGATGAGAATACCAAATGATCAAGTTGATCTCGTAGCTTCCCACGGTGGTCTTGGTTTGACCTCAGCGTACATGATTGCCAGGATTTATTTGTTTTTCTTGATTTTTCTGTTGGGCCTAAACCACGCGCGCTATTGGCACCCCCCTTGAGGGCCCAGTCACGTTTTTTGCCTAACTTCTGTTGCTATCCACACCATGAGTTTCTCTTTTTCTTTTCATTTCTTTTTTATTTTCATTTCTTTTTTATTTTCATTTCTTTTGTTTTATTTTTATGTTACAATTTAATTCATTATAATTAATTCCCTGATTATTTAAATTCACCAAAAACTTATTTTAGATACTTTGACTTATGTTTTATTTTATAATATTTTTATTTTATTTTTTATTTAAAAAATGAATTATTTTAATTGGGGATGTTTTATTTGAATTAAATTGTAGCATTGTTCTTTCTTGATTTTATTTCTAGGTGTAAACTCCTTATTTTTGCATGAAAATTTTTGAGCTTTGCATTAACATGTTGAATGATTTTTACATATTTTTATTTCTGTTTTTTATCAAATTTTGCTTTGTGTTTTGGTTTGGTTTTGTGACCCCTTCCTTTTGCCCTAGTTTAGGGCATACCTTGTGTGTTTGCCTTCAATTAAGGTAGCTTGCCTTTGCGTTTTGATCTCTAATTTGGACCCCTGGTTCCTAACACCTTGGGGGTCCAATGAGATTTTATTTGGTATTTTTAGGGACTGTTTTCTATTTTTCATGCCTTTTCCATTTCATGTCTACATTGTGTGATTATCTTTTTCTTATGTGACTTAAGTGTTGACTTGTATGCTTGACTCCTCTGGTGTTAAGTTTGCTTTTGCATTTGTGCACTCTCTCCTCATCCTCCATTCTGTCCCATGACTTTGGAATACTACTTAAGGTTGCTTGGTTCCTCCTAAGGAGGAACTTGAAGCTTGCCTAAAGTAATGAATTCATGAGGACTTTTTCTCATTGTTTTTGTTACTTGTTTTTATGAATTTTCTTCTCCTCTTCTCTTGAATTTATTTATACTATGGCTTGAGGTTGAGATGAGCTTATGGAGGCTCCAGCCCCACACATATTTCCTCCCTCACTTGCATTGCATCCTTGCCTTCCATGTTTGCATTTCATGTTTGCATTCTTATGCATGTTTCTTTCTTCTTCCTTTGTCTGTTTCTTCCCTTAGGATTTCCATTCCTTCTTGTTTAAGTTGGAGTGTGATAGACATTAGGGTTATAACAATTCATGATAACATTAGGTAGTTCCCTTTCAAACTCAACTTTAGGAGCACTTTGCATAACAATTTTTAGGGTTCGATCTAGTCCCCCTTAGTTGGTCCTTTTCTCTTCTCATCTTCAAACAACTTCAATCCACTTAATTATCTAGAATGTTAGTGTATGTCCTTCAGATGATATACAAAGTATTCGCTCCTAGATCTTAGTCTTTAGTGCAACATGAGTTACAAACCAATTTCAAAACACTTCTTCTCTAAAAAATACAAAAACACTACAAACTTTTTTTCTATCCTTCGGGATCTTAATCAGGAAAGCCTTTTTCATAATCAAGAGTGTTGTTAACTTTCAGTCCTATCGCAAACGGTAACGCCTAAGTCTCCAATGGTCGAGCTGCATACACCAACTGCTAGAACTGTTTGTTAACCCTACTCGGGTAAAACTTTTG
Organism: Lathyrus sativus; assembly: GCA_963859935.3. NCBI lineage: Eukaryota > Viridiplantae > Streptophyta > Magnoliopsida > Fabales > Fabaceae > Lathyrus > Lathyrus sativus. The sequence continues at coordinate 109,957,173 of OZ012738.1, read as the reverse complement.
AACAACCTGTGTTCTCGTAAGCCCGAACTACATTTTCTATGATCTTTCGTACCAGAAGAAAGTACGTAGGCACGAGACGCGATGTCTCGGCGAGCAACCTTCCCCCCTTTCTTTAGCCGTAGTTAGTCGAACTATGTTGACTCTGATTTTCCCATTGCACGAGGGAGTACGTAGGCCCAAAACAGCGATTGTTCTGTCGAGTCTTGTCCTTTTCCTTTTTCTTTTGTCCCTCAGCCTTTAGCTAGATAGTTTCAACACACCCTTTTAGATAGACAACAATGCATGGATCCCGTCGAGTACGACGGATGTGAGGGGTGCTAATACCTTCCCCTTGCGTAACCGACTCCCAAACCCAAACATGGTTGCGATGACCTTGTCTTTTTATTTTTCTTTAGGTTTTTGCGATCGTTTCCTTTCCCTCTCTTTGGGATAAATAACGAAAGTGGCGACTCTTCTGTTTTTTTCCGCCGGTTGTTTTTCGTAGTTGCGACAGACCCTTTGGGTGATATGCGACGCATTCACTACTAAGTCATAATCTCTAGTGCAATGTGAATTGCAAACAAACTCAAAACACTTCTTCTCTAAAAAACACAAAAACAAATCATTCAAACTTCTTTTTGCCCTTTGGGGCCTTTAATCTTGGGAAATCATTTTCATAAGGAGAGTTATGTTAACTCTTAGTTCTATCGCAAACAGTAACGCCTAAGTCTCCAATGGTCGAGCTACATACACCAAACTGCTAGAATTGATTGTTAACCCTACTCGGGTAAAAACCTTTTGAACAAACCTGTGTTCCCTTTTATCCCGAACTATGTTTGCTCTGATCTTTCATACCAGATGAAATTGCGTAGGCATAAGACACGATGTCTTGGCAAGCAACCCTCCCCCCTTTCACCTGTAGTTAGTCGAACTACGTTGACTCTGATTTCTCACTTCAGATGAGATACGTAGGCACAAAGTGCCATTGCTTTGCCGAGTCACTTCTTTTTCTTTTGTCCTTGAGCCTTTAGTTAGATAGTTTCAATCACCCTTTTAGATAGACAACAAGCGTGGATCCCGTCGAGTACGACGGACGTGAGGGGTGCTAACACCTTCCCCTTACGTAACCGACTCTCGAACCCGAGATTTGGTTGCGATGACCAATCCTATTAAGGTTTTCTCTGAGCGTTTCCTTTCCCTCTCTTGGGATAAATAACGCACGGTGGCGACTCTTCTGTCATTGTCGGCCTCGATTTTCGCAGTAGCGACACATAGAACCATGAACAATTCTATATCATAGAACCATGGAACTAACAAAAACTAATATGGTAGAAAACCACTAGGATTCTCGAACTTTTACATATCCAGAACCCGTCGGGTTCTAAGACAACACTATATCTAGAATCTAACACGAAGCTTCGACTTCTTCATAAAAAAACATAGGGTTCTCTGACATCATTAAAGTCGTAGACCTTCCCAAGATATGTTTTGGGCTTAAAGGCAAGGTAGTTGCCAAAAGTCAGTAGAAGTAAAATACAACATTGTTACAAATCTGAAGACCTTAATAGGATCTGAACATACCGCGGGAAAGAAAGAGAGAAAACCTGACAAAAAGATATTCTCCATGTTATAGAATATTTTCTATGACCATTCACGTCATTGTGCCAATTTAGAAAGTACAGTCAAGCAAAAAGTAGGGCAAATTGTACCTTATCTTCAAATGGGGAATAATGTTTCAGGCTTCTTTTTTCCGGACATTTCACCCTTTCAGGATTCATACCCAGGGAGCTTATGTACACCCGGAAATTATTTGGTCGTCCAAGGTATAAAGTCGGAATATTTAATTTGGTTGATACATTTATTCGTTAGTCAAGTAGGAGCCTCAGACCGGCACACATAGGCCGGTCCCTGAGGTTGGGGTCAGGTTCCTTAAACGAATAAAAGGTAAACTAAGAGATATAAATAGTTAAGAAACAATTAGTAATCGGCTACAAGTACTTACTAAAACAGTTACAAATCATTAAAAAAAACAATTATGTCCATGATGGCCATAAGGCCTAATTATAGTGACTATGGGGAGACTGACAGTATAAAAATACCTAATATCAAACAAAAACAGGGAGAACGATGAAGAACACAAAAAGAACCAATTCTTGATTCCCCAACAATGGTGACTACCAATTCCAATTCAATCCCAGACACTCCAACCACTCATTTACGACCTCTCCTAGTCGGCATCTGGGAGGTCAATCGGTTAATGTTTTTAGCAAGAACACCTATTTCTCCCCCTTTGTCATCAATCAAAAAGATTTACAAGAAGAATGGAAAAAATGGGATGATGAGAACAAAAATAAAGATGCTACATGGAAAACGGAAAAGGAAAAGAGAAACTAGAGAAGACTTGTAAAAGTAGAGAATAAATGAAAAGAAAGTGGAAGAAACAACCCACATGATTGAAAATAAACTGCACATGAACATTAACATGTGGTTTAAACAAGCACTTACGACAGGGATTTAGGCTCCTATGACTACTCCCAAACGAGTGAATTAATTGCATTTCACAATTGATTGACTCTGAGACAAGTTGCTACTAAACTCATTTGCCACCTTGTCGCTACTGCGAAAAACGAGGCCGACAAGACAAAGAGTCGCCACCTTTCGTTATTTATCCCACAGAAAGGGAAAGGAAACGATCGGAAAAACCTGACGAAAAGGTATAAGACAAGGTCATCGCAACCATTGTCTGGATTCGGGAGTCGGTTACGCAAGGGGAAGGTATTAGTACCCCTCGCGTCCATCGTACTCGATGGGATCCATGCTTGTTGTGTTTATCTGACGGGTTTGTTACATCTATCTACACTAAAGGTCTGGTCTGAAAAGAAAAGAAAATGACTCGGCAGAGTGTCGCACTTTATGGCTATGTATTCCTGTCTGGAACGAGAAATCAGAGTCAACGTAGTTCGCCTAACTACGGGGGAAGGTTACTCGCCGAGATATCGCATCTCGTGCCTACGTACTTTTACACAGCATGAAAGATCAGAGCAAACGTGGTTCGGGACACGAGAGACACAGGTTTGTCTTTTTTATCCAAGTAAGGTTAACAGACGGTTCCACCAGTTTGGTGTATGCAGCTCACTCGACGGAGACTTAGGCGTTTACCGTTTGCGGTAGAACTGGGAGTTAACAGAACTCTCCTTCTGAAAAGGGTTTCCAAGGGATTAAACGTCAGAGAGGACAAAAAGAGTTTGATCTTTTTTTCTGTTTTTTAGAGAAGTATCTTTTATGGATGTTTGCAACTGATATCGCACTAGAGACTATGACCTGAGAGTGAATGCGTCGCATGTCACCCAAAAGGTTCCATACTAAACATCCAAACTGTTGGAAAGAAACTCTCCAACAACCCTTTCTCAAGTAGCTCAAGGCTCGTAACGTACGACGTCAATTAACCTTTATTATTGTATCTTGATTTGTTTGCAAATGAGAAGAGAAAAGACGCACTAAAGGGGAACTGATCCAATCCTAAAGTTGTCATGCAAAATGAACCTATGGTTGAGGTTAGGAGGGAGGCTAACTAATGTTATCATGCATGGTTAGAACCCTAATGTTTGTCATAACTTCTCTTGAACAAGAGAATTCAGAGTTCCTAAGGGAACATGGCAAAGGAAAACAAATAGCAAAAGAAATAACTGTAAAGAAACAACTGTAAATAAAATGCATGCAATGCAACAAACAAGCAGAAGGAGCCAAGCTTAACTTCTAGAGAAAGCAAGCCCAAAGGCAACACACAAAACACAGGCAAGGGAGACAGACTCAACCTTAAACCAGCAAGCAAAGCCAATTAATAACAGTCAAGCAAAGGGAGACAAACTCAACCTCTAAATGCAGACAAGCAAAAGGAGCTAATCTCAACCTTTAGGATGCTCTTAAGCCTAGATCATTATATGAGAAACCTAGTCTAATGCAACACACATTCAATCAGTCACACAAGACAAGCAGAGCAGTCAGAAAAACAGCAGACCAACAGCTCAACAGCAAAGCAGATTAACAGCAAACAAACAAACAGTTTGCACACAAAAACTTCAAGCCATCTCAAGAGAATTCTTCATCTTTATGCTTCAACAAGCTCCAATAAAAGGGAAGAGAATTAATATCAAGATTAATAACTGATGATGGGAATCAGGAAGGAAACCAAGGGAATCCCTCCTGACACTCAACCAGTCATCTGAGAAAGGCATCCTCAAAGGTTCTACCTCTTGTAAAATGCCACACATCCTTCCAAAGGAAAGATGAGGCTTTCACATAGGGACCTTGAATCATAGGATGAGAATGGAAAGCAAACAAAGAAATCCATGTTTATTTGAAGAAGGAGAAAGCAACTAAGCTCTTCCTAAACCCTAATTGAACAAGCTCAAAGAAAGCTTCTAAAGGGAGGTCTAAACACCAAATCAAGCATCACCAACAAGCAAACAGAAGCTTATACATGTCTAAAGTACCATCAAAGAAGATTAGCAAACCTATTATGCACTAAAGGCAACCATTATAGTCATTCTAAAGCAAATGCTATGTTGAAAACATCTTAAAACTAGCCTAAGTTTTAAATCCAATTAAAATGCTAAAACTACTTCTAAAATCCTAGGAAATTTTCTAAGGGAACCTAAGCATGTTAAGGACCTATAGTAGAAAGATCAGGGATCAAATCAAAAGGGAAGGTCACCTAAAAAATCCTAGAACACAAAGTATCAAATGAAAACCCTAAAAAGGAAGGCCTAATGATCCTAATCAAAAACAGAACCTAATGTTGTCTAAAAAATCTATATTAAATCATAGGGGATCATGCATCTCTAATCTACCAGATAGCAAAAAATCAGCCCCAAATTCCATACCAATTGCAAGAACAAAAATCAGCAAAAACATGGATCAAATATGCAAAATTAAAGAAATTAAAGAAAATGGAAAAATACTCAATAAACGGAAAAATAGGCAAAAATGAAATATAAAAGCACAGAAAAATCACAAATAAAATCAGGATCATGGACATATTTTTATTTTATTTTTCTGATGAATAATGGAATTAAAATGAATTTTAGAATGAAATTAGCAATTAAAATAAAAAGAAAATGAATTAAAAATCAAATAAGAAAATAAAATGCAGAATTAAATGAGGGGCGTTGGATGTTGTGACTGGTCAAGCTAATCCAAGGGATAACGCGCTGCCAGCTAATAAATGGAACACTGCGTTTCAATTGAGTCCAAGGCTAATCTGAAATTAAAACGTGGCCACACGATTTGCATACAAAGTCCAGTTTCAGGCTTCATCCAAGGGCTCAGGAGTCATCTTCTTCATTCAAACAGAAAAAAGGAGGGAGATCAAGCATGGTGGCCGGAGATGACTTCCGGTCATCTTCTCCGGCGGTCCCAAAGTTGCAGGTCATGGAATCTTCATTAAAGCTCAAGAAACTTATGTCATTCTCTCTATTTTTCCACGCTGATTTCAAATATGACCTTCAAATCTCCTAATTCCTTATATATTTTGAAACACGATGGAGATCTTAAAATGCACATAATTCTGAAATCTCACCAATCCTTCAATTGAAACCATAGATCTCTTCCTCATGTTACACTGATCAATTTTAGCTATCTAGATCGTATTGAAACCTTAAGATCAGGCCAAACCAACTCCAAACAGAAATCACACCTCATCCTAATTTGTCTCTAAACTCTCAATTTATGATACAAAATCCATCTAAGCAACTTCCTAAAGCCTAACCATATGTCAAAATATGCTAGATTATGATAAAACTAGTGCAATTGTGAAAAATAAAAACCTGGAATGTAGCTTGAAATTGAGGTATCTGCAGAGTGATTCTTGGCTCCAACTTGTTCAGATCTATTCAATTAAGTATGCTGAAGATGTTTCAATCCCTAATTTGCTTTGATTTGCTCTGAAAATAAAATCACGATTTCCACTTTCTCTCTTGAAACTCCAACTTCAACCTTTGGCTATGGCACGAAATGAACTCCAAAATTGCTCCGAATCACACATGGAACTTATATAGAAGTGATTTGTGGGCTTTGAAGGTCTAATGGAGGCCCAAATAAGAATATCCAATTTCCAAATTTCCTCCAAAACTTCAACAATGGTATCCACGAATTTGCACTCAAATCTTCCCTTGGAAGCTTCAATTTTATTCCTTGTGGTCTGTGGAAAGTGTAGAGAGTGATTAGAGAGCTCAAACTCCTCTCATGACCAAGTTTGGATGTGTTGCTTATTCATGAAGTTACAAGTCAAACCACCATGAAATAAGCCTCAAGTGAAAATTCTAATAATGCCACTGATGATCTTCAATTGGTCCTCAGATTAGGAGATTAACCACATACAAACAACTAAACCTCTCAAGAACCCAACCCTCTTCCTGATGACTTTGGTGACTTCTCAAGCTTGAATAAGACCTCTATATAGGCTCCTCTGGATATAAACCACACTTGATCCCCTGCACCAATGAACAATTCTATGCTATGCAAATGTTAGATCAATGATATGCCAATGCAATGAAACATAAACCAAGTAAGAAAAGGTTAGGCAAATTTTAGGGTGCAACAGCTGCCCCTATTCAAGCGGCTTGGACCCGACTGGGTGAAAAGCGAACAGATTTCGAACAATCGAGGTAGAAGACGGTTGAATACCAAAGAACCCGTAAATTTTCTAACCAAAGAAATAAACTACAAAACTTCTTGGGGAAAAAGATCCAAAAAATTGAATCTGGTTGTCACGGCAACAACTGATCAATCATCCGATAAAGAACCTGATTTCAACATCAACCTCCTGTGTGATGCCACAGGCGTTGAATCCACATTATACGCTACAATAAGAAGGCACTACGTCAAGTGCGTCATCCCTGTACTATCCGGGATCTTCCATTTCCGAAGAAACGGGCATACACTACTTAAAATGCGCCATCCCTGTACTATCCGGGATCTTCCATTTCAGAAGAAACGAGCATCGCACTAAATAAAAGTGCGGTATCCTTGTACTATCCTGGATCTTCCATTTCCGAAGAAACGAGCATCGCACTAAATAAAAGTGTGGTACTCCTCCGAAGACTTGAACAAGCAACTCTGCGGGGAAAAACTGGCAACAACTCCAAAGTCTAATTATGAAGCCGTTTAATGCTGACATAACAGCCATTCAAGGAAAACTCTGTCGAACTCCAAAGTCTAATCATGAAGCCCTCCAGAACTCTTCTGAGGAAATTCTGACAACAACTTCAAAGTCTAATTATGAAGCCGCTTAGAACTGACAACAACTCCAAAGTCTAATTATGAAGCCATTGAATGCTGATAACAACTCCAAAGTCTAATTATGAAGACGTTTCAGCCACTCGAGGAAACTCTGCCGGGGAAATTCGGCAACAACTCCAAAGTCTAATTATGAATTCGTTTCATGCTGACGTAACAGCAATCTGAGGAGAACTCTGTCGGGGAATTTCTGACGCCAACTTCCAGACATTAACCTTGACGACGAGTACTGACCTCAACTGTCTAATCCCTGAAGTCTTTCTCTTAAAATGCTGACGTGACAGCAACCCGAGGAAAACTCCGCTAGGGAATTTCTGAAAACAACTCCAAAGTCTAATTACGAAGCCGTTTAAAGAAAACTCCACCGGGGAAGAAGATAAACTTAACCAAGCAACTCTGATGAGGGTACACATGATAGGACGAAAGTTATCATCACATATCTCATGCCAAAAATTCGAATATTCGAAAGCCATCCTGAACAAGAATTCCAATTACCTGTGTTGCACCCCAAAATTTGCCTAACCTTCTTATTACTTGGTTTATGTTTCATTGCATTAGCATTGCATTGTTCTAGCATTTGCATAGCATATCATTGTTCATTTAGAAGGGTATCAAGGGTGGTTTATATCAAGAGGAGCCTATTTAGAGGTCTTGTTCAAGCTTGAGAAGTCACCAAAGTCATCAGGAAGAGAGTTGGGTTCTTGAGAAGTTCAGTTGTTTGTATGTGGTTAATCTCCTAATCTGAGGACCAATTGAAGATCATTAGTAGGTTGTAGAGCCTTGTTCAAGGAGAGAGTGTGTGGAAAGAGCTCATAGAGTACCTTGAGGTTCATGAGAGAGCTTAGACAAGTCATTGTGTCAAGGGTGAGGAGCCACAATTGAGGGTGTTGCAATTAGGGTTTTCATCTGAGTAACCCTAAGTCAACTGTGCAATTGAAGAGGATCAAAGCTCAATTCTAAGTCTTTGAAATCATGGATATTTATGTTGAGACACATGAGGTGATATTCTAAGATCAATTCAAGAAGAATTCAAAGTGTGAGGAGTTGCTAAATTAGGGTTCTCAGGGTAAAATCCCCTATTTAGTGCCTAACTTCAAGACCACTTATCTCAAGATGCAAGTTTCATTTCCACTTTTGGAGACATGAAACTTGTAGAGCATGCTCTTAGCTTTAATTTGAGTACTAGAAGTACTCCATTGGATTTATAGAACTCAAGTTATGACCCAGACAAGTTACAGGTCATCTGAGGAATGTGAAATTTGTCTATGAAAGTTCACCAAGTTCCAAGGAACTTTTGACCTAGAAGGGTGTTTCTCCTAAACTTTTGGACAACATGAAAGTTGTAGGTCTTGATCTCAGATTTCCAAATTGTATTAGAAGTCTTCCATCTGATTTTTAGAACTCAAGTTATGAGGTTTACAAGTCAGGGGTATTTTGGGAAAGTATGATTATAGGTCATTTGGCATTATAGGTCATTTTCTCCATCTTGCAAGCTTCAAATGCAATTTTGTTCAACACAAAACTTGCTCAAAATGATGTTTTTAGGTTAACCATGTCCTCATGCTGAATTGATTTGGCTTAGGGTGATACTTGGTTTGAGAAATTTTGCAAAAGGGAGAATTTAAAGGCATTTAATTGAAAAATTCAAATTTAATTCATTTTGTGCTCGAATAAGGCAAGTGGGTACTCATTTCAATCAGAAAAACCATTTTGAGTACTTTGGCATTATTAGATTTTCCATTTGAGGCATATTTCATAGTTTTGTGGCTTGTTACTTCACAAGTAAGCAACACATCCAAATTTGGTCATGGGATGAATGCAAGCTCTCTAATCACTCTAGACACTTTCCACAGACCACAAGGAGTTGAATGGAAACTTCTTGGAGAAGGTTTGAGCCAGAATTCGTGTTTACCATGGTTGATTTTTTCAAAGGAAATTGAAAATTGGATTTCTGGATTTGGGCCTCCATTGGATCAAAAAAGCCCACAAATCATTTCTATTTAAGTTCTATATTGAATTCAGAACAATTTTGGTGATTGATTCGTGCTAGAACCAGAGTTTGAAGTTGGAGTTTCAAGAGGAGAAGTGAGAATCGTGATTTCTTTTCCAGACTAATTCAAAGCAAATTGAAGTTATAAACACCTTCAGCATCAAGCATTGAGTGGATCTGCATAGTTTGAGGCTGAGAATCGTGTTCTAGATACCTCAATTTCAAGCTCTAACACAGGTATGTAGTTTTCAAAATTACTGAAGATTCATCATGATTTAGAATCTGTTAGCATGCGGTTAAGCTTTATGAAGTTGCTTAGATGGATTTTGGATCATCAATTGAGAGATTAGAGACAAAATAGGTTGATGAGTAATTTCTGTTTGAAGTTGGTTGGATCTGATCTTGAGGTTTCCACACAATCTAATTAGTTTAGGTTGATCACTGTAACAAGAGGAAGAGATCTGTGGCATTAGATTAAGTTATGGTGATGATCAAGATTGATGTGCAATTTCTGTTTTCTTGCGTGTTTTAAAATCTATGAAGAATTAGAGTATTTGGATGTCATATTTGGAATCAGTGTGGAAATTGGAGTGGAATCACATAATTTTTGTTGAGAATTGGCCACCTGTAATTGCCTGCTCACCAGAGAAAAAGTCTGAGGATCACCGGACCACCGTGCCAGAAAACTTCCCTCCATCTGAGTTCAAATGTGGAAGATAACCATGGACCGTTGGATTTGGCTGGAAACGAGACTTTGTATGTGCATCGTACGCTCACAATTCAACCTGAGGATTGAACTTTGACTTCCAAAACAAAGTCGTTTCATTAATCTGATGTGGCAGCTGAAGTGGCGTGCTGGCAAGCCTTAGATTAGGAGACTGAGTCAACTGATCCAACACCTGTGACATTTTGTCAGCATTTTGATTTTCATTATTTAATTTTCTTTTATTTTAATTACTTTTTTCATTTTGAAAATCATTTTAAATCCAATATTCATCAGAAAAATGAAATAAAAATATGTCCATGATCCTCATTTTATTTGTGACTTTTCTGTGCTTTTACATTTTATTTTTTGCTTATTTTTAAATTTAATGTGATTTTCCCCATTTTATTAATTTCTTTAATTTTGCATATTTGATACATGATTTTGCTGAATTTTGTTCTTGCAATTGGTATTGAATCTTGGGCTGATTTTTTGCTAGCTGGTAGATTAGAGATGCATGATCCCCTATGATTTAATGTAGATTTTTTAGACAACAATAGGTTCTGTTTTGGTTTAGGATCTTTAGACTTTCCATTTTAGGGTTTTAGTTAGATACCTTGTGATCTAGGATTTCTTTAGGTGACTTCCCTTTAGATTAAGGCTCTGACCCTTTGCCCATAGGTCCTTAACTTGCTTAGGTTCCCTTAGAAATTTTTTTAGGATTTTAGAAGGTGTTTTAGGATTTTTAATAGATTTAATACTTAGGCTAGTTTTAAGTTGTTTTCAACATAGCACTTGCTTTAGAATGACCCCAATGGTTGCCTTTAGTGCATGATAGGTTTTCTAATCTTCTTGGATGGTGTTTTAGACATGTTTAAGCTTCTGTTTGCTTGATGGTGATGTTTGGTTTGGTGTTTAGACCTCCCTTTAGAAGCTTTCTTTGAGCTTGTTCAATTAGGGTTTAGGAGAAGCTTAGTTGCTTTCTCTATCTTCAAATAAACATGGATTGCTTTGATTGCTTTCCATTCTCATCCTATAATTCAAGGTCCCTATGTGAAAGCCTCATCTTTCCTTTGGAAGGATGTGTGGCATTTCACAAGAGGTAGAACCTTTGAGGATGCCTTTCTCAGATGACTGGTTGAGTGTCAGGAGGGATTCCTTTGGTTTCCTTCCTGCTTCCCATCATCGGTTATTAATCTTGATGTTAATTATCTTATCTTGTGTTGGAGCTTGTTAAATCATGTAATTGAAGAATTCTCTTGAAGATGGTGGCTTGTACTTGAAGTTGTTTGTTTGCAGACTGTTTGATTGTTTGCTATTTATCTGCTTTGTTGTTGAGCTGTTTGTCTGCTGTACTTTATGGCTGCTCTGCTTTGCTTGTGTGATTGATTGAATGTGTGTTGCATTAGACTAGGTTCTCATATAGTGATATAGGCTTAAGAGCATCCTAAAGGTTGAGAGTATCTCCCTTTTCTTGTCTGCATTTAGAGGTTGAGTCTGGCTCCCTCTGCTTGACTGTTATTATCTGGCTTAAGGTTGAGTCTGTCTCCCTTGCCTGTGCTTTGTGTGTTTCCTTTGGGCTTGCTTTCTCTAGAAGTTGAGCTAGGCTCCTTCTGCTTGTGTGTTGCATTGCATGCATTTTATTTACAGTTGTTTCTGTACAGTTATTTTCTTTTGTTGTTTGCTTTCCTCTGCCATGTTCCCATAGGAACTCTGACTTCTCTTGTTCAAGAGATGTTATGATAGACATTAGGGTTCTAACCATGCATGATAACATTAGGTAGTTCCCTCTTAACCTCAACCATAGGATTAATTTTGCATGACAACTTTAGGATTGGATTAGTTCCCCTTTAGTGCGTCTTTTCTCTTCTCATCTGCAAATAAATCAAAGTACAGTAATAAAGGTTAATTGACATCGTACGCTACGAGCCTTAAGCTACTTGAGTAAGGATTGTTGGAGAGTTTCTTTTCAACAGTCTGGATGTTTGGTATGGCACCCTTTGGGTGACATGCGACACATTCACTCTCAGGTCATAGTCTCTAGTCCGATATCAGTTGCGAACATCCATAAAAAATAGTTCTTCTCTAAAAAACAGAAAACAAAGATCAAACTCTTTTTGTCCTCTTGGACCTTTAATCCCAAGAAACCCCTTTTCAGAAGGAGAGTTCTATGAACTCCCGGTTCTACCGCAAACGGTAAGCGCCTAAGTCTCCGTCGAGCGAGCTGCATACACCAAACTGCTGGAACCGTTTGTTAACCCTACTCGGATAAAATAGACAAACATGTGTCTCTCGTGTCCCGAACTACGTTTGCTCTGATCTTTCGCGCTGTGTGAAAGCACGTAGGCAAGAGATGCGATATCTCGGCGAGCAACCTTCCCCCGTAGTTAGGCGAACTACGTTGACTCTGATTTCTCGTTCCAGACGAGAATACGTAGGCATAGAGCGCGACGCTTTGCCGAGTCATTTTCTTTTCTTTTCAGACCAGACTTTTAGAGTAGATAGATAAACAAACCCGTCAGATAAACACAACAAACGTGGATCCCATCGAGTACGATGGACGTGAGGGGTGCTAATACCTTCCCCTTGTGTAACCGACTCTCGAATCCAGACAATGGTTGCGATGACCTTGTCTTATACCTTTGCGTCAGGTTTTTCCAATTGTTTCCTTTCCTGTTCTGAGGGATAAATAACGAAAGGTGGCGACTCTTCTGTCTTGCCGGCCTCATTTTTCGCAGTAGCGACAACTGGCGACTCTGTTGGGGACTCTGGTTCCCTATGCGAGTCAATCGTAGCGCTTGTGTGTTTACCTGTTGGGTTTTATTTATCGCACCTTTACTTTCCGCATTTTATTTTTAGTATATTATTATTATGTTGTTGGGAAGGGGCTCTGATGAGTGAGAAGCCAGACCCAAGCTTGAGTGTACTTAGCATTAGTTGTGGAAATTAGTGGGCGCGTGCTTGCTTTGCAGGCACTAGTGTCTCATGAAATCCACGCTCAGACGAGGTTCTCCCGGTTGACTTATTTTCCGGCCCTTTGGGCTTTAGGGGTTGTTGGTTTGGAGGATTGTCGACTCTGGGGACCGATCATTTGTGACTCAGCAGACTGAGGCCGCTTCAAGAGATGATGATGCCACACCTTCTGGGTATCGTATCATCGCTCTTGAAAGTATGTGACGCTGGGAAACGCATAGGATGCCATACCTTGTCTGTGATTAGGTCCATACCTATGAGAGGGGTCAGGTTATTGCAGGAAACCTTAACCTTCAGACTACCTGGTTTTCTTGAAAGTGAATCAGTGTTGTTGGGTTCAGAGGTTCTTATCATCAGAGATGTGGTTGTTCTCGACAGTGCATATTTATTGGTCATCTTCAGGGGTGTGTTATCAGAGCAGTTGTGATTATGTTGGATCAGAGCCTTGGTCTTCTCAGCACCATCTTGATCCCCTGTTGCATGTTTGCATACTCATTTGCATATCATTAACGTGTGTCTGTGTTGCAGGTACATTATCCCCCGGTTCCAGTATTTTCTTGCCTTCTGTTGTGCTATTATGGGATCTCTGAAGAAGAATGTGGCCTATAAGCTCCCTACTCCAGATGTTGCTTTATTGTCCAATTTGATTGCTTTGGTAGATGATACAGTGAGAGGTGAATTCAGGAAATCTTATGGGAAGCTGCTCAATTTGGTCCGTAAACCTTCTGTGTATGAGTTGAATGAGTTGTATGCCTTGCTGCAGTTCTATGATTCTCCTTTGAGATGTTTCACTTTCCCAGACTTCATTCTTGCACCTACATTAGAGGAGTATGCTGAGTTGTTGGGTGTGCCTATTAAGAGTCAGATGCCATTTGTTCATATGGATGATAAGCCTAATCTGGCTAATCTAGCTCTTTCTCTTCATCTGGATGCCTCTGAGTTGATCTTGTCCAGTTGGAATGGGGTTCCTGGATTTTCTCTACAGTTCCTAGTTGGGAAAGCCCAACAGTGTGCCAAAGACGGTTGTTGGATTGTATTCAACGCCATTCTTGCTCTCTGCATATATGGTATCATTTTGTTTCCTAACATGCCTGATTTTGTAGACTTGGATGCCTTTCATATCTTTGCATCATGGAATCCAGTTCCTACCTTGATTGGCGATGTGTATCATTCCGTCCATTACAAGAACAAGAATAGAAGGGGTAAGAATGTATCATGTTGTGTGCCCTTACTCTACAGATGGTTTGATAGTCACCTGCCCAAGAAGGGTCTCTTTGCTTCATCTGCAGCCACAGCTGAGTGGTCTGAGCGCTTGATGGGTTTATCAGCAGAGAGTGTTGTTTGGTTTTATAGAGATATGTTGGGTACTGAGGTCATATTCAGTTGCATTGGGTTTCCAAATGTGCCTTTGATTGGAAGAAAAGGGTTGTATCAACTATAATCCGTCTCTACTTGTCAGACAGTTTGCTTATGCTTTAAGAGTTCCGCCAAAGGATGAAGAGGTGTAGGAATCTCTGTACCTCACCGGTCTTCTAGAGGGGGATATGTTAGCTAAGCTTCAGCACGCCTGGAATGATATTAGTAGACGAGGGAAATCATTATTGGGTAAAAGCAATAGCCAAGCTTATGCTCCGTATGTGACCTGGGTCAAGACCAGAGCAGAGACCATAGGGATGCCATTTCCACTTGCTAAGAAGGAGTGCCCTCCAGTGGTGGAAAAGCCTAATACCGTGTCTATTCAGCAGTATAATCAGGTGTTAGCTGAGAGAGAAGAGCTGAAAAAGGCCAATGAAGAGTTGGAGAAAGAATTGGCACAGATTAGAAGCGAAAGAAACAAAGTCGTCCACTCCTTCAAGAAGCAGACAGAGTTGGTGAACAGGTTGGGCACAGACTTGACTAAGAAGATAGCTGATCGTGAGCGTTTGGGTCTGGACTTCAAATCTGTTAATGATGTACTGGCCACCAAGAAGCAGAATCTGGATGAAGCATACCGGAGAATATCCAAGTTCAATCAGCAGTGGAATGCTATTATAGCCAACAACAAAGAGAGGGAGGATAAACTGAAACAGTAGATCTCCAAATTGAAGGCTCAGGTGAAAGCTAGTGAGAAGAGGTTTGATGAGGAAACTGCTCGCAGATATGCTACTGAAGACATGCTGAACAAAGCTCTCGCTAACTTGAAAGATCGCAAACAGAGGTTCGAATCTAAGAAGCGAAAGTTAGAAGATTGCTTTGGCCAGGGAGCATGGGAAGATTTTGTTGAAGGTCTCCAGTGCACTATTATGCAGAGAGAGTTACTTGTTGAAGGGTTACTCACTCGGCCAGATCACCCCGAGACAAAGGAGTTGCTAGAGGAGTTTCGTGCCTGCTGTCGCACTTGATTATCTTTGTAACCCTTTGTATTTTTCTGATTCTTGCTGTAGGCTGACCACCACCAGGCTTGTTGGTTGAGGTCATGCTATTGATTACCCATGTATTCAGTGACTTTGTACTGCTGCCGTTGGGCTTATCTATATATGAGATGTTATTTCAGTGCCTAGATTTGGACTTCTTGTTATCAGCGCTTGCACTCTAGCACTCGAATTGGGGGAGAAATCTCCCTAACGCACAAACACGCGTTTGCATTTGCATAAATCATTCACATAGCAGGTACCTTGAACTGTTCTCCTAACCCTCTGTTAACACAGGTTCCAGGATTGTCGATCAGGGAATTCATCGCTACTTTACCAGAAGCAACTACAAGAAAGCCATGGATCAGATGCAGACTGAGATGCAAGAGATGCGCGATAGGATGTCGTAGTTCGTGCAGGTGATGGAAACTGTGGCCAAAGGCCAGGAGCAGCTGCAGACTCTGGTGCAACCTCTGATTGCTATGGTTGACAGTCAGGGTGTGCTACATGGCGGAATTGCTACTGATCCTCCTCATGGTGAGACTTTCCAAGCTGGTGATGTTGTACCAGTGGTTGTCCTCAATGCGACTAAGAATGGTAACAGAGCTGGGAACAGAAATGTGAACGGTAACGGTAATGGGCATGTGGAAACTAATGGAAACATTGGTGCTGGAAATGCTGGGTTCAATGTTGGCACTGGGAACGCTGGTCTTGGTGTTGGGAATATTGGTATGGGTATTGGTGTTGGCAACGCTGGTTTTGGTGGTAATCAAGGCTATGGTAATCAGGGTTATGCCAATCAGGGTTATGGTAATCAGGGCTTCGGTAACGCAAGTTTTGGAAATGCAAGCCACAATGGTATGGGAATTGGTGCTCACAATGCTGGTTTTGGGCCAGGAGCTGGAAATCAAGGTTTTGGTAATATGGGGTATGATCCCAGAATCAATCAGGCTGGTTTCGATCCTAATACTGCTTATGCTGGGTATGGTAATAAAGATTCTCACTGGGGCGAAGATCGTTAGGAAGATGCTTTCCCTCCGCCAGGCAGGGATCTTGAGATGCCCACTGACAGTGATAGAAGGTTCAGTTTGTTGGAAGAACAAATGAGGAATCTTGCTAATCAGAATGCTACGGGGTTGGACGTGGCTAACATGGGATTGGTTCCTGGTTTGAGGGTGCCACTCAAGTTCAAAGCGCCCACTTTTGACAAGTATAAGGGGGATACTTGCCCGAGAGTTCACGTGCGATCTTACTATTGGAGAATGTCCGCTTACTCTGATGACGAAAAGATGCTGATGCATTTTTTCCATGACAGTTTGTCGGGACCGTCATTGGAATGGTACATGGGGTTAGAGCCTACTCAAATTGGTAGCTGGAAGGAGTTAGCGGAAGCTTTTTCCAAGCACTACCAATATAACATCGACCTTGCGCCGAACAGGGTCTAACTCCAAAACCTTTCTCAGAAAAGCGGCGAGAGTTTCAAAGAATACGCCCAGAGGTGGCGTGAGCTTGCAGCCAGGGTGCACCCACCCATGGTAGAGCGGGAGTTGGTGGATATGTTTGTGGGCACTTTCTCTTGGATGTATTATGACAGGCTTATCAATTGCATGACGAGTAATTTTTCTGAGTTGATACTCTTGGGGGAACGCATAGAGAATGGTGTTAAGATTGGTAAGATCCAACCGGGAGAGTCAACCTCAGCTGGAGGTGGTAAAAAGGTTTTTGGGAACAAGAGACAGGGGGATACCAATTCAGTATGCAGCTCCCGAGGAAGGGGTAGAAGTCGGAATTGGCACAGGCAGCAGGTCACCAGTGTGACAATTCCTATACCTCACCAGCAACAACAACAGCCACAACAACAACAGGGACAACAGAATTCCGCTCAGCAGAGATATCAAGGTCGGGATAGGGCTGTGAAAAGAGTATTTGGTGTACCTCCACTACCGTATGCTCAGCTTCTTCCCACTTTGTTACAGTTGCAGCTTGTTGAGAAAAGGATGCTAGCTCCGCCGAAGGGCATGCCTCCTTATGGGTATGATGCTAATGCACATTGCGACTTCCACTCTGGGGCACCCGATTATACCATAGAGAATTGTCAAGCATTCAAGCACAAGGTGCAAAATTTGATAGATAGCAAGGCTATAAACTTTGGCAATGAGGCACCCAACATTGAGAAGAATCCGATGCCAGCTCACGGATCTACCCAGGTGGGTGCAATTTTGGAAGATACTAGCTTGAATCTGGTTATGAATGTGGATGAATTGAAGACACCTCTGGGTTATGTCAAGAGCAGATTGCTGAAAGGGGGAGTGTTCCATGGTTGTAATACAGATTGTGTTGATTGTTTGGCCCGACCTGAGGGTTTTGATAACTTGAGAAGAGGTATTCAAGGGCTGATTGACGAAGGTACGCTGCAATTCGGCCGTACTGCTGAAGATAAGCCTGTTGAGGCAAAAGCTGAAAGGCAGGGCGAAGTTGCAACGATTACGATCCCGTTTAAGACTCTCACGATATCGGCGCCTCCCAAGAGGCCGACTATCACGATAACTAAAGCTGGACCTATTCCGTATGAAAGCACTAAAGCCATCCCTTGGAATTATGGGGCGGAAGTTTACTGCAATGGGGAGAAGATTAACCTGGCAAGCCTGTCGGTAGGGTCAGTTGATAACCTTGTGGGGGCAGGGGGCATAACCCGCAGTGGTAGAATCTTTGTGTCACTAGAAGTAGAAGCTGAGAGAGTTGCTAGAGGAAAAGGTAAAGTCGATGGAGAAGGACCTTCTCAAGAGAAGGAAAAAGAGGCTTTGACCAAAGACGCAGAAGAATTCATGAGATTAATTCGGAAGAGCGATTATAAAATTGTCGATCATCTGCAGCAGAAGCCTTCCAAAATATCAATCTTGTCATTGTTGCTTTGTTCCGAAGCTCACCGGAACGCTTTGCTAAAAGCTCTTGACGCTGCCTATGTATCCTAGGAGATATCCGTGAATCAGCTCGAAGGAGTGATTGCGCACGTGAATGCGGGGCATGGCCTTGGCTTTAATGATTTTGATTTGACGCCCAGGGGTCGCAACCATAACAGTGCGTTGCATATTTCAGTTGAGTGTAGGGGAACTATTATCTCTCATGTCCTTGTTGACACTGGTTCGTCTTTGAATGTGTTGCCCAAGAAAGCATTGTTGAAGCTAGATACCCGAGGTGTAATATGCACGCCAAGCGACTTGGTGGTGAGAGCGTTTGATGGGACTAGAAGGTCCGTATTCGGAGAATTGACTTTGCCAATCCAGGTGGGTCCAGAGGTGTTTGACATTGTGTTTTATATCATGGACATACAACCAGCTTATAGTTGCTTGCTCGGACGACCATGGATTCACGCTGCAGGGGCTGTGACGTCTACGTTGCACCAAAAGCTTAAGTATATAGTCGGTGGTAGCATTGTCACCATATGTGGGGAGGAAGACATTCTGGTCAGTCACCTGTCATCGTTCAAATATGTCGAAGTGGATGGTGAGATCCATGAGACATTGTGCCAAGCCTTTGAAGGAGTGCAGATCAGAGATAAATCTCCTGTCGTAAGCAGTGCGCCAGAGGTGGCTATGTCGTCATACAAAGAAGTCCAAGCGGTAGTTCAGGCCGTCGAGACCAAAGGTTGGGGTCAAGTTCTGGAGATTCCTGTTAAGCAGGACAAGTTCGGCTTAAGGTATCGCCCGTTATCGTCATCTGCATCACAGAGCAAGCCAAAGTTCAAAGGGACGATTGTGTTCACTCCGGGAGGAGTCAGTTTTGAGCAGATCAATGATGTGTCTGACAGTGAAGAGGGAGATAGCGATTGTGACATGGATGTGTGGATCAAGCCCAGCTAGCCAGGACAGAGCCTATGCAACTGGTCTATCCAGGACTTTATCCAAGTGACGCCGAAACAGTAATGGCTTGTTTTTTCGATTATTGTACAATCCTATGTCCTACCCGGGGCATAGTGATTTTATTTCAGGGCCTACCTGCTTATGTGTATGCTTTGTTTTAATCATCAAATAAAGGCGTTTTCCTCATGCAAATTTTGTGATCCCTGTTTTTCTGCTTTTTATTTTTATCAATAAAATGGAAATGTGGTCGTGTGCTTCGTTTGCATATCATTTGAAGCATTTAACCCTTTCTCTTGCAGGATTCATATTTCAGATGGCACCGATCAAGATCTCCCTATGACTCGCTTCGACTTTGAGCATCCAATATTTCAAGCCGAAGAAGAGATTGTTGAGGACGACGACTTACCAGAAGAGCTGACTCGTCTGTTGAAACAAGAGGAGAGAATCATTTTGCCTCATCAGGAGGATATTGAGATCATTAATTTGGGCTCCGAAGAAATTGTCAGGAATGTCCGGATAGGGGTTGCGCTATAAAGCGATATCAAGCAGAGACTTGTCGAGATGCTTCGAGAGTATAGTGACATCTTTGCTTGGTCTTATGAATATATGTCTGGGTTAGACACTGATATTGTGGTCCACCGCTTGCCATTGCGTGAAGACTGTCTGTCGGTCAAGCAAAAGCTCAGAAGAACTAAATGAGATATGGCCGTAAAGATTAAACAGGAAGTACATAAACAGTGGGACACTGGTTTCCTAGCTGTTACAACTTACCCTCCTTGGGTCGCCAATATAGTACCTGTACCAAAGAAAGATGGTAAGGTATGGATGTGCGTTGACTACCAGGATCTGAATAAGGCGAGCCCTAAGGATGATTTCCTACTTCCTCATATTGACGTGTTGGTCGACAACACTGCTCAATTCTCTGTGTTTTCCTTCATGGACAGCTTTTCGGGCTATAATCAAATTAAGATGGCGTCGGAGGATATGGAGAAAACAACTTTTATTACCCCGTGGCGAACGTTCTGCTACAAAGTGATGCCCTTTGGTTTGAAGAACGTTGGGGCAACATATCAACGTGCTATGACGACACTCTTTCATGACATGATGCATAAAGAGATTGAGGTCTATGTTGATGATATGATTTCCAAATCCCAGACGGAGGAAGAGCATCTGGTGAATCTTCTGAAATTGTTTGAGAGGCTTAGGAAATTCAGGCTGAGGCTGAATCCTAATAAGTGCACCTTCGGGGTGAGATCTGGTAAGCTACTGGGGTTCATTGTTAGCGAAAAAGGAATTGAGGTTGATCCTGCTAAAATAAAAGCAATACAAGAAATGCCAGTGCCAAAACGGAGAAAGAGGTTCGTGGCTTTTTGGGGAGGTTGAACTACATTGCCCGGTTCATATCTCACCTTACTGCCACGTGTGAGCCATGTTTAAACTGTTGAAAAAAGATTAGGCGATTGTCTGGAATGAAAATTGTCAAAAGGCGTTTGAAAGAATAAAAGAATACTTGCAGGAACCTCCGATTTTGATACCCCCAGTAGCCGGGAGACCACTGATCATGTACTTGACGGTTCTGGAGAACAGTATGGGTTGTGTTCTCGGTCAACATGACGAGACTGGACGAAAAGAGCATGCGATCTATTACTTGAGTAAAAAGTTCACAGACTGTGAGTCCCGTTACTCAATGGTCGAAAAGACGTGTGGTGCACTTGCTTGGGCTGCCAAACGTCTGAGACAATACATGCTAAATCATACAACCATGCTGATTTCGAAGATGGATCCGATCAAATACGTCTTTGAGAAGCATGCACTTTCTGGAAGGATTGCCCGATGGCAGATGGTACTGACAGAGTACGATATACAATATGTCTCGCAAAATGCTATCAAAGGTAGCCTACTGTTAGAGTACCTGGCTGAGCAGCCAATCGATGATTACCAGCCGATGAAGTTTGATTTTCCTGACGAGGATATCATGTACTTAAAAATGAAAGATTGCGAGGAGCCGTTGCATGGTGAAGGTCCTGAGTCGGGTTCCCAATGGCAGTTGATTTTTGATGGTGCTGTTAATTCATATGGAAGTGGAATTGGGGAAATCATCACGACTCCCCATGGGACGCACATCCCGTTCATTGCCAGACTGACATTTCCAGTTACCAACAATGAAGCTGAATATGAGGCGTGTATCATGGGTCTCGAGGAGGCTATTGATTTGAGGATAAAAAATCTTGATGTGTATGGAGACTCCGCGCTAGTCGTGAACTAGATCAAGGGAGAATGGGAGACTCGTCAACCTAATCTGATACCGTATATGAATTATGCAAGAAGGTTGTTGCCTTTCTTTGACAGAGTAGAGTTTCACCATGTGCCACGGGCAGAAAATCAGATTGCTGACGCCCTTGCGATATTGTCTTCCACGTACAAAGTTAACTTCTGGAATGATGCTCCCAGGATAGTTATATCTCGCCTTGATAGGCCCGCCTTCATATTCGCCATTGAGGAAGCTTCCGATGGCAAGCTGTGGTATTTTGATATCCAGAATTTCCTAAAGAATCAAGAGTATCCGACTGGGGCATCTAGCTGTGATAAGAAGACTCTTAGGAGATTGGCTGGAAATTTCTACTTGAATCCGGATGGTGTTTTGTATAGGAGAAACCATGATTTGGTGCTTTTGCGATGTGTTGATGAGAAAAAAGCTAATCTCCTCATGGAGGAGGTCCACGAGGGAACCTTTGGCACGCACGTCGGCGGACATGCTATGTCTCGAAAGCTATTACAGGCAGGGTATTATTGGCTGACAATGGAAAAAGATTGCTTTAAGTTTGCAAAGAAGTGCCACAAGTGCCAGATTTATGCAGACAAGATTCATGTGTCGCCGAGCCCTTTGAATGTTATGGCGTCTCCGTGGCCTTTCTCCATGTGGGGCATCGATATGATTGGTAAAATTGAGCCCACCGCATCCAATGGACACCGGTTCATCTTGGTAGCTATCCATTACTTCACCAAATGGGTCGAAGCAGTATCTTACGCTAATGTTACCAAGCAAGTAGTAGCTCAGTTTATCAAAAAGGATATCATCTGTCGCTACGGCATTCCTGAAAGAATCATTACTGACAATGGTTCGAACTTGAATAACAAGATGATGAAGGAATTGTGCCAGAATTTCAAGATTGAGCATCATAATTCATCTCCCTATCGGCCCAAGATGAATGGTGTTGTCGAAGCGGCCAATAAGAACATCAAGAAGATCGTTCAGAAGATGGTTGTAACATACAAAGACTGGCACGAGATGTTGCCCTTCGCTTTGCATGGTTATCATACGACGGTATGCACATCAACCGGGGCAAGACCTTTCTCACTAGTGTATGGTATGGAGGCAGTCCTACCATTAGAAGTTGAGATTCCTTCCTTGAGAGTTTTGCTCGATGTCCAACTAGATGAGGCAGAATGGGTAAAGAATAGGCTGAATCAGCTCAGCTTGGTGGATGAGAAGAGACTTGCATCTATCGCATATGGTCGGTTATACCAGAGCCGGATGAAGAAAGCTTTCGACAAGGTGCGCCCTCGAAGCTTTCAGACGGGCGATCTTGTGTTGATGAAGATTCTCCCACCACAATCCGATCACAGGGGCAAATGGACTCCCAACTATGAAGGTCCATATATCGTTCGAAAGGTCTTCTCCGGAGGAGCCTTACTGTTGTACACCATGGATGGCGAGGATTTTTCATCCCCTGTGAACTCGGACACAATTAAAAAATACTTTGCTTAAAGAGACCCGCTGGACAAAAAAAGAGAGTCCAAGCAAAAATGGGGCATCCCGACGAACCAACAAAGGAAAAAGAAAAGGTTCTGGCAAAAATTAGGGATAAAATTGAAAAGATGTACACCCGCGAAGTCGAAAACCTGAGAGGGCGACTTCGGCAAAAAAGGGTATCCCGGTGAATTGAAAACCCGCAAAGGGAGATTCAGGCAAAAGTTAGGGATTGAAGAAGCAAATGACTGCGACCCAAATTTGATACTGCATTGCTTAGTGGTTTGGGAGTACCTGAGGGTCGATTATCCAAGTCAATCTCTTCCGAGGACGGAGTGTCGGGAAAGCGTCGGAGTCAGGCGAGTCATAGGGGGATTAGCTCATGGTGTTCCTCTGTACCACGTTGCTGACATGTATACAAATTTCTTTGTACCTCTGTACATGTTTATATTTGTTTTTGTAGCTTCCTCTTTTCAAGAGTTGCATCTATTGTACAAAACTTTGCCTATTTACAGGCCTGTTATCAATAAACGCATATTCAGTATTTGATGTTTATTTGTTGTTTTAACTTTTACTGTTTTGTTTGTGGAAAACGCCGATGTTTTTTATAAACTTGCACGTGCATAAATTTGCAGGCCTCGACCAATAATTGTTAAAACTTTGAATTAACTGAACAATCGTCACGGATATTGACCTGGATATTTCCTTTTGTATAGGGTATCTCTTTGTTGCTCATGTTTTGCAGGGTCGTCACCTTCACGCAAACAGCTACGAGATCGTGTTTCCCCAGTCAGAGTCCCTTAACGTAGGATCAGGCTCTAGGTGATCTTATTCCTCCCCAGCAGATGGAAGTCGTATTTTTATCCCCAGAAGAATTGGGTGCGAGCTAGTAAGCGGTCAGACAGTGATGTACATCCCCAGCGGTGGTCATGTGCACATTTAATCCCCAGTGAGGTCCTTACAGGGTACCACCAGGTTCTCAGTGGTTTTGAAAGGATCATCCCCACGCAGGATTATTCTGTCCGTTCTCCAGCAGGTTGTCTTTCCCCCAATAGGGTTGATCATCCTCAGCAGAGTTCGTAACTACGGATTTGTTAAGCTATCCCCCAGTAGGATTATTTCCTCCCCCAGCGGAGTCGGTTTACCTTTTCAGCACTTATTTTGGCTGGAATAATTCTGTGATACCCGATTATCCCCAGCGGAGTTGGCTTTGTCTTCAGCATTTATTTTGCTGAAGCGGTTCTGTGTCCAGCTTTTCTCCGGCAGCCCGAGCCTGCGTTTGCAGCCTGTATTTGCATCATATCTACAATACATAGCAATTTGCCCAAATGCGTAGCATTCCATCTTATATGGAGCATTATGCCATTTTCAAACATGTGCATTTTGAAACATAAGCCAGGTTGGTTGCCTCTTTGTTTTCAGGTGTTCTTCGATTTCTGGTGCAGGGTGGTTTTCGGAATTCAAATTTTTGGCATGAGATATGTGATGATAGCGTTCGTCCTATCAGGTGCTCCCTCATCAGAGTTACTTGGTTAAGTTTCTCTTTCTTCCCCGACGGAGTTTTCCTCAGATTGTTGTTACGTCAGCGTTTTAAAAGGAAAAGATTTCAAGGATTAGACCTTTGAGGTTGTTACTTGTTGTCAAAGTAAATGTCTGATGGGTGACGTAAGAAATTCCCCAGTAGAGTCTTCCTCGGATGGCTGTTACGTCGACATTGAAAACTTCATGATTATACCTTCGAAGTTGTTACCCATTTTCGTTCAAGATGGATTTCTGGCAGCTGATGTCAGAATTTCCCCGCAGAGTTGCTTGTTCAAGTCTTCGGAGGCTCAATACTCGCTTTTATTTAGCGTATGCCCGTTTCCGAGGAAATGGAAGGTCAGAGATATTGACAGTACTCGCTTTTATTTAGTGTATGCCCGTTTCCTAGGAAATGGAAGGTCAGAGATATTGACAGTACTCGCTTTATTTAGCGTATGCCCGTTTCCGAGGAAATGGAAGGTCAATGATATTGACAGTACTCGCTTTTATTAGCGTATACCCATTTCTGAGGAAATGGAAGGTCAGTGATATTGACAATACTCGCTTTTATTAGCGTATGCCCATTTCCAAGGAAATGGAAGGTCAGAGATATTGACAGTACTCGCTTTATTTAGCGTATGCCCGTTTCCGAGGAAATGGAAGGTCAGAGATATTGACAGTACTCGCTCTATTTAACGTATGCCCGTTTCCGAGGAAATGGAAGGTCAGAGATATTGACAATACTCGCTTTTATTTAGCGTATGTCCATTTCCAAGTAAATGGAAGGTCAGAGATGTTGACAGTACTCGCTTTTATTAGCGTATGCCCGTTTCCGAGGAAATGGAAGGTTAGTGATATTGAAAATACTCGCTTTTATTTAGCGTATGCCCGTTTCCGAGGAAATGGAAGGTCAGAGATATTGACAGTACTCGCTTTATTTAGCGTATGTCTGTTTCCGAGGAAATGGAAGGTCAAAGATGTTGACAGTACTCGCTTTTATTAGCGTATGCCCGTTTCCGAGGAAATGTAAGGTCAGTGATATTGACAATACTCGCTTTTATTTAGCGTATGCCCGTCTCTGCGGAAATGGAAGATCAAGGATATTGATGTCGTGCTTTACGCCTGCTTGTTTCTTTGGAGATGGAAGCTCAAGGACAATATTTCGATATTGTCTTGTGGCTCGCTGCCTGCTTACGGTAGCATATATTTGAAGATTGTATGTTGATTCAACACCTGTGGTGTCACGCAGGTGATTGATATTGAAATCAGTTTCTTTATCAGATGATTGATCAGTTGTTGCCATGACAACCAGATTCAATTGTCTGGATGTGTTTTTCGCCAAGCAGTTTGAGCAGTTTATTTTCTTCGGTTAGCAAATTTCTGGGTTCTCTGGTATTCAACCGTCTTTTACCTTGATCGTCTGAAAGTCGTTCGCTTTTCATCCAGTCAGGTCCAAGCCGCTTGAATAGGGGCAGCTGTTGCACCCCAAAATTTGCCTAACCTTCTTATCACTTGGTTTATGTTTCATTGCATTAGCATTGCATTGTTCTAGCATTTGCATAGCATATCATTATTCATTTAGAAGGGTATCAAGGGTGGTTTATATCAAGAGAAGCCTATTTAGAGGTCTTGTTCAAGCTTGAGAAGTCACCAAAGTCATCAGGAAGAGAGTTGGGTTCTTGAGAAGTTCAGTTGTTTGTATGTGGTTAATCTCCTAATCTGAGGACCAATTGAAGATCATCAGTGGGTTGTAGAGCCTTGTTCAAGGAGAGAGTGTGTGGATAAAGATCATAGAGTGCCTTGAGGGTCATGAGAGAGCTTAGACAAGTCATTGTGTCAAGGGTGAGGAGCCACAGTTGAGGGTGTTGCAATTAGGGTTTTCATCTGAGTAACCCTAAGTCAATTGTGCAATTGAAGAGGATAAAAGCTCAATTCTAAGTCTTTTCAATCATGGATAGTTGTGTTGAGACACATGAGGTGATATTCCAAGATCAATTCAAGAAGAATTCAAAGTGTGAGGAGTTGTTAAATTAGGGTTCTCAGGGTAAAATCCCCTATTTTAGTGCCTAACTTCAAGACCATTTATCTCAAGATGCAAGTTTCATTTCCACTTTTGTCCAACATGAAACTTGTAGAGCATGCTCTTAGCTTTAATTTGAGTACTAGAAGTAGTCCATTGGATTTTATAGAACTCAAGTTATGACCCAGACAAGTTACAGGTCATCTGAGGAATGTGAAATTTGTCTGTGAAAGTTCACCAACTTCCAAGGACCTTTTGACCTAGAAGGGTGTTTCTCGTAAACTTTTGGCCAACGTGCAAGTTGTAGGTATTGATCTTAGCTTTCCAAATTGTATTAGAAGTCTTCCATTTGATTTGTAGAACTCAAGTTATGAGGTTTACAAGTCATGGGTATTTTGGGAAAGTAAGATTATAGGTCATTTGGCATTATAGGTCATTTTCTCCATCTTGCAAGCTTCAAATGCAATTTTTTTCAACACAAAACTTGCTCAAAATGATGTTTTTAGGTCAACCATGTCCTCATGATGAATTGATTTGGCTTAGGGTGAGACTTGGTTTGAGAAATTTTGCAAAAGGGAGAATTTAAAGGCATTTAATTGAAAAATTCAAATTTAATTCATTTTGTGCTCGAATAAGGCAAGTGGGTACTCATTTCAATCAGAAAAACCATTTTGAGTACTTTGGAATTATTAGATTTTCCATTTGAGGCATATTTCATAGTTTTGTGGCTTGTTACTTCACAAGTAAGCAACACATCCAAATTTGGTCATGGGATGAATGCAAGCTCTCTAATCACTCTAGACACTTTCCACAGACCACAAGGAGTTGAATGGAAACTTCTTGGAGAAGGTTTGAGCCAGAATTCGTGTTTACCATGGTTGATTTTTTCAAAGGAAATTGAAAATTGGATTTCTGGATTTGGGCCTCCATTTGATCAAAAAAGCCCACAAATCATTTCTATTTAAGTTCTATATTGAATTCAGAATAATTTTGGTGATTGATTCGTGCTAGAACCAGAGTTTGAAGTTGGAGTTTCAAGAGGAGAAGTGAGAATCGTGATTTCTTTTCTAGGCCAATTCAAAGCAAATTGAAGTTACAAACACCTTCAGCATCAAGCATTGAGTGGATCTGCATAGTTTGAGGTTGAGAATCGTGTTCTAGATACCTCAATTTCAAGCTCTAACACAGGTATGTAGTTTTCAAAATTACTGAAGATTCATCATGATTTATCATCTGTTAGCATGCGGTTAAGCTTTATGAAGTTGCTTAGATGGATTTTGGATCATCAATTGAGAGATTAGAGACAAAATAGGTTGATGAGTAATTTCTGTTTGAAGTTGGTTGGATCTGATCTTGAGGTTTCCACACAATCTAATTAGTTTAGGTTGATCAGTGTAACAAGAGGAAGAGATCTGTAGCATTAGATTAAGTTATGGTGATGATCAAGATTGATGTGCAATTTCTGTTTGCTTGCGTGTTTTAAAATCTAGGAAGAATTAGAGGATTTGGATGTCATATTTGGAATCAGTTTGGAAATTGGAGTGGAATCACATAATTTTTGTTGAGAATTGGCCACCTGTAATTGCCTGCTCACCGGAGAAGATGGCTGAGGATCACCGGACCACTGTGCCAGAAAACTTCCCTCCATCTGAGTACAAATGTGGAAGATGACCATGGGCCGTTGGATTTGGCTGGAAACGAGACTTTGTATGTGCATCGTACGCTCACAATTCAACCTGAGGATTGAACTTTGACTTCCAAAACGAAGCCGTTTCATTAATCTGATGTGGCAGCTGAAGTGGCGCGCTGGCAAGCCTTAGATTAGGAGACTGAGTCAATTGATCCAACGCCTGTGACATTTTGTCAGCATTTTGATTTTCATTATTTCATTTTCTTTTATTTTAATTGCTTTTTTTCATTTTGAAAATCATTATAAATCCAATATTCATCAGAAAAATGAAATAAAAATATGTCCATGATCCTCATTTTATTTGTGACTTTTCTGTGCTTTTACATTTTATTTTTTTGCTTATTTTTCAATTTAATGTGATTTTCCCCATTTTATTAATTTCTTTAATTTTGCATATTTGATACATGATTTTGCTGATTTTTGTTCCTACAATTGGTATTGAATCTTGGGCTGATTTTTTGCTAGCTGGTAGATTAGAGATGCATGATCCCCTATGATTTAATGTAGATTTTTTAGACAACAATAGGTTCTGTTTTGGTTTAGGATCTTTAGACTTTCCATTTTAGGGTTTTAGTTAGATACCTTGTGATCTAGGATTTCTTTAGGTGACTTCCCTTTAGATTAAGGCTCTGACCCTTTTCCCATAGGTCCTTAACTTGTCTAGGTTCCCTTAGAAAATTTCTTAGGATTTTAGAAGGTGTTTTAGGATTTTTTATAGACTTAATACTTAGGCTAGTTTTAAGTTGTTTTCAACAAAGCACTTGCTTTAGAATGATCCTAATGGTTGCCTTTAGTGCATGATAGGTTTTCTAATCTTCTTGGATGGTGTTTTAGACATGTTTAAGCTTCTGTTTGCTTGATGGTGATGTTTGGTTTGGTGTTTAGACCTCCCTTTAGAAGCTTTCTTTGAGCTTGTTCAATTAGAGTTTAGGAGGAGCTTAGTTGCTTTCTCTTTCTTCAAATAAACATGGATTGCTTTGATTGCTTTCCATTCTCATCCTATGATTCAAGGTCCCTATGTGAAAGCCTCATCTTTCCTTTGGAAGGATGTGTGGCATTTCACAAGAGGTAGAACCTTTGAGGATGCCTTTTTTAGATGACTGGTTGAGTGTCAAGAGGGATTCCTTTGGTTTCCTTCCTGCTTCCCATCATCAGTTATTAATCTTGATGTTAATTCTCTTCTCTTGTGTTGGAGATTGTTGAAGCATGCAGTTGAAGACTTCTCTTGAAGATGGTGGCTTGGACTTGAAGTTGTTTGTTTGTAGACTGTTTGATTGTTTGCTGTTTATCTGATTTGTTGTTGAGCTATTTGTCTGTTGTACTTTCTGGCTGCTCTGCTTTGCTTGTGTGACTAATTGACTATGTGTTGCATTAGACTAGGTTATCATATAGTGATATAGTCTTAAGAGCATCCTAAATGTTGAGAGTAGCTCCCTTTGCTTGTCTGCATTTAGAGGTTGAGTCTGGCTCCTTCTGCTTGACTATTATTATCTGGCTTTGCTTGCTGGCTTAAGGTTGAGTCTGTCTCCCTTTCTTGTGCTTTGTGTGTTGCCTTTGGGCTTGCTTGCTCTAGAAGTTGAGCTGGGCTCCTTCTGCTTGTGTGTTGCATTGCATGCATTTTATTTACAGTTGTTTCTGTACAGTTATTTTCTTTTGCTGTTTGCTTTCCTCTGCCATGTTCCCCTAGGAACTCTGACTTCTCTTGTTCAAGAGAAGTTATGACAGACATTAGGGTTCTAACCATGCATGATAACATTAGGTAGTTCCCTCTTAACCTCAACCATAGGATTAATTTTGCATGACAACTTTAGGATTGGATCAGTTCCCCTTTAGTGCGTCTTTTCTCTTCTCATCTGCAAATAAATCAAAGTACAGTAATAAAGGTTAATTGACGTTGTACGCTACGAGCCTTAAGCTACTTGAGTAATGATTGTTGGAGAGTTTCTTTTCAACAGTCTGGATGTTTGGTATGGCACCCTTTTGGTGACATGCGACGCATTCACTCTCAGGTCATAGTCTTTAGTGCGATATCAGTTGCGAACATCCATAAAAAACAGTTCTTCTCTAAAAAACAGAAAACAAAGATCAAACTCTTTTTGTCCTCTTGGACCTTTAATCCCAGGAAACCCCTTTTCAGAAGGAGAGTTCTGTTAACTCCCGGTTCTACCGCAAACGGTAAGCGCCTAAGTCTCCGTCGAGCGAGCTGCATACACCTGTCGCACCCTAATTTTTGACCATAGGATTCCACCTCCTCATTGCTCTTCTTGTTGGTTGTTTTGCTTTTGTACGCTTATTCATCGTAACTAACTAGTGTGTGCAGCTGCAGTAATTCTAAGTGGAGACAGTTTTCATGCTCACTAATAAAATTATTAAGAGGATTCCAGGACAGTTGAAAAATCTCATGTCTTTCTCAAAGGGACTCCAAGAATAGGACTGCATGACAAGTGGGACTTATGGGGATTCTTCACAATTTTGGTTTTGTATCAAGACTGCCATCGTCAAAAAGATCGTTTGATTATTCTGTAAAACAAGGCGTTTCATGTCAAGAGATTTATCTAAAGGGATGGACTTGCGATTAAATTGGAAATTTAAGCTAATAAACTCATGAAAGTTCAAGTGGCACCGAGAATTGGGATAACGTTATTTTTGAGTTCTTATTAGAGTTCAAGTAACAAATAGTTTTTCACAAACCATTACCTTTAGAATACTTTCTTTATCCTAACTTTTTCTATGCTACGGATCAACCGATCAACGGCCAGATCATGTCAATGGGTCCAAGTCTTAAGGGCATTATCTTGTTATGAAATTTAGCGCGAGATTCATCATTTGGGATACAAAACACATTAACTCAAAGTGATACATAATGGTCTGTTACAAAATGGAGGGTCCACGTCTACTAAAGCGTTATCACTCTGTCCACCTCATGGTTACCAAATACAAGGTTTGATGACTATTACAAGATGCAAACTTCCTACAAGCTATTAAATGAACTATTCCTAGCTGCAGCTTCCAAGCACACCAGCTACCAAAGGTCCTGAACGAGGTGCTACCGTTTGTTGGTGTTACCGGAAATATCTTCCTCACTAGAGTAATCCACGCAGAGTTCACAGTGACCATACAGAATCATCCACGACTTCGGCAAGAATCAAGGGTGTTCATCAAAAGAAATCAAAACTCGTCCGACGATGTCACAACTGCGAAAGAGTCAGAACAGAAGTTGTTAGCAGAGGTCGTTTGCATTAATTAAGCAGCAATTAGAAAGCAGGGTCATTAACTTCTCTTCACGGCAGTTTTTTTGCGAATCACAGCAGCACGTACAAGTGTTTTAGCAAGGAATCCAAACCTCCAAGTTTACTCCAATTTGCAGCAATACTGTGATGATGACTGGACACACCAAAGAGTACGTGGACCTTGAACCGAACCAGTAGCAAAAGGAAGTTCTCGATTTAGAACCTTCCGAACCCAGTCAAAGCATGGCTAAGTAATTTCCTTGCAGAACATTGAAAGACATCAAGTGTTACGATGTGTGATATAATTCAAAACGGTCATGCTTCAGAATTCCAAGAAGTTAGAAGCAGCTGCGGAGCTATAGTAACTTGAACTCGGAGATAGCAGCTTCCAACTCACACCGCAGCAAACCCAGCAGCACGGTCAAGCACTCTTGTGGCATCATTTTTTTCCTTTCCCATGATGAAGCCTTGATTCTTCCCCCCTAAGATGATGTTACTCCCATTATATACAAGAAAGGAAGGGAAAATATTAGAATACTAGCATAGCTCGTGTAATAACTTGCAGTATGACCCAAACTGCTCCAAAACACAAATGATGAGGAATTATTCTTACCGCATGTATGTTTCCAAATCTGATGCCATCGCGCAATACTTAGGTATCAAAGATGCAAACCAGGACATCTAGAATTGAAGTTCAAGATACAACAACCATAGGACCTTACATGTAAAATTTATTTCACATGATGATACACACAATCCAAAGGGCCATGAGTTTAGAACGAGCAGCTGCCGTTACATCAACCACTCCAACTGCGCGGTCGTCTGAAGCTTGTTCATGATAACAAAACAACAGCAATAACATCACAGGTGAAGACAACGGCACCATCCGATTTGTAATTCTGTCGATAGTCGTGATTGTCCTGCAGATGAGTGTAATCTAATGTCAACATCATGAGGATGCAAATGGAAGCAATGTTATGGTTCATGTCTTATCCCCAAAGTAAGACTAATTTGTTGTACCCAAAATTCGAGAAGAAATTCAAGAGCAGTGATACCTGTGTTGTGAATCTGCAGCAGATATTCTAAGTCTCCATCGCCATCTCCTTCCTCACTATCACCATATTCTACAGTCACCACCCGCCATGAGTCTCCAAACCAACAGTTACACCAGCCAGAAAGCCATAGCTGTTAGTACAACCTCAGATCAACCAAGTGAACATTAATGGTGTGAAATGCAACCAAGAATAAGTGTTAAGCCAAGGGTGTTTTAGCAACATATTACCTCAAGTCAAAACTCTGCTTTCGCCCATCATCTCCCAATCTTCTTGTTTATCAGCCCCAGCTTTCTTCAAAGCTTTCATTTGCAATAGAATTGCTGGAACTTTCCTAGCTGCTGCCACCGGGCTTTTTATATGATATACACGAAATTGGTTTTGATGATAAGACAGTCACGACCGACATCTGAGCAGTCTGTTTGAGTCTAAGGTGGAACTTGCTTGCACATGTCATAAACTCTCCACATATGCGACAGAATTTAAACCAGAGTTCCTGCAAAAAGAAAATGGAAGAACATGTAAAAGATGTGTGTGACAATATGCTTCATGTCAACAATAACTACTCATGAGTAGTACTCACTCGCGGGAAAGAGATGCATCAGTCATGGTTTCTCTTGTCCTGTTAGTCCCGCTAGATCAGTTGCAAGGTCGGTATCACCGTCATTGACTATTGTTCTTTGCCTCCATTGTTAACTCGGTGACCCCTCAAGAAATCCATGCAGAAGTAGAACCGTGTCAGAAAATTATAAGAAGAAAAAGCACTATGGTATCAAGTTTTCGAAGTCACATACCAGAGGAAAACAAGCAGCAATGCAACTCTCCCATAAAATCTTCAAGCCATCATTGCTACTTCGCGCTACCAGCCACAACCGTCTTTCCGAACCCAAAGGCGTTCTATTGATAACAACAGCCCATGACCTGCTCGAGAAAATAAGGAAATGACATCAAAATGAAGTTCAGAACAGGGCATTCAGAGAAACCAATTCAAGTTGCCGTGTAAAAAATGAAACTTGGGTTGTCACTTGTTCTATCAAGCACTTTGTCAAGTTGTAGCTAAAACACTTCAAGATGAAAGAGTCTTAGACCTCCACTTTTCAAAAGCTTCCTATAACTTATTCTTGGAAAGGAACTTTACGTCTGCGATATACAATCATTTAACCCTGAACTTAGCATGATGCCGCATGAGTTTCAAGCTCTAGTTAAACAGAATTGAGGACCTTTGTCTCGTTTTTTACTCTTCCCGGGTATCCTGATATGGTTCTTGCTTCAGGGTATGATCACACCATGATTTTCTTGACCAATTGCTCTGTGGAGAGGATGATTCTTGAGCTGTCATAGCATATTAAGTTCGATCATGATTACACTGCTAGCAGTCCTTCCATTGTTAACCTGTTGGAAATCGCAGCAGAGCATTAACGTACAAACCCAGTAAAAAAGATAACCGTCATCAAACACATGAAAAGGAAGATGTTCAAATGGACATCAGTTTGAAGAGAAACATAGGAACATAGATCAAGTTGAAGGAATATACCCTGCGAACACTTGCATTTGTTTCTCTTCACCACCAACCTTTTCCATGGAAGTCCCTCACCTCCAACAGACGTATCAAACACGAGTCCCCCCCCCCCTCTGGGCTTCTAATCCACCTCCTGGCCCAAAACCATTGTTTTCCATACCTGCCAAGTCACATACAGAATCAAAATAAAACCGTTAGAGAATATTCCTGGAAGACATAATATCCTATTCAGAAACCAAATCAAATCCAATCTCAAAATTGAATCACTAGAATCAAAGATTAAAATATCAATTAATGGCTCGTTATAGCAATCAGACGATTTAGGAATATTTTCAAATCTGATAAGAAACCCTAAATCAAATTCAATCAGCATTCAAGATGTTTTCCTATATAAAGAGAAGAATGAAAACGAAAACGGGAGAGAGGAGGCTATCGCGGAAATCAAAATCACCACAAAAACCCTAAGTGCGAAACCCTAGAGATCGAAAAGAGGAAAACCAAAAAATCACGAAAACGAAAGAGTGAAGGAACATATCTCTTTTGCCGTCGAAATCTTCGAAGCCAACACCGGAGATCGCCCACTCCCGCCGCCACCAACCTTCGGTAGATTCCTCCATACCTTTTAAAATTATTGATCGATTAACGTTTCAGTGTTTGTTTCAGGTACAGGGATACGCCGGGATGAAGACAAAGGGGGAAAGTTGAACGGAGATTGAGCGAACGAAGGGTGCTGGGGAGGGGATTAGGGTTCTCCGCCATTCTTTTGCTTTCCCCTGCGTTTTTCTTCATTTCTTTCTGTTGTTTTTTCCTTTTTTTGTAACATTTTAAGTTGCATGTGTGCACGATCACGGTAATACCGTGGTCCTTCACGTCCCCACCACACAATTCACCTACCACGTGATCATGCGGATCACCTCGCGCGCTCATGATAAGTCCTGTGCACCACATCACACTAAATCCCACGTTTTAACTTATTTATTTAATTAATCCTATAAAATCAAAACTAAATCTGTTTGTTTTTTTAATTAAAACCCCTTTAATCTTTAATTAGTAAAAATGATAATCTCTAATCATTTAATTTTCCCTTTCAAAATCTAATTAATTAATTATTTTTATTTAATTAAAAGAAAACCTTTTTATAATGTAGATAATTGACCTTTTATAAATCTAAAAACCTATTTAACTATCCAATATAACTTTAGTTATTTATTAGGATTTCCTAAAATATATATATATATATATATATATATATATATATATATATATATATATATATATATATATATATATATATATATATATATATATATATATATATATATATATATATATATATATATATATATATATATATATATATATATATATATATATATATATATATATATATATATATATATATATATATATATATATATATATATATATATATATATATATATATATATATATATATATATATATATATATATATATATATATATATATATATATATATATATATATATATATATATATATATATATATATATATATATATATATATATATATGATGGTAACCAAGTGCATTTTACAAGGATTTATTTCATATTTTAAAAAAAAAACAATTTATTAATGATAATTAAAATTACCCATACTTAACAAAACCTTTTTCTTACACACCTTTTTATTTAAAAATCATTTCTACTCAAATCTAATTTATTTATAACCCCCTCTATAGATTATTGCTAAGTATAATAGTTAAAATAATAATCTCCCCCCTAAAAACCAATCTCGCTAATAATTTAATTCAACATTACTCGTAAAATCATCTCACCTAAGCAATTAATCAATCCACCAACTAAAATCAACTCACAACGTAAAATACAAACAAATCGTGCACGCTTCCGCACATTCACATACACAATTCACACACTCACCTAGCGCTTTCATGCGTTCGTGTGTGGATTTAATTATCTGCTCTTTTACATTTTCTGCAATTTACATTATCGTATTTATATTCCCGCATCGCATTCCGTCCAAAGGAAAAACCTACACATGAGTCAACACTTGTGTGTAGTGCACATCATTTGCATCATACTCCTTTACGATCCTTGATCCCATTCAAGTCGATCTCTTACGATAGGTCCTACCCCATAGGAGGACCTTTGTCTTTATCTTTACAACATAGGAAAACAAAACAAACAACAATACAATCATTCAAACACAATAGAGAAATAAATGTTAATCATCTTAAGCGAGATAGAATCTCCACCCCACATCAATACAATCAATACCGTAGGGACTTTGCCTTAAGAGAGATAGAGGCGTACCTCATCGTTCTATATCCGAGTACTTGAGCCCTTCTCTTAAGACGATGCAAAGACTATTTTCCTACACCTTGTGGCAGTTACATCTCCCTTAAAATGATAACGCATCTCTTCTCCTAAAATCAATCAATCAACTACCCTAAACCCGTAGGAACTTTGACCACAGTCAAAGAACTCCTCAAACCCTTTAGGGGAACTACAGATACTCTGATTCCACTCCCGTAAGGATATGTAGGCATAAGATGCGACATCTTATCGAGTATACTTAGTAATAAACCACTAGGTCTTTCAACCTTAAGCAGATAAACACTTAGCAATAAACAACATAAAACAAGAGGTTCCTGTAGAGTACTACAGAAACTTAGGATGCTAGAACCTTCCCTAAGTTTAACCGACCCTCGAACCTATAACTCTCTAACCTTGCATTTGCATTGCATTATGGGAATTTCGATCTTTATCCCTTCCTTTGGACAAATCAAAGTTCGGTTGTAAAATGAATTAAAGATTCAAACTAATCAGTAGTTTGGTATCCAAATTTCACCGCGACAGAAATGGCGACTTCACTGGGGAGACCCTAGTGGGTTTCCCTATCTTGTTTTTGTGTATATATTTTCTTATATTTGTTTAATTGTTTACTTATATATTTGTTTGTTGCCTTTTGGGTTGATAACTTTGAGTGGTGAGACAAAGTCCTACACCCGGACTTGACTGAACTTAAGATAGGATAGTGATATGTTCGACAAGACTTATAGGGAGTTGAATCCCAACCAAGTTGACTTGAAAATCATGCTCAGTTGAGACCCTTTCGAAAATGGTTCGATTGAACGATTAATCGTGAAAACTTTTACTATAGTCGATTGGAGTCTATGATACTGGGGACCATAGTTACATTTAACCCCACTTTGGCCTTTATTAGGACGTAGTGCGGGACTATGAGGGAGTACACCCGAAATAGTGCTACGCGATGCTACACTCAAAAGAAGTTCTCTTGAGAATACTATTAATCACCGAGTAATTGGGAAGTTGATAATATCCGAAAGATGAGCTAATGACTTTGGGAACCTTATTAGAACCTTGTTCTGCAGGTACAATCAACCTTTAGTCCGTGCCCTTCGGGAATGGGTATACCCTTTGACCCCATGCTCGTCGCAAACCTAGGGCCTTTGTTTGATTATCTTTGTGCTTACTTGTGTTTTTTGCATTCATATAGCATCATTTCACATTAAGATTTCATGGGATCCCCTTTTTGTTTATGAACATTGTAGGTCGCTATGACTTCTAATGAAAGACGCACTTTGAAATACACTTTTAAAAGTCCTAAATTGGATGACCTAAAGGAGTTGGTGACCTTGATTGAAGACCAAGGGAAGTTCAAGAGCAAGTATGGGAAGTTGATATCTTTATTGAGTCGCCAAGTAAACGAAGGACTCCTTTCCACTTTATTGCAGTTTTATGACCCACTTTACCATTGTTTTACATTCTCAGACTTTCAGCTATTGCCTACATTGGAAGAGTATTCTTTTCTGGTTGGTTTACCTATTCTAGAAAAATCTCCCTTTCCTTTATTGGAGAAGGACCCTGAGGAAAGAGATATCGCTAAAGCTCTTTATCTGAAAGTATCCAACATCAGAAGAAACTTAATTAATAAGGGTGGTATTTTAGGCTTAACTACGGATTTCTTAATCAGCAAGGCTATGTTTTATGCTGATTATACGAACAAGACCCCGTTCGAAGCAATCTTTGCTTTACTCGTTTATGGAGTGTTTCTATTCCCAAGATTTGAAGGGTTTGTCGACTTTAATGCCATCAAGATATTTCTAAAGAATAGTCTGTTAGACTATGGCACGAATCTAGAAGGGGGGGTTGAATAGATCCCAATTAAAATTTGAGTCGGCGCTACCAATTTGAAATTGGTTTTAAAAAGGTTTTAAGTGCGGAAGCGGCCGAGGAAAATTATAGTCTAAAACGAACGGTTATTGGAAAACCGGATATATGTAAGCCTATGGATTTATGACAATTTGGAAAAATAAAATCACAACACAAACTATGCTTATCAATTATTTACTTCAATTTGCAAGGTTACCTAGTTCCAATGAAAAATAAGGCACACAAAAACTAGAAGCAAAATAAGACAATTTTAGTTCAGGACTTTTGTCGAACAGTTTGTGTGCACAAATACCTCAAGGATATTTATGTTGAGTAAGAGATTGGAAATGCCTTAGTACAATATTCTTATTGTACTTAGTAGTTAAAACAGAGTTTCAACACCTTACTCAATTTGTATCACAGTTTGACAATAATCACTTAAGCTAGAATCACTTATTTTATAAGTTGAATTGAAAATGACAGAAACTGAAGAACACACGATTTGATGAGGCAGTTCCCCCGTCGTCCTCGCTTCGGGGTACATCTGCCCTCAATTCTAAAATTAGAATTGAGATATATTGAATATATATCACCTGTTGGAATGAACAGTTTACACAAGAGTTGATAGACAATGATACAAACAATCTCAAACGATGTTGATGCTTGTTATCCCTTCTTGCACCTTGATTCAAGATGAATCAAGCCCTTCAATTTGTTGTGAATGATCTCCGATTCCAGCCACCTTAATGAAAAACCTTCTGTTGTTCAAACCTTCGGCTCGGCTGATCTTAGACACCAACAAATCAAAACCCGGAAAGTCTTCAACACTTCAACGCCCTAGCTACTAAACTGATGAACCTTCTGTTGATCAATTACCTTCGCACTTGCTTGAATGTTGAACGAACTATTCCGTAGCAAAAGCCCTCAAAACCTTCTAGTCTTGATGGGTAAAACCCTCAAGGTTTTCTGCAAGAAACACCTGCCCCAATTTCCACTCGAACCGGATCTTCAATCAACGCGTTCGAACCTTATCACCCTTGAACAAGACACCTATCACAGCAAATATGATTGTGTATATTTGTGGATTTGTGTGTTGTTTGAAGGATGAAGATGAAGAAATATGTTGCACCTATTTCACGTTTCTTGCCCTGACAATTTACTCAAGATTTCAATTGTTAGTTCTCAAAAATAAGCAAAACTCTATTTATAGTAATAACCAAAACAATCAACTGAACAGAATTTTAAAACACAGCAAGAAAAACTGCACAGCGCGCGAACGGTCGACCATAGGGTCGGCGTGCGCTGACCCGTGGGAAATACATAGCTTCATGCGCTGAGTGGCATGGTCGACGCATGTCTTCATGCGCTGATCCGTGGAAAATTAAACACCCATGCGCCGACTGTACGGTCGATGCATTGCTTCCATGCGCTGAGCCGTGAGAAATGCCAGGCTTCATGCACCGACTATATGGTCGACTCACTGCTTAGAAACCTGCAAAAATAACAGCTTTTTCCATTTTGTGTATCCTGCCGCATTCAGTTATGACTCATATTAAGGTATAATGATTTAACAATGAAAAAGAGGTATAGCATGTTGAAGTATTGCATGATGCTTCTAATTTGTCCAAGGTTATGTGTTGTCATCATCGAAAACTCGGAGGCCTGTATTGTGAGACAACTTGCCCTCACATTCTCCGCCTTTTTGATGATGACAACCTGTTGCACACAACATGCGATGTCTTTAACACAGTTGTACGCTCTCCCCCTTTCTTTTTCAGTCAAAGCAGTTGTGGTGGTTGACGCCTTTCTCCCCCTTTGACAACATCAAAAAGAAACGGAGAACTATAAAGTCTTGACAGATTAACAATATAACTAACATAAAATCAAGAAAAAGCCATACAATATATCCAACAGATAATAATTAAACATACACCAATACTGATACATAATATTGATAAGAAGCGAAGATAGAACATAAAATAGCAGCACATAAAGTCTTGACAGAATTTAGAAATTAAACAAAACACCATAACAAAGTTTGCAACCAAAAAACAACGAAAGAAACCATGATGCATGCAATCAAAACAGCAAATGAAACCATAATGAGACGAACACAAGCTAATAACCCCGTCCACGTCCACGACCACGGCCACGCCTCTCATAGAAATGGGGATGGCGATGAGGATGAGCCAAATCAGTGAACTCTTCAGTGATGTTGTTCATGAAGTCGAGACTCTCAGTAATTGCCCGTTCTTCAGCTTGATGGGAGTGAACGAGAATCTCAAAGCGAGCATTCAGCTGTGTGGAGATTCCACTGATCCTCTCATTTTGAGTTTGCAGCTCAGAGCGAACTTGTTCCATCCGTTCATCTTGACTTCTCATAAAATTCTGCTGTTGTTCCTGCATAGTGGTCATGAAATTACATTGGTCTAATTGCATGGACTGCATCATTTCCAGAATGTCTGAGTTGTTGGATGGCTGTTGAGGAGAAGGAGATGCCTCAGAGGTAGGTTGATAGGGCTGATAGAATCTCCCAAGTGTGGTCCACCCAGTGTATTGCCATTCACCCCAGCCTTGGTTATTTTCCTCACTGTCAGTTTCTTGTTGACCCGTGTAAGGAGTCCAGTCATTATTGAGGTTGGAATTTGGTGGCGGCTCTTGATAGTTGTCTGGAGGCTCATATGTTTAACGCTCTGTATGATCAGCTTGGTCTGGTTGCACTGTGTCAGCAGCCTGTGTAGCCTGTTCTTGTTCTTCTTCACTTTCATCTGAACCATCTGCACTTGCTTCATTCTCTTCACCTTCGGACTCATCTGCACTCTCTTCACTTGATGATTCGGACTGAGGCATATTTGCGCGGTGATAGAATTTGTACTTCTAGTATTTGCGAATCCAGACGTATCCCATCATTGAGAAAACTTTTGGACTGAATTCTTTGTCAGCGGAAATAGAAGTGTATGCAAAGGAGGGGTAGTTCACATTTGCAGAATTGAGGACCTCTTGGATGAAGGATCCATAGGCAAGTGCCGTACTTCGTTTGGAGTCACGCAATTCATACATGCGAATCGCAATGTAATATGGCCAGTTGATTTTGATGTCGTGACCCAGGATATGTATGAGATGAACTTCAGCCTGTTCCACCCTTGATAATCCACCCTGTTTGGGCCGCAGAATGCGCGACACAATCCACTGAAGAATTCTTGCTGAAGTTTTGAGTTTTCTGGAAGTGACAGATCGTGGAAAAGCAGCAATGTTCACAATGTGGTCAGGATAGGGTCGCTTAAGCATACCATTCAGTGCAGTTTTGAACTCATAACCTTCAATTGTGCGTGAATCAGTTACCTCAGCTAGAGGAGGTTCATTTTCCTCCACAGTCATATCAAAATATTTGTTCCAAATTTCAGAAGTTAGAGATACCTGAGTGGGTCCGATAACGGAGTGGAAATTTTCACCATGAAATTTATCATTGAGACCAGTATAGAATATACGTACCAGGTCTTCACTGTACTTGGCATTGCATTCAAGAAATCTCTCAATACCGTGATATGTGAGGTAGGTCATGATTTCTCCAAGATGCATGCGTTCGGCAACAAGTTCGTAGAATGCATGTTGTCGTACAACCTTTCTTCGACCAATATCCTTGTTAAAGTTTTCACGGAGGGATGGATGAACAAGTGATTCGGGGGTAATGGGTATTGAGGCAGATGTTGACCCTCTTGACCTCTTTTTGGTGGGTCTATGAGAAGATGAAGCCATAGGTAGAGATTTTGGTGGGTAATGA
Source organism: Lathyrus sativus (assembly GCA_963859935.3). Taxonomy (NCBI): domain Eukaryota; kingdom Viridiplantae; phylum Streptophyta; class Magnoliopsida; order Fabales; family Fabaceae; genus Lathyrus; species Lathyrus sativus. The sequence goes on along the minus strand of OZ012738.1, from coordinate 109,915,242 downwards.
GAAATGGGAGGATTCTGAAATGGGAGAATGCTGTGGGTTCAGAAAATAGTTTCCCCTTTTTAAAAGAAACTTAGGGTTTGTTGGAGAGTGGAAGAGACAAGAAGAAGTAGTGGAGGGTAGTAGATGCAACTCCCTAGGAATATGAGTGGATGCATGTAACTACCTTTAATGAGGAGACTTGAAACGAACAGGCAGAAAAATAAAACTGAATTTTTCAGCGAGTCGTCGACCATAGCTCTGCATGCGTCGACGCATGCTGTAAAATTTTCAATAATTTTAAAAGTTAAACAGAGTGCGTCGACCTCTGTTCTGGTATGGTCGACTCAAGACCTGAAAATGCAGAATTTTGCCTAGTTTCATATGACATGATGCTTAATAAATGCAGACAATAATGCCACAACAAAAATGTTCAATCAAGCAATTAAATACGCAACAGATGATTTTCATATGCACCACAGTTAACATATTTCACTTTGAGATCACAAAGAAAACTTGTATGTAGAGAGAGAAGGAAGAGGAACAATATCACCTCAATGCCGGATAAGCTTGATAAACAACATACTTGTACTTTGCAAAAACATCAAGTTTGTTAGAAGTACAAAATATAGATGTGAATGAAATAAGCTGAAATAAGCAAATTATGACTCCCGCTCCGAAATGTCGAGAATACCGAGTTCTCGGCGAATATGAAAGAAAGGTTCAGTGGCTAGTGGCTTAGTAAAAATATCCGCTAGTTGATTTTTAGTATCAATATGTTCGAACACAACGTCACCTTTCTCAACATGATCTCAAAGAAAATGGTGTCGAATTTTGATATGTTTAGTGCGAGAGTGCAATATCAGATTCTTTGTAAGATTAATAGCACTGGTATTGTCACATAGGATTGGGATACGTTCAAGTTTGAGGTTAAAGTCCAATAGTTGTTGCTTAATCCATAGGATTTGAGCACAGCAACTACCGGCGGCAACGTATTCCGCTTTGGCGGTTGACAAAGCAACTGAAACTTGCTTTTTGCTATGCCAACTAACCAAAGAATTTGAAAACAAGTGACACGTACCACTAGTGCTTTTCCTATCCAACTTGCAACCCGCAAAGTCGGAGTCGGAATAACCTAACAACGAACAATCACTACCTTTGGAATACCACAAGTCATACTTTGGAGTACCGGATAGGTACCGAAGTATTCTTTTAACAGCTTTTAGGTGGGATTCCTTAGGACATGATTGGTATCTTGCGCATATACACACGCTAAACATAATATCAGGATGCGACGCAGTGAGATAGAGAAGTGATCCAATCATACCTCTATACCTTTTTACCTCTACGTCCTTACCGCTTTCAACCTTATTCAAATTTGCACATGTAGGCATGTAGGTGTCTATGGCCTTGGATTTTGCCATGTCAAATCTCTTGAGAAGATCCAAACAATACTTTGTTTGACTCACGAAAGTTCCTTCCTTGAATTGTTTAATTTGCAAGCCAAGAAAGTATGTGAGCTCTCCCATCATACTCATCTCGAATTCACCCTGCATAAGAACAGAAAACTCTCTCACGAGATTCATGTTAGTAGATCCAAAGATTATATCATCAACATAGATTTGAACTAATATTAAGTGCTTTCCTTGACGTTTAATAAAGAGTGTCGTGTCAACCTTTCCTCTTGAGTAACCTTGATCAAGTAGAAATTTACTTAGGCGCTCATACCAAGCTCTAGGAGCTTGCTTGAGACCATACAACGCCCGTTTTAGTTTATAAACATGATCGGGGTACTCATGAGATTCAAAACCAGGAGGTTGTGCAACGTAGACCTCTTCATTTATGTACCCGTTAAGGAACGCACTCTTGACATCCATTTGGAATAACTTAAAATCTTTCGCACATGCGAAAGCAAGAAGAAGGCGTATAGCCTCGAGTCGGGCAACAGGAGCATAAGTTTCCTCATAGTCGATGCCCTCCTCTTGGTTATACCCCTGCGCGACTAAACGCGCCTTGTTACGAGTTATTACCCCGTTTTCGTCCAGTTTGTTCCTAAACACCCATCGGGTGCCGATTACTCGATGACCTCGCGGAGGAGGGACAAGGTCCCAAAACCTCATTTCTAGTAAGCTGATTTAGTTCCTCCTGCATTGACAGAAATCAATGTTCATCGAGTAGGGCTTCCTTAGGATTTTTAGGTTCCATTTGTGACACGAAAGCGAAGTAATAACAGAAATTACTTAGCTTAGCACGAGTTGTTACACCCTTTGTGATGTCTCCAATAATGTTTTCAATAGGATGGTCTTTAGATGACTTCCATTCATGAGGAAGATCATCGTTTGAAAGCGGATGAACTTCCTCTCTTGCATCACGGTGTGCATCCTTATCCTCCTCAACTTTGGCTTTGTCAGGTTGATCGATCCCTATCTTGCCACTTTTGAGTATGTCTTCAGTGGATGTACCTGCACCATGAACAACACTATCCTTTCCGACATTTCTCGGGTAGGACTCATCAAAGGTAACATGCACAGACTCTTCTACAGCAAGTAAGCGTTTATTATATATTCTATATGCTTTACTCGAGTGAGAGTATCCGAGAAAGATACCTTCATCGGCTTTGGAATCAAATTTGCCCAAGTTTTCCTTACCATTGTTTAATACAAAACATTTACATCCAAACACGTGCAAGTGAGAGACATTTGGATTTCGCCCTTTTAAGAGTTCGTAAGGTGTTTTGTTTAGAATGGGGCGAATAAGTACCCTATTCAAAACATAACATGCCGTACTAATTGTGTCGGCCCAAAAATATTTAGGTAAACCACTCTCATTAATCATTGTTCTTCCCAATTCTTCTAGAATACGGTTTTTGCGCTCCACAACCCCGTTTTGTTGAGGAGTGCGTGGAGCGGAGAAGTTATGATCAATACCATGGTTACCGCAATATTCTTCAATCAAATGATTTTCAAACTCACCTCCATGGTCGCTCCTTATGGACATTATGTTTGTATTTAACTTGTTTTGGGAAAGCTTAGCAAACTTTTCAAAAGCGGCGAATGTATCACTTTTACTTACTAAGAAGATGGTCCAACAAAACCTAGAAAAGTCGTCCACTATTACGAACCCGTAATAGTTTCCTCCTAGACTTTTGATCCTAGACGGCCCAAACAAGTCCATGTGTAGAAGTTCAAGAGGTCTCGTTGTTGAAATTATCTTTTTGGATTTAAATGAGATCCTTGTTTGCTTCCCTTTTTGACAAGCATCACAAAGGTGATCCTTGGTGAACTTTATTTTGGGAAGTCCTAAGACTAGGTCTTTTGAGACTACCTTATTGAGTAAATCAAAATTAACATGCGCTAAACGCCTATGCCATAGCCATGAGTCTTCACTCATAGTTATGAGGCATTTGTCGCTTGTTAATGATACTTCATTTAAGTCAAGCATATATACATTGTTTACTCTAAAACCATTAAACATATTCTTCTTATCATTTGCATTCACAATTTTGCAACAATCTTTTGAAAAGGATACATTGTATCCTTTGTCGCACAGTTGGCTAATGCTAAGCAGATTATGTTTAAGGTTTTCGACAAGCAATACATCAGAAATCATAGCAGAGGCGGGATTACCTACACTACCTTTGCCTAGTATTGCTCCGCGGTTGTTATCACCATAAGTTACATACCCTTTCTTCTTAGCCACAAAATCTATGAATAAGGATATGTCTCCAGACATGTGTCTTGAGCACCCACTATCAAGAACCCATCTTCTCTCGGTGGTCTCAACACATTTCACCTGTCAAAACATAATTAGCACAAGGAGGTAACCAATGGCATATTGGGTCCTAATAGGTTAGCGAGAAAATGGTTGCGTTTGGGCAACCATTGGTAGATGCCTTTAGGAACAAGAAATCTTCTAAAACGACATTTACCAATGGAGTGGCCTTTCCTGCAACAGTATAAGCAAGCAAATTCAACTTTAGAGACACTTTCACTTGCTTGATCCCTAATTACATATGCATATTTTTGGTATGGATTAGTCATACTTTTTCTAAAATCCTTTTTATCAATAGCAAATGTAATTTTAGGCTCGAGTGCCTTGTTTAATTTGGCCTTGAGGTGTCTAACCTCACCTTGCCAAATATGACAAGTGCCACACCCGAAGTTGAAAGGGTTTCTATCGTCCTTACAATCCAATTCATTGCCTTTCACAATGGAAGCCTTTAGGTCCTCTAATTTCTTTTCGGACTCTTTAACCTTATGCTCTAAATACGTAAAGATTTTCTTATTAGAAGCAAGTTTCTTGAAGGCTTCAACTGCTTCATTATGTAAGGCATGAAATGCGGCTAGTAATTCTGAATGCGACATATTTGATGACTTATCATATTTAGAGTTACGTACCTGTTTTTTCTTATTTTTCTGATTGGCAGAGAGGCATAGATTCACGGACTCTTCTTCATCACTAGAACTTTCATCAGAGGAGGAAGAGTTGTTGTCACTTTCCCATGCTATGTACGCTCTCCTGGGCTTTGATGATTTCTGGTGTGATTTTGATGATTCCTTGTCCTTTCCCTTTTTATTCATTGGGCAGTCCGGTTTTTAGTGACCGGGCTTTCCACACTTGTAGCACGTCCCTCTAGTCTTTTTACCTTTCGAGTCATCATCCTTGGAGTGTCTTGATTGTTTCCGGAAGTTTACCAAGTTCTTCTCGGAATGTTGTATGTCGTTCTTCCTTACGTAACGGTTATACCTTTTAACAAACAACCCCATATCTTCGCTTGTGTCTTCTTCTTCTTCGTCGCTCGAGGAATAATCATTTTGCTCTTTTGCTTGAGACTTCGAGGAGGAAGTCTTGAGAGCTATCGATTTCTTTTCACTCACCTTCGCTTTGTCTTTCTTTTCCATTTTCTCACGTTGGTCTAGGCTCAAGAGTACCTGTTCATGCTCTTGCAATTTGCCAAACAATGTTGTCAAATCTAATATGGTAAGATCATTTGCCTCTTTGATGGCGGTCACTTTTGGCTGCCATTCCCTGTTAAGACATCTCAAGACTTTATTAGTAGCAACGTCATTGGAAATAGGCCTATCTAATGAATGTAAACGATTGATAAGATGAGTAAATCTCTTTTGCATGTCAGCAATGGTTTCCCCTTGCTCCATGAAAAAGAGATCAAACTCTTGTATAAGAGTGTTGATTCTAGCTAACTTAACATCGGTTGTCCCCTCATGGGCTATTTGTAGTGAATCCCACATGGCCTTAGTAGTAGGACAATGGGATACACGATAGTATTCATCTACACCTAATGAGGAGATTAAGATGTTTTTAGCTTTCCAATCATAATTGTATTTTTTCTCATCGTCATCGGTCCATTGTGCTTCAGACTTTGGCCTTTGTTTGATTATCTTTGTGCTTACTTGTGTTTGTTGCATTCATATAGCATCATTTCACATTAAGATTTCATGGGATCCCCTTTTTGTTTATGAACATTGTAGGTCACTATGACTTCTAATGAAAGACGCACTTTGAAATACACTTTTAAAAGTCCTATTGGATGACCTAAAGGAGTTGGTGACCTTGATTGAAGACCAAGGGAAGTTCAAGAGCAAGTATGGGAAGTTGATATCTTTATTGAGTCGCCAAGTAAACGAAGGACTCCTTTCCACTTTATTGCAGTTTTATGACCCACTTTACCATTGTTTTACATTCTCATACTTTCAGCTATTGCCTACATTGGAAGAGTATTCTTTTCTGGTTGGTCTACCTATTCTAGAAAAATCTCCCTTCCCTTTATTGGAGAAGGACCCTGAGGAAAGAGATATCGCTAAAGCTCTTTATCTGAAAGTATCCAACATCAGAAGAAACTTAATTAATAAGGGTGGTATTTTAGGCTTAACTACGGATTTCTTAATCAGCAAGGCTGTGTTTTATGCTGATTATACGAACAAGACCCCGTTCGAAGCAATCTTTGCTTTACTCGTTTATGGAGTATTTCTATTCCCAAGATTTGAAGGGTTTGTCGACTTTAATGCCATCAAGATATTTCTAAAGAATAATCTGTTAGACTATGGCACGGATCTAGAAGGGGGGGTTGAATAGATCCCAATTAAAATTTGAGTCGGCGCTACCAATTTGAAATTGGTTTTAAAAAGGTTTTAAGTGCGGAAGCGGCCGAGGAAAATTATAGTCTAAAACGAACGGTTATTGGAAAACCGGATATACGTAAGCCTATGGATTTATGACAATTTGGAAAAATAAAATCACAACACAAACTATGCTTATCAATTATTTACTTCAATTTGCAAGGTTACCTAGTTCCAATGAAAAACAAGGCACACAAAAACTAGAAGCAAAATAAGACAATTTTAGTTCAGGACTTTTGTCGAACAGTTTGTGTGCACAAATACCTCAAGGATATTTATGTTGAGTAAGAGATTGGAAATTCCTTAGTACAATATTCTTATTGTACTTAGTAGTTAAAACAGAGTTTCAACACCTTACTCAATTTGTATCACAGTTTGACAATAATCACTTAAGCTAGAATCACTTATTTTATAAGCTGAATTGAAAATGACAGAAACTGAAGAACACACGATTTGATGAGGCAGTTCCCCCGTCGTCCTCGCTTCGGGGTACGTCTTCCCTCAATTCTAAAATTAGAATTGAGATATATTGAATATATATCACCTGTTGGAATGAACAGTTTACACAAGAGTTGATAGACAATGATACAAACAATCTCAAACGATGTTGATGCTTGCTATCCCTTCTTGCACCTTGATTCAAGATGAACCAAGCCCTTCAATTTGTTGTGAATGATCTCCAATTCCAGCCACCTTAATGAAAAACCTTCTGTTGTTCAAACCTTCGGCTCGGCTGATCTTAGACACCAACAAATCAAAACCCGGAAAGTCTTCAACACTTCAACGCCTTAGCTACTAAACTGATGAACCTTCCGTTGATCAATTACCTTCGCACTTTCTTGAATGTTGAACGAACTATTCCGTAGCAAAAGCCCTCAAAACCTTCTAGTCTTGATGGGTAAAACCCTCAAGGTTTTCTGCAAGAAACACCTGCCCCAATTTTCACTCGAACCGGATCTTCAATCAACGTGTTTGAACCTTATCACCCTTGAACAAGACACCTATCACAGCAAAAATGATTGTGTATATTTATGGATTTGTGTGTTGTTTGAAGGATGAAGATGAAGAAATATGTTGCACCTATTTCACGTTTCTTGCCCTGACAATTTACTCAAGATTTCAATTGTTAGTTCTCAAAAATAAGCAAAACTCTATTTATAGTAATAACCAAAATAGTCAACTCAACAGAATTTTAAAACACAGCAAGAAAAACTGCACAGCGCGCGAACGGTCGACCATAGGGTTGGCGTGCGCTGACCCGTGGGAAATACACAGCTTCATGCGCTGAGTGGCATGGTCGACGCATGTCTTCATGCGCTGATCCGTGGAAAATTAAACACCCATGCGCCGACTGTACGGTCGACACATTGCTTCCATGCGCTGAGCCGTGAGAAATGCCAGGCTTCATGCGCCGACTGTATGGTCGACTCACTGCTTAGAAACCTGCAAAAATAACAGCTTTTTCCATTTTGTGTATCCTGCCACATTCAGTTATGACTCATATTAAGGTATAATGATTTAACAATGAAAAAGAGGTATAGCATGTTGAAGTATTGCATGATGCTTCTAATTTGTCCAAGGTTATGTGTTGTCATCATCGAAAAATCGGAGGCCTGTATTGTGAGACAACTTGCCCTCACATAATCCAGTGCCAACTTTATTGGGAAATACTTATCATTTTGTACATCTCCGAAATCTTTATGGTGGAGGAATGATTACCTGCTGTGTACCTTTGCTTTACAAGTGGTTTATTTCACACTTACCGAAGTCCAGCTCTTTTACAAATATCAGCAAGGAACTTTGGTCTCCGAGGGTTATGGCGTTGACCCACTCAGATATTGATTAGTATAACCGAGTGTATGATGGGACTTTAATTATTGATGGTTGTGGTGACTTTGCTAATGTACCGTTATTCAGTTTTAATGGAGGGATCAGTTACAATCCAGTCTTAGCTCGTCGACAGTTGGGATTCCCGTTGAAGGAGCCACCAAAGAGTCTTCAAGTGGAAAGCGTTTTCTTTAGGGATGACAAGGAACTCCAAGACAAGATTTTGGCTGCATGGGATCATTTGCACAAGAAAGGCAAGAGAAGCCTTGGAAAACTTAATTGTGTATCCTTGGAGCCCTACCTCCAGTGGGTTAGAGAGAGAGCAATCAAATTGAAGATGCCTTATTCCCGTCAAGGTCCTATACCTCCGAGAAGGGAGCCCACTTATGTCTTTATGTCCGAAACTGAGAAGTTAGAGGTTGCTTTGAAGAAGTCGCAACATGAGTTAGAGTCATGGGAAAACAAGTATCTAGTGTCTGTTGCAGAGATTGATGAACTTCAGAAAGAGAAAGATGAACTCCAGAAGCAGCTACAATTGAAGGATGAAGAGTTACTCCCCTGCAAGAAGAGGAAAGTCACGGAGGATTTATTTTTCTCCGAACCACAATGCACTATTTGGAGGCTGATTGTGGACAACCTTATCCAAGAGAAGACGTAATTAGAAGAGCAACTCAAGCAGCAGAATTCGAAACTTCCTTAGTGTCTTTACTAGCTTTTATTTAGCTTTTATTTGGGACTTTTAAAAGCAATTATTTGTATTCCGTTTCAAAATTAATAAAAACGTTTTCTTTTACCACAATGTTTATAAATAGTTAGGATCCCATGAAGTCCTGCTCATCTTGCATTGCATTCTTTCTTTATTCATTTCAAGAAACTCAATTTTATTTCTCAGGTATTGTAACCATGGATTTCAAGAGAGAAGCATTGGAGTACACTTTCCAGAGTCCTAACATTGAAAGCTTGAGAGAACTAGCGGATCTCATCGAGAACCGCCACGCCTTCGCAACAGAATATGGAGAAGTCTTCTGTTTTCTTGAACTCAAGATGAAAGGAGGGCTGTTGGAGACCCTTGTTTAATTTTATGATCCGTTGTACCATTGTTTCACTTTTCCGGATTACCAGTTGATGCCGACTCTGGAAGAGTATTCTGACTTCTTGAGGATGCCTGTGGCGGCCCGACCTATATTCACCGGCCAGGAATAGATACCCAGTCACCAAGAAATTGCCAACGCTACTCATCTCAGCTTAGCAGATGTTCAATCACACTTAACCACCAAGGAAGGAGTCCTTGGATTCCCAGCTGATTTCTTGATCGAAAAAGTCTGTTACCATGCTGAAAGAAAAGAAGTCCTTATCTTGGAAGCCACCTTTGCTTTATTGCTTTATGGGATCTTTTGGTTCCCTAAAGTTGATGATTTCGTTGATATGGATGCGATTAAACTATTCATACTCAAGAATCTGGTTCCCACTTTGTTAGCTGACACATATTATTCAATCCACTCTAAGAATGATGAACAAGGAGGACATATCGTTTGTTGTACCGCTCTGTTGTATTCATGGTTCATTGCTCACCTGACTCGGCATCCGTCTATTTGGGAAGAGGTAGAATCACCCCATTGGTTCGAGATAGTTATGGCCCTTACTCACTCTGACATTGTGTGGTACGACCCTACCTATGGAGGTATATGTATGATTCCTAGCATAGGAGGATTTACTAACATACCGCTCATTGGGAGAGAAGGATGCATAAGTTACAACCCTGCTTTGGCTCGCCTCCAGTTTGGGCATCCTATGATCGAAGTACCTGACCAAACTCTGTTAGAAGGGATCTTTCTCAAGGAAGGAGAAGATCCAGACCTGAAGACCGTCTTAATTTACGCAGGGAGATACATCAATAAGGAAGGAAAAGCTGCTTTAGGATACCCCAATTGTGCTGTCTCTGAAGAATATATACATTGGGTGCGAGAAAGAGCTCTCGACCTCAAGATGTCGTTTCCTTTCCATGAACCTATAGTTTTGGCTTTTCATGATCCTGATTGGTTTGATGTGAGCGAAGTAGATCAATTGAAGGCCGCTTTGGATGAGGCTCGAAAACTAAAAGCCGCTTGGAGGAACAAGTTTTTCACACTCAAGGTAGAGAAAGAGAAGTCCCAGAAGCTGCCAGAAGTAGAACTTGCAAGGAAAAGGAAGGCGCGAGAGGATTTATTTTCCTCTCACACCTCTTCAAGAACTGTCGCCAAAGATGATCTTCCCCTAGCTGTTATGGCTTGGAAGGAATGTGTTGATCGACTCATCAGTGAGAAGGCCGAGTTACAAGAACGCATCAATTAGTTAGAAGAAGAGATTCACGCACAAAAGGAGCGTAAGGAGTAGATCTCCGAGTTTCTCTTTTGCTTTTGGTTCAATGTAATAAACTCTTAAAAGAGTACTCTGCTTTGTAATGTTTCGATTATCAAAATAAATAAGTTTTTCTCCAACGTTACAATACCGAAAATAATTTGAGTTTCTTGAAGCCTCATATTCATTTGCATTTTGCATAAGCATAGCATCATTTGCATTCCAGGGTCTCACTCTTGCTTCATCTCCACAGACAAGCTGAATCACCGATACAACACTCGAGTTAGTCAACGCCAAAAGATGGATCAACTAGAGCAAGAGAACAGAGTGCTCCGTGATGAAGTTGCAGTTCTGAAAGAAAGTTTGGAGAGGTTGAATGGTTTAGTGGAATCTTTTTCCAATCAAGCCTCGATCAACAACCAAGATGTTCCGAGGACTGTGATCTCTGAAGTGACGCCAGCACCGATCCTAGTGGTGTCTTCTGTTGCTGAAATGTCCTACAGTATGCCTCAAGGTTTCCCGTGGGGATTGTCTCCCAATTTCTTTTCAACCGGTTACCGCCCGTCTATGTCCGAGATCCATGTTGTGACCACTGTTCAAGCTACTCCTGTAGTTTCTACTGTGATGACTACCGCATCTCCACATGTGAATGTTGTTCTGTCTATTCTGGATGAGCCAATTTTACAAGGGTCGCCGACTGAAACTGTGGGTTTGGAAGAGAGAATGGACGGATTTCAAGACCAATTTTCTGAAATGCAAAAGGAGTTGAAAGCCCTTCGTGGGAAGGATTTGTTTGGAAAGAGCGCTTCTGAGCTGTGCTTGGTTCCAAATGTTAAGGTCCCACCGAAATTCAAGGTCCCTGATTTTGAAAAGTACAAGGGGAATACTTGCCCTCAGAGTCATCTTATTATGTATGCCAGGAAGATGTTTGCCCAAAATAATAATGATCAACTGCTCATTCATTACTTCCAAGACAGTTTGACAGGTGCTGCACTCAAGTGGTACATGGGGCTGGATAGTGCGAAGATTCGAACTTTCAATGATCTAGGGGGAGCCTTTGTCAAGCAGTATAAGTATAATGTGGATATGGTACCTGACCATGATCAATTGAGGGCTATGACGCAGAAAGATAAGGATAGTTTCAAGGAATATGTTCAACGTTGGCGCGAGTTGGCCGCACAAGTCACACCACCATTAGAAGAAAAAGAGATGACCAAGATTTTTCTGAAGACCCTTGGTCCTTTCTTTTATGAGAAGATGGTAGCCAGTGCACCCAGTGACTTTACTGAAATGGTTAACATGGGAATGCGCTTAGAAGAAGGTGTTCGCGAAGGAAGATTGGATAAAGAAGAGATTGCTCCTAAGAAGTATGGGAGTGGTTTTGTGAAGAAAACAGAGCAAGGTGTAAATGCCATTCAAAAGGGCCAATTTAGAAAAAGGTATTCTCCATCACACCAAGTTGTTGCCGTATCACCAGTGTTTAATGCTCCAGCTTATCAGCCTCAACCAAGTCCGCAGCCGTATCAGCAACCTCAGTCCCCCAGTGCTCATCAGCCATAGCCTCAGCAAAATCCGCAATATCCTCAGCAAAATCGTCCATTCAACAATCAGGGTCGTGCATATAGAAAGATAAACTTTGAGCCTATTCCTATGAAATACGCTGATTTGTTTCTAGCTTTGGTCCAGAAGGGTCATATTCAAACAAAAGCTCCACCTATGGTTCCTGCAAATCCTCCTCCTTCTTATAGAGCTGACAAGTTTTTCCCCTACCATCAGGGTGCTCCAGGGCATGATATTGAGATTTGTTTTGGTATGAAAGAAGATGTTCAGAGGCTCATTAAATGCGGAATTTTGTCCTTCAAAGATTCTGACCCTAATGTGCAAGTTAATCCGTTACCCCCGCATGGTTCACCCTCCGTTAACATGATTCAAGACTATTTGGCAGATGATGATCAGAAAGTTTCAGTTGAAAGGGCCGAAAAGGTTTGTGTTATAGTGTCTCACTTTAAGGAGGTGGAGCATATCGAAATCGTGTATAATAGCAGAAAACCGGTTGTTACCCTGTTGGTGATCAATGTGCCTGGACTTGTCCCTTATACTTCCAGTAAGGATATCCCCTATAGATATAACGCTACAATGTTGGAGAATGGAAAGGAAGTGCCTTTGCCCACTGTACCTTCATTAGTTAACATTGCAGATGTCAGTAGAGTAACAAGGAGTGGTCGAGTCTACCCGACTGTACCACCGAAAGAAAAGGAGGTCTCATTGGAACAACCAGGCTCAAAAGATCCGATTGGGGGGCAATCTGGTGGATCTAATTTGTCCAATTCAGATGAATGTCTAAAAGTGATCAAGAGGAGTGAATATAAGGTTGTAGATCAGCTCCTGCAAACCCCGTCAAAGATTTCTGTGTTGCAATTGCTAATGAGTTCTAAGGCTCATAGGGAAGCACTCCAGAAAATATTAGAACAGGCGTATGTTGAACAAGATGCAACCATGGAGCAGTTTGACAATATCATTGGTAGTATCACTTCATGTGAAAATCTGGGTTTCAATGAGGATGATCTCCCAGAAGAAGGAAGGAAACATAACATGGCTTTACATATTTCTGTGAACTGCGGAAACGACTCTCTATCTAGTGTGTTGGTTGATACTGGATCTTCTCTAAATGTGATGCCTAGAACTACTCTATCTAAGATGTCTTATCAAGGATCGCCGATGAGTCCAAGTCATGTTATTGTCAAGGCTTTTGATGGGTCGAGGAAAACAGTAATTGGTGAGGTGGATTTGCCGATGACTATTGGATTGCAGACTTTTATGATCACGTTTCAAGTCATGGACATTCGTGCCGCCTATAGCTATTTGTTAGGGAGGCCATGGATACATGAAGTTGGGGCAGTTACTTCTACCCTGCATCAGAAGTTGAAATATGCTTTTGAGGGGAAAACAGTTACAGTTTACGGGGAAAGAGCTTTGGTGGTGACTCACTTGTCATCATTCTCGTATGTCGAAGCTGAGGAAGAGGTTGGCACGCAATTTCCAGATTTGTCTATTGCGGGCGAGGGTGTCCGGAAATCTCAGGCACCTATGTCATCATTTAAAGACGCGCAGCGAGTAGTGAACAGTGGTCATCAGACAATGTGGGGAAAGGTGTTGTCTTTGCCAGAAAACAGAAATAAGGAAGGTCTTGGTTTCACCAGCAATGCTGCTCAACAAACTACCAAGAGTCCAGGGTTTCCGTTGATTAATGAAGTGTTCCGTAGTGGAGGATTCGTCCATCATCCTCAGGTTAATGTTGTGTCAGAGGAAGAGCTTGAAGGCTACATATCAGATGGTTCTGCAAGGTCCTCCATTCCTTACGAAGATTATGAACCCTATATGGAAGATCCAGGTTATGTTTCAGACGGATTTGACTATACCTTTGGAGTTTATGCCGTTACCGAGGAAGATTCAGATGAGGATTTTCCAAACTTTGTAACCCCATGCGTCTTGGTTGAGAACTGGAGTGTGGTTGAAGCCCTTGATGTCGTTTATATATCTAAGTAAAGCATTTGTTTTTTTAAAATTTTCGCTCTGCCCAAGGCGAAACTGCATTTATTATGGCTTACCTTAAAATAATTTCCTTTGCTCTGTCCAAGGCAAAGGTGACTCTGTCGGGCGCATCTCTTGGTTTTTCTATCATAAATAAATTACTTTCATTTCTCATTTGTGCTTTTATATTTATTTACGACGTTGGGAAATAATAAGTAGCATCTCGCGTACACACACTTTCCACTTTACAAAAACTTATTAAAAATCACATCACTTGCGCAGATTGCTACATAAATTACATCCTGGGAATAATGATCCACTGCCTTCTCCGAATTTCGAGTTTCTTGTGTACGAAGCTGAGGACAAAGAAGATGATATTCCAGAAGAGATTTCCAGACTGCTTAAGAAGGAAGAGAAAGCTATCCAACCTCATCAGGAGCCGGTGGAAGTAATCAATTTGGGAACAGAAGAGATCCGTTGAGAAGTGAAAATTGGAGCTCTGCTCAAACCTGATGTGAAGAAACAGCTGATTGTTTTGCTTGGAGAGTTTGTTGATGTGTTTGCTTGGTCATATCAAGATATGCCTGGATTGGAAACTGCTATAGTTGAACATCGTCTACCTTTGAAGCCAGAGTGCCCGCCAGTGAAACAGAAGCTCAGAAGGACTCGACCCGACATGGCTCTAAAGATTAAGGAAGAGGTACAAAAACAGATTGATGCAGGTTTCCTTGTCACTGCCGAGTATCCGCTATGGTTGGCTAATATTTTTCCCATTCCGAAGAAGGATGGTAAGGTTCGCATGTGTGTAGATTACAGGGATTTGAATAAAGCCAGTCTGAAAGATGATTTCCTGTTACCTCACATTGACATTTTGGTTGACAGTACCGCAAGATATGAGGTTTTCTCTTTTATGGATGGTTTTTCAGGTTACAATCAGATTAGAATGGCTCCCAAGGACAGAGAGAAGACGTCATTCATCACGCCCTGGGGCACCTTTTGTTACAGAGTTATGCCGTTTGGATTAAAGAATGCAGGGGCAACATATCAGAGAGCTATGACTACTTTATTCCATGATATGATGCGCAAAGAGATTGAGGTCTATGTGGATGATATGATAGATAAGTCAAAGACTGAGGATGATCATGTTAAACACCTAGCCAAGCTGTTCGGTCGTTTAAGGGAATACAAGCTCCGTCTGAATCCCAACAAATGTACATTTGGAGTGCGATCAGGGAAACTATTGGGCTTTATTGTCAGTCAAAGAGGGATTGAAGTGGACCCTGATAAAGTGAAGGCTATCCGGGAAATGCCAGCTCCTACCACTGAGAAGCAAGTCAGGGGGTTCTTGGGACGTTTGAACTATATCTCCAGGTTCATATCCAACATGACTGCTACATGTAAACCTATTTTCAAACTTCTGAGGAAAGAACAAGGGTATGTTTGGACTGAAGATTGTCAAAAGGCTTTTGATAGTATCAAAGAGTATTTTCTTGAACCACCTATCTTGATATCGTCGGTTGAAGGACGACCTTTGATTATGTATTTGACTGTTTTAGAAGACTCAATGGGTTGTGTGCTCGGTCAACGAAATGAAACAGGAAAGCAAGACCATGCCACTTATTACTTAAGCAAGAAATTTACCGATTGTGAAACA
Source organism: Lathyrus sativus (assembly GCA_963859935.3). Lineage (NCBI taxonomy): Eukaryota > Viridiplantae > Streptophyta > Magnoliopsida > Fabales > Fabaceae > Lathyrus > Lathyrus sativus. The sequence goes on along the minus strand of OZ012738.1, from coordinate 109,899,780 downwards.
AGATACACTATGTTAGAGAAGACTTGGTGTGCTTTGGTGTGGGCCGCCAAACGTTTGCGCCAGTATATGTTGAATCACACTACTTGGTTAGTTTCGAAGATGGATCCTATCAAGTATATTTTTGAGAAACCCGCTTTGACTGGGAGAATTGCTAGATGGCAGATGTTGTTATCCGAATATGATATCGAGTACCATACTCAGAAAGCTGTCAGAGGAAGTGTTTTGGCTGATCATTTGGCTCACCAGCCTATTTTGGATTATCAACCCTCCAACGATGAGTTTCCCGATGAAGATGTTATGTTTTTAAAGATGAAAGATTGTGAAGAACCAGTGCATGGTGAAGGACCAGAACCCGGATCTCAATGGGGTTTAGTTTTTGATGGAGCTGTCAACGCCCATGGAAAGGGGATAGGTGTTGTTATCGTGACTCCTCAAGGGACCCACTTCCCATTTACTTCTAGATTAACATTCTAGTGTACTAATAATGAGGCTGAGTATGAAGCATGCATTATGGGTCTTGAGGAAGCAATCGATTTGAGAATTAAGAATTTGGACGTGTTTGGTGATTCTGCAGTGGTAATCAACCAAATCACTGGAGAGTGGATAACTCGACATGACAATTTGGTCCCATACAGAGATTATGCCAGAAGACTGTTACCGTTCTTTGATAGGGTCGAATTTCATCATATTCCTCGTGATGAGAACAGAATGGCAGATGTGTTGGCAACTTTGGCCTCAATGATTGTGGTAAACTTCTGGAATGAGTGTCCTCGGATTGAAGTAAAACATCTTGACAGACCCACCTATATCTTTACCGTCGAAGAAGTCGAAGATGGCAAACCCTGGTACCATGACATTGAAGTTTTTCTTAGAACTCAAGAATATCCTTTGAGAGCTTCCAACAAGGATAAGAAAACTTTGAGAAGGTTGGCTGGAAATTTTCTTTTGAGTAACAATGTGTTATACAAGCGGAATTTTGACATGGTCTTGTTGAGATGCGTTGACAAACAAGAATAAGATATGCTAATGAAGGAAATTAACGAAGGATCTTTTGGCACTCATGCCCACGGACATGCTATGGCTAAGAAACTTTTAAGGGCTGGCTATTATTGGATCACGATGGAATCAGATTGTTACAAGTTTTCTAGAAAGTGTCACAAGTGTCAGATTTACGCAGATAAGATTCATGTGCCTCCGACTTTGTTGAATGTTATCTCATCTCCGTGGCCGTTCTCTATGTGGGGAATTGACATGATTGGAATGATAGAGCCGAAAGCATCTAATGGACACCGATTCATCTTAGTGGCCATTGATTATTTTACCAAGTGGGTCGAGGCGGCTTCCTACGCTAATGTAACTCGGCATGTGGTTGTCAAATTTATCAAGAATCAGCTTATCTGCCGATATGGTGTGCCAAGCAGGATTATTACAGATAATGGGTCCAATTTGAATAACAGAATGATGAAAGAACTATGCAAAAGAATTCAAGATAGAGCATCATAATTCTTCTCCTTATAGACCAAAGATGAATGGGGTTGTTGAATCCGCCAACAAGAATATCAAGAAGATCATTCAGAAGATGGTTGTTACTTATAAAGATTGGCATGAGATGCTCCTGTTCGCCTTGCATGGGTATCGTACGATGGTACGCACATCGACCGGGGCAACTCCATTTTCACTTGTCTACGGCATGGAAGTCGTGCTCCCAATAGAAGTTGAGATTCCTTCTATGAGGGTTTTGATGGATGCAAAGTTATCATAAACAGAATGGTGCCATAATAGGTATGATCAATTGAACTTGATCGAAGAAAAGAGGATGGTTGCGCTATGCCATGGGCAGTTATATCAGCAGAAGATGAAGAAGGCATTTGACAAGAAAGTTCGACCCCGTGTGTTCAAAGAAGGTGACCTCGTGCTCAAGAAGATTCAGTCCTTCCTCACCGATGTCAAAGGAAAATGGGCCCCGAACTATGATGGACCGTACGTAGTAAGAAAGGTTTTGTCAGGAGGTGCTTTGATGTTAGCAACAATGGACGGAGAAGAGATCACTCGCCCTGTGAATACGGACGCTGTCAAGAAGTATTTCGCTTAAGGGAGTTCTCATTAACTTAGGGATAGAAAGTTGTTATTCCCTTGATGTAATCTCTATTATTTTCTAACACTGTAATATTGGGGTCACACCTTTCTGCTGACCGCCATTCAATAAAGTTTCTCATTTATCAAAACCTTTTCTCAATAGCAAAATCCAAATTGATTTAAACTTTTTCACTACTTCGTGTTTTACTCGGTATATGAATAACAAAGGGATGACCATGGACGTTTATTTCATCCATGGAAGAACGTCAACCACATACGATTCCACAAGCAAAGGATATTTATTTTTTATCCGGAGACGAGGTCGTTTTATGTTCAAGATTTCTTTACAGTTGGTACGAGGTCTGTGGAGATTTGGCTTGAGTACCTTTCCGTCTGAGACGTTTATCTTCACCTCTCCTGGTTTTCCAACATACGCATAGCATATAGATAGATAGAATGGCATGCACATCTTATCGCATCTCTTTGTGTTTGTTTTATTCTATCGCTTTGGTCGTGGTTACCCCTAAGCGCTTGGGTGTGTCTCATCCCCCAAATAGAGTTGCCGGCCCTAGGAAGAAAGAGCACAATGTTTGTACGTTCCCCATGAAGTTCTATCCTCGTGGAAGACGGTTATTTTAGTACATTCCATTTGAGTTCATCCCTCAATGGTCGAGTCTTACTTGATAGTTTTCTCTTCGGCTACTTCCCGTATCGAATTCCGATCCTCGGCGATCGCAGTGCGGAAAATCTCCAGTATTTGAACATGGAACATGTGTGCATTTATTTTGCACTCTATTCCCCAAGAATAATATTTCTGAAGAATCTTTACAAAGACAGATATTCTTCCGACAACAGCATCACAAGATTTTCTCGACCATCGACATCGAGACTATAAACAATCTCTTTATTTGAGCAACTCGTTTTGACCAAGATCTTATTCAAAATGACAAACGACAATCTCTACAAGATAGTACATTCATCCTCAACGGGTTCTTCAACATTATCAACTCGTCAAATGGCATCGCTTCGACAACCCATTAGAGAAGTCCGCCAAAGACATTACAAGACACTTCTCTTTATTTGAGAATCCCCACTACAAATGTTTCTATTCAGTTGAGAATCTGCAATGATATATACTTCTACAGCTACAACAAAGGTACTCCCCAGGAAGATATATTCCCCAGTGAGTTCATTACACAGGATTAATCCCATCAAGTGACATTTTCCCAGACAAATCGCTGAAGTTTATCACATTAGTCTCTCTTTATTTGAGAGGACATACTTTACAAATCAACCGGTTCACATCTCTTCTGAAGATCATCGATGAAGTTTTCAAATCTCCAATACATCACAAGTTACCTCTACAAATACAATCTACAAAATGCTACAGTCCACAACATTTTATGGCTCACAGCTAAGAAATTCTATGATCTACGATGACATTTTGATCCCCTGTGAAGATTCTCGCACGAGTTTTCGTCATTCATCAGAGACTGAGACCAGCTCATGATTCCCATACCATGACGCTCGGGGAGGTCATTCATCAGAGACTGAGACCAACTCATGATTCCCATATCATGACGCTCGGGGAGGTCATTCATCAGAGACTGAGACCAGCTCATGATTCCCATATAATGACGCTCGGGGAGGTCATTCATCAGAGACTGAGACCAGCTCATGATTCCCATATCATGACGCTCGGGGAGGTCATTCATCAGAGACTGAGACCAGCTCATGATTCACATATCATGACGCTCGGGGAGGTCATTCATCAGAGACTGAGACCATCTCGTGGTTCCCACACCATGACGCTCAGGAAAAATATATATATCAATAAAAGAGAAAAAGAATACGAAACGAAATTGAATTATTCAAAAAGTCACTACGGTCCTTACCGCTGTCTGGATTGCTCCATGTTGATAATAAACTACCATTTGATTATGAGTTTCTCGCCTATTGTCTAAATCGCCACATCCTTGGTGTATGTGCTACTATTATACTAGGAAGTTTCCCCATTGGTGGTTGTGTCCAGCTCATCCTCTATGACATCTTTCCCTCACAGGACTGTCTTGTCTTGCATTTTCATATCATTGCATATCATTTGCATTCGGTGGCTTCTTAGGGCCAAAAATTCGCGCAATGTTTGTATTTAAGTCCCTCCTATCTCGTCGAGATAGAGATTTCAATCTCCGTATCTCCGAGTAGAAGTAACTTAAATAGGGGCATCTGTCGCACCCTAATTTTTGACCATAGGATTCCACCTCCTCATTGCTCTTCTTGCTGGTTGTTTTGCTTTTGTACGCTTATTCATTGTAACTAACTAGTGTGTGCAGCTGCAGTAATTCTAAGTGGAGACAGTTTTCATGCTCACTAATAAAATTATTAAGAGGATTCCAGGACAGTTGAAAAATATCATGTCTTTCTCAAAGGGACTCCAAGAATAGGACTGCATGACAAGTGGTACTTATGGGGATTCTTTACAACTTTGGTTTTGTATCAAGACTGCCATCGTCAAAAAGATCATTTGATTATTCTGTAAAACAAGGTGTTTCATATCAAGAGATTTATCTAAAGGAATGGACTTGCGATTAAATTGGAAATTTAAGCTAATAAACTCATGAAAGTTCAAGTGGCACCGAGAATTGGGATAACGTTATTTTTGAGTTCTTATTAGAATTCAAGTAACAAATAGTTTTTCACAAACCATTACCTTTAGAATAGTTTCTTTATCCTAACTTTTTCTATGCTACGGATCATCCGATCAACGGCCAGATCATGTCAATGGGTCCAAGTCTTAAGTGCATTATCTTGTTATGAAATTTAGCGTGAGATTCATCATTTGGGATACAAAACACATTAACTCAAAGTGACACAGAATGGTCTATTACAAAATGGAGGGTCCACGTCTACTAAAGCGTTTTCGCTCAGTCCACCTCATGGTTACCAAATACATGGTTTGATGACTATTACAAGATCCAAACTTCCTACAAGCTATTAAATGAACTATTCCTAGCTGCAGCTTCCAAGCACACTAGCTACCAGAGGGCCTGAACGAGGTGCTACCGTTTGCCGGTGTTACCGGCAATATCTTCCTCACTAGAGCAATCCACGCAGAGTTCACAGTGACCGTACAGAATCATCCACGACTTCGGCAAGAATCAAGGGTGTTCATCGAAAGAAATCAAAACTCGTCCGACGATGTCACAACTGCGAAAGAGTCATAACAGAAGTTGTTAGCAGAGGTCGTTTTCATTAATTAAGCAGCAATTAGACAAGGCCTACCATATGAAAGCAGGGTCATTAACTTCTCTTCACGGCAGTTTTTTTGCGAATCACAGCAGCACGTACAAGTGTTTTAGCAAGGAATCCAAACCTCCAAGTTCACTCCAATTTGCAGCAATACTGTGATGATGACTGGACTCACCAAAGAGTACGTGGACCTTGAACCGAACCAGCAGCAAAAGGAAGTTGTCGATTTAGAACCTTCCGAACCCAGTCAAAGCTTGGCTAAGTAATTTCCTTGCAGAACATTGAAAGACATCAAGTGTTACGACGTGTGATATAATTCAAAACGGTCATGCTTCAGAATTCCAAGAAGTTAGAAGCAGTTGCGGAGCTATACTAACTTGAACTTAGAGATAGCAGCTTCCAACTCACACCGCAGCAAACCCAGCAGCACGGTCAAGCACTCTTGTGGCATCATTTTTTTCCTTTCCCATGATGAAGCCTTGATTCTTCCCCCCTAAGATGATGTTACTCCCATTATATACAAGAAAGGAAGGGAAAATATTAGAATACTAGCATAGCTCGTGTAATAACTTGCAATATGACCCAAACTGCTCCAAAACACAACTGATGAGGAATTATTCTTATCGCATGTATGTTTCCAAATCTGATGCCATCGCGCAATACTTAGGTATCAAAGATGCAAACCAGGACATCTAGAATTGAAGTTCAAGATACAACAACCATAGGACCTTACATGTAAAATTTATTTCACATGATGATATACACAATCCAAAGGGCCATGAGTTTAGAACGAGCAGCTGCCGTTACATCAACCACTCCAACTGCGCGGTCGTCTGAAGCTTGTTCATGATAACAAAACAACAACAATAACATCACAGGTGAAGACAACGGCACCATCCGATTTGTAATTCTGTCGATAGTCGTGATTGTCCTGCAGATGAGTGTAATCTAATGTCAACATCATGAGGATGCAAATGGAAGCAATGTTATGGTTCATGTCTTATCCCCAAAGTAAGACTAATTTGTTGTACCCAAAATTCGAGAAGAAATTCAAGAGCAGTGATACATGTGTCGTGAATCTGCAGCAGATATTCTAAGTCTCCATCGCCATCTCCTTCCTCACTGTCACCATATTCTATAGTCACCACCCGCCGTGAGTCTCCAAACCAACAGTTACACCAGCCAGAAAGCCACAGTTGTTAGTACAACCTCAGATCAACCAAGTGAACATTGATGGTGTGAAATGCAACCAAGAATAAGTGTTAAGCCAAGGGTGTTTTAGAAACATATTACCTCAAGTCAAAACTCTGTTTTCGCCCATCATCTCCCAATCTTCTTGTTTATCAGCCCCAGCTTTCTTCAAAGCTTTCATTTGCAATAGAATTGCTGGAACTTTCCTAGCTGCTGCCATCGGGCTTTTTATATGATATACACGAAATTGGTTTTGATGATAAGACAGTCACAACCGACATCTGAGCAGTCTGTTTGAGCCTAAGGTGGAACTTGCTTGCACATGTCATAAACTCTCCACATATGCGACAGAATTTAAACCAGAGTTCCTGCAAGAAGAAAATGGAAGAACATGTAAAAGATGTTTGTGAGAATATGCTTCATGTCAACAATAACTACTCATGAGTAGTACTCACTCGCGGGAAAGAGATGCATCAGTCATGGTTTCTCCTGTCCTGTTAGTCCCGCTAGATCAGTTGCAAGGTCGTTATCACCGTCATTGACTATTGTTCTTTGCCTCCATTGTTAACTCGGTGACCCCTCAAGAAATCCACGCAGAAGTAGAACAGTGTCAGAAAATTATAAGAAGAAAAAGCACTATGGTATCAAGTTTTCGAAGTCACATACCAGAGGAAAACAAGCAGCAATTCAACTCTCCCACAAAATTCAAGCCATCATTGCTACTTCGCGCTACCAGCCACAACCGTCTTTCCGAACCCAAAGGCGTTCTATTGATAACAACAGCCCATGACCTGCTCAAGAAAATAAGGAAATGACATCAAAATGAAGTTCAGAACAGGGCATTCAGAGAAACCAATTCAAGTTGCCGTGTACAAAATGAAACTTGGGTTGTCACTTGTTCTATCAAGCACTTTGTCAAGTTGTAGCTAAAACACTTCAAGATGAAAGCGTCTTAGACCTCCACTTTTCAAAAGCTTCCTATAACTTATTCTTGGAAAGGAACGTTACGTCTGCGACATACAATCATTTAACCCTGAACTTAGCATGATGCCGCTTGAGTTTCAAGCTCTAGTTAAACAGAATTGAGGACCTTTGTCTCGTTTTTTACTCTTCCCGGGTATCCTGATATGGTTCTTGCTTCAGTGTCTGATCACACCATGATTTTCTTGACCAATTGCTCTGTGGAGAGAATGATTCTTGAGATGTCATAGCATATTAAGTTCGATCATGATTACACTGCTAGCAGTCCTTCCATTGTTAACCTGTTGGAAATCGCAGCAGAGCATTAACGTACAAACCCAGTAAAAAGATAACTGTCATCAAACAAATGAAAAGGAAGATGTTCAAATGGACATCAGTTTGAAGAGAAACATAGGAACATAGATCAAGTTGAAGGAATATACCTTGTGAACACTTGCATTTGTTGCTCTTCACCACCAACCTTTTCCATGGAAGTCCCTCACCTCCAACAGACGTATCAAACACGAGTCTCCCCCACCCCCTGGGCTTCTAATCCACCTCCTGGCCCAAAACCATTGTTTTCCACACCTGCCAAGTGTCGCTACCGCGAAAATAAGGTGCCGGCAAAACAGAAGAGTCGTCACCTTTTGTTATTTATCCCTCAGAACGGGAAAGGAAACGATCGGAAAAACCTGACGAAATGGATATAAGACAAGGTCATCGCAACCATTGTCTGGGTTCGGGAGTCAGTTACGCAAGGGGAAGGTATTAGCACCCCTCACGTCCGTCGTACTCGACGGGATCCACGCTTGTTGGTTTGTCTAAAGGATGCAAAAACAATCTAATATATGGCTTATAAAACTAAACAGGAGAAAACTAAAGATTGACTCGGTAGAGCGTCGCCGCTCTATGCCTACGTATTCTCATCAGAGAAAGTCAGAGTCATCGTAGTTCGGGAAACTACGGGGGAAGTTTGCTCGCCAAGACGTCGCGTCTTGTGGCTACGTATTCTCGTTAGAGAAATCAGAGCATGCCGTAGTTCAGGATAACTACGGGTAAACAAAGGTGTTCTCGGTCACACGGGGGTGAGAGAAAAGGTTGACGATACTAGCGTACACATTCTAGCAGTTAGGTGTATGCTGCTCGACCATTGGAGACTTATGTGTTACCTATTTGCGGTAGAACGGACGTAGTATGTCGTTGTTTTTAAAGGTATGGGAACCTACGAAACTTAGAACTACGGTCTGGTCTCAATTGCGCTAGGGCAAGAGAAAAGGATAACAGTCATTAACGGTAAAGTCTCATTCGCACAGTTGCGAGGGAAAACAGAAGTTAGTTGTTAGTGTGCTCGCTAGGATATCGCATCCTATGCCTACATATTCTCATCAGAGAAATCAGAGCAGCTGTAGTTCAGCTAACTACAGTAAAACGGGGAAACGGTCTCGATTGCACGAAAGCAAGAGAAAAGGTTCGAAACGGGACGCACACGCTGAATCCTAAACGTAGGAGCGAGTGCGTCGCATATCACCCAAAGGGTGCTACACTAAGCACTCTGATTATTGGAAGGAAACCCTCCAACGACCATTCCTACGTATCTAACGATCTCACAACACTCGACAGTTGCGTAACAGAAATGAAAGAATTGGAATAAAAACAATGTTGTTGAACGAAGAAGGTTCCGTTGATCTTTGACTTTGGCGCACAAGCTTCAGCTTCGTGCTTGCATTCTTTATGCTTTCTTCTTTACGCTCTTCTTCTTTGATCTTTTCTTCTTTCAAGAGAGACAGAAATGAAAAAGTCCCCTAACAAGTGGACATTAAATTCTACCTCTAAAAAGGAAAATGAAATAGAAAGGTCCCCTAACATATGGACCTTAAATTCTACTTCTACAAAGTGCAAAACTTACAAAAATTGCATAAAGGAGAATACAATATAAAATCCTATGCATATGCACTAAAATATTCTAAGGAAAATAAACTCTATTTTTCCTATACAAAAATATGCTATAATATTCTTAAAGGAAAATAACACCTATAATTTCCTATAAAGAAAATATTAAAAATATAACCCTACAAATTCTAAGCTAAGAAAATCCTATAATTTCCTAACAAATATTATAAGAAAAATGTAATACAACAAGAAATGAAATACAGGGGAGGGATATTAGTACAAGGGGATTGTACAGTTAGCAATACAATGGCAGGCCCAGCCCACCAAAAACACACACAAAAGGGGAGGGGGTGAGCAAGTAAAACGGGGAGTGTGGACTAGCAAAACGCAGTGCAATTGGGCCTGATCCAACGAGCAACAAAAAAACAGATGGTAAACATGGTAAAAAAAAAGATGGGCCCTCAGGCCCAACACACGGCCTCTCTTCCTTCTCTCATTCTACTCTCTCATTTCTGGCTGTAACCCTAAGTTCCTCATCTCACCGCCGCAGGCCACCTCCCCTCTCTCCGTCCCAACCTTCTACTCACTCATTTCTCCGCCGTCACACTCTAGCTTCTTCTTCCACAATCCTCAGGACGACGTTAATCAACCTGAGCTTAATCCTTTATGCTCGTCTTCCTCTTTCAAGTTAAATAATAAACCTTGATGTTAAAAGAAGATGGTACGAACTCTGGAGTCTCTTGATGAACAGATAAAGTGATGGCATTTATATCCATGGAGAAGATGAAGATCGGATCTTCACGACACAGGTGAAATTCGGTCACGGTGGATGGATTTCTGGAAAACGTAAGATGAACACAAGGAGGTCTTGAATGTCCTTGATAAACGTTGTTGAAGGTTCAAAGATTTTTGATGAAGTTTTTTGAAATTGCTTGACTACGATGAAGAGATGAACGGGAGGCTGATGAACGGACGATGAAGCTATGGAAGTTGAATGGATTCTATAGAAAATCCACGAAGTTTGATGAACGTTCTTGATCTACGAATTTCTGAAGAACTTGGTTGAAGGTCGTTGGAGATTATTGGATATTGGGTTCTTCGAAGGTTGATGAAGATTGTTGGAGTTCTCGGATGAACTTTCTGGAGATGTTGTGATGAATCTTGATGAAAGCTTCTTGCATGCTTTGATGAAGATTGTTGAGAAACTGGAAAATGCAAGAAGATCGTTGAAGATTCTGGGCGAAAATTCTTGGAGATTGATGAATGTTAAAGAACACGGATGAGTTTCTAGAAATCTGGAAAGAACATAGATGAAGATCTGGACGAATCTTGAAGCTTCTTGAACTGTTGATGAAGATTAACGAAGAATCTGGCAAAAATGTTATGATGCTACGAAGATCTTGAAGGATCTTGTAGTTTGTTGATGAAGATCAATATGAATTTTATGGAGAATCTGGAAATGAGATGATCGAAGGATTCAGATGAGTTTTCTGGTAGAATATGCATTTTCCGGCGAGTGGTTACGAAGTCCGGTGACAGTTGCGGTGGTTCTGGTGACGGTTGTAGACTTCTGGTGAATTTCCGGCGGCGGTTGCATGGCCTGCGGTGAAGGGTAGTGAGTGGTGGGGTCCTGTGGTGAGGTGTCGCACATGCATGGAGTGAGAGTGGGGGACAGGTGGGAGCTGAGGGCGAAACGTGGCATGGTGAGAGATGAGTGAGTGGAGACGTGGAATGTTGTGGAGTGGAAACGTGGAAACCATGCATGTGAGAGAGAGAAAACGTGGGGCTGCTTATATACTGACATGTGGCAGCGAGTTGGGCCTACGAATTTGGACCTCTGGCCCACTTAATTGGACTCCATGGACTTAATTAACTGATTAACTAAACAATTAATGGACTAAACGGATGATTAAAACCTGTATTAAAATCTACCATAATCAATTAACTAACTAATTAAATGGAAATTCAAGATTCTAATACTCAATTAATTCTAAACTAGATTAAAATCTTAAAATCTATTAATTATTTCTTGAAACAAATATAATTCTAAAATCCACTATTAAAATCTAATATTCTAAAACCGTTAATAAACTCTAAAGAAAATTAAAACCTAATAATCTCTATCAGACCCTAAAACAAATCAATTAATTCTAAGTAATCCTAACAAAAGCTAATCTAAAAAGAAAAAAGGATTAGTAAACTCAAAAAGAATTAATAAACCTAATATACTCTAAAACAAATAATTTCTAGAACTATTATATTCTAAAACCGTTTTAAAATCTATTTAATAAAAAGAAACTAATATTCTAATATTCTATATTATTCTAAAATCTGTTAAAATCTATTAATTCTATAAAATGTTATTAAAATCTATAAAAACTAATAAACCCTAATATCTATTAAAAACCAAGAAAAGCTATACTATTCTAAAAATAGGAAGTAGCCTCTAGGAGAATTAAATCGGCAAACATAAAACGCGAAAGTGCAGTAAAAATAAGCGGTAAAAGGGTACGGACACCGAGATGTCCTCAAAAATAACAGCGTAAGCTGAAAACATCAGGAAGCGCACAACTTCCCAAAAATGAAACTCCGCTTATCCGAATCGGTCTAAAACGCCTGAAATGCGTCAACAGGGCTGTAATCCCGATAAAATCAATATGGCTGAAAAAATGCAATGTACGCGGTATGCGAATGCGAATGCAAAATGAGTCGAAACATAAACCAGATGACGAAAACCGGTTGGTCAAATTTTGGGGTGCAACAGCTGCCCCTATTCAAACGGCTTGGGCCTGACGGTTTTCAAACAATCAAGGCGAAAGACGGTTGAATACCAATAAACCCGGAAATTTGCCAACCGCGGAAATAAACTGCAAATTCTGATAACTGCACTACTGAGTATCCGAAGTACTTCACTGGAAACGAGATGCTTAATCGAGCAAACTCTGATCTCGGGATCACCCTCAGAAACTGAAATGATAATGGTACACCTGAGTATCCGAAATACTCCGCTGGGGATGAGAGGCTTAACCGAGCACCCTCTGATCTGGGGATCACCCTCAGAAATAGGAATGATAGTTGTATTCAAAACATTGCTGCATTACTGATTTAAACGGAGTTCACCGTAGAATTTCACCATCAAATTTGTAAACAGAATCCTTGGTCATTCATGATTCCACGAGGATATCTAAACTTGCCTTCAGGAATCAGGCATCAGCTGGGGAATACCTTCGACCTCAGTCTAAAGAATGGAATCCTTAGTCACTCATGACTCTGCGAGAACTTCTAAAACTTGCCTTCAGGCGACCACTGCATCGGTCAGGGAAACGATTCGGCGTCAGTCTGAAAAATAAATCCTTGGCCACTCATGACTCATCAAGGAGATATAAACTTGCCCTCTGGCCACTCCGCCTCTGCTGGAGAAACTCTTTGTCATCAGTCAGGGAGATAATTCGACATCAGTCCGAAAAAAAGAATCCATGGCCACTCATGACCCTGTGGGGATTTAAACTTTTGCCTTCAGGCGTCCTGCGTCAGCTGGGGGATTCTTTGACATCATTCAGAGAAATACTAGTCAGGTTATCTACCCTAGCCTTCAGGCCTCAACATCAGTCGGGAAAAACCACTAGTTATTCGATCACGAATCAAGGATAATTGTTCTCACCGTCAGGCGCTTTGCGCTAACTGGAGAAATGGCTACCGGACTTACTCATCAAGTCGGAGCAAAAACTTTCTCATTAACCAATAATCACCTCAGGATAACTGATTTGGTCGTCAGACCGATGCAGATCAACTCGCACGCTGAAGCTGCACATGCAAGCTTCTGATATTGTCGTCAGACAAACATTGAACCATCAATGGGAACCTGAATCCATAGGAATTTTCTGATATCACCTTCGGGCGTTTATGAAGTCAACCTTCGTATCTGACATCCTAGTCAAGACAACATATCATGTTGTTATTCTTTGAACATCCATGTCACACCATCGCTAAATAAAAGCGAACACCGGATCACCGCAGATAACCATCAGGTCAATACTCTGTCGAGGAAGAAGAAAGGGTTCACCCAACCAATCCTGGAGAATCTGGAGAATTCAAACTCCAACTGCGCATAAACAAGTAACCACCTGGTTTATGTTTTATATGCACATGCTTGAAAATGGCGTAATGCTCAGTGCGAAACGGAAATGCTACGCATTTAAGTAGATGCTATGCAATCATGCAGGGAATGTTCCAGCAAAATAAATGCTGGAAAGAGGAATCATCCTGCTGGGGAAAAGAGCTACCCTGCTGGGGAACTACAACCTGCCAATCTCAATCGGACTTAAACTGGGGATGACGGACTCCTCCGGGAAAGACAGCACATCAGGCTGAACCACATACTTCACTCTGCATGGGGAAGAAGATAAATGCCTCGAACGGCTCTCTGAGTTTCAACTCTCTGGGGATAGCACATCAGGCTAGGAAGACAATCTTGTCAATATTCAACACTTCCACTGCGTGGGGAGATAAGCTTCAGCTTGTTGAACAATCCTTCTGGATCTGCTTAGGGAAACACCATCAATCCGCTAGGGATGGCTACACTCTGTTAGGGATATCAATCTCGACTTGCTGAGGATAATCTTGCATACGTCTCACGGAGACTGACCCTTCTGGGTATAACTACTTCGGCCAGAGGAAACATGCCCATTCTACTGGGGGAATCAATGGCTTTGCGAGGATAAAAATCAACCGCTGAAATTAAATCTCACTCCATTGAGGAAAACAACCCTGAACGGCCTCTTAGGACACCCAAAGTCCTTCTAGGGTACGAAGCAAACTGCCGAGAAATAACCCTTCTCTGTCTGACATCAAAATCTACTCATCTGGAGATTACTCAGTGAGGGAAATCCACGTCGACCTCTGCTTAGGGTAGATGAGAACAAAACTCGACCATATCAGCCTCTGATTAGGGAATGATTCAATGACCTAGACTTGGAGGGAAAAGGAGCCAAAAACTTGGACTCTGTGGGGATACAACATTGCATCAGTCCCACTGCTGGGGAAACAAACCCAAATCTGTCTTTTAGGGAAAAGTTCGATCTCGACCCACTGGGTATACACGACCAATCTGCTAGGGATGGCCACACTCTGCCAGGGATATCAATCTAACCTACCGAGGGTAATCTTGATCCTACTCTGATAAGGGATAAGTGCCATCTCAACTTGCCACAATCTTAAACTGCTCAGGGAAACCATCTCAAACTATACATCTCTGCTGAGAAAGTATTCCTGATTCAACAATATCAACACAAGGAATACAGAACACCAATCATGGAGCTTGAATCAATCGATCTTTGTATCGGGGAATGTGACAGCATACGAGTCACTAGGAATCATTGTGTCGAATATATTTAGGCTTTTTCTGGTTTAGGGATGAGAATAGGTTATTAACAAAATGGATTTATAAGGGAAATACTAGACGGGGCTAGCATTCAAGGTGGACTATCAAACGAGAACTGATAGCAAAATATGTTAGGTTGTCAGACGAGAACTGATTTACGGTTTGCCAGACGAGAACTGGACTTTAAAACTGTGTTAGCCAGACGGGACTGGTTGAACAATAGGTTAAAGAAAAGGTGACCAGACAGGGCTGGTTTCCAGTTTGGTTTCAGGAGGGAACTGATCTCCGGTTTTCCAGACGAGAACTGGACTTTAAAACGATTTGGTTACAAGGTTCTGCCAAGTAACAGGTTAGGCTGTCGAATAACAATCCAATGACAGCAAGGCCTCTTCAGAAGGTTCATGTTTTTTGGTAGGGTAATGACACGATTCCCCGACACTCAACTCTTGTTGGTGTGAGCAAACTCGTATGAAAAACTTGTCCCAGTGCAATTCAACTTGCCCCAATCCGACTCTTGGGAAAATTCATTCTGAACAGAAAGCAGTTTGCCACGAGGCGACCTCGAGATGGCTTGCCCCGGTATCTGTGCAACGGAAGGATTCATCCTCAGCTAACCAACTCTCAGCATGGTTGGTTTCAATATACTTCTGAAGTAGCTTGCCCCTGAACGAGCGTTGAGCGACTTAACCTGCCCTGATTGAACACTTGAGGGATCTGCCCTCAAATCACAGGAGTTCGGGTAGTTGCCCCTGAATGTGTCTCAAGAAGATTCACTTATGATCAACTGCTTGTTGAACAGACTGTCCCGTAATCAACCGATCCTTCAGGACTTGTCCTCGGACTGACTGATTCCAAACTCACTGGAAGTCAATGCCCCAAATTCACAGGGCTTCGCAGCATACCATTCTGATCCAGACTGCTAACGATTCAGTCCTGACTGACTATTCCCTGTTGGAATTCCTTCATATCAACTACTGACCTGCAATTAAAATTGTTTATTCACGAATGGTAATTTTAATGCAATGTTCATGCAGATTTCAGAAAAAAATGTTGTCACTCATTTACGTGTCATGATAGTGAGTGACGAATGAACCAACAGTTCAAACGTAGTGCTGATTTGATCAGTGAAAAATACGACAAGGATATGATTAGCAAATCATGTAGGAGTCAGGTTACTCAACCTTATCGTAATGCGCTTTCAGAATAAACCCTGCCTCAATTAAGTCTTTTAAGGGTTGTATCATGGTCGGGTTCACGGTTCATGAAACAAGGGATATTAGGCTCAAGTCATGATTCGTACCCACCCCTTCTACGTGATGATCTCCGATCCTAATGTTCAGTTAACCTGGCACGAGCGCTCGCCTCTTCGAGGAATGTTAGGAACAATGGTTAAGGAACTCACAAGGTTTTCGGAGTGACAGTTACTCCTCTTTCGTTTTCGGTGTCTGTATCCACACGACTTTGTCCTTGTTTGAGGATTTTTCTGTTGAGATCCTTTCATTTTATTCTTTTGATTCCCTAATTTTTGCCTGGACTGACTCTTTTGAGTTCTTTTCGATTTCTTTTGAAGTCCAGCGGGATGCCCTGGTTTTTGCCTAAGTATTTGCTTTCCAGCTTTTCTTTTCTTTTTACTTAGCGGGCTCTCTTTTTTTTCTTTTTTTTTTTTGCTTGGAACAAGTCGTGTGACACTGGTTGTCTTGCTTGCTCTGAAAGGGTTATAACCATCTCACTCCTGATCGGTGAGGTTTAACCACTGCGGTTGACGAGGTACGACCTCTTGAGAGGAATAAACTGTGATTGGTCCTCGAATGGAGACACTCCTCTATAAGGCTTGAACGCTCGGTCAAGCTAACTGACGACTACCCTTCCCCGGGTTAAGACGAGAGGGTTTAAAAGTCCGAAAGAAACTCCTACTTCTCGGCTCGAAGTGGCTAACGAGGGACTAACTCCTTATATCTCCAGTGTTTAGGGGATTTGAATCAATGCATGTACATCATAGGCAGGGTTTTATCCGAAAGCATACGATCCTCGGTTATGAGTATTCAGTTTCGTCATCCTCCCTCCAATCTTTGCTAATCATAGTGACAAAGTGGAGTAAATAAAATGCAAGTGTCAGTGCAATGCAATAAATGAGTGACAGCGACATGATTAATTCAGAAAAATGCATAGTCACTTTATCAATATTACCATTCAAAACAAACAATGTTTAACAACAAGTAGTAACTAATAGAAAGGAAACTACAAATGCAAATGATAAAAAGTCCGAGGACTGCCAATGCTGAGGACGTCTGCCTGTCTGGACCACTGGCTTCTTGCAAATAAACCTCTGCATCTGCGAGCTCAGAAAGCTGAGAGATTGTCATGCACAACCAAAACTCCTTCTGGAAAGGAAATGCACCCTTTGTCGATCAACTGTTGTACTTTTGCCTGAAAAGCTTTGCAATCTTCAGTTGAATGCCCTGGAGATCCACCATGGTAACCACACTGAGCGTGGGGATTGTACCCGGGAGGGTAAGGTTTTGGCACAGGCTTAAGAGCTTTAGGTTCCACCAAAGAATTCTGAATCAAATGTGGCAAAATCTGGCTATACGGCACATGCACTGGATGAGAAGGAGCATTCCTTCGTTCCAAGTTGTTACGAGGCCTGTTCTGATTTGGGCACTGATTCTGATAACCTCGGCCACGAGTTCGCTGATTTGCCAAAGAAGCGACATAAAGTTCTGGGTATGGTGCCCTAGGAACAGTTGTCTGTCCAGAGTAACGAGACACAGAGGATACCGACCACTGAGAAGACGAAGAACCAACAGATTTCACCGATTCGTCTTGAGAATACCCAACATCTGTCATGACTGCATTGGCCATAGTTTCATCTTCAGTTTGAAAGCTATAGAGAGGTTCAGTTTCACTAGCCTGACCGCTTGAAACATTCTGGATTCTTCCAATTTTAACGCCATGCTCAATGTGTTCTCCCGCCCTTGCCAATTCAGAGAAATTTGGTGCAATTCCAATCATTCTTTCAAAGTACGGGCTCTGCAGGGAGTTTACGAACATGCCTGCTAACTCTCGGTCTAGGAGTGGTGGTTTCACTCTAGCGGCAAATTCTCTCCATCTCTGAACATACTTCCTGAAAGGTTCATTGTTCCCTTGAGACAATTCTTGCAACTGCACGCGACTAGGAGCGGTGTCTAGGTTGTAGTCATACTGTTTCATAAAAGCTCTGGCTAAATCCATCCATGATCGGATCTGATTACTCTCTAACTGCATATACCAACTCAGAGATGCCCCAGTCAGACTATCCTGGAAGCAGTGAATCATCAACTTGTCGTTGTGCACAAACGAAGTCATCCTTCTGCAGTACATCACCAAGTGTTGCTTCGGGAAACTATCTCCTTTGTAATTTTCAAACCTCGGCGTTCTTAACTTTGGAGGTAACACTAGGCCAGGAACCAGACACATGTCTGCAGCATTGAGGTTAACAGCGTCTTTACCTTTCAAGGCTTTGAATCTTTCCTCTAGCGCATGAAACCTTTCAGCATACACGAGAGCTCTCGCGTTTTCAGTCTTTGATATCGGGACCTCTCTTATGGAATTCGGCACAGGGAAAACAACACCTCGATAATCTGAGGTATCAACAGAAGGAGAACGCTCACTTCGGACAACAAACGGCTCATGTAGATCTCGGTCTTTAACAGAAGGCTGCACAGGCTGAGCTGCAGTAAGGTTATTCACTTGCGGAAAGTCTTCATCAGGCATAGAACCATACAAAGGATTGGACGTCACAGTGAAACCTGACAAGGTATCAACATCCTGGAAGCCGCTCTCTGACATAGCTATCAACAACTTTCAAACTAACTTCACTGCTTGATTCTGCTCAATTCTGCTTCAACCCCTTGGTCGTCTTCAACACTCACCTTGAGAATCAAAATAACGGCTGGGTAAGAGCTCTGACTAGGTGGAGAATGTTATGCAATATGATGCAACAATGTTTATGCAAATGCAATGCAAGGTGCAGTAAGCACGGGATCACAGCCCCCACAATTCTCTGAACACTGCTGCGCTGCTGACTGAGTACGTTCGCTCTGAAGAGAAGACCAAGATGACGGGTAGGCTGGAAGTCAAGTTTCCTGCAAAAACCCTCCCACTCACGGGTATGGCCCTAAACTAACACAAGGTACGGCATCCTATGCGGTCGTCAGCGTCACAGACTTTCAAGACTGATGATACGATACCCAGAAGGTGTGGCATCATCATATCCTGAAGAGGCCTCACTTAGCCAACTTCCAAATGATCGGTCCCTAGAGTCGACAATCCTCCAAACTAACAACCCCCTCAACCCAAAGGGTTGAAAAAGAAGTCAACCGGGAGAACCTCGTCTGAGCGTGGATTTCATGAGACACTAGTACCTGCAAAGCAAGCACGCGCCCACTAATTTCCACAACTAATGCTAGGTACACTCAAGCCTGGGTCTGGCTTCTCACTCAAAGGAACACCCCACCCAACAGCACAACAACAACAGATAATAGCAAAGTGCAGAAAATGCAAATACAGTAATATACAACACACAAAAGGTAAACACCCAAAGACGAGCAAACAAGCGCTAGGATCGACTCTCTTAAGGGACGTTGGATCCCAAATGCATAAGGAACCATCGCAGTCCCCAGCAGAGTCGCCAGCTGCTGGGGATGACCCAGACAGCTAGGAAGAGAATCCAAGACAAGACTCGCTTAGAGAACCATCACAGTCCCTAGCAGAGTCGCCAGTTGTCGCTACCGCGAAAATAAGGTGCCGGCAAAACAGAAGAGTCGCCACCTTTCGTTATTTATCCCTCGAAACGGGAAAGGAAACGATCGGAAAAACCTGACGAAATGGATATAAGACAAGGTCATCGCAACCATTTTCTGGGTTCGGGAGTCGGTTATGCAAGGGGAAGGTATTAGCACCCCTCACGTCCGTCACACTCGACGGGATCCACGCTTGTTGGTTTGTCTAAAGGATGCAAAAACAATCTAATCTACGGCTTCTAAAACTAAACGGGAGGAAACTAAAGATTGACTCGGTAGAGCGTCGCCGCTCTATGCCTACGTATTCTCATCAGAGAAAGTCAGAGTCATCGTAGTTCAGGAAACTACGGGGGAAGTTTGCTCGCCAAGACGTCGCGTCTTGTGCCTACGTATTCTCGTCAGAGAAATCAGAGCATGCCGTAGTTCAAGATAACTACGGGTAAACAAAGGTGTTCTCGATCACACGGGGGTGAGAGAAAAGGTTGACGATACTAGCGTACGCATTCTAGAAGTTAGGTGTATGCTGCTCGACCATTGGAGACTTATGCGTTACCTTTTTGCGGTAGAACGGACGTAGTATGTCGTTGTTTTTAAAGGTATGGGAACCTACAGAACTTAGAACTACGGTCTGGTCTCAATTGCGTTAGGGCAAGAGAAAAGGATAACAGTCATTAACGGTAAAGTCTCATTCGCACAGTTGCGAGGGAAAACAGAAGTTAGTTGTTAGTGTGCTCGCTAGGATATTGCATCCTATGCCTACATATTCTCATCAGAGAAATCAGAGCAGCTGTAGTTCAGCTAACTACAGTAAAACGGGGAAACAGTCTCGATTGCACAAAAGCAAGAGAAAAGGTTCGAAACGGGACGCACACGCTGAATCCTAAACGTAGGAGCGAGTGCGTCGCATATCACCCAAAGGGTGCTATACTAAGCACTCTGATTATTGGAAGGAAACCCTCCAACAACCATTCCTACGTATCTAACGATCTTACAACACTAGACGGCTGCGTAACAGAAATGAAAGAATTAGAATAAAATCAATGTTGTTGACCGGATAAGGTTCCGTTGATCTTTGACTTTGGCGCACAAGCTTCAGCTTCGTGCTTGCATTCTTTATGCTTTCTTCTTTACGCTCTTCTTCTTTGATCTTTTCTTCTTTCAAGAGAGACAGAAATGAAAAAGTCCCCTAACAAGTGGACATTAAATTCTACCTCTAAAAAGGAAAATGAAATAGAAAGGTCCCCTAACATATGGACCTTAAATTCTACTTCTACAAAGTGCAAAACTTACAAAAATTGCATAAAGGAAAAATACAATATAAAATCCTATGCATATGCACTAAAATATTCTAAGGAAAATAAACTCTATTTTTCCTATACAAAAATATGCTATAATATTCTTAAAGGAAAATAACACCTATAATTTCCTATAAAGAAAATATTAAAAATATAACCCTACAAATTCTAAGCTAAGAAAATCCTATAATTTCCTAACAAATATTACAAGAAAAATGTAATACAACAAGAAATGAAATACAGGGGAGGGATATTAGTACAAGGGGATTGTACAGTTAGCAATACAATGGCAGGCCCAGCCCACCAAAAACACACACAAACGGGGATGGTTGAGCAAGTAAAACGGGGAGTGTGGACTAGCAAAACGCAGTGTAATTGGGCCTGATCCAACGAGCAACAAAAAAATAGAGGGTAAACATGGTAAAAAAAAAAAGATGGGCCCTCAGGCCCAATCAACCACACGGCCTCTCTTCCTTCTCTCATTCTACTCTCTCATTTCTGGCTGTAACCCTAAGTTCCTCATCTCACCGCCGCAGGCCACCTCCCCTCTCTCCGTCCCAACCTTCTACTCACTCATTTCTCCGCCGTCACACTCTAGCTTCTTCTTCCACAATCCTCAGGACGACGTTAATCAACCTGAGCTTAATCCTTTATGCTCGTCTTCCTCTTTCAAGTTAAATAATAAACCTTGATGTTAAAAGAAGATGGTACGAACTCTGGAGTCTCTTGATGAACAGATAAAGTGATGGCATTTATATCCATGGAGAAGATGAAGATCGGATCTTCACGACACAGGTGAAATTCGGTCACGGTGGATGGATTTCTGGAAAACGTAAGATGAACACAAGGAGGTCTTGAATGTCCTTGATAAACGTTGTTGAAGGTTCAAAGATTTTTGATGAAGTTTTTTGAAATTGCTTGACTACGATGAAGAGATGAACGGGAGGCTGATGAACGGACGATGAAGCTATGGAAGTTGAATGGATTCTATAGAAAATCCACGAAGTTTGATGAACGTTCTTGATCTACGAATTTCTGAAGAACTTGGTTGAAGATCGTTGGAGATTATTGGATACTGAGTTCTTCGAAGGTTGATGAAGATTTTTGGAGTTCTCGGATGAAATTTCTGGAGATGTTGTGATGAATCTTGATGAAAGCTTCTTGCATGCTTTGATGAAGATTGTCGAGAAACTGGAAAATGCATGAAGATCGTTGAAGATTCTGGGCGAAAACTCTTGGAGATTGATGAATGTTGAAGAACACGGATGAGTTTCTGGAAATCTAGAAAGAACATAGATGAAGATCTGGACGAATCTTGAGGCTTCTTGAACTGTTGATGAAGATTAACGAAGAATCTGGCAAAAATGTTATGATGCTACGAAGATCTTGAAGGACCTTGCAGTTTGTTGATGAAGATCAATATGAATTTTATGGAGAATCTGGAAATGAGATGATCGAAGGATTCAGATGAGTTTTCTGGTAGATTATGCGTTTTCCAGCGAGTGGTTACGAAGTCCGGTGACAGTTGCGGTGGTTCTGGTGACGGTTGTAGACTTTCGGTGAATTTCCGGCGGCTATTACATGGCCTGCGGTGAAGGGTAGTGAGTGGTGGGGTCCTGTGGTGAGGTGTCGCAAATGCATGGAGTGAGAGAGTGAGTGGGGGACAGGTGGGAGCTGAGGGCGAAACGTGGCGTGGTGAGAGATGAGTCGGTGGAGACGTGGAATGTTGTGGAGTGGAAACGTGGAAACCATGCATGTGAGAGAGAGAAAACGTAGGGCTGCTTATATACTGACATGTGGCAGCAAGTTGGGCCTACGAATTTGGACCTCTGGCCCACTTAATTGGACTCCATGGACTTAATTAACTTATTAACTAAACAATTAATGGACTAAACGGATGATTAAAACCTGTATTAAAATCTACCCTAAACAATTAACTAACTAATTAAATGGAAATTCAAGATTCTAATACTCAATTAATTCTAAACTAGATTAAAATCTTAAAATCTATTACTTATTTCTAGAAACAAGTATCATTCTAAAATCCACTATTAAAATCTAATATTCTAAACCGTTAATAAACTCTAAAGAAAATTAAAACCTAATCATCTCTATCAGACCCTAAAACAAATCAATTAATTCTAAGTAATCCTAACAAAGGCTAATCTAAAAAGAAAGAAGGATTTGTAAACCCAAAAAGAATTAATAAACCTAATATACTCTAAAACAAATAATTTCTAGAACTATTATATTCTAAAACCGTTTTAAAATCTATTTAATAAAAAGAAACTAATATTCTAATATTCTATATTATTCTAAAATCTGTTAAAATCTATTAATTCTAAAAAATGTTATTAAAATCTATAAAAACTAATAAACCCTAATATCTATTAAAAACCAAGAAAAGCTATACTATTCTAAAAATAGGAAGTAGCCTCTAGGAGAATTAAATCGGCAAACATAAAACACAAAAGTGCAGTAAAAATAAGCGGTAAAAGGGTATGGACACCGAGATGTCCTCAAAAATAACAGCGTAAGCTGAAAACATCGGGAAGCGCACAACTTCCCAAAAATGAAACTCCGCTTATCCGAATAGGTCTAAAACGCCTGAAATGCGCCAACAGGGCTGTAATCCCGATAAAATCAATATGGCTGGAAAAAATGCAACGTACGCGGTATGGGAATGCGAATGCAAAATGAGTCGAAACATAAACCAGATGACGAAAACCGGTTGGTCAAATTTTGGGGTGCAACACCAAGTCACATACAGAATCAAAATAAAACAGTTAGAGAATATTCCTGGAAGACAGAATATCCTATTCAGAAACCAAATCAAATCCAATCTCAAAATTGAATCACTAGAATCAAATATTAAAATATCAATTAATGGCTCATTATAGCAATCAGACGATTTAGGAATATTTTCAAATCTGATAAGAACCCTAAATCAAATTCAATCAGCATTCAAGATGTTTTCCTATATAAAGAGAAGAATGAAAACGAAAACGGGAGAGAGGAGGCTATCGCGGAAATCAAAATCACCACGAAAACCCCAAGTGCGAAACCCTAGAGATCGAAAAGAGGAAAACCAAAAAATTGCGAAATCGACAGAGTGAAGGAACATATCTCTTTTGCCGTCGAAATCTTTGAAGCCAACACCGGAGATCGCCCACTCCCGCCGCCACCAACCTTCGGTAGATTCCTTCATACCTTTTAAAATTATTGATCGATTAATGTTTCAGTGTTTGTTTCAGGTACAAGGATACGCCAGGATGAAGACAAAGGGGGAAAGTTGAACGGAGATTGAGCGAACGAAGGGTGCTGGGGAGGGGATTAGGGTTCTCCGCCATTCTTTTGGTTTCCCCTGCGTTTTTCTTCATTTCTTTCTGCTGTTTTTTCCTTTTTTTGTAACATTTTAAGTTGCATGTGTGCACGATCACGGTAATACCGTGGTCCTTCGCGTCCCCACCACACGATTCACCTACCACGTGATCATGCGGATCACCTCGCGCGCTCATGATAAGTCTCGTGCACCACATCACACTAAATCCCACGTTTTAACTTATTTATTTAATTAATCCTATAAAATCAAAACTAAATCTGTTTGTTTTTTTAATTAAAAACCCTTTAATCTTTAATTAGTAAAAATGATAATCTCTAATCATTTAATTTTCCCTTTCAAAATATAATTAATTAATTATTTTTATTTAATTAAAAGAAAACCTTTTTATAATGTAGATAATTGACCTTTTATAAATTTAAAAACCTATTTAACTATCCATACTTAACAAAACCTTTTTCTTACACACCTTTTTATTTAAAAATCATTTCTACTCAAATCTAATTTATTTATAACCCCCTCTATAGATTATTGCCAAGTATAATAGTTAAAATAATAATTTCCCCCCTAAAAACCAATCTCGCTAATAATTTAATTCAACATTACTCGTAAAATCATCCCACCTAAGGAATTAATCAATCCACCAACTAAAATCAACTCACAACGTAAAATACAATCAAATCGTGCACGCTTCCGCACATTCACATACACAATTCACACACTCACCTAGCGTTTGTGTATGGATTTAATTATCTGCCCTTTTACATTTTCTGCAATTTACATTATCGTATTTATATTCCCGCATCGCATTCCGTCCAAAGGAAAAACCTACACATCAGTCAACACTTGTGTGTAGTGCACATCATTTGCATCATACTCCCTTACGATCCTTGATCCCATTCAAGTCGATCTCTTACGATAGATCCTACCCCATAGGAGGACCTTTGTCTTTATCTTTACAACATAGGAAAACAAAACAAACAACAATACAATCATTCAAACACAATAGAGAAATAGATGTTAATCATCTTAAGCGAGATATAATCTACACCCCACATCAATACATTCAATACCATATGGACTTTGCCTTAAGAGAGATAGAGGCGTACCTCGTCGATCTATATCCGAGTACTTGAGCCCTTGCAAAGACTATTTTCCTACACCTTGTGGCGGTTACATCTCCCTTAAAATGATAACGCATCTCTTCTCCTAAAATTAATCAATCAAACTACCCTAAACCCGTAGGAACTTTGACCACAGTCAAAGAACTCCTCAAACCCTTTAGGGGAACTACAAATACTCTAATTCCACTCCCGTAAGGATATGTAGGCATAAGATGCGACATCTTATCGAGTATACTTAGTAATAAACCACTAGGTCTTTCAACCTTAAGCAGATAAACACTTAGCAATAAACAACATAAAACAAGAGGTTCTTGTAGAGTACTACAAAAACTTAGGATGCTAGCACCTTCCCTAAGTTTAACCGACCCCCGAACCTATAACTCTCTAACCTTGCATTTGCATTGCATTATGGGAATTTCGATCTTTATCCCTTCCTTTGGACAAATCAAAGTTCGGTTGCAAAATGAATTAAAGATTCAAACTAATCAATAGTTTGCTATCCAAATTTCATCGCGACAACACCAAATTGCTGGAACCGTCTGTTAACCCTACTCGGATAAAAAAGACAAACCTGTGTCTCTCGTGTCCCGAACTATGTTTGCTCTGATCTTTCACGCTGTGTGAAAGTACGTAGGCACGAGATGCGATTCTCGGCGAGCAACCTTCCCCCGTAGTTAGGCGAACTACGTTGACTCTGATTTCTCGTTCCAGACGGGAATACGTAGGCATAGAACGCGACGCTTTGCCGAGTCATTTTCTTTTCTTTTCAGACCAGACTTTTAGAGTAGATAGATAAACAAACCCGTCATATAAACACAACAAGCGTGGATCCCATCGAGTACGATGGACGTGAGGGGTGCTAATACCTTCCCCTTGCGTAATCGACTCCCGAATCCAGACAATGGTTGCAATGACCTTGTCTTATACCTTTGCATCAGGTTTTTCCGATCGTTTCCTTTCCCGTTCTGAGGGATAAATAACGAAAGGTGGCGACTCTTCTGTTTTGCCGACCTCGTTTTTCGCAGTAGCGACAACCTGCAGGGAAGAACACTTGAAAACAAAGAGGTAACCAACCTGGCTTATGTTCCAAAATGCATATATTGAAAATGGCGTAATGCTCCATATAAGATGGAATGCTATGCATTTGGGTAAATTGACATGCAATGCAGATATGATGCAAATGCGGGCTCTGGCTGCCGGAGAAAGGCTGGATACAGAACCGCTTCAGCAAAATAAATGTTGAAGACAAAGCCAACTCTGCTAGGGATAACCGGGTATCACAGAATTATCACATCAAAAAATAAATGCTGTAAAGGTAAACCAACTCTGCGGGGGAAGAAACAATCCTGCCGGAGGATAGTCATGAACTCTGCTGAGGATGATCAACCTATCGGAGGAAAGACAACCTATTAGAGAAACAGAAAAAGCCATCATGTGCGGGGATGAACTTTTCAAACCACTGACAACCTGGTTGTGCCCTGGGGGGACTTCACCAGGGATTAAATGTGCACACGATCATCGTTGCTGGGGATGCACATTACTGCCTGATCGCTTGCTAATTTGCATCCAACTCTTCTAGGGATAAAGATACGACTTCCATCTGCTGGGGAAAAATAATATCACCTAGAGCTTACTCCTACATTAAGGGACTCTGGCTGGGGAAACACGATCCCTTATTTGTTTGCTGCGAAGGTAACGACCCTGCAAAACATGAGCAACAACAAGATATCCTATACAAAAGGAAATATCCCGGTCAATAGCAGTGACACTCGCTCAGTCAATTCAAAGTTTTAACAATTATTGGCCGAGGCCTGCAGGTTTATGCACATGCAAGTTTATCAAAAACATCGGCGTTTTCCACAAACAAAACAGTAAAAGTTAAAACAATAACAAACATCAAGTATTGAATAGTATGCGTTTATTGATAACGGACTTGTAAATAGGCAAAGCTTTGTACAATGGATGCAACTCCTGAAAAGAGGAAGCTACAAAAATAAATACAAATATGTACAGAGGTACAAAGGAATTTATATACATGTCGGCAATGTGGTACAGACGAACACCATGAGCTGATCCTTCTATGACTCGCCTGACTCCGACGCTTTCTCGATATTCCGTCTTCGGAAGGGATTGACTTGGATAATCGACCCTCAGGTGCTCCCAAACCACTAAGCAATGCAGTATCAAACTCGGACCGCAGTCATTTGCTTTTTCAATCCCTAACTTTTGCCTGAATCGCCATTTGCGGGTTTTCAATTCACCGGGATACCCTTTTTTTCCGAAGTCGTCTTTTCAGGTTTTCGACTTCGCGGGTGTACATCTTATCAACTTTATCCCTAATTTTTGCTTGAACCTTTTCTTTTTCCTTTGTGGGTTCGTCGGGATGCCCCATTTTTGCTTGGACTCTCTTTTTTTGTCCAGCGGGTCTCTTTAAGCAAAGTATTTTTTAATTGTGTCCGAGTTCACAGGGGATGAAAAATCCTCGCCATCCATGGTGGACAACAGTAAGGCTTCTCCAGAGAAGACCTTTCGAATGATATATGGACCTTCATAGTTGGGAGTTCATTTTCCCCTGTGATCTGATTGTGGTGGGAGAATCTTCTTCAGCACAAGATTGCTCGTCTGAAAGCTTCGAGGGTGCACCTTCTTGTCGTAAGCTTTCTTCATCCGGCTCTGGTATAACCGATCATATGCGATAGATGCAAGTCTCTTCTCATCCATCAAACTGAGCTGATTCATCCTATTCCTTATCCATTCTGCCTCATCGAGTTGGACATCGAGCAATACTCTCAAGGAAGGAATCTCAACTTCTAATGGTAGGACAGCCTCCATACTGTACACCAGTGAGAAAGGTGTAGCCCCGGTTGACATTCGTACTGTCGTACGATAACCGTGTAAAGCGAAGGGCAACATCTCGTGCCAGTCTTTGTATGTCACAACCATCTTTTAAACTATCCTCTTGATGTTCTTATTGGCCGCTTCGACAGCGCCATTCATCTTGGCCCGATAGGGAGATGAATTGTGATGCTCAATCTTGAAATTCTGGCATAATTCCTTCATCATTTTGTTATTCAGGTTCGAACCATTGTCAGCCAATAATACCCTACCCGTAATAACTTTCGAGACATAGCGTGTCTGCCGGCATGCGTGCCAAAGGTACCCTCGTTGACCTCCTCCATGAGCAGATTAGCTTCTGTCTCATCAACACATCGCAATAGCACCAAATCATGGTTTCTCCTATACAGAACCCCATCCGGATTCAAGTAGAAATTGCCAGCCAATCTCCTAAGAGTCTTCTTATCGCGGCTGGATGCCTCAGTCAGATACTCTTGGTTCTTTAGGAAATTTTGGATATCAAAATACCACTGCTTACCATCGGAAGCTTCCTCAATGGCGAATATGAAGGCGGGCCTATCAAGGCGAGAGATAACTATTCTGGGAGCATCATTCCAGAAGTTAACCTTGTACATCGAAGATAACGTCGCAAGAGCGTCAGCCATCTGATTTTCTGCCTGGGGCACATGGTGAAACTCTACTCTGTCAAAGAAAGGCAACAACCTCCTTGCATAATTCATATACGGTATCAGATTAGGATGACGAGTCTCCCACTCTCCCTTGATCTGATTCACGACTAGCGTGGAGTCTCCATACACATCAAGATTCTTTATTCTCAAATCGATAGTGTCGCTACTGCGAAAATCGGTGTCGGCTATGATAGAAGAGTCGCCATCATGCGTTATTTATCCCAACGGAGGGAAAGGAAACGCTCAGAGTAAACCTAACGCAAAACGGGAAAGGAATGGTCATCGCAACCAAATCCTGGATTCGGGAGTCGGTTACGCAAGGGGAAGGTATTAGCACCCCTCACGTTCGTCGTACACGACGGGATCCACGCTTGTTTCCTATCTAAGGGTGTGTTATTCTACCTACTCTACAGGTCTGGGTTAAAAAGAAAAGAAAATGACTCGGCAAAGTATCGCACTTTATGCCTACGTATTCCCGTGTGGAACGAGAAATCAGAGTCAACGTAGTTCGCCTACCTACAGGAAAGGAGGGGAAGGTTGCTTGCTAGGATATCGCATTCTATGCCTACGTACTTTCATACAGCATGAAAGATCAGAGCAAACGTAGTTCGGGCTACGGAAGACACAAGCTTGTCTGACTGTTTTTTATTACCTTCTGAAAAGGGTTTTTCTGATTAAGAGTCCAAGCGGACAAAAATGACACTTTGATGTTTGTTTTGAATCTTTTACGAAAGAAGTGTTTTTTAGTTTGTTTGCAATCTCTGACGCACTAGAGACTATGATCTGAGAGTGACTACGTCGCATGTCACCCTAAGGGTACCATACTAAGCAGTCATATTACTGAAGAGTGACCCTCCAACAACCTTTTCTCAAATAGCTTAAGGCTCGTACCGTACGACGTTGATTAACCTTATTACTGTATTTTTGAATTATTTTGAGATGAGAAGAGAAAGAAGCTCTAAAAAGCCTAGGGTTGAAAGGGAATAAAACTAACCTAATGTTGTCATGCATGGACAAGAATCCTAATGTCTGTCATGATTCCCTCCTGCACAGAGAAAATCAGAGATCCTAGGGGATAAACAGAAAAGAAAGCAAGCAAATACAGTAAAATGCATGCAATGCAGCAATACAAGCGAGGCAAGGGAGTCCCACTCAACCTCGAACCTGGGAAAACAGTAGGCAAAGTGAATCAACATTCACCTCAAACCTAGGGGGCAAGCTACACAAGCCAACAAACAATACAGAAAACAAAACCCCAAAGCAGAGGAGGCATCCCAAGCAGCAGCACCAAACTCCTACAGCAAACAGCAGCTCTGACAGCAATAGATGATTAACCAGCAAAAAGTTGACAGCAACAACCTTCATCTTCATGAATAACTCACATCTTCAAGCTTCAATAAACTTTCAATCTTCACTAGGCACCAGGCTTCAACAAGCTCCCAGCTTAAGCAAGCTCAAACCCCAACCAGTAACCAGCTTCAACAAGCTCCTGACTTCAACTTCAACAAGCAGTAAAACCCTAGCTTCAACAAGCTACCTCATCTTTTCCTTTACCAAGCTTCAACAAGAACCTCCAAGGGAGAATCATTCAACAAGATCAAGTTGAGATGTTAAGAAGTTCAATGACAACCAAGGGAAGTCACTGAGAGCTTAACATTGTAAGAGACTGGCATCCTCAAAGTTCTACTCTTAAAGCATGCCATTCATCCCTCCTAAGGAGAGATGTGACTTCTTTAAAAGTACTTTATGTCATTGGATTGAATGGAGATGAACAATATACTCCATGTTTGAAGAAAGAAGCAAAACTAGTCTAATGCTCTTCCTAAAACCCTAGTTTCCCTAAGCTCCTGACAAGCACTCCACCAGATGAGAGAATCTTCACATCCAAGCTCCTTCAAGCTCTCCAAAGCACCTTCAATTGGTCTTCATGATCATCCAAGCTCAAAAGCAACACCACTCTAGTCTAAGGGGAACTATTGAATCAGACTAGTCAAATTAGTTCATCAGAAACACCTAGAAGTTAGTCTTAAAACTAATTCTACTTAAAATATCAAAATTGATTATAAAATCCTATAAAAAAATTCTAAGGGTTCCTAAACCTCTTAAGAATCTCTCATACAAAAACCAGGGGGTTAACCATTCATTTGGACCTAAAACTATGCCCTAAACCTAAAGGTATCATCTTAAAACCCTAATTCCAAACCACCTAATGTCCAATGCTCAAACTAGCCTAAATTCTCTCACAAAAATGAGAAAATTACTATGGGTACATGCATTTCTAAGCTATCTAGCCCAAAAAGAATCAACTCAAAATTCATCACCAATCATTCACAATAAAATAAGCAAAATGGCACACCAAACATATCAAAATAAAAAGGCATTAAAAATACAAAAATGCAAATAAAATATAAAATGTAGGAATTAGTCATTTTTTAATCCTATTAAATTCTACATATTCTAAGGAATTAGGGGGGAAAATCTAGCCTAAAAAGATTTATTTTTCTATTTATTATGGATTTATTCCTAACTATATGAAAATGTAAAATAAAAAAGAAAATTAAGAAACCTGCGTGCTGAATAGCAATTAATACCAGTTGAAAACCAAACCTGGGCCCAAGAGGGGGTGTCAATAGCTTGCATGAAATAAGCCCAAACCAATATAAAAACCACTCAGAAATTAAAAGGGAAATTGGAAAAAACGTGTGGCAAATAGCAAGTAATTCATGTTATAATTTCCAATTGGGCCCAAGGTGGGGTGTGAAGAGCAAGGATCCCTTAAGCCCACCCATTCTGATTAAATGAAACGGGGCGTTTTGATCACTTCAAACCCCTTCAGTTGTGAAACACAATCGTGGCCATTGAAATGAGTCTCTAGTCAAAGTCAAGGCATGATCTGAGGGTGGTGGTTCATCGTCCCCAAAATATTTGAACTGAGGGGGGAAAACACAGACGGTGGCCTGAGCTTGGCGCCACCGTCTTCTCCGGCGAAGCAAACCCCAAAAATCACCAAACAAGCCAACTAAAAACCCTAATCCACTCCAAATTTCACCCTGGTCACGAATATGACCTTCATTCTTACTGATTCTCACTTAAACTCAAAACCCGATGGAAGTTGCAGAAAAATCACCCAACCTTGATCAACCAAATTCTTGCAATCAAAGATCCTAAACTCATCTACATGTTTCAGTCATCAATTCTAACCATTTGAAAGCCATTAAAATCTCAAGAACTAGTAGATATGAGCTTCAACAGAAAATGGCATCACCCTAATTTGGTCTCTAATTCTTAATCTTTTGCACTGAAATCCACCCTCATATCAACACTAACCTAATCATGCATCAAATGCTGATCAATTCACTACAAATTATGCTGAAATTTGAAGAATGCAAACCTGTTGAAAGTGGATGAACAGATGAGGTTATGGCACGATTCAACCTCCAATCTCTTGCAGAATCACTCAAGGATCACTTCTAAAGCTCCTCCAATGGACAATTTGCCTTGGAACTCCCTCTATCTCCAAACCCGATTCTGAGATGGAGTTGAGAAAATTCAAATGCTATCTCTTGATTCTCTCCAATGCAAGCCCAAAGATTGATCTGGATCAATTGCATACCATATATAGAGTGTGTTAGAACACTCTAGAACCTTCTGTAACCACCTGAATGAGAAATTCAATTTCTCATCTCCTTTGAAAATTTCACATGCCAAAGTTATGCCTTGCTCTGTTTCAGCTCACCATCTCATTTGAATTTCTCTCCTCATGATATTTAGAACTGAATTGGGATGGTAATTCCCTTGTATTTGATCTTAAGGCAATGGATGGTTATGTTTCTTCAACCTTAAGTAACAAAGTGAAACCATGTGCAAAAGACCTCAAATCCAAAATGTGATATTGCCATCCTTTCCAAAACATGTTTTCTGATCAAATTGGTATGTAACATTGCTTGGTTTGGCCATGAAATCAAGAAATCACAATTTTGCCTTTTAAATGACTTTAATTTCTTCATTAAAAGGCCATTTCAAACCAACTTCTCATATGAGCCAATTCAAACCCTCCTTGATGCATGGTCAAGGTTAAAACCCTACTTTGAGCAACTTTCTAGTTGAACAATTTTCCATTTGAGGCCTCTAAGTTGGAGATTTGGACCCATGCTTGAGAATGACCTATAATCACCAATGCCCAAAATACCCCTGGATTGCCAAGATCATAACTTGAGTTCTACAAATCCCCTTGAGGACTTCTAGTACTCTATGGAAATATAAGATCAAGATCTACAACTCTAATGTTGGCCAAGAATCTATTTGAAAAATCCTAGAAGGGCAAAAGTTGCTTGGAAGTCAAGTGACTTTCACAGATAAATTTCAGTGTCCTCTAGTGACCTGTAATTTGCAAAAACCATAACTTGAGTTCTACAAATCTTCTTGAAGACTTATAGTACTCAAATTAAAGGTATTGAGAAGCTCTACAAGTTTCATGTTGGCTAAAGATCCATTTGAAACGTTTATTTTGACTTATGTGGCTTTGAAGTTGGGCACTAAACAGGGGATTTTACACTGAAACCCTAATTTAGCAACTTCCCACATTCTTGATCTTTCTTTGCTTAACCTTGGCACAACACCAAAAATGTATCAACATACCAATCCATGAATCCCTTGACCTCAAGGTAGGACTTGATTCTCTCCAATTACTCAATTGAATTAGGGTTGACCCAGATGAAACCCTAGTTGACTGCACTTCAAATGTGGCTCTCATACTTGAATCAATGACTTGCCTCAGCTTCAATAAGACCCTCTAGACATCCTATGAGATCCATACACACCTCACATTCACATTCCATGCTTCTCATCCCACTGATGATTCTCAACATTCCTCAAGATAGGAGCAAAACCCACATGTAGGCACTCAAACATTCTCAAGACTTCCAATCACTTCCTGATGGCTTGGATGATTTCTCAAACTTGGATAACACCTCTTGCTAGGCTCTTCTCTTGATAGACACCCTTGATCCCTTGTTGGATGCATGCTATGCTATGATATGCCAATGATTGAACTATGTACATGATGTAACTATGCAAATGAAATGCAATGAAACACAAATCAGGCAAGAAAAGGTTGAGCAAATTTTGGGGTGCAACAGCTGCCCCTATTCAAACGGCTTGGATCCGACTGGGTGAAGAGCGGGCGGCCTTCAACCAATCGAGGTACGAGATGGTTGAATACTAAGAAACCCGGAAATTTGCCAACCGCAGAAATAAACTGCACTTCTTGGGGAACGACATCCACCAACTGAATCTGCTTGTTACGGCAACAACTGATCCAACGTCTGATAATAATTCTGATTTCAACTTCAACCACCTATGTAACGTCACGGGTACTGAACAAATTTGAAACAAACACCTTCGTCCACAACTGGACTAACCTTGTCAACACATGAAGAGAAACAAATTCGTCAACACGAATAGAGATTATGTCGTCACAAGAGTAACCTCGTCCACATCTGGACCCAAATTTCGTCAAACCACGAATACATAAATCTGTCCACGTCAGGACTCACATCTCAACAACACAGGAATAGAACTTTGTCCATGTTAGGACGCTTGTTTCGTCAACACGAAGAAATCTCATCATAAACTTGTCCACGTCAGGACTCCACCTGCCGTCAACACGGAAAAATCCCGGCGACTTTGTTGGGGATGACTCGTCTGTATTTCATCAGTACGAGGGGATCCTATCAACATAGGAATGAATTGTCCATGTTAGGAATAAACCGTCCATGTTAGGAATAAACTGTCCACGTTAGGAATAAACTGTCCACGTTAGGACTAAATCGTCCACGTTAGGAATACATTGTCCACGTTAGGAATAAATCGTCCATGTTAGGAATACATTGTCCACGTTAGGAATAAATCGTCCACGTTAGGAAAAAAATTTCCACGTTAGGAGTAAACTTTCCACGTTAGGAATACATCATCCACGTTAGGACTCACACCTCGTCTTGATTTGTCCATGTCAGGACTCACATCTTCGACCCGCTGAGGAAATAAAACTTGTCCACGTCAGGACTCACGCTTCGCCAACACGAAGAAAGATAAAATTTGTCCACATCAGGACTTGCGCATCTTGTCATCACGAAGAACTATAAACTTGTCCACGTCAGGACACACATTTTGCCGATACGAAGGAAGATATCTGCTGGGAATAAATGGTCCATGTTAGGACGCCATTTCGTCAACACGAAGAGTAATCAATTTTGTCCACGTCAGGACTCCACATTCCGTCACTATGGAGAAATCGAATTTGTCCACGTTAGGACTAGCACATCTCGTTAACCAGAGGAAATAAATTTGTCCATGTTAGGACACCCACTTCACTAGCACGAAGAAACTCCCGTCAATATAGGAATAAATTATCCACGCCAGGACTCATATTTCGTCAACACGAGGAACTCCTATCAATATAGGCAATAAAATTTGACGATCTCCGGGGATATACTCCTGTCAACCAGTAAGAAAATACATTCGTCTGTTCATACGGGAAGATACTCAGAATACCATTTCTCCTTTTTTATCTCTGCAGTAGCTAACTCCATTGGTCCTAACCCACAAACCTTTTAGCACTGACGTGACAGCGACTTTGAGGAGGACCCCACGGGGGATATTTGGAAACCAAACTGCCGGACGCCTGTTCTGATAACCGGCGGCAGCCTCTGAAATTCTGATTCATGAAACCCTTTGACGTTGACGTAACAACAAATTTGAAGAAAATAATCCGCTGGCCGGATAAGAGAAACTTCAACAAGCAACTCTGGCGGGGAAAACAGGAGAAATTTAAACAAATAACCCTGCTCGGGGACAAAGAGAAACTTAACCAAGTAACTCTGTGAGGAAAATAGTAAGATGAACCGTATCATCACACGTCTCACGACGAGACCTCGAATGTCTGGTAATAGATCTGAGCTAGAACTCCATGCTCCTGCTAAGAAAACACACCTGAAAGCAAAAGGTTAACCAACCTGATTTATGTTTCAAAAATGCGTATGTTTGAAAATGGCGTAATGCTCCGTACGGCACGGAAATGCTACGCGTTTGAGTAGATGCAAATATGACGATATATGCAAATGCAAATGCAAGCTCAAGCTGTCGGGGCCACTCTGACAATGATGTCTCAACAACATGAATGCTGAGGGTAAAGCCAACTCCGCTGGGGAGAACAAGTATCACAAAATATTCTGGCGAAATAAACGCCAGAAACACAACCATCTCTGCCGGGGAGAGATTAAACACCAATTTCCACTGGGAGGAAAGAACAAACCACCCTGCTGGTGAACCAACTCATCTGGGGAAAGAAGCGACACTTCTAGGAAAAACACACTGTCGGGGCACAGTTTACACATTCAGAGCCTCGGACTCTGCTGAGGATCAACATCCTGTCAATGGCATGACGACCTGTGGGGAGCAATAAGCCATCCTTCGCGGATATAAACCTTTCGAAGCAACAACTCGATTAGCTATTGTGGGAATCTCCCATGCTGGAGATTGAACGTGCACATCTTCGATTCGCTGAGGAGCGCAACCTCTGCAGGGGACACTGATTTTGACTTGATGGGATTAATCCTATGGACGGCTTTCCATGAGGACACTCCCCTAGGGAAGATAATTCCCTCCTCCAGGAAGGGATAGATGTCATTTCGAATCTCGGGGGCTAAGCTGCGACTAGCTGAGGAATGACATTAACTGGAATCAGGTCTTACATCAAGCGACCTTGGCTGGGGAATACAATTCCTGACCATTTGCTCCAAAGGTAAGAATCCTGCAAAACACAAACGAGACAAAACAGGCCTATACAACAGAATCTATCCGGGTTATCATCTGTGACATTACTTCAGTCAATTCGAAGTTTTAGCAATTATTGGCAAGGGCCAACAAGATTATGTAAGTGCAAATTTATCAAAAACATTGGCGTCTTTCACAAACAAAACAGTAAAAAACAAGCATCAAGTACTGAATAACATGTTTTATTGATAATGGGCCTTTGAATAGGCAAAGTTTTGTATAATGGATGCAACTCCTGAAAAGAGGAAGTTACGCACACACATACATACATATATGCATAAGAAGCATAAAGAAAATACAAAACAATATTTGTACACATGTCGGCAACGTGGTACAGACAAACACCATGAGTTGATCCTCCTATGACTCGCCTGACTCTGCGCTTTCCCGGTATTCGATCTTCGGAAGAGATTGTTTTTGGATAAACGGCCCCCAGGTACTCCCAAACCACTAAGCAATGTCGTATCAAGTCCGGACCGCAGTCATTTGCTTTTTTCAATCCCTAACTTTTGCGTGAACTGCCCTTTGCGGGTTTTCAATTCACCGGGATACCCTTTTTTGCCGAAGTTACCCTTTTCAGGTTTTCGACTTCGCGGGTGTACATCTTTTCAATTTTATCCCTAACTTTTGCCCGAACCTTTTATTCTTTATGGTTCGCCGGGATGCCCCATTTTTTCCTGGACTCTCTTTTTACTGTCCAGCGGATCATTTTCAAGCAAAGTATTTTTTAAGTGCGTCCGAATTCACAGGAGACGTAAAGTCTTCACCATCCATGGTGGATAGTAACAAGGCTCCTCTAGAGAATACTTTTCTGACAACGTAGGGACCTTCGTAATTGGGGGTCCACTTGCCCCTGTGATCTGTTTGTGGTGGGAGAATCTTTTTCAAAACAAGATCGCCCATCTGAAAGCTTCGAGGGCACACCTTCTTGTCGTAAGCTTTCTTCATCCGGCTCTGATATAACCGACCGTATGCCAGAGAAGCCAGTCTCTTCTCATCCATTAAGCTGAGTTGGTTCAGTCTATCTTTAACCCATTCTGCCTCGTCGAGTTGGACATCACGTAAAACCCTCAGAGAAGGAATCTCGACCTCCAATGGTAACACCGCCTCCATTCTGTATGCCAATGAGAAAGGGGTTGCCCCGGTTGATGTGCGTACCTTCGTACGATAACCGTGCAAAGC
The DNA here is from genome assembly GCA_963859935.3 of Lathyrus sativus. Lineage (NCBI taxonomy): Eukaryota > Viridiplantae > Streptophyta > Magnoliopsida > Fabales > Fabaceae > Lathyrus > Lathyrus sativus. The sequence continues at coordinate 109,861,955 of OZ012738.1, read as the reverse complement.
GAAAGGTAGCATCTTGTGTCAGTCCTTATACGTCACAACCATCTTCTGAACAATCTTCTTTATGTTCTTATTGGCTGCTTCGACAGCGCCATTCATCTTTGGCCGGTAAGGAGAAGAGTTGTGGTGCTCAATCTTAAAATTCTGACACAGCTCTTTCATCATTTTATTATTCAAATTTGAACCGTTGTCGGTGATAATCTGCTCAGGGATTCCATATCTGCAGATAATATCTCGTTTGATAAATCTGGCTACCACTTGTTTGGTCACATTGGCATATGATGTTGCTTCCACCCACTTGGTGAAGTAGTCAATTGCCACCAAAATGAACCGGTGTCCGTTTGATGATGTAGGCTCAATCTTGCCAATCATATCAATCCCCCACATCGAGAAAGGCCACGGTGATGACATCACATTCAGAGGACTTGGAGGGACATGGATTTTGTCCGCATAAATCTGGCATTTATGACACCTTTTTGCAAACTTGAAACAATCTGCTTCCATAGTCAGCCAATAATAACCTGCCCGCAGCAGTTTTCTCATCATAGCATGTCCACCAGCATGTGTACCAAATGTACCCTCATGTATCTCTTCCATGAGCAACTTCGCCTCTTTCTCATCTACACAACGTAGCAACACCAAGTCGTGGTTCCTTTTGTATAGGACACCGTCAGGATTCAGATAGAAATTGCCAGCCAATCTCCTGAGAGTCTTCTGATCTCTACTGGATGCCCCAGCCGGATACTCCTTGTTCTTCAGGAAATTCTGGATGTCAAAGTACCAGGGTTTACCATCGGGAGCCTCGTCAATGGAAAATATGAATGCAGGCCTATCGAGCCGAGAGATAACAATCCTGGGAGCCTCATTCCAGAAGTTAACTTTATACATTGAAGACAATGTCGCCAGGGCGTCAGCCATTTGATTTTCTGCTCGTGGCACGTGATGCAATTCCACCTTGTCAAAGAAAGGCAACAATCTCCTTGCATAATTCATATATGGTATCCAATTGGGCTGACGTGTCTCCCATTCTCCTTTAATCTGATTCACCACTAGAGTTGAGTCCCCATATACATCCAGGTTCTTGATTCGTAAATCAATAGCTTCTTCCAGACCCATGATGCAAGCCTCATATTCAGCCTCATTATTGGTAACGGGAAAAGTCAGTCGGGTAGTAAAGGGGATGTGCGACCCCTGAGGAGTGGTGATAATTGCCCCTATTCTGCTACCATAGGAATTTACAGCTCCGTCAAATATTAACTGCCATTTGGAACCCAACTCTGGTCCTTCGTCCGGCAACGGTTCTTCACAATCTTTCATCTTCAGGTACATGATATCCTCGTCAGGAAAATCAAACCTCATCGATTGGTAGTCCTCAACAGGCTGCTCCGCAAGGTACTCTGACAGAACGCTACCTTTAATAGCCTTTTGCGAGACATATTGGATATCGTATTCTGTTAACACCATCTGCCATCGGGCAATTCTCCCGGAGAGTGCTTGCTTCTCAAACACATATTTGATTGGATCCATCTTTGAAATTAGCATGGTTGTATGATTCAGCATGTACTGCCTCAAACGTTTGGCGGCCCAGGCTAGCGCACAACACGTCTTCTCGAGCATTGAGTATCTGGACTCACAGTCGATAAATTTCTTACTCAAATAGTAGATCGCATGCTCTTTACGTCCGGTCTCGTCGTGTTGACCGAGAACACAACCCATACTTTCCTCAAGAACTGTTAAATACATAATCAAAGGTCTCTCGGCCACTGGGGGTATCAAAACAGGAGGTTCCTGCAAGTATTCTTTTATCTTGTCGAATGCCTTTTTACAATTTTCATTCCAGGTCAACACCTGATCCTTTTTCAACAACTTGAACAATGGCTCGCATGTCGCAGTTAGGTGAGATATGAACCGAGCGATATAGTTCAACCTCCCTAAAAACTCACGCACCTCTTTTTCTGTTTTAGGCGTCGGCATTTCTTGTATTGCTTTTATTTTTGCAGGATCAACCTCTATTCCTTTTTCGCTCACAATAAACCCTAGCAGTTTACCCGATCTCACCCCAAAGGTGTACTTGTTAGGGTTCAGTCTCAACCTGAACTTCCTAAGTCTTTTGAACAGTTTCAGCAGATTAACCAAATGCTCGTCCTCCGTCTGGGATTTGGCAATCATATCATCAACATAAACCTCGATCTCTTTGTGCATCATGTCATGAAAGAGAGTCGTCATAGCACGTTGATATGTTGCCCCAGCGTTCTTCAGTCCGAAGGGCATCACTTTGTAGCAAAATGTTCCCCAGGGAGTAATGAAGGTAGTCTTCTCCATGTCATTCGGCGCCATTTTGATCTGATTATAGCCTGAGAAGCCATCCATGAAGGAGAATACGGAGAACTGAGCAATGTTATCAACCAGCACATCAATGTGAGGAAGTGGAAAGTCGTCTTTCGGGCTCGCCCTATTCAGATCACGGTAGTCTACACACATTCGCACTTTACCATCTTTCTTCGGCACTGGTACTATGTTAGCGACCCATGACGGATAAGTTGTAACAGCTAGGAAACCAGCATCCCACTGTTTTTGAACTTCCTCCTTGATTTTCACAGCCATGTTTGGTCTGGTTCTTCTGAGTTTCTGCTTAACAGGCGGACATTCCTCTCGCAACAGCAGACGGTGCACAACCATGTCCGTATCTAACCCAGGCATATCCTCGTACGACCAAGAAAATATATCACTATACTCTCGCAGCATCTCAATCAGCCTTTGCTTGACATCGCTCTACAGCGCAGCCCCTATACGGATATTTCTCACAACTTCTTCTGACCCCAAGTTGATAATCTCAATTTCCTCCTGGTGAGGCAGAATGATTCTCTCTTCCTGTTTCAACAAACGAGTCAGCTCTTCTGGCAGGTCGCTATCCTCAACAATCTCTTCCTCTGCTTGGAATACCGGGTGCTCGAAGTCGAGACGAGTCATAGGCGGTTCGTAGGAGGTGTCATCTGAAATATTAGTCCTGCAAAGGAAATGGTTAAACGCTTCAACACGCGAACAAAGCAAATAACCACGTTGCCATTTATTGTTAAAGTAAAAACAAGAAAGACAGGGATCACAACATTTGAATATGAAAAACGCCTTTATTTCATGATTAAACAGTGCAATACACATAATCAAGTGGCCCTAAGGTAAAATCACTATGTCCCGGGTAGGACATAGGATTATTCAATAATTGATAAAACAAATCATTACTGTTTAAGAGTCACTGGGACAGTTTCCCGGATGGACCAGTTGCAGAGACTTTGTCCTGGCACGCTTGGATTGATCCACGCGTCTATATCGCAGTCGCTATCCCCGTCCTCAGCATCGGAAATAGTGTTGATAGTCTCAAAGCACACCCCGCTTGGCGTAATCGTGACCGGTCCCTTGAACCTGGGCGCTCTTGAAGATGACGCTGATGACGTCGATCGATACCCTAGCCCAAACTTGTCATTCTTCACGGGAATCTCCAAAACCTGCCCCCAGCCTTTAGTCTCACATGTCTGCACTAAGGCCTGAGCCTCTTTGTAAGATGACACTGCCGCATCTGATATTTTGCTGGAACCCTGAGCTTTGTCTTTAATTCGCAACCCTTCGAAGGCTTGACAAGGTGTCTCGTGTATTTCTCCGTCGACCTCAACATATCTGAACGATGACAGGTGACTGACCAAAATATCCTCCTCCCCGCAAACGGTAACAACACTATCACCTGCCATGTACTTCAACTTCTGATGCAATATGGACGTTACGGCCCCTGCAGCATGGATCCATGGGCGCCCAAGAAGGCAGCTATAAGCTGGATGGATATCCATGATGTAGAATTCGGTATCAAAAATTTTCGGCCCCACCTGAAGCGGTAATGTTATTGACCCAAACACTGATCTTTTCGTCCCGTCAAACGCCCTCACAACTAAATCGCTAGGCGTGCAAATAATTCCCCGTATGTCCAATTTCATCATGGCTTTCTTTGGCAATACGTTCAACGACGATCCAGTATCCATCAATACACGCGACAGTACGGTTCCCCGGCACTCCACCGATATATGCAAAGCCATGTTGTGTTCTCGACCCCTGGGTGTTAGGTAAAAATCTGTGAAACCCAGGCTATGTCCAGCATTGACATGCGCCATTACCCCCTCTAACTGATTTACAGAAACTTCTTGAGGCACAAATGACGTATCCAGAATCTTTAGCAAGGCGTTCCGGTGGGCCTCAGAACATAATAACAACGACAAGATAGAAATCTTCGACGGCGTCTGCTATAGATGTTCAACAATTTTGTAGTCGCTTTTGCAAATCAGTCTCATGAACTCCTCTACGTCCTTGAGCGACGTATCCTTTTCTTTCGACTGAGAAGGCCCGCTTTCACTTACTTTGGCTTTACCTTTGGCCAACCTCTCTGCTTCTATTTCAGGTGAGGTAAAGATCCTTCCGCTACGGGTCATGCCCCCCGTTCCAACGACATTATCAACAGCCCCAGCTGGCTGGTTATTCACCACAATCTTTTCACTGTTGCAATACGCTTCTGATCCATAGGTCCACGGGACAACTTTCGTACTCTCGAAGGGAATAGGCCCTGCTTTGGTAATTGTAATAGTTGGCCGCTGGGCGGGCGCTGTTATCGTTATAGTCTTCCTCGGGATCGTCACCGTTGCAATATCATTCTGCTCATCATATAATGCCTCCACAGGCTTCTCCACCGCAGTTCGATCAAATTGCAAGGTCCCTTCGTCGATTATGGCCTGAATTCCCTGCTTCAAATCAGTACAACCCTCAGGCTGGGTCCAACACTCTAAACAGTATTCATTACAACCAGGGAATACCCCCCTCTGAGCAACCTGCTTTTCACTTCACTCAATGGTGTCTTCAGTTCGTTAACATCCATCACCAAGTTCAAATTTTCTTCTGTCAAGATAGCATTTTCCCCATGATTAGGCATAGGCTGTTGTACAATATTAGGCCCAGTTTGACCAAAATTGATGGCTTTACTGTCCAACAAGTCTTGAACTTTATGCTTGAAAGCATGACAAGATTCTACATCGTGTCCGGGCGCCCCGGAATGGAATTCGCAGTGCTTATTAGCGTCATACCTATAAGGAAGTACTGGTCCTGTAGGCGGTTCCAAAGTTCTTTTCTCAACCAAGTTCAACCCCAGCAATGTCTGAAGAAGCTCTGCATATGTCGACGGAGGCTTATCAAATACCCTCTTCGGCTTTGCATTCTGAAACCTCCTCTGACCCTGATTCTGCCTTTGCTGCTGTTGTGGTTGTTGTTGCTGCTGTTGTTGTTGAGGAATTGGAATAGTAACACTGGCTATTTGTTGAGGTTGACTATACTAATTTCTACCTCTGCCCCGGCCTCTTCCACCAAATACAGCGCTTGTATCACCTTGTCGTCTTCCGCCGAACATTTTTCTCGCACCCCCAGCTGGAATAGATTCACCTGCCTGAATCTTCCCGATTTTAATTCCATTCTCAATCCTTTCTCCCATAAGGATCATATCGGAGAAGCTACCCATCGAAACATTAAGTAACTTGTCATAGTACATTCCTGTAAATGTCCCCACAAACATGTCATTCATCTCCCTTTCAACCAAAGGAGGGTGCACCTGAGCTGCCATATCGCGCCACCGCTGCATGTACCCTTTGAAACATTCACCACTTTTCTGCGACAGACTCTGCAACTGAACTCTGTTTGGCGCCAAATCACTGTTATATTTGTAATGCATAATGAAAGCATCAGCCAACTACTTCCAACTTCTAATCTGAGTGGGCTCCAGTCCCATGTACCATTCCAAAGATGGTCCCGATAAGCTGTCCTGAAAGAAATGCATGAGCATCCTTTCATCATTGGAATATGCTGACATCCTTCTGTAATAAGAACGTACATGGACCTTTGGGCAGGTATCCCCTTTGTATTTGTCGAATTTTGGAGCCTTGAATTTCAATGGCACCCTCAGCCCTGGTACCAACCCCATAGTAGTCATGTCTAACCCAGCGGAGTTCTGATCAACCACACCTTTCATCTGCTCTTCTAGCATTCTGATCCTCTGAACAGGGTCAATAGGGCCTTCAGGTCCCATACCTCTTCATGAAAAAGCGTCCTCCTGTTGATCCATATTCCAGTCATTGCCATACCCATCGTAACCCATGTTACGGCCAAATCCTTGCTGATTGAACACAGGACCCTGTCCTCGGTTGCCGAACCCTTGATTGACCCCAGCAGGTCCAAAACCATTGTTGAAAGGAAATACTTCAGCGCCATTCACATTCCCGAATCAATCATTACCGTAACCATACCCCTGATTATTGTCGTAACCGTCATTACCGAAGCCTTGATTGTTGAACCCGAAGTTCCCGTCCTGATTGACATTGCCATACCCATTGTTTCCAAAGCCAACATTGTCAACGAAACCTTGATCGGCATCCACGGTGTTGCCTTTGTTGTTAACAACATGCACATCACCACCATTTCCAGTATTACCATTACCAGCACCCGCACCTGCACCAGTGCCAGTGTTTCCGTTGACAGTCACAACAGGTGGAGTAACAACTGCCGGTACCTCATCCTCCCGGCGAGGAGTTTCAACAGAAATGTGGTCAGTGTTGCCATTTCCGTTTGCCCGCGTCAGCAGCGGCTGCACCAAGGTCTGAAGGTTCTTCTGGCCCTTGGCCATGCTCTCCATAGCTTGTATGAACAGAGTCAGCTTCTCGCGGATTTCCTGCATCTCGACCTGAACTTGATCCATTATCCTCTTGCAGTTGTTTCTGGTTGAATAACGGTGGACTCTCTGGTCGTCAATCCTGAAAAACCTATGAGATGCAGGAAATAAGATACAGATTCAAAAATACCGGTCATGCAATATGAGGATGCAGATGCAAACGTATAAATATGCTACAGGTTATATTCCCCCCTGATTCTAGTTTCAGAGAGAAGGCCATCACGACAATGGAGTCCCCATCAAGCAAGCAAGGAATCAGAAAACCCTCATACATAAACAAATGCCAAGAGGCAGAGTACAAGAGTACAAATGAACACAACTGAAGAGACCTCGGCCAACAAGCCTGGTGATGGTCAAAATACAAGTACAAATAACAAAAGCAAGGCAAAGATAACTCAGGCCAAATGGCGCGCTCTGACATCTTCCAATATCCTTAACGTCTCCGAATGACCTACTCTGGAGATTAGCTCTTGTATCAGTAACGCATGTCGCTCAGCAGTGGATCTCAGCTTTTTGGCGTCATCCTTGCAGGTTCCTTCGCCAAAACACTCGTCGAGTCTGCATCTCTTAGAGTCGGCCTTCAATTCACAACCTCTCAGCTTCTCGCCAAGGTCTCTTACTTTAAGCTCAACAGCGCTCTTAAGTGATGTCTCTTCAGCAATCTTTGCATCCTGGGCTCTAATCTGCGCCTCTAGCATGGCAATCTGCAGCTTCAGCTCATCTTCACGCTCCTTCCGCTTGGTAAGCGTGGTATTCCATAATGTTTCCCACTTGCCGAGTCGGGAATAAGCCTTGTTTAAGAGTTCCTTCTTGGAAGCAAGCACCTTGCTAACACCGTTCAAGGCTGCTCCCACCTTTTCCCTCTTGCCGGTTGTCGCACCTCGAAAAATCACGAAGACATTTCGGAGAAACGACCCTCGCGCGAAAGGCGCGGAAATGCGGTTCGACAGAGTCGCCACCGAACTTTATTTATCCCGAATAAACGGGAGAGGAAAACATCGAGAAAACCTCTTAAAACGAAAGGATAGGAACAGGGTTGTCGCAACCATGTTCCGGGTTCGGGAGTCGGTTACGTGAGGGGAAGGTATTAGCACCCCTCACGTCCGTCGTACTCGACGAGAACCTCTTAAGGTAAATGTGGGGAGTGTTGCTTAGGTTTACTTGTTTTCTTCTCATTGTTAAAGGTAGAATTGGTAGGTTAAAAGGTTAAAGACGCGAAGGAGAGATGGGTGGTTAAAGGACAGGGTGCTCGCCAAGGATTGGGGCCCTTGAGCCTACGTATGCTCATTCGGACGAGAATGAGAAATCAGAGCGTCGTAGTTCGACTACGGGAAAGGATGGGGGGAAACGGAAGATGGATATAAGTGTGCTCGCCAAGATCATCGCAATCTTGTGCCTACGTATCTTATATTCAAGAATGAATAAAGAATCAGAGTGTTCGTAGTTCATGGTAACAACCACGAAAAAATGAGGTTGAATAGATTGGAAGTTTGAGAAAGAGACGAAAGAGTAACTGACAAGCAACCCAAGAGCGCGCCTCAAGAGCTTGTCACTCAAGAATTCAAGGAATGCGAGATTCCAAGAACTCAGTTCTTTCGGGAATTGACTGAATAAGTTGAAGATAAAGAGTTAGATGTTTTGAAATCGAAAGAATGAACTAATAACAACTCAAGGGCGCGCCTCGAGAGTTACTCATTCGAATATTCAAAGAATGCTAGATTCTGAGAATATCCATCTTTCGTAAGTTTTTAAAAATGTTTGTGAAAGGATCGAATCGAAAAATGGCATGCGAGGCCAAAAGGAAATTGTTTTGAAGTAGCTCGACGACGTGTCGAGGATTTGATTGAAAATGAAACCGACTTGATGACGTGTCAAGGGTTGAGATTGTGAGAAACGATATTAGTCCCTGAGGGTGCCCCTAATATCGAAACCACGAGGAATTGTGAAGTGTGTGCAAAATGTCGATGGTTGCGAATGCGTACGAGCATTCGACTTAGGAGAACATTGAAAAATGATTGAGTTTGAAAAAGTCGAAAGGTTGAGTGAATAACAACTTAAAGGCGTGTCTCAAGAATTATTCGCTCGGAGATTCAGGGAATGATAGATTCCAAGAACCTTCTTCTTTCGGTCGAGAAAGATATTTTGAAGAATTGAATCGAGGGTATGAAAAAGGATTGTGGTACGAGAGGTGAGAATACGATATTGGATTTTTAAAATAAGAGAAATGACAATTATTTGATAAATGAGACGTAGGCCTCACATCAGATTAATTGGGGTATCATCGAAATGCTAGATCTCGACGACACCTTTTTCATTTGGAGAATATTTGAATGAACGACAGAAACATCACATAGAATGCTAGATTCCTATAATATTTCTCTGTCCAAAATAGTGTATTTAAAACGAAAAGTTGAATAATACATTATTTAAGGTGTACACCTCGCTAATGATCATCCAAAAATCCAAGAAATGCTAGACTTCAAAGATTTATTTTGCTTTGAAAAAGTACTCGAGGTGAGTCGAGGTTTAAATTTAAATTTTAAGCGTGTGCACTAGCAAAGTGGGCTAGTCTTCTAAGTGACCAACTAGAAGTAGTTGATCAAATAGGTGTCACTGTAAGGAAGCCCAGGATAAAGCTTTAAAATGTTGTGTATTGTGACAAAAGATTGATGGCGAGGCTTTGAAAGCACTCGACTTATATAGGTAAAAATGGCTCGACGAATCGAGAAGTTAATTTTAAAAAAATGATTTTGAAGAATTAAAGTATAAGTAAGAAAATAACTATTATGTTTGGAGGGAGAGAGGTACCTTGTTATCGAATGGAAATGAAATCGTGCGAATCAAATTTTTAGAATCTTTTGGTCCTAAGCCCAACTTATCCAACAAAAATCAAAATGGATCAAAGTTTATTAAATCATTTAATTATATTAATCCAAATTAATTATTAAAATTATTCGAATGAATCAAATAATTAAACTAATTAAAAATGATTAATAAAGTTAAATAATTAATTAATTGGGCACATCCAAATAAATCAAATCTCCAACAAATTACTTTAGTCTTTACGGTATCTCCTGAATTTGCACTGAATTTGCAGCTTTATTTTGTGCTATCTCATTTTGTAAGGCAAGTGAAACTGATAGTGAAGCATGGAGGTTAGAAATGGAAAGCAATCCTCTTGTACGGTGGGCATTAATAATATATACATAATAGAGTGGTCCAACGATATATACAAAACAACGAGATTTTAATAAGAATAATAAACAAATGCCTACTGCAAAGAGATCAAGGCTATATACATTGAATTATACATGATACCTCAAAATAATGTTTTATCATCTGGTCCACACAACAACAACAAGAAGTTCACATATAAATTATATTCAGAACTACCTTTGAAATCTATGAGTCGTGAATGAACCATAAAAGCATCAGTAGGAACGAAATCAATAATAATTTTAAGGCAAACAACAAGTTATCCAAATTTTAAAAGCCCTATGACATAACAGCAACAATTCAATGACAGAACCGTGAGGCATCCAATTAACAAAAACCGTAATTTACCAATTTCGCAACATATTCAAAGTACGTACGCAATTCTCACCATTACCACAAAATTTATTGATAGAGCTTAAACCGCAAAGCCTCTTTGACACAAAGCCATTCTACCCGAAGTATTACGTTATGCTATCAGCATACACTCAAGTTAAAACGCTGCAGACGGCATAAACGATAGCAGCAGTCGCTAAATTAGGACGTTTATTATTGCTGTTTTGAATATTGTAACAGAACTAAACAAGAAAAACACAGGATATGCCTAATATATAATTGCAGTTTAACAGAACAGCCCGAATATTATCGACGTCACGTCGGATATTCGGAAAAGTTTTAGAACAAAAAACAACAACCATAAAATGCCTTAAAAACAAATGTTAAATACATCGAACACCAATACCAACCAAGCCTAGTCGGGCGCTGAATACTATCGATACAGAGATTTACCGACGTCGACTTCAAATTTTGGACTCGTGCAAACTGGGTTGTCATGACTTTGGACCTTGCTTGTCACGACTGTCGCTGAGCTATTGTTGCTGCTGAAAGTCGTTCCTCATCTTCCCTTTCATTCTCATTCATGACTCTCTTTCGGCAGCGTCGCAACCTGCACAGAAATTAACAACAGATAGCAACACAATCTTTGCGATCTTGAAATGGAATACAAGCCGAGTCATCATAAATTGTTGCATTGTAGTGTCGTTGTCACCGAGTCATCAAGTTGCGGTGATTATGGTGGAGTTGCCTACTTGAAGATGACACTAATGCTCATAGAAGTAACTAGACAATAACCCTGCATATAGAATTGAAATACAAACCAACAGAAACAACAACTTCCAACAAGAATCAGCCAGAAATCACCAAATCAATGCTTTAAAAAAATGGAACAAAAAGTTTGAACCAGCCTCCACTGCTGTTGAAGATGATGAGCTAGCTGTTTCAAGCTCTTAACCAGTCTACATGTTGTCCATAAAACCTGGTTTGGACTTTTAACACATGAATCCATTAGTACCTATACCAGTCTAAAAATAACAGCAAACCAATTTGTCAGATTAGATTACACAGGAAATAACAGGGCAATCCTGATATTCGAAGCAAAACCGACAACCAAACCAATAAAATAGATGATACCATATGTTTCATAAGACCAATTCGATACCATATGTTTCACAAGACCAATTCATCAGCACTGTAAACAACTAGTTCATATTAGCTACACTATACAAGGAACAGCAGGCTCAAAATGAAATCGGAATCAGAGCTAGCAGAACAAAACCGAAAAAGAGTTGCTTGAACCATTACCACAAAACCTCCTGTTGCAACTGAAAATATGAACACAATAATCAAACGCATCAACAGAAGAAAAATCGAAGGAGAACAAACCACAAATGCAACATAATGATATGAAAAATAAACATTTAGACACCAAACAGAAATGTAATCCAATGACAATGAACGAAATGAAACTCAGTTTCCTATTTTTGCTGCAAATTGAATTATGGCCATAAACAATATAAATCCAAAACACAAACATTTGTAGGAATCTTGATAAACCATCGCTAGGTTACCGTGTGGTGTTGCGAAATTTGTAGCAGCGAGTTGATGTCGAAACGGGAATTTGAAGAACGTTGAGTCTCCTTCGTACGCATGCTGCCGATGCCGTTGAGTATTAAGACCCACCAAGATGACGAATCAAAGCTTCCAGTTCACATCCCGTCCTCTTCTAGCCGCGACGGTGGATTGCTGAGAAGTTTGAGAACCACAAGCTGATGTTGCAATGATGAATTGAAAAGAGTTTTGAGTGTGGCGTCTTTCGTAGCTGTAGCGTCAGTTTTGGAGGCAGTGAGATGGTCTTCGGAGAAAAAAGAAAAAAAGAGTGACGGTTTCTTTGAGGTGAAGGTGAAGTCGATGGCGGAGAAGTAAGAAGGAAGGCGGGTTTTTTTTAGTGGTGATGCAGATGAGTTCAGGGATGATGATAGTGATGGAGATGAGGATTTCGTGTGATGGTGGTGGTGATAATGAGAGGGATTCTGAAGGTGGAGGATTACGGCGCCGTTAGGGTTTGGGATGGAAGGTGGTGAACAGTGTTTTTTTCTTTTTACTCTGAATTTTCTTTCTCTTAAATACACAGTCTAGTAAAACCCTAACGGGCCACTAACCAATGGGCCTTCTTTTTTATTAATTTTCTTTTTAATCTCTTCAATTAGTTTATAATAAAACAAATACTAATAATATAATCTAATAATTACAATATTAATTAACAACTAATAAATATTAAATATATAAAAACAAACTAGAACTTATAAAGATGAAAGATAACTATTAAAAAAAATTGTTAGTAACATTTGAAAGAAAAAATTTAAGAAAATAATATTCACAAAAAAAAAAGTTCTTAGGCCACGTGTCGCACATTAATTGGTCAAAAAGATAAAATTCTGAAAAAACAATCAATTGCGAGCGGACACGCGTCTAAATAAATGAGAAATTAAGCAAACTATGCACAAGTAAAAAAGGAATTAAAATGCAAAAAAAAATTTACCAATGGGTAGGACAAATTTAGGGTATGACAGATGCCCTTATCTAATGGGCTTAAACCTAGGGAAATAAACTGCTGCAGTGTTCGTTTTCCTGAGGTAGAAGTCAATTAGATATAAAGAAGACCCTGAATTTGTCCGAAAGAAAGAGAGATGCCTGAGAGTTGAAAAACCTGGATGAGGTAAAACTCTGAGTAAACTGTGAATAAATAGGCAAAAGTCGTCATCATCAAAAGGGTGATGAGATGAAACACACTCGGCTATTATCACCAAAAGGATGATAAAGCAAAACAACATCGCACAATCTGACACCAATCCAAGTGACAGACCCCCCACCAAAAGGATGACGGAGCGAAACACACACAAACACATATCGCACAATCTATCACCAATCCAAGTGACAGACCCCCCACCAAAAGGATGACGGAGCGAAACACACACACAATATCGCACAATCTATCACAAATGACTATGATAGACCCCCCACCAAAAGGATGATGGAGCGAAACATAAATAAACTATCGCACAATCTATCATTAATGACTATGATAGACCCCCCACCAAAAGGATGACGGAGCGACACACGCCAAACAATATCGCACAATCTATCATTAATGACTATGATAGACCCGCCACCAAAAGGATGACGGAGCGAAACACACACAGACATCGCACAATCTAACACCAATCCAAGTGACAGACCCCCCACCAAAAGGATGACGGAGCAAAACTCACACCGGCCACTACCATCAAAATGATGATAGGGCAAACACTATCGCACAATCTGTCACCGATCCAAGTGACAGACCCCCCACCAAAAGGATGACGGAGCGAAACATAAATAAACTATCACACAATCTATCATTAATGACTATGATAGACCCCCCACCAAAAGGATGACGGAGCGACACACGCCAAACAATATCGCACAATCTATCATTAATGACTATGATAGACCCGCCACCAAAAGGATGACGGAGCGAAACACACACAGACATCGCACAATCTGACACCAATCCAAGTGATAGACCCCCCACCAAAAGGATGACGGAGCGAAACTCACACCGGCCACTACCATCAAAAGGATGATAGGGCAAACACTATTACACAATCTGTCACCGATCCAAGTGACAAACCCCCCACCAAAAGGATGACGGAGCAAAACTCACACCGGCCACTACCACCAAAAGGATGATAGGGCAAACACTATCGCACAATCTGTCACTAATCCAAGTGACAGACCCCCCACCAAAAGGATGACGGAGCGAAACTCACACCGGCCACTACCACCAAAAGGATGATAGGGCAAACACTATCGCACAATCTGTCACCAATCCAAGTGACAGACCCCCCACCAAAAGGATGACGGAGCGAAACTCACACCGGCCACTACCACCAAAAGGATGATAGGGCAAACACTATCGCACAATCTGTCACCAATCCAAGTGACAGACCCCCCACCAAAAAGATGACGGAGCGAAACTCACACCGGCCACTACCACCAAAAGGATGATAGGGCAAACACTATCGCATAATCTGTCACCAATCCAAGTGACAGACCCCCCACCAAAAGGATGACGGAGCGAAACTCATACCGGCCACTACCACCAAAAGGATGATAGGGCAAACACTATCGCACAATCTGTCACCAATCCAAGTGACAAACCCCCCACCAAAAGGATGACGGAGTGAAACTCACACCGGCCACTACCACCAAAAGGATGATAGGGCAAACACTATCGCACAATCTGTCACCAATCCAAGTGACAGACCCCCCACCAAAAGGATGACGGAGCGAAACTCACACCGGCCACTACCACCAAAAGGATGATAGGGCAAACACTATCGCACAATCTGTCACCAATCCAAGTGACAGACCCCCCACCAAAAGGATGACGGAGCGAAACTCACACCGGCCACTACCACCAAAAGGATGATAGGGCAAACACTATCGCACAATCTATCACCAATCCAAGTGACAGACCCCCCACCAAAAGGATGACGGAGCGAAACTAACACCGGCCATTACCACCAAAAGGATGATAGGGCAAACACTATTGCACAATTCGTCACCAATCCAAGTGACAGACCCCCCACCAAAAGGATGACGGAGCGAAACTCACACCGGCCACTACCACCAAAAGGATGATAGGGAAAACACTATCGCACAATCTGTCACCAATCCAAGTGACAGACCCCCCACCAAAAGGATGACGGAGCGAAAATCACACACACAGGTTGCTATCACCAAAAGGATGATAAGACAACACAGATTCGAAGCTTACCAACACCAAAAGGATGCAGGCTAGGTTGAACTGAGGAGGATCGACTATCACCAAAAGGATGATAGTAAGGCAATTGACAACGGTCACGCTTACTGGATACAACTCATTGGGGAACACCCAAGAGGAAGATTGGGTTGACATGATACAACAGGGTACGCCCACCGTCTTGCTTGGAGATCATAGTTTTGTTGAAATGATTTCATGGTTACGCCCGTGAATTCTGAAGAAAATGCCCATGACTGGGCTGAGTTTGTCTTGAAATGTCTTGTTTTGCTCAACAAAAAGCTGAACAACTTTGTGAGGAACGCTCACGGTTTTGCTGAAGATGCCCCTGACTGGGCTGAATCTTGCACTTAAGGTCTTTGGATTTTCCCAACAAAAGGTTGAACAACTTCGTGGGGAACGCCCACGGTCTTGAATGGTATGACCCTGGCTGGGATGTATGTTAACTTAAAGATCTGATCAACCACGAGGTTGAAATACGTCATGGGAAATACCCATGGTCTTGAAAAGAATGCCCCTGACTAGGCTGGATCTTGCTTTGAATATTTTGAAATTTGGTGGGAGAAAACCCATAATCGCAGAAGATTACCCTTGACTAGGCCGATGATTGCTTTGAAGCTCCTAATATTCGTGGGAGAAATCCACGACCCTTGTGGAGGATGCCCCTGACTGGGCTACCAATGGTCTTGGAAATCTTCGGGATTGATCCTGGACCTTGACTTGCATATATGAATGCTGGATGTAAAATGATGTTCCATAACGAATGGAAGTGCAAATGCAAATGCTGACACGCGGAGATGCAAGAGCTGGGGAAGTATGATATGATTGGTATGTATATGACGCAATAATGCTTATGATGATGAATGCAATGCGTATGATGCGTATGATGCAGACGGGTAATTTGGAAATGCAGGTGAAGACGCCAGCGCGGTGGACTTTTGGTGGTTGCCAATGCGGATTGTACTTTGGGTGGTGGGAGGGATTGACTTCCTCGACACGCAGTTCGTTGAAGACGTCACGATTGACGCAGAAGATGATGCTCTAGATGCCCCAAGTCTGGGTACTTGGTGATTTGTTGTGAATTTCCTTCAGAGAAGGTTGCAACTCTGCTTGATGGTCAGGACGACCTGGTCTTGCCCCAGTTGGAACTTGTTAATGGCTTGCCCCTGCTCGAGCTCTTGAGTAATTTGCCCCAGCCTGTGGATTTTGAGGTAGTCTTGCTTCGTGACAGCCACTGAAAGTCAAGTTCCTCCTTGATTGCCTTTTGTTGAAATGTCTTTGAATACCTAGCACTGTTTTGCAATTAAAATTGTACATTCACAAATGGTAATATTAATGCAAAGTTTGATGCCAGATTTGAAAAATTATCGTTTTATTGAAGTGTCGTGGTAGTGAGGCGAACGGATCATCAGCCCAAACATTGTGTTGTTTGATTGGTGTAGAAGATATTGCAAGGATAACGACACCAATGCTGATGATTAACAATCGTGTGAGGAGTCAGGTTACGCAACCTTGCGACAATATGTTTTCAGAGTAAACCTCGTCTCAATTAGGTCTTTCGAGGGTTGTAACGTGGTCTGGTTCACGGTTGTGAAACAAAGGATGTTAGGCTCAAAGTATGATTTGTACCCACCACTTCTTCTTAATGATCTCCAGTCCTACGCTCAGTTAATTCTACACTTGTCTGGACGGTGTAAGCTTGAAGGTTCAAGGTTTGCTCGACGTGGCAGTCACTTTATTTTAATGGATGCCAGTGCCCCTTTGCTCTGGGTGGTCACTGAATCTTATTTTGTTTTTGTTGAGGGTTTCGGGGTCCTCTTTTGCTTTTGTTTTGATCCCTAACTTTTGCATGGATTGACTTTTCTTGTCAGATCCATCGGGATTCCCTTGATTTTGCCTAAGTCCCCTATGAGGTGTTTGACTTAGCAGGCTTTTGATATTTTGGATTTTGTTGGAGGATTGTGACTGCCATAGCATGGGTCATTGATGAACAACCGTCTTCTGGATTTTGCTTCTTTTTTATTTTTATTTGAGTGCGGGATTAAATTAACTGAACACTACCCTGCCCCAGGTTGAGTGTAAAAGGTTTGAATATCCGAAGGAAACTGCTACTTCTAGGCTCGAAGTGGTTTTACTAGGGATTAACTCCTTATATCTTCGGTGTTTGGGGAATTGAAGCAATGCCTGTACATCATTGACGAGATTCTGTCTGAAAGCATACGGTTTGCAATTATGGGTATCTCGTTTTCATCATCCTCCCTCAAATCATGCTAAACAACAATGGATAGAGTGAAGTGAATAAATGTGTCGGTGATAAGTGAAAATGAGTGAATACGACATAACTAATTCAAAACATGCATAAACAATACATTAATGAAAACCAAATACGAATGGAAATTGTTCAAAGCATACAATACTTAAACAAACAAAGACAAAATATAAGAAATGTGAAAGATTAAATGGCAGCATGACGGCCTTCTTCGGGGAAATGAACTTTGACTTGACTGGATTTGATCTGATTAACGCTATTTGTTCGGCGGCATTGGATTGTTGATGACATTTGGAGACTTTCCATTGAAGTTGATAGCATCCCTGTCGATCATGTCTTGAATTATGTGCTTGAAAGCTCTGCAGTCCTCAATGGTGTGACCTGGAGCACCCTTATGAAACTCACAATGAGCATTTGCATCATAGTCGGCAGGAATGACAGTTGGGGGAGCCAAATCTCTTGGAACAATAGCCTTTTTCTCCATCAACTGAGCAAAGATACTAGCATATGTCATTGGCAGGCGATCAAAAACTCTATCTGGCCTCCGTATTCTCTGTTGACGCTACTGGCGAGTGTCGCTACTGCGAAAATCGGCGCCGGCTTGACAGGAGAGTCGCCACCGTGCGTTATTTATCCCTCAGAGCGGGAAAGGAAACGCTCGAAGTAAACCTCGCAAAGACGGGAAAAAGGTATGGTCATCGCAACCAAAACCTGGATTCGGGAGTCGGTTACGCAAGGGGAAGGTATTAGCACCCCTCACGTCCATCGTACTCGATGGGATCCACGCTTGGTGTTTATAGGTAAAAGGGTGTATTATCTATCTACGCTACTGGCTGGTCTGAAAAGAAAATAAAAGGACAGGACTCGACAGAACATACGGTGTTCTGGGCCTACGTATTCCCTCGTGCAATGGGAAAGTCAGAGTCAACGTAGTTCGACTACCTACGACTAAACGGGGGAAAGGTTGCTCGCCAGGACATCGCGTCCTGTGCCTACGTACTTTCATCTGGCATGAAAGATCAGAGCAAACGTAGTTCGACTAACTACGGGTAAACTGGCGCTCTCACACAGCAGTGAGAAAACAAACTGGTCCTAAAGGCTCGGGAACCTACAAATACGATCTGGTCTCAAATGCACTCGGGCAAGAGAAAGGGATAACAATGAGTCGTTAGCGGGAAAGTCTCGATCGCACAGCCACGAGAGAACAAAGGTTAGTTGTTAGTGTGCTCGCTAGGATATCGCATCCTATGCCTACATATCTTCGTCTGGTACGAAGAATCAGAGCAGCTGTAGTTCAGCTAACTACGGATCAAGCTACTCAAAAGATCCTACTGGAAGGGAAGGGAAAAGACACCCTAAAACTATAGCTGAGAAACAGGGGAATCTACCTACTGCTATCACACCTGGTTGACCATCCTAATGTCTATCATAACAACTCCGCAGCGGAGAAGTCAGAGCTCCTAAGGGATCATGGCAACAGGACTAAACTACAAACAAGAAACTGCAAAGTAAAGGAATACTGAAAATATGCATGAATGCAACAACTAAACAAACAAGGCGCGAAGGCCGCAAACTACAGAGGCAAGGGAGCTTAGCTCTACCGAATACCAACAAGCAAAGCCACGCAATAACAAACAAGCAGAAGGAGGACCACCTCAACTTCTCATGCACACAAAGTCTACTTCTAAGATGCACCTACTCAGAACTATCTAGATGAACACCTGAGTCTAATGCAACATAACATCACACAAATCAAACAACACAAAGAGACTAACCCTGAGCAGGGCCTCTATCTACAAAACAAGAAGCTACTCCTGGGGCAAGGCCCCTAACAACCCTGAAACAAGCTCCTAATCTATCTCTAAACAGAACTCTATACAAAACCCTAAGCAAAGATCTAAGCAAAAACTCTAATCAAAACCCTAAGCAAGAGGAAACAATCCCAATCTCTAAGCTTCAGAACAAGCTTACCAGAGAAAAGGAGCTAAGCAGACAAGCTCATAATGCCTTCCTCAGGAAAGTACCAAGAGGTTACTACTCAGGAGTCGTATCCTATGCGGCTCGACAACTGTGATCAGTTTACATTCCTCCTCAGGAGAAATTAAACTCACATGAAGGCTCCGGCATCACTAGATACTTGAGAAAAACCTATATGCACTAAGGGAACTAAGTGAGCAGACTCATAGGACCTTCCTCAGGAAAGTACTAGGAGGCTGAC
Organism: Lathyrus sativus; assembly: GCA_963859935.3. Classification (NCBI taxonomy): domain Eukaryota; kingdom Viridiplantae; phylum Streptophyta; class Magnoliopsida; order Fabales; family Fabaceae; genus Lathyrus; species Lathyrus sativus. The sequence continues at coordinate 109,842,349 of OZ012738.1, read as the reverse complement.
ACTTAGGAATCGTATCCTACGTGGCTCAACAACTGTGATCAGTTTACATTCCTCCTCAGGAGAAATTAAACTCACAAGTTGGCTCCAACATCACTGGATACTTGAGAAATCCTAGACAAACTAATGGAACTAAGTGAATAGACCCATAGGACCTTCCTCAGGAAAGTACTAGGGGGCTTCCACTTAGGAATCGTATCCCATGTGGCTCAACAACATGTGATCAGTTTACATTCCTCCTCAGGAGAAATTAAACTCACAAGTTGGCTCCAACATCATTGGATACTTAAGAAAGAGGTGAGAAGAAAGAATGAAAGTCATTCATAGTGCCTTCCTCAGGAAAGTACCATGAACTTCCTTCAAACTTCAGGATCTCGAACCTCACAAACAGATAACAAGCTCTTAGACTAAGCCTCAATCCACTGCATCCCTGCAAGCTCCAACAGGACTTCAATCAGCTCCCACCTTGAGAAGAACCCACAGGCCAACAAACCACAAGAGACTATCTCTGAAGTTCAACCACAGTTGAACTTCAAAGTCAGAAGTCATCAAGACTTCTCCTATCTTCAGGCTCAGACAAATCATATCAGAACATCCTACAAAAATCTAATAAAAATCTATGGGAAACCTACATGGCTCTAGGATAACATACTGAAAAATCAGAACAAAATTCAACACCAGGTGAAAGAACTAAAATCAGCAACACAGACATATCCACAAACCAATTTATTCAACATCAATAACAATGAAAAAATGCAATTAAAATGAAAATGCATGATTAAACTAATGTTTCTGCATTATAAAATCCTATACTGAATTACGAGTCTACAGAAAAAAGAACGGAATTATTTGACTAAATCTACTATTTTTCATGAATTTTCTAATGATATGCATGCACTAAAAAATTAAAAGAAATCAATTAAATGGAAAATACACCAAAAAATAGGGAATAAAAATAAAGTGACATTTTTATTTTTATTTAATTTTCTAGACATTATGATGGAATGGTAGAAAAAAAGAAGAGTTAAAAAAACAATTATTTTCATTTTATTATGAATTTTATAATATGCAAAGAAATAAAAGAAATTAAAGAAAATAAAATTGAAGTAAAACTGGAGGGGGGTTTAAACAGCAAGGAATTCAGTTCATTCTACATTGGGCCCTGAAGATGGGGGGTGCTAACAGCACTGGGCGCAGGGCCCAAACTTATTAACCAGAAAAAACAACAAAAACTGAACTGAACGCAGGGGGGTGCAGACTGGCAATTTCCCAGTTATCTCTCAATGGGCTTATGCCCAGGGGGGGTGCAGCTAGCAATTAGGGCCTAAGGCCCAACTCAACTCATTCCCAGCTCTCACGCAGGGAGGGGTGTACGAACAAACTGGGAGGTATGCGTCAGTAACACACGTTTGGGCTTTGAACTCAGCCCAAACCCTAACCAGAAAACCCTAAACCACAAAACCTAATTCCTTCCCCCAAACCCTGAACACTGTTCACTCACCTCTAACCCTAGCCGTTTCGTCCGTCTCCCCCACCCTTTCTCTGAATCTCTCAAACAACTAATCAACGTTCTCATCCCTCAAACGAATCAATCAAGCAGCCACAATAATCTCACCACTCTCTCATATCCAACACACATCAAACTCGAACCCTTGATTTACCCTAATCGAGGTTACATTCATCAATTGCAGTGGAGATATAACGAAGAGAGACAAACCTGGGTTTACGCGAAGGGAACAAGGGATCTTTGAAGATCTCTGGATGTTTGCTAAAAGTTTGATGGCGCGAAGAACACCTCGTAGTGATGAACAACGCTGAGACCTTGATGAAGTTCTTTACAAGTCTTGGAGCTAATGAATCTTGTACAGATCTGGGGATGTATCAGGTGCGCGTTGTTGAAGGTTGTTGACGGATTCAAGAGATTCTTGATGATGATGATGAACGTAGACGTTATGATGAAGCTTGGAGGGGATTCTGGAAAAGTTGTTTGAAGGTTTGAATGATTTCTGGAATTTCCTTATGAAGATGATGAATATTCAAGCGTTCTGGAAAAAAATCTTTGGATGAGGATGATGGCGTTCTGGAAATCTTGAAGAACGATGAAGATCGTTGAACGCGTTCTGGAAACAGCGTATGAAGTTTCCGGCGAAGATGATGTTTCCGGCGAGGCGACGATGAAGCTGGACGGAGGAGATCGGAGGAAGAAGATGAAGAAAGGAGGGTTTCTGGGGATTTTTGGGTGTTTGGGGGTTCCGGCGAGAAAGACGGTGGCCGGAGGACGTTGGACGGTGGCTCAAGGCGCCTGCATGCCCGGCGGCGAAGTCCCGGCGACGCTCCGGTGACTAGCTGTGGTGGTGCCAAGTGTCTCAGTGGAGGTTGGGAAGGGGACGTGTGGCGGACGCGTGTCAGCAGAGAGAGAGAGGACTCTGAGTGGGACGCGTGGCGTAAGCTGGGGGTTTCAGAGTTGATGTGGTGGCGTGATTAATGCGAAACGCGTGGGCCAGCCCTCTCCTAACACGTGGCGTCTGCTATTTAAAGACTTGGCATTTTCTGGACCACTCTAGGACCTTCTAGAAGCTTGCTGAAGACTCTGGAAATTCGCTGGAAAAACTTGGACAAAGCTGGGTTGAATTGGGCTCATTCTGCACTGAACTTGGGTATAGGCCCAAAACGAAAAAATGGCCAAAACCTGCAATAAACTGGAAAAAAACAGTTAAACCTAATTATCTACTTAAGACTAATCCTAAAACAGAATTAACACCTAATTAACTAATTAAAATCAATTAACACCTAGTTGAATCAGTTAACACCTAATTGAACTAATTTCCCTAATCAACTCTAAAAAATGATTAAAATCTAATTGACTCTATTTAATTTCTATTAAACCATAACTAATAAAATCCTATTTAAATCTAAAAAATGATTAACCTAATTAAACTCTAAAAAGTGATTAAAAGTCTAATTAATTCTATATCAACCTAATTAAATCTAAAACGATTAAGAACCTAATTGACTCTAAATTTCTACTAATTCTATTAAAATTCTACCATTATTTAATATCTATTAAAATCTATTATTAATAAAAGAAAAACTATATTATTTTCTATATTATCTAAAAAACAATTAAACCTATTTTAAAATCTATATAAAATTCTAAAAATGATTTAAAAAAACAATTAAACCTATTTAAAAAATCCTATAAAATTCTAAAAAGGGAATTAAACTATTAAAAAATACAAAAACTCTATTTAAATTCCAGAAAAATCTATAAAGCCTATTAAAAATCCGCAAAAGTCTATTAAAATCCTAAAAATGCAGATGAATGCAAATGACCCCCATAAAAGAGCGCACGAGACCAGATCGAATCGAACAGAGATCCCCGGGCATCAGAATATCCTCAAAATCACTGTGCAAGCTAAAAATCACCGAGGAGCGCACAATTTCCCGGAAAAAAAACCCCTGGTGATCTGGACTGGATCGACCATATCTGATAGACGAAAACCAAGCTGTAAACTCTGATATCCTCCGTTTGTGCACAAATATCACGCGTCTGATTTGCGAATACGAGATTAAACCACGAGTCAGATAGGAGAATCAGTTGGTCAAATTTTAGGGTGCAACAGCGAGCACCTTGTTGTTGTTGAGCAGCTTGCATCTGCTGTTGTTGAGGAGGATACTGATATCCTTGCTGATTGTAGGCTTGTTGCTGAGGAGCCTGTTGTTGTGACATCTGAGCTTGAACTGCTTGAACAGCTGGCTGATAAGGCATTGGAGCATATTGCGCAGCAGCAACATACGGATACTAATAATAGGGAACTTGATAAGGCATAGGAGCGGGAGCTTGTTGAGAAGCTTGCCCTTTCTGCAAAGAGATGGCATTTGTTTCGCCCTCTTTCTTCTTGTATCCGTTGAAAGACTTTTTGGCATTGGCCTGACTGTTATAACCTCCTAGTATCTTTCCACTCTTCAACCCTTCTTCAATTCTCTCACCAACGATCACCAAGTCAGAGAATCCAGCGGAGACACTACCAATCAGCTTTTCGTAGTACTGGCCTTGTAAAGTACCCATGAAGATGTCAATTAGTTCACGGTCAACCAGAGGTGGATGCACCCTTGCGGCCGGCTCTCTCCATCGTTGCGCGTACTCCTTGAAGGATTCGCTATCCTTCTGAGTCATACTCTAAAGTTGAGTACGATTCGGAGCAAGATCGGTGTTGTACTTACACTGTTTGACAAATGCATCGGCTAGCTCGGCCCAAGTGCGCATATTGTTACGTTCTAGCTGCATATACCATTCGAGTGATTCCCCAGACAAACTGTCTTGGAAGCAATGAATCATGAGCTTTTCATCTCTGGCATAGGCAGCCATCTTGCGACAGTACATCTTTAGATGAATATTTGGGCAACTAAGACCTTTGTACTTCGAAAATTCGGGCACCTTGAACTTGGGAGGAATGACAACATCAGACACCAAGCACAATTCCAAAGCACTGAAAGAATTTGAATTGTGCCCCACCATGGCTCGGAGTTTCTCGGCTAGATCTCGGCACATCTTCATGGCTTCAGAATCCTGAGCAGCAACAGGACTGGCAATGGGGATAGCAGCATGATAGTTCTGAACGTCGTCATACTGATCCATCAGAGTATCTTCAATATGAGGAACTGGGATTTGCACAGTAGTAGGTTGGGCCTGCGGGATAACTCCAACAGTAACTCCAGGTGCTGGAATTGGCTGAGAAGTGTTTCCTTCGGCTGTGTTATTGAAGTTCAACGGTATCCCATGAGGATTTGGAATTGGAACCAAAGGGATGGCAGTAGACCCCTGTCCTTGACCATTGTTGTTGACGACAGCAGCGGCTTCACGTTGTTCTTCCTCTCTTCTGGCCGCGAGGATGGCTTCGAGGATCTGGTCGATCTTTCCTTTCATAGAATCCAACTCCTCCCCGAAGGCAGCTTGCTCCTGCTGAATCTGCTCCATCATTCGTCTTGTATTGGCTCTAGTTGCATACTGGTGTCGAGGAATTAGCTTGATTTACTGGAGAGGGAGGAACGAAGACATAAGATTCTGTTGAAGGAATGGAAATGCAAAATGCACAACATATGAAATGCAATGCAAATGATATGCAAGATGCAATGCAAGATACAAGATCCAGGATCACAGGATCATAGTTCAAACAGCTCCTGAAGCTAGTAACTGTAATAGATAAGTAACCATAATTCCTGCTCAAAGAAAATTGACAGGTACGACCTATGCGGGAAGATCTAAACATTCTACCCATAAACCCACTTACGGGATGGTTTCTACGTTTGTTTCCCAGGATCACGGACACTAGTCGTATTAACATCACGCAACAGGTTGGCTGTATTACGACGATAATGACGATAAGGTCTCTCCTGAGCGGGGTCCTCATGCTAGGCGCACAAGGAGCGAGTCCTTGGAGGCTAACACTACACGACCACCAATATCGGAACGGTGCTAACAAAAGGTTCCCAGAATCACGGACCTTTCATTAATCAAGTCGTGTAACAGGCTAGCTGTGTTACAACAAGATCTACGAATAGGTCTCCTCTGGAGGAGCTTTCATGCCAGGCCCACAAGGAGCAAGTCCTCGGAGACTAACACTACTCGACTACCAATTCTAAACTAAATGTTCTCTCTTCTTTTACCAAAGCTCGGGCGCAGAGCCTTACTCATGATGTCATCCCAAGAACCAACAGGCAACCAAGATAACAAGCACAAATAGAATCCACAAGAGAACACATACATAAACAAGAAGGAAATAAAAAACAAACACTCCTCACAAACCAAAAGATAGGCTCGACTCTCTCTTTTCATGGAGCAAAATGTCCCCAGCAGAGTCGCCACCTGTCACACCTCGAAAAATCACGGAGACATTTCGGAGAAACGACCCTCGCGCGAAAGGCGCGGAAATGCAGTTCGACAGAGTCGCCACCGAACTTTATTTATCCCGAATAAACGGGAGAGGAAAACATCGAGAAAACCTCTTAAAACGAAAGGATAGGAACAGGGTTTCGCAACCATGTTCCGGGTTCGGGAGTCGGTTACGTGAGGGGAAGGTATTAGCACCCCTCACGTCCGTCGTACTCGACGGGAAACTCTTAAGGTAAATGTGGGGAGTGTTGTTTAGGTTTACTTGTTTTCTTCTCGTTGTTAAAGGTAGAATTAGTAGGTTAAAAGGTTAAAGACGCGAAGGAGAGATGGGTGGTTAGAGGACAGGGTGCTCGCCAAGGATTGGGGCCCTTGAGCCTACGTATGCTCATTCGGACGAGAATGAGAAATCAGAGCGTCGTAGTTCGACTACGGGAAAGGATGGGGGGAAACGGAAGATGGATATAAGTGTGCTCGCCAAGATCATCGCAATCTTGTGCCTACGTATCTTATATTCAAGAATGAATAAAGAATCAGAGCGTCCGTAGTTCGTGGTAACAACCACGAAAAAATGAGGTTGAATAGATTGGAAGTTTGAGAAAGAGACGAAAGAGTGACTGACAAGCAACCCAAGAGCGCGCCTCAAGAGCTTGTCACTCAAGAATTCAAGGAATGCGAGATTCCAAGAACTCAGTTCTTTCGAGAATTGACTGAATAAGTTGAAGATAAAGAGTTAGATGTTTTGAAATCGAAAGAATGAACTAATAACAACTCAAGGGCGCGCCTCGAGAGTTACTCATTAGAATATTCAAAGAATGCTAGATTCTGAGAATATCCATCTTTCGTAAGTTTTTAAAAATGTTTGTGAAAGGATCGAATCGAAAAATGGCATGCGAGGCCAAAAGGAAATTGTTTTGAAGTAGCTCGACGACGTGTCGAGGATTTGATTGAAAATGAAACCGACTTGACGACGTGTCAAGGGTTGAGATTGTGAGAAACGATATTAGTCCCTGAGGGTGCCCCTAATATCGAAACCACGAGGAATTGTGAAGTGTGTGCAAAATGTCGATGGTTGCGAATGCGTACGAGCATTCGACTTAGGAGAACATTGAAAAATGATTGAGTTTGAAAAAGTCGAAAGGTTGAGTGAATAACAACTTAAAGGCGTGTCTCAAGAATTATTCGCTCGGAGATTCAGGGAATGATAGATTCCAAGAACCTTCTTCTTTCGGTCGAGAAAGATATTTTGAAGAATTGAATCGAGGGTATGAAAAAGGATTGTGGTACGAGAGGTGAGAATACGATATTGGATTTTTAAAATAAGAGAAATGACAATTATTTGATAAATGAGACGTAGGCCTCACAACCAATTAATTGGGGTATCATCGAAATGCTAGATCTCGACGACACCTTTTTCATTTGGAGAATATTTGAATGAACGACAGAAACATCACATAGAATGCTAGATTCCTATAATATTTCTCTGTCCAAAATAGTGTATTTAAAACGAAAAGTTGAATAATACATTATTTAAGGTGTACACCTCGCTAATGATCATCCAAAAATCCAAGAAATGCTAGACTTCAAAGATTTAATTTGCTTTGAAAAAGTACTCGAGGTGAGTCGAGGTTTAAATTTAAATTTTAAGCGTGTGCACTAGCAAAGTGGGCTAGTCTTCTAAGTGACCAACTAGAAGTAGTTGATCAAATAGGTGTCACTGTAAGGAAGCCCAGGATTAAGCTTTAAAATGTTGTGTATTGTGACAAAAGGTTGATGGCGAGGCTTTGAAAGCACTCGACTTATATAGGTGAAAATGGCTCGATGAATCGAGAAGTTAATTTTTAAAAAATGATTTTGAAGCATTAAAGTATAAGTAAGAAAATAACTATTATGTTTGGAGGGAGAGAGGTACCTTGTTACCGAATGGAAATGAAATAGAGCGAATCAAATTTTTAGAATCTTTTGGTCTTAAGCCCAACTTATCCAACAAAAATCAAAATGGATCAAAGTTTATTAAATCATTTAATTATATTAATCCAAATTAATTATTAAAATTATTCGAATGAATCAAATAATTAAACTAATTAAAAATGATTAATAAAGTTAAATAATTAATTAATTGGGCACATCCAAATAAATCAAATCTCCAACAAATTACTTTAGTCTTTACGGTATCTCCTGAATTTGCACTAAATTTGCAGCTTTATTTTGTGCTATCTCATTCTGTAAGGCAAGTGAAACGGATAGTGAAGCATGGAGGTTAGAAATGGAAAGCAATCCTCTTGTACGGTGGGCATTAATAATATATACATAATAGAGTGGTTCAACGATATATACAAAACAACGAGATTTTAATAAGAATAATAAACAAATGCCTACTGCAAAGAGATCAAGGCTATATACATTGAATTATACATGATACCTCAAAATAATGTTTTATCATCTGGTCCATACAACAACAGCAAGAAGTTCACATATAAATTATATTCAGAACTACCTTTGAAATCTATGAGTCGTGAATGAACCATAAAAGCATTAGTAGGAACGAAATCAATAATAAGTTTAAGGCAAACAACAAGTTATCCAAATTTTAAAAGCCCTATGACATAACAGCAACAATTCAATGACAGAACCGTGAGGCATCCAATTAACAAAAACCGTAATTTACCAATTTCGCAACATATTCAAAGTACGTACGCAATTCTCACCATTACCACAAAATTTATTGATAGAGCTTAAACCGCAAAGCCTCTTTGACACAAAGCCATTCTACCCGAAGTATTACGTTATGCTATCAGCATACACTCAAGTTAAAATGCTGCAGACGACATTAACGATAGCAGCAGTCGCTGAATTAGGACGTTTATTATTGCTGTTTTGAATATTGTAACAGAACTAAATAAGAAAAACACAGGATATGCCTAATATATTATTGCAGTTTAACAGAACAGCCCGAATATTATCGACGTCACGTCGGATATTCGGAAAAGTTTTAGAACAAAAAACAACAACCATAAAATGCCTTAAAAACAAATGTTAAATACATCGAACACCAATACCAATCAAGCCTAGTCAGGCGCTGAATACTATCGATACAGAGATTTACCGACGTCGACTTCAAATTTTGGACTCGTGCGAACTGGGTTGTCATGACTTTGGACCTTGCTTGTCACGACTGTCGCTGAGCTATTGTTGCTACTGAAAGTCATTCCTCATATTCCCTTTCATTCTCATTCATGACTCTCTTTCGGCAGCGTCGCAACCTGCACAGAAATTAACAATAGACAGCAACACAATCTTTGCGATCTTGAAATGGAATACAAGCCGGGTCATCATAAATTGTTGCATTGTAGTGTCGTTGTCACCGAGTCATCGAGTTGCGGTGATTATGATGGAGTTGCCTACTTGAAGACGACACTAATGCTCATAGAAGTAACTGGACAATAACCCTGCATATAGAATTGAAATACAAACCAACAGAAACAACAACTTCCAACAAGAATCAGCCAGAAATCACCAAATCAATGCTTTAAAAAAAATGGAACAAAAAGTTTGAACCAGCCTCCACTGCTGTTGAAGATGATGAGCTAGCTGTTTCAAGCTCTTAACCAGTCTACATGTTGTCCATAAAACCTGGTTTGGACTTTTAACACATGAATCCATTAGTACCTGTACCAGTCTAAAAATAACAGCAAACCAATTTGTCAGATTAGATTACACAGGAAATAACAGGGCAATCCTGATATTCGAAGCAAAACCGACAACCAAACCAATAAAATAGATGATACCATATGTTTCATAAGACCAATTCGATATCATATGTTTCACAAGACCAATTCATCAGCACTGTAACACAACTAGTTCATATTAGCTACACTATACAAGGAACAGCATGCTCGAAATGAAATCGGAATCAGAGCTAGCAGAACAAAACCGAAAAAGAGTTGCTTGAACCATTACAATAAAACCTCCTGTTGCAACTGAAAATATGAACACAATAATCAAACGCATCAACAGAAGAAAAATCGAAGGAGAACAAACCACAAATGCAACATAATGATATGAAAAATAAACATTTAGACACCAAACAGAAATGTAATCCAATGACAATGAACGAAATGAAACTCAGTTCCCTGTTTTTGCAGCAAATTGAATTATGGCCATAAACAATATAAATCCAAAACACAAACATCTGTAGGAATCTTGATCAACCATCGCTAGGTTACCGTGTGGTGTTGCGAAATTTGTAGCAGCGAGTTGATGTCGAAACGGGAATTTGAAGAACGTTGAGTCTCCTTCGTATGCATGTTGCCGATGCCATTGAGTATTAAGACCCACCAAGATGACGAATCAAAGCTTCCAGTTCACATCCCGTCCTCTTCTAGCCGCGACGGTGGATTGCTGAGAAGTTTGAGAACCACAAGCTGATGTTGCAATGATGAATTGAAAGGAGTTTTGAGTGTGGCGTCTTTCGTAGCTGTAGCGTCAGTTTTGGAGGTAGTGAGATGGTCTTCGGAGAAAAAAGAAAAAAAGAGTGACGGTTTCTTTGAGGTGAAGTCGATGGCGGAGAAGTAAGAAGGAAGGCGGTTTTTTTGAGTGGTGATGCAGATGAGTTCAGGGATGATGATAGTGATGGAGATGAGGATTTCGTGTGATGGTGGTGGTGATAATGAGAGGGATTCGTGAAGGTGGAGGATTACGGCGTCGTTAGGGTTTGGGATGGAAGGTGGTGAACAGTGTTTTTTTCTTTTTACTCTGAATTTTCTTTCTCTTAAATACACAGTCTAGTAAAACCCTAACGGGCCACTAACCAATGGGCCTTCTTTTTTATTAATTTTCTTTTTAATCTCTTCAATTAGTTAATAATAAAACAAATACTAATAATATAATCTAATAATTACAATATTAATTAACAACTAATAATCATTAAATATATAAAAACAAACTAGAACTTATAAAGATGAAAGATAACTATTAAAAAAAATTGTTAGTAACATTTGAAAGAAAAAATTTAAGAAAATAATATTCACAAAAAAAAAGTTCTTAGGCCACGTGTCACACATTAATTGGTCAAAAAGATAAAATTCTGAAAAAACAATCAATTGCGAGCGGACACGCGTCTAAATAAATGAGAAATTAAGCAAACTATGCACAAGTAAAAAAGGAATAAAATGCAAAAAAAAATTACCAATGGGTAGGACAAATTTAGGGTATGACACCGGTCTCTTCAGTCAAATCTGAACCCAACCTATTAATCAACTCAGTCTGTTCCTTCACCGTGAAGGTAGCTTCATTCTTCTCATGACGCAACTGGAAGATCTCTTTCTCTAACTCATCATTGGCTTTCTTCAATTCTTCATTTTCAGCCAACAATTTGTTATACTTCTCAATCTCTACCGAAGTAGGTGCCTCAATCACTGGAAGATACAGAGGTTCCACAGCAGGATATGGCATCAGGGAAATCCTAGCTCTCTCGTGGATCCAAACCTAATAGGGATCATAAGCTTTGCTGTCGCTCTTACCAAGCAAAGCTTTCCCTCTCCTATGGATGTTAGCCCATGCATGTCTCAACCTGATCAAAACAGCCTCGTCTAATGAGCCCGTGAGATACAGAGATTCCTGTATCTCAACCTCAATAGGAGCATCTCTCGGGGCATAACCAAACTTTCTCACCAGCAGGGAAGGGTTATAGTTGATACAGCCTTTCCGTCCAATCAAAGGGACATTCGGAAAGCCACTGAAACTATATATAATATCAGTGCCAAGCATGTTTCGATCAAACCAAATGATGTTCTCAGCAGACAGCCCCATCAATCGGGAAAACCAATCCAAAGTATCAACAGCATCAACAAAAGGCCCTGTCTTCGGAAGATGTAATTGGAACCACCTGTACAAAAGAGGAAGACAACAGGAAACATTCTTGCCACGACGTTTCTCATTCTTGTAGTGAATAGAATGATAAACATCGCCCAAGAGAGTAGTAACTGGGTTCTTCAAGGCAAGAATCAAGAAGGCATCTGAGTCAACAAAATCTGGCACATTAGGAAACAAGATAGTCCCATAGATGCAGACAGCTAGAATGGCACTGAAGGCAACCCAACATCCACTCTTCGCGCACTGTGTAGCCTTCTCAACCAGGACAGACAGATGAAAACCATAAGCTCCGTTCAGCTTGACCAAACCTCCAGGGAACTCAGAAGCGTCTAAACTGACAATCTCAGCAAGTGTAGCCAACTCAGGCTCAGCATCAACATGTATAAAGGGCATCTGGTCTAACACAGGAACTCCCAACATAGCAGAATACTCCTCCAAAGTGGGTGCCAGAATATAGTCGGGGAACAGGAAGCATCTCAGCTGAGGCTCATAAAACTGCATCAAAGTATACACCCCGGTCGTCTCAGATGCTGAAGGCCTGTACAACAAACTAAGCAATCTCCCATAAGATACTCTGAACTCAGCCCTCACTCTCTCACCTGCTAGAGCAACTAATCCCAGCAAGGCACTGATATCTGGTGAATGCAACCGGTAAGCAACTGTCCTCTTCATGGACTCCATGTCTGGCCAGAAGATACACTAGAATCAGAGGGGAATGATCACACCTGCAACATAAATACACGTTAATGAAATGCAAACATGAAAATGTACATGCATATGCCAACAAGGGATCAAGTGCAATGCTGATGAACTGTGCTGCTTTGTACTGAAGCCTGAGAATCATCCAATCTTCATCTCAAACCAAACCAACCACTCAAATGAACCCTGTAACCATATCTCACTGGCAGAGATAAACCAGGTACTCTGAGGTCAAAGGTTTCCTGCAAACAGACCTACCTACCCCTCACAGGTATGTACTTAACTCGCAGACGAGGTACGGCATCCTATGCGGGTTCAACGTCACAGACTTTCAAGAGCGATGATACGATACCCAGAAGGTGTGGCATCACCATCCCTTGAAGCGGCCTCACTTAGTTGAATCCCAAATGATAGGTCCCCAGAGTCGACAATCCTCGGGTCAGACAACTTGTCGAGCCCTAAGGGCCAGGCAAGAAGCATCAAAGAGAATCTCGTCCGAGCGCAGATTTCGCGGCTAGCTGGTCCGAGCTAAGCAAGCAGGCTAACCACTACTCTCTACTTCTAAGTCTATGTGCAAACTCAAGCCCAGGTCCAGCTTATCTCTCAATCTAACCCTCTTCCCAGCACAACCACAATAATATAATACTGAAAGTAAAGGCAGAAAGGTAAATACATATAAAACCCCAGATGGGAAAACAAGCGCTAGGATCGACTCGCATAGGGAACCGTTGGAGTCCCCAGCAGAGTCGCCAGTTGTCGCTACTGCGAAAATCGGCGCCGGCTATGACAGGAGATTTACCACCATGCGTTATTTATCCCAACGGAGGGAAAGGAAATGCTCAGAGTAAACCTAACGCAAAACGGGAAAGGAATGGTCATCGCAACCAAATCCTGGATTCGGGAGTCGGTTACGCAAGGGGAAGGTATTAGCACCCCTCACGTCCGTCGTACTCGACGGGATCCATGCTTGTTTTCTATCTAAAGGTGTGTTATTCTACCTACTCTATAGGTTTGGGTTAAAAAGAAAAGAAAATGACTCGACAAAGTATCGCACTTTATGCCTACGTATTCCCGTATGGAACGAGAAATCAGAGTCAACGTAGTTCGCCTACCTACGGGAAAGGAGGGGAAGGTTGCTCGCTAGGATATCGCATCATATGCCTACGTACTTTCATACAGCATGAAAGATCAGAGCAAACATAGTTCGGGCTACGGAAGACACAAGCTTGTCTGACTGTTTTTTATTACCTTCTGAAAAGGGTTTTTCTGATTAAGAGTCCAAGCGGACAAAAATGACACTTTGATGTTTGTTTTGAATCTTTTACGAAAGAAGTGTTTTTTAGTTTGTTTGCAATCTCTGACGCACTAGAGACTATGATCTGAGAGTGACTACGTCGCATGTCACCCTAAGGGTACCATACTAAGCAGTCAGATTACTGAAGAGTGACCCTCCAACAACCTTTTCTCAAATAGCTTAAGGCTCGTACCGTACGACGTTGATTAACCTTATTACTGTATTTTTGAATTGTTTTGAGATGAGAAGAGAAAGAAGCTCTAAAAAGCCTAGGGTTCAAAGGGAATAAAATTAACCTAATGTTGTCATGCATGGACAAGAATCCTAATGTCTGTCATGATTCCCTCCTGCACAGAGGAAATCAGAGATCCTAGGGGATAAACAGAAAAGAAAGCAAGCAAATACAGTAAAATGCATGCAATGCAGCAATACAAGCAAGGCAAGGGAGTCCCACTCAACCTCGAACCTAGGAAAACAACAGGCAAAGTGAATCAACATTCACCTCAAACCTAGGGGGCAAGCTACACAAGCCAACAAACAATACAGAAAACAAAACTCCAAAGCAGAGGAGGCAGCCCAAGCAGCACCACCAAACTCCTACATCAAACAGCAGCTCTGACAGCAACAGATGATTAACCAGCAAAAAGTTGACAGCAACAACCTTCATCTTCATGAATAACTCCCATCTTCAAGCTTCAATAAACTTTCAATCTTCACTAGGCACCAGGCTTCAACAAGCTCCCAGCTTAAGCAAGCTCAAACCCCAACCAGTAACCAGCTTCAACAAGCTCCTGACTTCAACTTCAACAAGCAGTAAAACCCTAGCTTCAACAAGGTACCTCATCTTTTCCTTTACCAAGCTTCAACAAGCACCTCCAAGGGAGAATCATTCAACAAGATCAAGTTGAGATGTTAAGAAGTTCAATGACAACCAAGGGAAGTCACTGAGAGCTTAACATTGTGAGAGACTGGCATCCTCAAAGTTCTACTCTTAAAGCATGCCATTAATCCCTCCTAAGGAGAGATGTGACTTCTTTAAAAGGACTTTATGTCATTGGATTGAATGGAGATGAACAATATACTCCATGTTTGAAGAAAGAAGCAAAACTAGTCTAATGCTCTTCCTAAAACCCTAGTTTCCCTAAGCTCCTGACAAGCACTCCACCAGATGAGAGAATCTTCACATCCAAGCTCCTTCAAGCTCTCCAAAGCACCTTCAATTGGTCTTCATGATCATCCAAGCTCAAACGCAACACCACCCTAGTCTAAGAGGAACTATTGAATCAGACTAGTCAAATTAGTTCATCAGAAACACCTAGAAGTTAGTCTTAAAACTAATTCTACTTAAAATATCAAAAGTGATTATAAAATCCTATAAAAAATTTTAAGGGTTCCTAAACCTCTTAAGAATATCTCATACAAAAACCAGTGCGTTAACCATTCATTTGGACCTAAAACTATGCCCTAAACCTAAAGGTATCATCCTAAAACCCTAATTCTAAACCACCTAATGTCCAATGCTCAAACTAGCCTAAATTCTCTCACAAAAATATGATAAAATTACTATGGGTACATGCATATCTAAGCTATCTGGCCCTAAAAGAATCAACTCAAAATTCATCACCAATCATTCACAATAAAATCAGCAAAATGGCACACCAAACATATCAAAATAAAAAGGAATTAAAAATACAAAAATGCAAATAAAATATAAAATGTAGGAATTAGTCATTTTTTAATCCTATTAAATTCTACATATTCTAAGGAATTAGGGGGGAAAATCTAGCCTAAAAAGATTTATTTTTCTATTTATTATGGATTTATTCCTAACTATATGAAAATGTAAAATAAAAAAGAAAATTAAGAAAATTAAGAAACCCGCGTGCTGAATAGCAATTAATACCAGTTGAAAACCAAACCTGGGCCCAAGAGGGGGTGTCAATAGCGTGCATGAAATAAGCCCAAACCAATATAAAAACCACTCAGAAATTAAAAGGGAAATTGGAAAAAACGTGTGGCAAATAGCAAGTAATTCATGTTATAATTTCCAATTGGGCCCAAGGTGGGGTGTGAAGAGCAAGGATCCCTTAAGCCCATCCATTCTGATTAAATGAAACGGGGTGTTTTGATCACTTCAAACCCCTTCAGTTGTGAAACACAATCGTGGCCATTGAAATGAGTCTCTAGTCAAAGTCAAGGCATGATCTGAGGGTGGTGGTTCATCGTCCCCAAAATATTTGAACTGAGGGGGGAAAACACAGACGATGGCCGGAGCTTGGCGCCACCGTCTTCTCCGGCGAAGCAAACCCCAAAACTCACCAAACAAGCCAACTAAAAACCCTAATCCACTCCAAATTTCACCCTGGTCACGAATATGACCTCCATTCTTACTGATTCTCACTTAAACTCAAAACCCGATGGAAGTTGCAGAAAAATCACCCAACCTTGATCAACCCAATTCTTGCAATCAAAGATCCTAAACTCATCTACATGTTTCAGTCATCAATTCTAACCATTTGAAAGCCATTAAAACCTCAAGAACTAGTAGATATGAGCTTCAACAGAAAATGGCATCACCCTAATTTGGTATCTAATTCTTAATCTTTTGCACTGAAATCCATCCTCATATCTACACTAACCTAATCATGCATCAAATGTTGATCAATTCACTACAAATTATGCTGAAATTTGAAGAATGCAAACCTGTTGAAAGTGGATGAACAGATGAGGTTATGGCACGATTCAACCTCCAATCTCTTGCAGAATCACTCAAGGATCACTTCTAAAGCTCCTCCAATGGAAAATTTGCCTTGGAACTCCCTCTATCTCCAAACCCGATTCTGAGATGAAGTTGAGAAAATTCAAAAGCTATCTCTTGATTCTCTCCAATGCAAGCCCAAAGATTGATCTGGATCAGTTGCATACCATATATAGAGTGTGTTAGAACACTCTAGAACCTTCTGTAACCACCTGAATGAGAAATTCAATTTCTCATCTCCTTTGAAAATTTCACATGCCAAAGTTATGCCTTGCTCTGTTTCAGCTCACCATCTCATTTGAATTTCTCTCCTCATGATATTTAGAACTGAATTGGGATGGTAATTCCCTTGTATTTAATCTTAAGGCAATGGATGGTTATGTTTCTTCAACCTTAAGTAACAAAGTGAAACCATGTGCAAATGACCTCAAATCCAAAATGTGATATTGCCATCCTTTCCAAAACATGTTTTCTGATCAAATTGGTATGTAACATTGCTTGGTTTGGCCATGAAATCAAGAAATCACAATTTTGCCTTTTAAATGACTTTAATTTCTTCATTAAAAAGCCATTTCAAACCAACTTCTCATATGAGCCAATTCAAACCCTCCTTGATGCATGGTCAAGGTTAAAACCCTATTTTGAGCAACTTTCTAGTTGAACAATTTTCCATTTGAGGCCTCTAAGTTGGAGATTTGGACCCATGCTTGAGAATGACCTATAATCACCAATGCCCAAAATACCCTTGGATTGCCAAGATCATAACTTGAGGACTTCTAGTACTCTATGGAAAGCTAAGATCAAGATCTACAACTCTCATGTTGGCCAAGAATCCATTTGAAAACTCCTTGAAGGGCAAACGTTTCTTGGAAGTCAAGTGACTTTCACAGATAAATTTCAGTGTCCTCTGGTGACCTGTAATTTGCAAAAACCATAACTTGAGTTCTACAAATTTTCTTGAAGACTTCTAGTACTAAAATTAAAGGTATTGAGAAGCTCTACAAGTTTCATATTGGCCAAAGATCCATTTGAAACTTGTATTTTGACTTATGTGACTTTGAAGTTGGGCACTAAACAGGGGATTTTACACTGAAACCCTAATTTAGCAACTTCCCACATTCTTGATCTTTCTTTGCTTAACCTTGGCACAACACCACACATGTATCAACATACCAATCCATGAATCCCTTGACCTCAAGGTAGGCCTTGATGCTCTCCAATTACTCAATTGAATTAGGGTTGACCCAGATGAAACCCTAGTTGACTGCACTTCAAATGTGGCTCTCATACTTGAATCAATGACTTGCCTCAGCTTCAATAAGGCCCTCTAGACATCCTATGAGATCCATACACACCTCACATTCACATTCCATGCTTCTCATCCCACTGATGATTCTCAACATTCCTCAAGATAGGAGCAAATCCCACATGTAGGCACTCAAACATTCTCAAGACTTCCAATCACTTCCTGATGGCTTGGATGATTTCTCAAACTTGTATAACACCTCTTGCTAGGCTCTTCTCTTGATAGACACCCTTGATCCCTTGTTGGATGCATGTTATGCTATGATATGCCAATGATTGAACTACGTACATGATGTAACTATGCAAATGAAATGCAATGAAACACAAATCAGGCAAGAAAAGGTTGAGCAAATTTTGGGGTGCAACAGATAGCCTCCTTGAGACCCATGATACACGCCTCATATTCAGCCTCATTGTTGGTAACTGGAAATGTCAATCTAGCAGTGAACGGGATGTGCGTCCCATGGGGAGTCGTAATGATTGCCCCAATCCTACTTCCATATGAATTCACAGCACCGTCGAATATTAATTGCCATTGGGAACCCGGCTCCGGACCTTCACCATGTAACGGCTCTTCGCAATCTTTCATCTTTAAGTACATGATATCCTCGTCAGGAAAATCAAACTTCATTGGCTGGTAATCATTGATTGGCTGCTCGGCCAGGTACTCTGACAGTACGCTACCTTTGATTTCCTTTTGCGAGACATACTGTATATCGTACTCTGTCAGTACCATCTGCCATCGGGCAATCCTTCCTGAAAGTGCCTGCTTTTCAAAGACATATTTGATCGGATCTATCTTCGATATCAGCATGGTTGTATGATTCAGCATGTATTGTCTCAAACGTTTGGTAGCCCAAGCAAGTGCACAACACGTCTTTTCGAGCATGCGGGACTCACAATCTGTGAACTTTTTACTCAAGTAATAGATCGCTTGCTCTTTTCGTCCAGTCTCGTCATGTAGACCGAGAACACAACCCATATTGTTCTCAAGAACCGTCAAGTACATGATCAGTGGTCTCCCGGCTACTAGGGGTATCAAGATCGTAGGTTCCTGCAAGTATTCTTTTATTCTTTCAAACGCCTTTTGACAATTTTCATTCCAGACAATTGCCTGATCTTTTTTCAATAGTTTAAACATTGGCTCACACGTAGCAGTAAGGTGAGATATGAACCAGGCAATATAGTTCAACCTCCCTAAAAAGCCACGAACCTCTTTCTCTGTTTTTGGCGCTGGCATTTCTTGTATCGCTTTTATTTTAGCAGGATCAACCTTAATTCCTTTTTTGCTAACAATGAACCCCAATAGCTTACCAGATCTCACCCCGAAGGTGCACTTATTAGGATTCAGCCTCAGCCTGAACTTCCTAAGCCTCTCAAACAATTTCAGAAGATTCACCAGATGCTCTTCCTCCGTCTGGGATTTGGCAATCATATCGTCAACATAGACCTCAATCTATTTATGCATCATGTCATGAAAGAGCGTCGTCATAGCACGCTGATATGTTGCCCCAGCATTCTTCAAACCAAAGGGCATCACTTTGTAGCAGAACGTTCCCCACAGGGTAATAAAAGTAGTTTTCTCCATATCCTCCGGCGCCATCTTAATCTAATTATAGCCCGAAAAGCCGTCCATGAAGGAAAACACAGAGAATTGAGCAGTGTTGTCGACCAACACGTCAATATGAGGAAGCGGGAAGTCATCCTTTGGACTCGCCTTGTTCAGATCCCGGTAGTCAACGCACATCCGCACCTTACGATCTTTCTTTGGTACAGGTATTGTATTGGTGACCCAAGGAGGGTAAGTTGTAACAGCTAGGAAACCAGCGTCCCACTGTTTCTGTACTTCCTCTTTAATCTTTACGGCCATATCTGGTTTCGTTCTTCTGAGGTTTTGCTTGACCGGCAGACAATCTTCACGCAATGGCAAGCGGTGGACCATAATATCAGTGTCTAACCCAGGCATATCTTCATAAGACCAAGCAAAGATGTCACTATACTCTCGAAGCATCTCGTCAAGTCTCTGCTTGATATCACTTTGCAGCGCAGCCCCTATCCGGACATTCCTGACAACTTCTTCTGAACCCAAATTAATGACTTCAATGTCCTCCTGATGAGGCAGAATGATTCTCTCTTCTTGTTTCAAAAGACGAGTCATCTCTTCTGGTAAGTCGTCATCCTCAACAATCTCTTCCTCGACTTGAAATATCGGGTGCTCAAAGTCGAAGCGAGTCATAGGGAATTCTTGATCGGTGTCATCTGAAATATGGATCCTGCAAGAGAAAGGGTTAAATGCTTCAAATGATATGCAAACGAAGCGTACAACCACATTGCCATTTTATTGTAAAAATAAAAATAGAAAAACAGGGATCACAAAATCTGCATGAGGAAAACACCTTTATTTGATGATTAAAGCAAAGCATATACATAAGCAAGTAGGCCTTGAAATAAAATCACTATGCCCCGGGTAGGACATAGGATTGTACAATAATCGAAAAAACAAGGCATTAATGTTTCGGCGTCACTTGAATAAAGTCCTGGATAGACCAGTTGCATAGGCTCTGTCCTGGCTCACTGGGCTTGATCCACGAATCCATGTCACAGTCGCTATCTCCATCCTCACTGTCAGACACAGCATTGATCTGTTCAAAACTAACTCCTCCCGGAGTAAACACAGTCGGCCCTTTGAACCTTGGCGCGCTCTGTGATGAAGATGACAATGACGGGCGATACCCTAAGCTGAACTTGTCCTGCTTAACAGGAATCTCCAGAACTTGACCCCAACCTTTGGTCTCCCCAGCCTGAACTACCGCTTGGGCTTCTCTGTACGACGACATAGCCACTTCTGGCCCACTGCTTACAACAGGAGATTTGTCTCGGATCTGCACCCCTTCAAAGGCTTGGCACAATGTCTCATGGATCTCACCATCCACTTCGACATATTTGAACGACGACAGGTGACTAACCAGGATGTCTTCCTCCCCACATATGGTGACAATGCTACCACCAACCATATACTTATGCTTTTGGTGCAACGTAGATGTCACAGCCCCTGCAGCATGAATCCACGGTCGTCCGAGCAAACAACTATAAGCTGGTTGTATGTCCATGATATAAAACACAGTGTCAAAGTCAATTCTCCAAACACGGACCTTCTAGTCCCGTCAAAAGCTCTCACTACCAAGTCACTGGGCATGCAGATTATACCTCGGGTATCTAGCTTTAACAGTGCCTTCTTGGGCAAAACGTTCAAGGACGAACCAGTGTCAACAAGGACATGAGACATAAAAATTCTCCTACACTCAACAGAAATATGCAACGCACTGTTATGGTTACGGCCCTTGGGTGTCAAATCAAAATCTGTAAAGCCAAGGCCATGTCCCACATTCACGTGCGTGATCACTCCTTCGAGTTGATTCACGGATATCTCCTGGGGTACATAGGTAGCGTCAAGAGCTTTCAGCAAAGCATTCCGATGAGCTTCAGAACAAAGCAACAATGACAAAATCGAGATCTTGGAAGGCGTCTGCTGCAGATGGTCGACAATTTTATAATCACTCTTCCGAATTAATCTCATGAATTCTTCCACATCTTTGGTCAAAGCCTCTTTTTTCTTCTCTTGAGAAGGTCCCTCTTCATTGACTTTACCTTTCCCTGTGGCCATTCTCTCAGCTTCTACTTCTGGTGACGCAAAGATTCTGCCACTGCGGGTTATGCCCCCTGCCCCTACAAGGTTATCAACTGACCCTACCGGCAGGCTTGCCAGGTTAATCTTCTCCTCATTGCAGTAAACTTCCGCCCCGTAGTTCCAAGGGATGGCTTTAGTGCTTTCATACGGAATGGGTCCAGCTTTGGTTATTGTGATAGTCGGCCGCTTGGGAGGCGTCGATATCGTGACAGTCTTGAACGGGATCGTAATCATTGCAACTTCACCCTGCTTTTCATCTATTGCCTCCACAGGCTTCTCCTCAGCGGTACGGTCAAATTGCAGCGTTCCTTCATCAATCATCCCTTGGATACCTCTTCTTAATTTATCACAACCCTCAGGTCGGGCCAAACAATCAACACAATCAGCATCACAACCAGGGAACACTCCCCCTTCAGTAATCTGCCCTTGACATAACCCAGAGGTGTCTTCAATTCCTCCATATTCATAACCAAATTCAGGCTGGTATCTTCCAATATTGCACCCACCTGTGCAGATCCGTGAGCTGGCATCAGATTCTTCTCAATGTTAGGCGCCTCATTACCAAAGTTTATAGCCTTGCTATCTAACAAATCTTGCACCTTGTGCTTGAAAGCATGGCAGTTCTTGATGCTATGATCGGGTGCCTCGGAGTGGAATTCACAATGCGCATTAACGTCATAACCAAAAGGAGGCGCACCCTTTAACGGAGCCAACGTCCTTTTCTCCACCAGCTGCAGCTGTAACAAAGTTGGAAGAAGCTGAGCAAACGGTAACGGAGGCGCATCAAATACTATCTTCACAGCCCTATCCCGACCTTGATATCTTTGTGGAGAAGAATTTTGTCGTCCCTGTTGCTGCTGTGGCTGTTGTTATTGCTGTTGAGGCACAGGAATTGTCACACTAGCAATCTGCTACTGACGGTATTGGCTTCGACCTCTACCTCTTCCTCGGGAGCTGTATACTGAATTAGTATCCCCCTGTCTCTTGTTCCCAAAAACCTTTTTACCACCTCCAGCTGAGGTTGACTCTCCCGCTTGAATCTTACCAATCTTAACACCATTCTCTATGCGTTCCCCCAAGAGTATCAACTCAGAAAAGTTACTCGTCGTACAATTGATAAGCCTATCATAATACAACCCAGAGAAAGTGCCCACAAACATATCCACCAACTCACGCTCCACCATGGGTGGGTGCACCCTGGCTACAAGCTCACGCCACCTCTGGGCGTATTCTTTGAAACTCTCGACATTCTTCTGAGAAAGATTTTGGAGTTGGACCCTGTTCGGCGCAAGGTCGCTGTTATATTGGTAATGCTTGACAAAAGCTTCTGCTAACTCCTTCCAGCTACCAATCTGAGTAGGCTCTAACCCCATATACCATTCTAATGACGGCCCGACAAGCTGTTCTGGAAAAAATGCATCAGCATCTTCTCGTCATCAGAGTAGGCGGACATTCTCTGATAGTAAGATCGCACGTGAACTCTCGGGCAAGTATCCCCCTTATACTTGTCAAAGGTGGGCGCTTTGAACTTGAGTGGCACCCTCAAACCAGGAACCAATCCCATGTCAGCCACGTCCAGCCCCGTGGAATTTTGATTAGCAAGATTCCTCATCTGTTCTTCCAACAACCTGAACCTTCTATCACTGTCAGCGGGCATTTCAAGATCCCTTCCTGGCGGAGGGAAAGCATCTTCCTGAAGATCTTCGCCCCAGTGAGAATCCCCATTGTCATACCCAGCATAAGCAGTATTAGGACCGAAACCAGCCTGATTGATCCTGGGACCATACCCCATATTGCCAAAACCCTGATTGCCAGCACCTGGCCCGAAACCAACGTTGTGAGCACCCATTCCAACACCATTGTTGCTTGCATTGGCAAAACCTGCGTTACCGAAGCCCTGATTGCCGTAACCCTGATTACCATAGCCCTGATTACCACCAAAACCAACATTGCCAACACCAATACCCATACCAGTGTTGCCAGCACCAACACCAAAACCAGTATTCCCAGTTCCAACATTGAACCCAGCATTTCCAGCACCAATGTTTCCATTAGTTTCCACATGCCCATTGTCGTTACCAGTCACATTTCCATTCCTAGCTCTGTTAACGTTCTCAGTCGTATTGAGGACGACCACTGGTACAGCATCACCAGCTTGGAGAGTCTCACCATGAGGAGGATCAATAGCAATTCCGCTATGTAGCATACCCTGACTGTCAACCCTAGCAATCAGAGGCTGCACCAGAGTCTGCAGCTGCTCCTGGCCCTTGGCCACAGTTTCCATCACCTGCATGAACTGCGCCATCCTATCGCGCATCTCTTGCATCTCAGTTTGCATCTGATCCATGGCTTTCTTGCAGTTGCTTCTGGTAGAGTAGCGATGAATTCGCTGATCGGAAATCCTGGAACCTGTATCAACAGAGGGTTAGGAGACAGCTAAAGTTACCTACTATGCGAATGATTTATGCAAATGCAAACGTGTGTCTGTGTGTTAGGGAGATTTTTCCCCCGATTCGAGTTCCAGAGTGCCAGTGCTGATAACAAGAAGTCCGGATCTAGTCACTGAAATAACATCTCATATATAGATAAGGCCCAGCAAGGTAGCAGTACATGTAGGAAAATTGCGATCTAAACGCAGCGGAAAACAAAAATTTCCTTTAGTGATCCTTACGAATGAGCATGGTCAGTGATAGAATCGTTACCTCTTTGTGGCGATTCAGATCTTTGATGCAGCGATCACAAGCGTTGATGAAGTGCAACGCCTCTACTCAGTCCACACGAACAGCTTCCGGTCACAGTGCTAGCTGCTTACGAACGGAATTATTTGAGTGAGAAAAGAGAATCAAAAAACGAAATTGCATCAAGTGAAAGCTTCATCACAAGGGTTCCTTTTATAGACTCTCTTGTGGGCTGCGGGCTAAAAACCCAATTCACATGATCCATAATAATATTATATATTATTATAATAACTATTATTATAATAAATATATTTATTTTATTATTATTTTATAACCATTATAAAATAACAATAATTTATATTATCCGAATTTCTATTTTTCACTTAAGTGCACCGTACCTTACGGTGTTCCTTTGATTTCTCTATCTCTCATCAAACTGTCCTTATGTGTGTGACCCTGTAGGATTTCGTAACGTTGGTAATTATATTAAATTATATATTTAACATAATAAACAGTAAGCGGTATCTAGCAACACATCACTGCTACCCAAGTTACGAAAATGTCATGTGATATGACAAAACCTTTTCGTGATAATATATGTTTGTACAATTACCCTTTTGCCCCTATGTCTATATTGAACACAAGGCATACACTGTGTCATCCTTGTCCAGTTCAATATTGGGCCCTTAGACATTTCTCCTATTATGCAGGATTGGCAAATTCCATCTAGGACACTCATGTCCCTCAGCATGCTTCGTGGAGTGCCCATCAACTGTCTTTATGATCATCCAGTTACGGATAATGTTTGATCAGCAATAAAGCACCCGACTCTACATCTAGGGTCCATAGTGGTTTCAGGTCGAAGGGTGGTAATACACCATTATCACCATGAGAATAACTTATGACACTTTGCATAACATACTATGTAGTATTCTCATAGCGGGTCAATCCGGTATAAATATTACTCCTAATATTTATACCTATGTCAAGACTTGATAACTCTTTATCCATGATCCATGAGATGTGATCATCAGTCTATCTTCATAATAGTCTTAATGCTTTTAATGTTATCCCACTTTGCAATAAAGCTTGACTACGGATATTTTAAGAATAATGTCTTTATGTTTAATGGGATCTCATGATTAAGTCACACTTAACATTTCATTAAACAGACTAACTATTCTAGGGACTTTATTATTCTGAAAGACAAACATAATAAAGAAATACCTTTTATTATTAAACGAATAATCCGATACAAGTACCAAAAAGTATTGGCCTCTAGGGCTTACACCAACAGTACAATGTCAATGAATACATGGGTAATCAATGGCATGACCTCGACCAACAAGCCTGGTGATGGTCAGCCTACAGCAAAGCTCAGAAAAATACAAAGGGTTACAAAGATAATCAAGTGCGACAACAGGCACGAAACTCCTCTAGCAACTCTTTTGTCTTGGGGTGATCAGGTCGAGTGAGTAACCCTTCAACAAACAACTCTCTCTGCATAATAGTGCACTGGAGACCTTTAACAGAATCTTCCCATGCTCCCTCGCCAAAACAATCTTCTAACTTTCGCTTTTTAGACTCAAACCTCTGCTTACGATCTTTCAGGTTAGAGAGAGCCTTGTTTCCTCATCAAATATCTTCTCACTAGCCTTCACCTGAGCCTTCAATTTGGAGATCTGTTGTTTTGGTTTATCCTCCCTCTCTTTGTTGTTGGCTATAGTAGCATTCCACTGCTGATTGAACTTGGATATTCTCCGGTATGCTTCATCCAGATTCTGCTTCTTGGTGGCCAATACACCGTTGACAGATTTGAAGTCCAGACCCAAACATTCACGATCAGCTATCTGCTTAGTCAAATTCGTGCCTAACCTGTTCACCAACTCTGTCTGCTTCTTGAAGGAGTGGACGGCTTCGTATCTCTCGCTTCTGATCTGTGCCAACTCTTCATTGGCCTTTTTCAGCTCTTCCTTCTCAGCTAACACCTGGTTATACTGCTGAATAGACACGGTAGTAGGCTCTTCAACCACTGGAGGGCACTCCTGCTTAGCAGGTGGGAAAGGCATTCCTATGGTCTCTGCTCTGGTCTTGATCCAGGTCACATACGGAGCATAAGCTTGGCTATTGCTTTTACCCAATAATGATTTCCCTCGTCAACTGATATCATTCCAGGCCTTCTGAAGCTTAGATAACATATCCCCCTCTAGAAGACCGGTGACGTACAGAGATTCCTGCACCTCTTCATCCTTTGCGGAACTCACAAAGCATATGCAAACTGTCTCACAAGTAGAGATGGATTATAGTTGATACAACCCTTTCTTCCAATCAGAGGCACATTTGGAAACCCACTGCAGCTGAATATGACTTCAATACCCAACATATCTCTATCAAACCACACAACACTCTCTGTTGATAAACCCATCAATCGCTCAGACCACTCACCTGTGGCTGCAGATCAAGCAAAGAGACCCTTCTTGGGTAGGTGACTATCAAACCATATGTAGAGTAAGGGCACACAGCATGATACATTCTTACCCCTTCTATTTCCGTTCTTGTAATGGACGGAATGATACACATCGCCAATCAAGGTAGGAACCGGATTCCCCGATGCAAAGATATGAAAGGCATCCAAGTCTACAAAATCAGGCATGTTGGGAAACAAAATGATGCCATATATGCAGAGAGCAAGAATGGAGTTGAATACAATCCAACAACCGTCTTTGGCATATTGTTGGGCTTTCCTAACTAGGAACTGTATAGAAAATCCAGGAACCCCATTCCAACTGGACAAGATCAACTCAGAGGCATCCAGATGAAGAAAAAGAGCTAGATTAGCCAGATTAGGCTTAGCATCCATATGAACAAATGGCATCTGACTCTTGATAGGTAGACCCAACAACTCAGCATACTACTCTAATGTAGGTGCAAGAATGAAGTCCGGGAAAGTGAAGAATCTCAAAGGAGGATCATAGAACTGCAGCAAGGCATACAACCCATTCAACTCATACACAGAAGGTTTACGAACCAAACTGAGCAGCTTCCCATAAGATTTTCTAAATTCCCCTCTCACTGTATCATCTGCCAAAGCAATCAAACTGTACAGTAAAGCAATATCTGGAGTAGGGAGCATATAGGCCACATTCTTCTTCAGAGATCCCATAATAGCACAACAAAAGGCAAGAAAACCGGAACCGGGGGATAATGTGCACTTGCAACACAGACACACGTTAATGATATGCAAATGAGTATGCAAAATGCAAAATGCAAACATGCAACAGGGGATCAAGATGGTGTTGCTGAGAAGACCGAGGCTCTGTTCCAACACAATCACAACACTGCTCTGATAGCACAACCCTGAAGAGGACCAACAAATATGCACTGTCGAGAACAACAACATCTCTAATGATAAGAACCCTCTGAACTCCACAACACTGATTCACTGTCAAGAAAACCAGGTAGTCTGAAGTTTAAGGTTTCCTGCAATAACCCGACCCCGCTCACAGGTATGGACCTAATCACAGACAAGGTATGGCATCCTATGCGTTTCCCAGTGTCACAGTCTTTCAAGAGAGATGATACGATACCCAGAAGGTGTGGCATCATCATCTCTTGAAGTGGCCTCACTCAGCTGAGTCACAAATGGTCGGTCCCCAGAGTCAACAATCCTCCAAACCAACAACCCCTCAGGCCCAAAGGGCCGGAAAAGAAGTCAACCGAGAGAACCTCGTCTGAGCGTGGATTTCATGAGACACTAGTGCCTGCAAAGCAAGCACGCGCCCACTAATTTCCACAACTAATGCTAAGTACACTCAAGCCTGGGTCTGGCTTCTCACTCATCAGAACCCCTTCCCACAACAGCACAATAATAATATACTAAAAATAAAATACGGAAAGTAAAGTACGATAAATAAAACCCAACAGGTAAACACACAAGCACTAGGATTGACCCGCATAAGGAACTAGAGTCCCCAGCAGAGTCGCCAGCTGTCGCTACTGTGAAAAACGAGGCCGGCAAGACAGAAGAGTCGCCACCTTTCATTATTTATCCCACAGAAAGGGAAAGGAAACGATCGGAAAAACCTGATGAAAAGGTATAAGACAAGGTCATCACAACCATTGTCTGGATTCGGGAGTCGATTATGCAAGGGGTAGGTATTAGCACCCCTCACGTCCATCGTGCTCGATGGGATCCATGCTTGTTGTATTTATATAACAGGTATGTTACATCTATCTACACTAAAGGTTTGGTCTGAAAAGAAAAGAAAATGACTCGGCAAAGCGTCGCACTTTATGCCTACGTATTCCCGTCTGGAATGAGAAATCAGAGTCAACGTAGTTCGCCTAGCTACGGGGGAAGGTTGCTTGCCGAGATATCGCATCTCGTGCCTACGTACTTTCACACAGTGCAAAAGATTAGAGCAAACGTAGTTCGGGACACGAGAGACACATGTTTGTCTTTTTTATCCGAGTAAGGTTAACAGACGGTTCCAGCAGTTTGGTGTATGCAGCTCACTCGACGGAGACTTAGGCGTATACTGTTTGCGGTAGAACCGGGAGTTAACAGAACTCTCCTTCTGAAAAGGGTTTCCGAGGGATTAAAGGTCTGAGAGGACAAAAAGAGTTTGATCTTTGTTTTCTGTTTTTTAGAGAAGTATCTTTTATGGATGTTTGCAATTGATATCGCACTAGAGACTATGACCTGAGAGTGAATGTGTCGCATGTCACCCAAAGGGTGCCATACTAAACATCCAAACTGTTGGAAAGAAACTCTCCAACAACCCTTTCTCAAGTAGCTCAAGGCTCGTAACGTACGACGTCAATTAACCTTTATTACTGTATCTTGATTTGTTTGCAGATAAGAAGAGAAAAGACGCACTAAAGGGGAACTGATCCAATCCTAAAGTTGTCATGCAAAATGAACCTATGGTTGAGGTTAGGAGGGAAGCTAACTAATGTTATCATGCATGGTTAGAACCCTAATGTTTGTCATAACTTCTCTTGAACAAGAGAAGTCAGAGTTCCTAAGGGAACATGGCAAAGGAAAACAAACAGCAAAAGAAATAACTGTAAAGAAACAACTGTAAATAAAATGCATGTAATGCAACAAACAAGCAGAAGGAGCCAAGCTCAACTTCTATAGCAAGCAAGCCCAAAGGAAACACACAAAACACAGGCAAGGGAGACAGACTCAACCTTAAACCAGCAAGCAAAGCCAATCAATAACAGTCAAGCAGAGGGAGACAGACTCAACCTCTAAATGCAGACAAGCAAAGGGAGCTAATCTCAACCTTTAGGATGCTCTTAAGCCTAGATCATTATATGAGAAACCTAGTCTAATGCAACACACAGTCAATCAGTCATACAACCAAAGCAGACCAGTCAGAAAAACAGCAGACCAACAGCTCAACAGCAAAGCAGATAAAAAGCAAACAAACAAACAGTCTGCACACAAAAACTTCAATCCATCTCAAGAGAAGTCTTCATCTTCATGCTTCAATAAGCTCCAACAAAAGGGAAGAAAATTAATATCAAGATTAATAACTGATGATGGGAAGCAGGAAGGAAACCAAGGGAATCCCTCCTGACACTCAACCAGTCATCTGAGAAAGGCATCCTCAAAGGTTCTACCTCTTGTAAAATGCCACACATCCTTCCAAAGGAAAGATGAGGCTTTCACATAGGGACCTTGAATCATAGGATGAGAATGGAAAGCAAACAAAGCAATCCATGTTTATTTGAAGAAGGAGAAAGCAACTAAGCTCTTCCTAAACCCTAATTGAACAACTCAAAGAAAGCTTCTAAAGGGAGGTCTAAACACAAAATCAAGCATCACCAACAAGCAAACAGAAGCTTATACATGTCTAAAACACCATCAAAGAAGATTAGCAAACCTATTATGCACTAAAGGCAACCATTGGAGTCATTCTAAAGCAAATGCTATGTTGAAAACATCTTAAAACTAGCCTAAGTATTAAATCCAATTAAAATGCTAAAACTACTTCTAAAATCCTAGGAAATTTTCTAAGGTAACCTAAACATGTTAAGGACCTATAGTATAAAGATCAGGGATCAAATCAAAAGGGAAGGTCACCTAAAAAATCCTAGAACACAAAGTATCAAATGAAAACCCTAAAAAGGAAGGCCTAATGATCCTAATCCAAAACAGAACCTAATGTTGTCTAAAAAATCTAAATTAAATCATAGGGGATCATGCATCTTTAATCTACCAGCTAGCAAAAAATCAGCCCCAAATTCCATACCAATTGCAAGAACAAAAATCAGCAAAAACATGGATCAAATATGCAAAATTAAAGAAATTAAAGAAAATGGAAAAATACTCAATAAATGGAAAAATAAGCAAAAATGAAATATAAAAGCATAGAAAAATCACAAATAAAATCAGGATCATGGACATATTTTCATTTTATTTTTCTGATGAATAATGGAATTAAAATGAATTTTAGAATGAAATTAGCAATTAAAATAAAAAGAAAATGAATTAAAAATCAAATAAGAAAATAAAATGCAGAATTAAATGAGGGGGCGTTGGATGTTGTGACTGGTCAAGCTAATCCAAGGGATAACACGCTGCCAGCTAATAAATGGAACGCTGCGTTTCAATTGAGTCCAAGGCTAATCTGAAATTAAAACGTGGCCACATGATTTGCATACAAAGTCCAGTTTCAGGCTTCATCCATGGGCTCAGGAGTCATCTTCTTCATTCAAATAGAAAAAAGGAGGGATATCAAGCATGGTGGCTGGAGATGACTTCCGGTCATCTTCTCCGGCGGTCCCAAAGTTGCAGGTCATGGAATCTTCATTAAAGCTCAAGAAACTTATGTCATTCTCTCTATTTTTCCACGCTGATTTCAAATATAACCTTCAAATCTCCTAATTCCTTATAGATTTTGAAACACGATGGAGATCTTAAAATGCACATAATTCTGAAATCTCACCAATCTTTCAATTGAAACCATAGATCTCTTCCTCATGTTACACTGACAAATTTAAACTATCTAGATCGTGTTGAAACCTTAAGATCAGGCCAAACCAACTCCAAACAGAAATCACACCTCATCCTAATTTGTCTCTAAACTCTCAATTTATGATCCAAAATCCATCTAAGCAACTTCCTAAAGTCTAACCACATGTCAAAATATGCTAGATCATGATAAAACTAGTGCAATCGTGAAAAATAAAAACCTGGAATGTAGCTTGAAATTGAGGTATCTGCAGAGTGATTCTTAGCTCCAACTTGTGCAGATCTACTCAATTAAGTATGCTGAAGATGTTTCAATCCCTAATTTGCTTTGATTTGCTCTGAAAATGGAATCAAGATTTCCACTTTCTCTCTTGAAACTCCAACTTCAACCTCTGGCTATGGCACGAAATGAACTCCAAAATTGCTCTGAATCACACATGGAACTTATATAGAAGTGATTTGTGGGATTTGAAGGTCCAATGGAGGCCTAAATAAGAATATCCAATTTCCAAATTTCCTCCAAAACTTCAACAATGATATCCACGAATTTGCACTCAAATCTTCCCTTGGAAGCTTCAATTCTAGTCCTTGTGGTCTGTGGAAAGTGTAGAGAGTGATTAGAGAGCTCAAACTCCTCTCATGACCAAGTTTGGATGTGTTGCTTATTCATGAAGTTATAAGTCAAACCACCATGAAATAAGCCTCAAGTGAAAATTCTAATAATGCCAAAGTGTTTAGAATGACTTTTCTGATTAAAATGAGTACTCACTTGCCTTTGTTTGAACACAAATGAATTATTCTTGAATTTTTCACTTAAATGCCTTTAAATTCTCCCTTTTGCAAAATTTCTCAAACCAAGTCTCACCCTAGGCCAAATCAATTCATCATGAGGACATGTTTGATCTAAAAACATCATTTTGAGTAAGTTTTATGTTGAAAAAAATTTCATTTGAAGCTTGCAAGATAGTGAAAATGACCTATAATGCCAAATGACCTATAATCTTACTTTCCCAAAATACCCCTAACTTGTAAACCTCATAACTTGAGTTCTACAAATCAGATGGAAGACTTCTAGTACAATTTGGAAAGCTAAGATCAAGACCTACATTTTTTATGTTGGCCAAAAGTTTAGGAGAAACACCCTTCTAGGTAAAAAGTTCCTTGGAAGTTGGTGAACTTTCACAGACAAATTTCACATTCCTCAGATGACCTGTAACTTGTCTGGACCATAACTTGAGTTCTATAAATTCAATGGATGACTTCTAGTACTCAAATTAAAGCTAATATCATGCTCTAAAATTTTAATGTTGGAGAAAATTTGAGATGAAACTTGCATCTTGAGATAAGTGGTCTTGAAGTTAGGCACTAAATAGGGGATTTTACCTTGAGAACCCTAATTTAGCAACTCCTCACACTTTGAATTCTTCTTGGATTGATCTTGGAATATCACCTCTTGTATCTCAACACAACTATCCATGATTACAAATACTTAGAAATGAGCTTTGATCCTCTTCAATTGCATAGTTGACTTAGGGTTACTCAGATGAAAACCCTAATTGCAACACCCTCAATTGTGGCTCTTCACACTTGACATAATGACTTGATTGAGCTCCACCATGACCCTCAAGGAACTCTATGAGCTCTATCCATACACTCTCTCCTTGATCAAGGCTCCACAATCCA
The DNA here is from genome assembly GCA_963859935.3 of Lathyrus sativus. Lineage (NCBI taxonomy): Eukaryota > Viridiplantae > Streptophyta > Magnoliopsida > Fabales > Fabaceae > Lathyrus > Lathyrus sativus. The sequence goes on along the minus strand of OZ012738.1, from coordinate 109,809,498 downwards.
CTGATGATCTTCAATTGGTCCTCAGATTAGGAGATTAACCACATACAAACAACTGAACCTCTCAAGAACCCAACCCTCTTCCTGATGACTTTGGTGACTTCTCAAGCTTGAATAAGACCTCTAGATAGGCTCCTATGGATATAAACCACACTTGATCCCATGCACCAATGAACAATTTTATTCTATGCAAATGTTAGATCAATGATATACCAATGCAATGAAACATAAACCAAGTAAGAAAAGGTTAGGCAAATTTTGGGGTGCAACACACCTTATCTACAAAACTTCTTTTAAAAAAGCTTTTGGTTTTGAGAAACATTGGACATGAAGTTGTAGGATTTGGATAGGGATGATGGGTTTGAAAACAGAAGAGTTAGTAGGAAATGAATAGTTGTGAACAATTATGAGAGAAAAGTTGTGTTTAAACAGAGTCAAAAGAGAGTAAAGGTGGAGGATTTGAGGAATAAAAAACTATGACAATGTCAACTAAAAATTTATCTTGGAAACCTAAGAAATAAATTACATAACACTACATACTTTGATAGGAGACGAAAAGACTATACGACTTTGGAAACAGGAAAGACATAAGGAGTATTAAAGTAAGATTTTGTTTTACCTAATAAAGATTTTTCCCAATGATTTCCTAAGAAATTTAACAAAAATAAAACAACAAAAATTTCTTAAACAAGGCATTGATATGTATCCGAGTCCAGAAGATAGAGAAACCCGTAGGGACTCTAACTTGGACCTTCTGAGCCAAAAATCCATCTAACTTTCAGAGGGGTGAGTGTTTCAAGTTAAAGAGGAAACACATAAAGACTTAGAGTCTCTTCTTTATTCCATTAGAGTTTCCAAATATTGAGATTTTAATCATGACAAATTCCCATTTTCAAATTTCTCAGAATAAAAACAAATGTCCTCAACAAGAGGTTTTGTAAAGATATCATCCCATTGATGGTTTGTATTAATGAATTTTAAGCTTAGAATACCCTTCTGAACATAGTCTCTGATAAAATGATATTTTATCTCAATATGCTTCGTTTAGAACGTAAAACGGGATTCTTAGAAAAATAAATAGCATAGGTATCACCACAAGTGATAGGAATGTTACTCTCACTTAGCTGATAATCTTCTAGCTAACTTTTCATCCAGAGGATATGAGTGTTACATCCAGATGATGCAATGTATTTAGCTTCTTCTGTTGATAGTGTAATAGTTGATTGTCTCCTATTGGACCATGAGATTAGATTTTCACCTAGAAATTGACAACTTCCACTATTGTTTTTTCTTTCAAGTCTATCTCCACCATAATCAGCATCACAAAAACCTACTAACTTATAATATTTTCATTTCTTATAAATAAAACCAAGGTTAATATTTTCACTCAGATATCTAAAGATTCTCTTAACAACATTTAAATGAGATTGTCTAGGATCTAATTAAAATCTAGCAAATAAGCATACACTAAATAAAATATCAAATCTAGAAGTAGTTAAGTAAACGAGAGGTACAATCATACCTCTATATACCTTTTGGTATACCTTCCTTCTTTCCTCATCTTTTCTAAGAATGCAAGTAGAATGCGTTAGAGTTTTAGCATTCTTACATTCAGTTAAATCAAACTTCTTTAGAAGTTCTTTTATATATTTGCTCTGATGAATGTATGATCCTTTTGAGTTTTGATTAATTTGAATTCCCATAAAGAATTTTAGTTCTCCCATCATGCTCATTTCAAATTCTTCTTGCATGTACTTAGAAAATTCTTAGGAGAGAAAGGCAATAGTAGAACCAAAAATGATATCATCAACATATATTTGAACTATTAAATGATCATTTTTAAAGGTTTTGCAGAACAAGGTTGTATCCAATTTTCCTCTTGAAAAATCATTTGCCTTTCATACAAAACTCTAGGAGCTTGTTTCAGACTATAAAAATATTTCTTAAGTTTATAAACAAAGTCATGATTTTTATGATTTTCAAAACCAGAAGGTTGATGGATATAAACTTCTTCAGTTATGTAACCATTAAAAATTCACTTTTAACATCCATTTGATGATTAACAGCAAATTAAATTAAAAGACGAATAAATTCTAACCTGGGAACTGGTGCAAAAGTCCCAGTATAGTCAATTCCTTCTTGTTGACTATAGCCTTGTGCAACCAGACTGAATTTGTTCCTTACCACTTCTCCTTGCTCATTCAGCTTGTTTCTAAAGAACCGTTTGGTTCCAATGACATGTTTTCCTTTTGGTTTTGGCACTAGATCTCACACATCATTTTTGGAAAATTGATTAAGTTCTTTATGCATTTCCAAAATCCATTCAGAGTCCATAAGAGCTACAGTAATAGATGTTGGTTCTATGATAGAAACCAATCCTAAAAGAGTTTCTTCATCTTGCCTGAATGATGATCTGGTTCTGACAGATTCAAACTTATCACTAAGAATAAGTTCTTCAGAATGAGAGTCTTTGCTTGATCTTCTTCTAAGGTGTTGGTGTATAAACATAACCTTATAAATCAGAAAATTCTGATGCTGATTATTTTGTTTCAAGTTGAACACCCCTGGAGTTTGAGAATGTGATCTTCAGATCTGCAAGTTTTTCATCTAGCTTTGACTTTTTAGGGTCAAGCTTATCATCAAACTTAACATGAATTGATTCCTCAACGACATTGGTTTTAGTGTTATACACTTTGTAGCCTTTTGAGCGTCTAGAATATCCTAACAAGATACACTTGAGCTTTTAGAATTAAACATGTTTAGGAAATCCATTTTTTTGTCTCTGAAACTTACAGTGCCTACAAGCTTACATTCTAGACTTGGGAACATATGCTTTCTTCCTATTATGTACTACAAACATCCAGAGTCCAGGTACCATGAGTGGTGTTTCAACTCTGTTTCTGAAGATGTCTACAACATAGATTATTTTATCTTTATGTACCCATATCCTTTTGGGTCCCTTTTTGTTGGTTTTCTCTGAGTTTTGCTTAATCTAGGTTTTTTGTTCAGAACAAACATGTGTGTATGTGTATGCGTATAAGTGAAATGGGAGTATAAAGATTTTCGTTTCATTTCCTTTTTCTTAGATTTAGGTTTGACCCTACAGTGCTTAGGTGGCTCATAACCAAGGACTCTTTCCCATTATTGCTTACTCCATAGATCATGAAAGCCATTTTACTTCTGTGTATGTTTCGTGAAAGGAATTTCTAAAAAGCCATGTCATATTTCTTTATGACACCAACAGATTCCATATGAGCTTTTGAAATAATTTCCTTTTCAAGTTATTTACTTTTACTTTGTTGAACAGAGATATATTTTTCAAGAATAAAAAGTTTCTCTTTTATATTAGAATTTTCTTTCTTCAACTCGCTAAGGGCTTCATAGTCAACTGCATATATTTTTTTGAAATCCTTGTGAGTGTACTAAAGACTCTGAAACTTTTCAAGAATTTGAGTGAGACAATACTCAACTTTAGAACGAGTTAGATTAGAGGATACCTTATTGGAGTTTGAATCTGATTTGATTCATAGGCAGATGCCTATGAGCTAGCCATCAGTGCCATGTGTGTATGTTTTTTTTTAGAATCATCTTCTGAACTTTTTGAGTCATCCCAAGTAGCCATAAAAACCTTTTTCTTTTCTATGGAGAATCTATTCATAGGCATGATTCTGGGACACTTATTTCTGTATACACATGTTATTGGCATTCGAAACAAGTGACATCATGATCGACTCCAAAATTTCCCTATCCAGAAGTTGACTCAGCATATCCACCTTTTCTTTTGTGGCCTCTAAATTTTTTTGTCCTTTCTTCTAGAGATGGTTGACCCTTCTGGAGAGAGGAGATAATTCATCTCCTTCTTCTGAGCTTCTGTCAGACTCTTTTTCTTTAGCTTGAAGAGCTTTGATCTTCTCAGATTTATCTTTGGACTTTAAATCCACAAACTTAACCTTTTTTAAGGCTCATCTTCTATAAATTCAATTTCATGACATCTCAGAGAAATTATAAGTCCCTTTAGAGTAGTTTTGCTTATATCTTTTGACCCCTTTAGTTTTGTCCCCATTGATCTCCATTTCTTAGGTTGACTTCTAATTTTTTTTAGATGATTTGTAGTGGTATAACCTTTTTTTAGGACTTTCAATCCAGCCACAAGAGTTTGAAATCTTGAGAACAATTCCTCAACTATTTCATCCTCTTCCATTTTTAACGATTCATATTTTTGGATTAAGGCCAAGGATTTTGCCTCTTTGACTTGCTCATTTCCTTCATGAGTCATTTTCAAAGAATAAAATATAGACTTAGCAGAGTCTCAATTTGTTATCTTTTCATACTCAAAGTAGGATATGGCATTCTGCAATATAGTTATGGACCTATGATGATTCTTGTGATCCTTTTTTTGTTGATCACTTATTTTGCTTCTTTCAATCTAAGTACTGTTATCATCTACAAGATGTGTTTAACCATATAACACTATATCCCATAGGTCAGCATTATACCCAAGAAACAAACTTTCAATTTTATCCTTCCAGTAATCGAACTTTTCTCTATCAAAGATTGGAGGTTTGAAAGAGTAGTGATCATTGTTGTTTGTATATGACTTCTCGCCATTGGTAGATGTAATTATGTTTTAAATAAAAAGCTAGATCTTTTTCTGACACAGTTAAGTGTTTTGGCACGAAGTTTTCAATACCATAGTTGACGCTCTGATGTCAATTGAAGGTTCAGTAAACACATAAAAATGGAAGATTTGAATTGGGTTTTAAAAATGATAGTTTTTCACAACCCAAAACAATAACTTAAAACAATAAATAGAATGATAAAGAACACAAGGATTTTTATCTTGGTTCTCTGTTAACAAGGCTACCTCCAGTCTACCCACCTATTGATTTTCCTTAAACAAGAACTTAATCCAATAATCAAACCTAATTACGAATGCAGTGACAATCTGTCCCGACATTCTTCAGGATTCTGACCTACCCAGTCTCCTAAGAAAACTTACGGTCACTGCCTCCTTAAGACCGGACCTACTTGGTCGCTTAAAAAGATTTCAACCTCAATAACAACTCGTTATTTACTTCTCGAGAGTCTGACCTAACCTAGTTGCTTGAGAATTACAATAAAAATTGTAATAATAGTTTTGTGCTTATAGATGCTTCTCAAAATCAGATACAGAAGTTTACAACTAACTTCTATACTTGATAAGAATATTCAATGATTTTTGTTCTAAATGTATAAGTGTAAGAAACACTTCTTATTTGTTTCTGAGTGTGAGCGTTGATGTAGTTTAGTGCGCGTATCAAGTCTCTATTTTTTTCACCTTCTTCAATCTTCAAAGTCCTCTTTAAATGGATGCAAAATAGATCCGCTGGAGGTGAAGATGAAGATATCCTCTAAGTATCCGTTGGAGAATATCACTTCAAACGAAACAATAGAGTTACGATGTAGCCTATAGTTGGTGAAGATGAGCGGACGTAGAAGACTTCTTTTACACAAAGTACAATACATTATGGAAAAAGTAGATTTGCTTATGTACTTCTGTCACATCAAATCTTTTGTTGACTTATGGACAACTTCCATTCAGAGGCTTCTGATATTTATTTTTGAAGCCTGAGTAGCGTTTCTAAGGTCTATTTTCAGAATCTTTGGTGAGACTTCATAGTCTTTAGATGTTGGGTTCTGAGACTTCACAAGCAGATAACCAGAGCTTTTTATATCAGAGTTAGTCTTGAGAATATTTGTTCAAAACGATGACTTTGATATATTAGAGTTAACTTGTTTGAACGCTTATTTTCTTTGGTTCAAAGTCTGAACATCTCCAGAGTCGGAATCTATTCTAATTTTTCAGCATACTTAGCAAACTGGTTAGAGTACAAAATTATTCGCTTACATTTTGTTATCATCGAAACTTAAGGATAGTTATAGAACCAAACTTGTTCCAACACTTATCAGATTTTGAAGAAAATAGGAGAAGTGGCATACCGAGTTACCTTACCACCATTTCTTTCGAACCTTCATAGTGTGTTTCATGTGTCTCAACTTCTAAAGTATGTTTGAGATTCGTTTCATGTTATTCAAATGGATGATGTGCAATTAAGGGATAACTTGACTATGGAGGCATCACCACCATTGAGAATTGATGATCGAGAGGTGAAACACTTGAGAGGTAAAGAGATCGTCTTGGTAAAGGTTATTTAGATAAGACCTACTAGAGGAAGCATCACATCAGAGCTGGAGAGTCAGAGTAGAGAGTCTTATCCGAAGCTTTTTCGTTCAGGTAATTTTCGAGGCCAAAAACCCTATGAGTGGGGAAAGTTATAACACCTCGAATTCGATTAATTTATTTAATGGAATTTTTATTGCTTTTTATCTAATTATTTTTGTGATTTAAAATTCTTTTTAATTAATTGATTGGTGATAATATGTGTTAGATGACTATTCAGTAATTATGGGTATTTTTGTGAGATTTATAGATAGTGGTAGAAATTATTTAGAATTATTAGTTAATTTTATATGACTAAAATAATATATTAATAATAGAACAAGAGAAAACATGAGTTATGGATGGAAAGTAGTAAATTAATGAAATTGGTGGGTTAAGGTGAGAGTTGGTGAGAATTAAGGGAGAGTTGTGAATTAAACATATTAATATTAGGTTAAATACATAGAAACGTGAGGGATGTCATTTTGCCTGATATGTAGAAATTGAGAAAGTTGGAGAAAAAGTGGCAAAACGAGGGTTTGAGAGAGAGGAAGAAGCCATTGCTAAATCATGGAGCTTGTTACTGGAAATTCAGGTTAGGGGAGAACTACTTGAGTATATGTGTATTGCATGAAGGGTAGAGAGGGATCCTCACCCCTCGTCTAGGTTTTCTTCACCATTGTGGTACTTTATGAGTTTTTATGATGATTATGTGAAATCCATGCTAATTGTCATGTTTGATGTATAAATTTGTGCTCTATCATATACTGAATATTGTGCATAATGTGTTGGTACGAATTCTAAATGTGGATGTTGCCATTGATGTGTGTTGGTGTTATGAATATAACCTTGAAATTGTGATTAATTGATGAAATTAGGTGATAACTGATGAGTATGTGATGATTTGATTTCTGTTTAACATGTATTTATTATTTTCTGTGCGCATTAGGGTGTTAGCGGTCAAACTCGAATTTTCGAATGAGCTTCCATGGAGAAAAACGCAAAAATTGCCTTTTGCAAAATAGTGTGACGGGCGTCACGAACATGAGGGGTTGCCTGCCATGCATCTAGGATGGCTGACGATCGTTAGTAGGGTGACGGGGAGACAGTCATGGTCTCGAGACATAATTTTCCAATTGGTCGTCACAGGGGTGATAGGGGAATGAACTAGGGGTATGATGGGCTAGGTGACTGGCTGCCCGTCATGATCGCTAGAGGCCGATTTTGAGTGGTTTGTTCCGTTTTCAATGTTGTTTTCTCGTGTGGTCGATATTTAACTATTGTTTTGGGGTATTTGCTAAAAGTAACTAATTAAGGTGGATTATTATGGTGAAATAATAATTGAATTATTTCACATAATTATAAGTGGTGAATTGTGATGATGTTTATGATTTGGGATGTTGTGAATATAATTATGTGCGGTGAATATAATTGTATGTGTTATGTTGAGGTGTGTAGTTCATAACTGGGGACCACTTTGAATGTTATATTGCATCTGGTTGATTGTTAGAAGTGGGACCATGATTGTTATTGTTGCATTACTTGTATGTCATGCATCATTTTGTGTCAGTGTTGAAAGAGACGAGTCATGGATTCAAAATTGGGGGTTTGTGATCGTATGTGGTTCAGAAGTAGGGACTTTGTTTGAGTGAGGAACCTTTGTTTAGTGGACGATATTAGTAACAAACCTCTTATGTCCAAATTGGTATAACAAGCATAAAGTCGAGTTCTGAGTCACATTGCATACATAAAGGCTATTTGAATTGAATTGTTGTGTTGTTGTGTAAATTGAATGTGTGTAGTTGATTGTGTGATTTAAACTACCCTTGCATTCTTATACACTGTTAATATATTTGAGTGTATTCTCACATATTTCTTTCTTGTTTGTTTTGTGTCGCTTTGTATGTTGTTGTGCAGATACTCAGGATGAGTAAGTGCTATTGTGAGTTGGAAGATGACCTTTGAGTTTTTCTTCATTTATTTTATCGTTTTTCACTACTTAGTTGGTTTAATGCTTTGATATGTAACATCAGAGAACAAGAAATTTTTACTTGTTTTGAGTTAATCATTTGATTATGTTAATTTCACTAAGTATTTAAAGTTGATGAGTTAGTTGAAGTTTATGCTAAAACCTTTGAATTTCACAGAATTTTGAGATTAATGGAAAAGTATGCATGTTATGTTTGAGTAGCATCCTATAATATTAATTTTATTCTTTATTTTGAGTCAGAGTTTTAAGCTGTTACAATGGCCGCCTTACAGACCATCTTACTAGAGACACATAATGTCTTAGGATACAAGCGACAACAGAGGAGAAGCAGAAGAGTTAAAAATACCTAATAGTTTATTTTTATTTTTATTATGGTAACAGTTGTATTCTGGTGACATTTGAATTATGTATTGTGGAATTATTGTTTGAATTTATATAAGACATTTTTAAATTGCATTAGTATAATTAACATGTTGTTAATACATCCTTAACATAATCATCATTGGATAATCATTAGTATAATCATCATAGAATACAAAATATCAATTAAGAAGACTCACTCCCAAGACAAAATCTCTCAAATGCTTTGAGGAGTTATTATTGAGATGCATCTAAAGAATCACTCCTAAGAATTTATAAAAATGCATCTCCGATACATATTTTAAAAAATTTGACATTGATAATTTACATGTATTTTATGTGCGTTCGAAGATGCATCTCTGAAATATTGAAGAACAAATTCAAATTTTAAAGTTTAATCCATCTCACCCAATGGAATGGATATAATACGCTTAAAATTTTCAAGCATTCTACAATAGGTAAGATATGTACTATTGTTTCTAATGCATCGTTAGCATTAAGGTTGGACAAATTATCCATTTCGATCCGAAACCGATAGGCCCGTTAAATATTTGCAACTATCGGACGGTATGTGTGGGTATCGGGTTAATAAATAAAATACATACAGTTTGAAATGGGTGGTGGCGGACGGTTTCGGATGTCAAAAACAAATTCACCGAAATCCAAAACCGACCGACATAATGAAAAGTTTATCAATTATATTCATTTTATAATGTGGTCGTTTGACAAAATAGATATAATGGCAATAAAACATTTTTATTTTCTCACATCTCACTCACCTCTCTCTCTCTCATCACCAGCCACTCTCACTTCTCTAACTCAATTTTTTCCTTCATTCTTGTCCTTTTTCCTTCTTCTATTTAACCCATATATGACTTTCACTTCTCACACTCACATCTCACTCTCACTTCTCTCACTCAATTTTTTCCTTCATTCTTGTCCTCTTTCCTTCTTCTATCTAACCCAGATCTAAAGTTATGTCGCTATTGAAAGCTTGAAATACTCCTCACAAATCTACAGTAGCAGATTGTTAAACTGTGTTAAATCTAAAACATAACTTATGAAATACACATGCAAGGAAGATGTCTACATCTCTAATTTATCAGATCTATTGTTTATTCTTTCTACTACAATTGGTTTGGTTTTCGTTTTTTAATAGTATAAAGGTCAAATTTTGTTGTTCAAAGTTAATTTCTTTTTATTATTAAATTTGTTTGTTGTGTTTCATATGAATCATGAAGATAGTGTATATTATTCTATTTTCAAACGATAGCATTAAATTAAATTAAATGTTTTTTCTATTTCAGTACAAAACAAGGATAATTCTTATCTTCTATATGAAATAAATGATAAAGTTTTTAAAAATAATTTGTTCATCTCTTTGAAATCTTAAACATACTTCTAAACCGTTCCAACCGAACCGCACAACCGACTATCCGCTTAAACCGATTATCGATCAAACCGTTGATATTGATGGATGGAAATTGATTGGATTTTTCAATCCGCGGTTATTCTACGGTTCGTTATTATTGATCCATCACCGACCTAACCAAACCGTTGTCCACCCCTAGTTAGCATAGTCCGGATACTGATTTGGTAACTACCGATTTTATTCAAATTTCTAAGTGGTTTCAAGGTAGTTTCAGCTATATGTATCAATGTAAGAGTTATTCAATAAATAACTGAAGGCACTGCAGATGATTTCTTGTTTTTTAAGCGGTTAACCTATACAAATTCTGCTAGTTAGACATAATCCAATAAATAAAGTCAATTAGATAGTATCTGACTCACTAGTAAAAGTTTCGTTTATAATTTATACTATAAATGCAAAATATGATTTTAGTATAGTCTCTTTTTTTTCTAGTAGAAGTTTCATTTATAATTTATACCTATATGCAAAATATGATTGTAGTGTAGTCTTTTTTTCTCCTTTCAAATATATCCGTTTTCAATCATCTTAACTTTTTTTTTTATATCGTTATGTGACTATTTATTAATTTTTACACTATTATTTATTGTTACTATTTTATAAGTAATAAATAATTAAATAAAAATAATTTATTAACTTTTACACTATTATTTATTGCTACTATTTTATAAGTAATAAATAATTAAATAAAAATAATAATACAATTTATATATGTGTCCGTCTGAATACTAATCTATTTTTATATATAAAATGAAAACATGATTTTGGTGTAACTTTTTATCTTCCAAGTATACCCTTTTCAATTTTTATCAGTTTTTATGTTAAATCTTAACAAATAGTGGTTATTTGATGATTTATTCTTTTATACCATTATCTATTACAATTATTTTAAAAATAATAAACAATAAAATAAAAATAAATTAAAAATAATAAATAATAAAATAAAAATTAATTTAAATAATAATATAATTTATATTTTACACGCGTGTATTATAAATAGCGGACGGGAACTCTAGATGCTAGTATTAAGAAAAAGAATTCAAATATCCATCAAACAGCTGTGTAAAATTACCATATCAATTTAATTAAAGTAATTTCTCTCTTTTCAATTCTTATACTAACATCTTTTTAACCTTAATTAAAATATCAAATACTAAAATCTTGTATTGAAAATTCAATATCTTTAAAGTTTAAAAATTGTCTTTTTCAACGCACTTTTATTTATTTTTATTCCCTTAACAAATGTTTTGAGGTCACATCTCATCATAACCCATCAATAAAAACTAATGAAACTTGAAAAAGGTTTAGACATTTCAAGAATTTCTTAGCCCTAATCTTACAAACTACAAAAATGATATCAAACGAAAACAAACCAAATATTGCAAGCCATTTTCAATTCATCCAACTACATACTATTTCAAATGCAATGTTGTTCTACACAAATTAACATACTATTTCAAATGCGATGTTGTTCTACACAAATTAACATACTATTTCAAATGCAATGTTGTAATACACAAATTAATAGCAAGTCTGCAAAAGATTCAGAGGTACACAAATTAATTGCAAGTCTGCAAGAGATTCATAGAGGTACACACAAATTAATCGTAAGTCTGCAAAAGATTCATAGAGGTACAGTCATGAAACACAAAATTATACAGCCACATCACAGCAAACGTCTCTTAGCAATTGTCCAGGGCTAAAAAATCACACAAAATCATTCTCGGTTCAGGAGATATTAACACCTGACAACCATGTTAAGAAAACCAACACCAATGCAATTAGTACAAGAGTTCCAAATCACACATCTCGGGTGTTTTCTGAACCAAGATCAGATACATGACAGACAGCAGGCATGTTGTTCCATCCAAAAGAACTAAACTCCCATACCTGACTTGGGTTAGAAGTTCCAGCAGCAGTCATATGTTTATAGTCGGTGGTGGCTAATTGATCTTCCTGAAACATCGATGCAGCATCAGTGACAGTGGATTGGTTCTTGTCATGCCCAGAACACGGCTCATACCAACCTGAATCAAGCACTAAATCTGGCTGACTATTGTTCAACAGAGACATGATATAATTTTCACTGTCAGGGGACCATACATGGTCAACATTCCCTGATTTCACCATGTTGCCTGCATATGAATTTTAAGGAATTAATAGGAAAACCATATGCATGCATTTTCATAATATTGATTTCACAATGTTCCTGTTCCATTGTGTAGTTTGTTGGGAATATTCTAACTATCATAAAAAAATAAAAATTAGAGACTTCTTAAATTAACTTATTTTGACAAGACTGTTTTCTTAAATTATTATCAGCCATGAGTCGGGTAAACATGTTTACACCGTGCATGAAGACTTCTATGCTTTGTGAATTAAAAAAGGGTGCATTAAGCCTTTTTCTATAGAGCTTTTCAACTTTCAACCATTATTTAGAAATTTGGCACTTGATGAAACAACAAACTACACAATGGAACAGGAAATTTCCAAGATAATGAACAATTTTCAGATTGTGACAAAGACATATACAAACAAGGGTATGAGTATGTCAATATTTGCAATGAATGATCATCCATCATATCATACACTAAAAGGCACTAACCATAATCGGTCTGAATAGGTGGCTGTTCATCCAGTGAATTTATGTTGGCACCAACAGCAGGGCACTCATTCAATATTGAAGATGTGCCAAATGGAGATACAGGGTCAGCATAGTCTTCCCGTTCTGGCTCATACATGCTCCAAGCTGAGAGGTCATCTCTTTCACAAGGAGTTGCAGTAGATGAATTTGAACTTCTGTCATAATATTGATTTTGGGAACTGCTCAGAGTCTTCCGCTGATGAAGTACAGATTGCAGCAGGCCACTATTTTGTGGAGAAGAACAATCTGACTCCAGTGTACTAATTGGTGTAGGAGACTTGATAAAATCATCAATTGAGTCAAGTAAAGGATGTGGGGGAGATGTACCCCAGCTACCTAAATCAATTTCCGGATATTGGAGTGAAGGGAGCTCCGACTTCACAGCCTCAAAAGGCTTAGAAGTAGAGAAATTGCCATTTTTAAGTGAATGGCTGTAACACGGTAAGCTGTTTGAGAAGAAACCAGGATCAAGAGGTGATTGCACCCCAAATGATTGTGTCAACTTATCAAAAGCATCATCCTGAATATGTTCAAATGGATAAATACCATTTCTGTCAATACAACCGAAATCAAGAAACGGCATTGGTGACTCTCGAAAACATTTGGGGTTAGATGATGCCGATGGCCCAAAACTACAGTACTGAGAAGAATCAAAGCCATTTAGCATATTTCCATAATCAGAAATATCAGGAAGCTCAGGCGAATAAGGTAAGATTCCCTGGGTATCCTTCAGACAGTCAAATACTGTATCAGGCATATTAAAACTCTTTTTATGCAAGAAATCAGAATGCACTTTATTGCGGCCGTTAATTCCACCAGTGCTTTGGTTATTAAGAGTTTCTTGATATATACCAGGAGGATAAAGTGGCAAGCCAGCTCGGTGACGCCTCTTGATCCGAGTGTTCCAATAGTTTTTTATCTCATTGTCGGTACGACCAGGTAACTACAAGCCAAGGAAATAAATCACTATAATGAATAGACATTAAGCACAAAATATTGGGAAAAAAATGAAGAAAATACTGACTGGCACAATTATAAAATCCTGTGAAATGTTTTAATCTAAAGTACCAACACTTGTAAATCATGGCAAGTTGCCAGAATAAGTCAAACCCCTCAAGGTTATAAAATAATAGTGAGAATTAATAAAAATAAAAAATGCACGAGCTTCCTTAAAATCAAGTCAATCTCAAGAAAGAACGTAACTGTTCAAATTCAAAGTTCTATATACATGCATGATACATAACTGATACAGCTATATATACTGACATTTACACACAATCCATTTGCAACTGATTATGCTTTATAATCAATACAGTAGGTTTTTCCCTATTAAGGCAAGCAAATAATTAGAAGCACAAGGTCATACTGTTAAACAGAGTGTTGCGCGCAGCTTTATAAATTAAACGGACAGTTGCCATGACATTTTCTACTATCTACTGTATAAATTTACAACTAACTTTATCTGCGACTAGGGCTCTGCAAGCCAAAACAAATCATTTGCAAACACAGAAAATTGAATGTTGAAACCTCTTCATTCCGTAAATGTCGACAGAAAAAATATTGTAGAATTAAATACTTATACATAATGAGTGACGTTATGCATTAGGAACCTAACAAAAGACAAGTGAACTGTATTCTACCACATTGTTAGAGTGAGTCTTTATGTAATCTTAACACCTACTAGTATATCCCAAGCCACACACTAATTAATTAATATTCTTTATTATATACAAAAATCTAACTAGCTTGTTCCATAATTTTAGAGAAGTTAAAAAACAAGTTATTAGATGTAAAAATATGCAAGACATAACAATGACACCACTGATGGAAAATGAAAAGAATTCAAATATTTCATGAAAGCCTGAAGGGAAAAAAAAACTGCAACTAAATATGTAAGGCAAAGACAAACAATACACAATATACTTACATGCACTGCCATGCGTGCCCATCTGTTTCCCATTGTTGCATGAAGCTCACAAATCAACCGCTCCTCTTCCTCAGTAAATGCCCCTTTCTTTAAATGTGGCCTTAGGTGATTAGCCCATCGCAATCGACAACTTTTTCCGCAACGCAGCAGGCCTGTCTGCTTCTGAACGGCATTCCAGTTCCCCTCTCCATTCTTCTTGACATACTTCATCAATATATCATCTTCAGCAGTTGTCCATGGCCCTTTCTTCAGAACTACTCCACAGGCACTTGTGCCATTACCCTCATCATTCAACTCTGAACCAATCTGATCATCATCGAGAATGTCATCCGGAATCTCCTTTTTCATCCGTCTCATCATATATTATTTGGTTCCTGTCCAAAGCATATCACAACCACAAACAAAATCCTTAAAATACAAAAAGAAAACAATGATAAAACCAGCAAAAGTTCTAAATATCCATTCACAGCCACAAGGTTTACTCTTTTACTTTCAGATATTTCATTTCCATAGTGTAATAGAACAATAATAAATGATGACCTGCGTGAAAATGCTTCAAAAAATAAAACAAAATTTCCAAAGCACTTAAGTGGAAACAAAAATAATCAGAAGCACCATATTAACCAATAAATAAAACAAAAAGCATAAATTTCAATAAAAAGTTTCTAATTGGGCAAAAATTCAATCTTGGGAAATTTGTGATGCCCTGTTCGGGACCAAGAAAGCAAGATTTCCCAAACCCAAAATAGAACAAAGCATTACATTGGAGTAAAGCAGCATCGAACTAATTATGCTTACCCAATACAGACTCAAATAAACATACACACAGTTAACACATGATGATTATTTCACATGAAAAAGAAAACACAACATCCATACCCTAAACCACATAACACCGATTTCAATTATTTTTCAACTAACCAAATACCCTAAACACGGTCACTGAAATACAATACACATTTATTACAACAAAATATCAATAGTAAACTTTAATTTAACATGAGCAAAGAGAAATTTGCAGTGCCTTAATTTTGAGAAACAACAATAAAGATAACATATATGATCATAATGTTTAGTAATTAGTAACCAATTAACTAAATTAATATGAATAAATCCAAAATTCCATCAAAACAAGAATGAGAAACAATGAAGACTAGAAAACATACCTCCCAAAACGACCTGGTTTAGGAGAATTGTAATCCAAAGCTGAATTGAGCTAAGAAACTGAAAGAAACAGAGAAAATCTTGTTCCCAAAATTAACACTAAAAAAATAGAAAGATGATAAACCAGTTTCAAGATATTGTAGTAAAACTAGGTTAGAAATTGAAAATCAAAAATAGAAAATGATGCAGTGATAACCCTAATTTAGAAAGTGTGAATTGAGAATTGAAGGTAATTCGAAGAAGTAGAAAAAAAGTGAAATTGAATCAAGGTACGAACCGTAGAGAATGAGAGAGAAGAGAGAACGAAACATGGAAGAAAATTCACAACACTTTCATCTCTATAGAAGAGAGAAGAAGAGAGAGGGAGAGGGTTTTGTTCTGTGTAGAGAGAGAAAAAAGAAAAAAGAAAAAAAGAAAGAAAAAAAAGAAATGGAAAGAGCGAAAAGAAAGAAAGTGAAGAGAAGAAGTAGGAGAGAGAAGCGCGTGAAAAATGGAATGTAAATAGTAGAGTACTACTGCTACTAACACATGCACTTCTTTTATGTTTCAATCAATGTTTTTCTACTCTTAATAATTCCATTTAAAACACATGATATTAATGTGGATTTTTTATTTTTATTAAGATTCTCCTATTTCATTTCAAATCAATGAAAAACTGACACGTGATAATATAAATGTTAATTGCACTTTTTTTCTTAATTTTCGGCTATAGATTAGGGAAAGCGTTATAGAATTTACACATTCTTATTTAATTACGATTTTTTAGGAAAATAAGGTCTAAGTTTGAAGTGAGGTGTTAGGGTTAGGGTTAGAAGCGAAATCAAGAAAGGGGATGGGAAGCACATGCAAATTGGAAATGCACATGAGTTTTTGTGTGTACTTGTTTCATTCAGCCAGTATGGGTTAGGTTGCCACTGGGTGTGAGCAAATTCAACTTCAAATTCAACTTCACACGATGTTTATTTGATTTAATTGAGCATCACGACCCCAAGAATATCTTCTCTTCTTCACATGTATGTACATAAATAAAAACATTGTTCATTTTTAAGGTGTACAAGAGCTATTTTATAGTGTATGCATCTTTAACAACTTGTAAGTTTCTTCGAACAAAGAAAATCACTTGCGAGTTTCTGTAACTTTTAACTTTCTCAATTGGAAAAGATTTGGGGATCTTAAGAATATAAAATAAAACTTTTAACTTTCCCAATTTGAAAAGATTTGGGGATCTTAAGAATATAAAATAAGAAAATATGTCAAGTAAGTTAAATTATTAAATGTATAAAAAGTTTTGTCATGATTGTTTAGATTTTTTTTGTTACAAGATACTTTATATATATATATATATATATATATATATATATATATATATATATATATATATATATATATATATATATATATATATATATATATATATATATATATATATATATATATATATATATATATATATATATATATATATATATATATATATATATATATATATATATATATATATATATATATATATATATATATATATATATTAAATGAAAACAGTAGAGAGTTTAATTGGTATCTATTTAGACGGCAAACCAATTTATTTTATGTATTGTATTCTGTAATATTATATTGTAAATTTTAAATTAATGATATAACATGATAGATTGATAAATTTTTATTGAATGACAGTGTTAAATTATTTTACACAATTAGTACATATCAATTAAACTCAACCATAAATGTGTTAGTTTTTTAACTTGTATTTTATAAATATTTTTTTTACTTTTTCTTTTGCCACTTTTTTTTTTTTAAATTCTAAATTATTCTTTGAATTATATAATGTGTACATATTTTTAAGTATTTAAATTTTAAAATCATTAAATTGGAAGGAGTTGAAGAAATGAGATCTTAAATATAAAGAATTTATTAGATTTTAAATTTAATATAATACATTATTATTATACAACGTAAATTAAAAATATTAATTAAATAAAAACAAGATCATAAAGCATACAAATTAGTTATTTTTTTTATCGAGTTGAATCATGCACATCGTGATTTAATCAATTATCCTGAAAAGAATCAAGCTTGAACATAGAGCAAGAACAAATCTAACTAAGAGAATTTCTAACCTGATCGGTTCTTTGGTACAATACTGACTAAATATTGAGAACAATGTTTTCATGTCACTTTCATTTTGAAATTGCGTGTTGGTGAAATGAACCATCATCGTCGATTGACAAACGGTGATACATAACATTAACCATCCTTCTTATATCAGAGGAGTCGAAAGGATGATTCATTCGATCCTTTAAATCATACATTAGAACGTTATCATTAATCCTAAACAAATGAGAGGAAGTCCTACTTTGTTGCAAATTGCGGGCAGATTAAAGTTCAATCTGACTAGGAATATTAGTGGGGCGGGCGAAGGAAACGCCCTCGTCCTCTTCCCCCAGCCAAATGTGTTCCTCATACTCGTCTTTGATCCCCACTGCGAGGAGATTTCTATCTCAATCCTCCTCGGATCTCCTGTTTCTTGCAAAGATCTACAAAAATAAATAAATAATTGATTAAAAAAAATACTAATATGTATATATATATATATATATATATATATATATATATATATATATATATATATATATATATATATATATATATATATATATATATATATATATATATATATATATATATATATATATATATATATATATATATATATATATATATATATATATATATATATATATATATATATATATATATATATATATATATATATATATATATATATATATATATATATAGACACACACACACACACACACACATGCTTAAAGCATAATGAATGACAAATCCTAGTTGTGTAAGGTTGTCTGACGGTTTAGGGTTGTTGGTGTTATAGCAAGCACACATGGAATGGTGAGAAACTTTGTATCAGTATGATTTTCAAGTGAATTGAATGTCCCCTCTCAACATCATGGTTGAG
This sequence comes from Lathyrus sativus, assembly GCA_963859935.3. Taxonomy (NCBI): domain Eukaryota; kingdom Viridiplantae; phylum Streptophyta; class Magnoliopsida; order Fabales; family Fabaceae; genus Lathyrus; species Lathyrus sativus. Next base: position 109,790,808 of record OZ012738.1, on the reverse strand, counting down.
ATATTTATAAGGTTTATTTGGCCTAGATTCTTTGGCTCATAGGGTGGTCATTCTACCCTTCATGAGGGTTCTTAGGAGTGTGAAACCATTATTTCTCATATTCTTCGAGAGAACGTGACTTTCCTCTTTGACTAAGTTTTCATACCATTATTGTCACATGAAACGTTAATCCCCCCGTTCATGAATGAGCAATACGTGGTTTTACCCAAGACCAATAAGGGGTGTGAAATGCGGCCAGTAGGCGAGTGTTACCTCCAATTGGTGAGTGATGTGATAAATGTGTGACTAGGAGCCCTATTTAGGGGGATGTGTGGAATTTACATATCCCTATTTAACTTTGTGTTCTCCCTTATGGTCCTTTTACAATTATACTCGTACATGGTCCCCTCAAGCACGAGGGATTGTAAAGAACGAAGTAATTTATTTTGATCACCTCCTACCTTCACATTCGAACAAGTCCCTCAAGCATGGATTGAGGTGAGTCTCTCAAGCATAACTTGGGGGTAAATCTTTATATGTCAATTGAGGTGAACCCTTAAACGCTATTAGAGGAGAAATCACATGCAACATTAAATGTGATTAATTATAAATTTGTCTTAGAAAGCCAAATCGACCTTATTCCCTTATACATGTTAGAGATATTAGGATTTTTTTTTTGCAAATGTTAGTGTAACTAGTGAAAGGTTTTTTATAACCCCTAGGGCTAGCTTTCGAATCCCTATAAAAGTGTTATATCACTCACTATCTCCCTTTTCACATATCTTATTCTCCAAGGCTTTCGTAAAACTCTGGTAGCGTCCCTCAAGCGCATAGTATATTTCCTTCCCCATTTTATAAAGTCTAGCTCTCAATCCTCTACTTGTAGGTATATGTCTTATAATCTTCCTTCCTTATTTCCCTTTTAATAGTGATTATTAGGGTTTTGGATGAGAGTGGTAGGTTGATAGAGCCTTCAAACTTTAGAGAATAGTTTGAAATGTATTTGTGATGCACAAGGAATATCGGGCGGTCAGACAATTTTATTAACTACAGGCTATTAGATATAGGTGTATTTGAGAGTTATTAGAGAATTAGTAATTCTGATAATGGTTTTATTTCTTCAAGTTCTTTATAAGAAAACTCCTGGAAACTAATGGTGGTTACAGACATTAAATACTCAAATGTTGAAGATTTTTTGACCATGCATACCAACAAGGAGATGGTTGCTTCCTTTTGGCGATAAATTAGTTTTTACAAATCTATCAATGATGATAATGTTATTTGGAGGCGTGTGTTGGGGATGAAAGTGTTAACATAACTACCTTAACTGACTCGCCCAGTACCTACTTCTACTTGTACCTCCCCGTTATTCAAGATTTAGGGGTTATGATCCCCTTCACCCTATTCGAAGTAAGGGTTCTAGCAACTATCGACATCGCTCCTTCCTAATTTCTCCTAATTTATGGAGCTTGATTAGGGCATTTGAGATCATATATTGGAAGTTGAAAATTAGCCATATCATATGGATGTTCTTTTCCTTTTATGCTACAAAAGCAGGTACTAAGGGTAGCTAGTTGGCCTTGAGTTCCCCATCCAAAAGACCATTATTCATACCTTATTTTAACAATTATAAAAATTGGAAATACATATTAATGAAAATTAGGGGACGAGATGACACCTCTATGGTCACAACTAGGGCGATTTACTTTCCTCGCTTCATTTGGATTATGATAGAGAACTAGTGGTGATCACTAGATTTAATGTTTACTAACTCACCTATGCTGATAGGGATGTGGTTCATCTCTTGGATGAACTTAATATCATGAGATCTCGTACCATGATTATAATGGATTGGGGAAAAGACAATGAGATAGATAAATATGTGTGTGAGTTTGAGATCATAATGACCATCAGTTTGTTAGGATTATGTATCAGCCAGGTTACTTATGTATTTCTTTTAACTTTTTGCAGAGAAAATATCGTTCATCTTTCTAGATAAAAGGAAAGAGCACCTATATAAGAAGAAGACTGAGTGTAGGTAACAATGGACAGACAATCCTAAGAGTAGCCCATGAGGCCTTGTTACAAAAGGAAGCAAGAGTCATGCTGAAGGCAACACCCGTAATGAGTCCCTTCCCCCACTTAAGATCCATAAGCATGGCGTGAGTTCTTCCTATGCCCTAAAGGATAATACAAACATAGTTGATGACTCAGAAACATATCGTATAATTTGACTTGTTTTTCATGCAATTTAGTGTCATTTTTAGGTCTTTCTGTAGTATTACATCAGTAGTGTATGTCTATTTCATGTACTTAGTGGTCGGAAGCTTCTGCGTGACAAAGAGGTGAAAAAATGACCAAAATTGGAAAAAAAAAATAAAGGTTTATGTTGTCATCATGGTCACCTTGACAAGACAAATTTGTGTTATAACAAGACAAATTTGTGCAATCGTCCACTAAAAACAACCAACAAATCCGTATTTTCTACCATGAACTACGGACCTCTGATTTTCTTATTGCACTATGAGGATACGTAGGTACAGGATTGTGAAATCTTGGTGAGCACACTAATTAAAAACATATTTTCCCTTAATTAAAATCAATTACAAGTAACCTTTAGAGAGTAACACACATCCACACAAAGAACAATCAAAATGGTTCAAGTTGAGTACAATGGATGTGAGAGGTGTTAATACCTTCCTCTTGCATAACCTACTTTCGAACCCGAACTTGGTTGTGACGACCATTTTCTTCACCTTTTAAGCTTTTATCAATTTTTTCCCTTTCCTTTGGAATAAATAAAGTTCAGTGGTAACTTTGTATTTTTCGTGTAGCAACAACTAGCGACTCCACTAGGGATTTTTCCCTAAGTAATTCGAGCCTAGTTTTGTTTGTTTCTTTGCATGATCGGGTGTTTGTGTTTATCGCTTTACTTGTTTTATTTTATGTTAGTTATTGCATTCTTTATTACTTTAAATATTCATTCATATTCAGGATATCTGCGATTCTCTCTTATGGGTTGTGATGATGTTACATGAGAGAAAATCTCTATACCCAAGCTTGAGCGTACACACAGGATAGTATATGGAAAGAGTCGTGCTGGCTTGCTCGGTGTTATTCCTTGATTATGGTAAACACAAGGTGTCACACCTAAATTAGATCCTTTTGGGAGCATCATTGTCCGACGAGTCATTCGTTCCAAGCAGTGGTATCTCAAAATGGGTCTATGACTTTAGGGACCTTTTTAGGGACATCCTACCTTGAAGACTAGTACCTACATGTGATGGGATATTAGGTTTTTATAGAAAACCAAGACCCTACATATCTTGGCCATCATGTATACATCGGACCTTTGAACCTGCATCAAGAAGTATATACAAATTATCTAGAATATGTCAGACTTTTAAACCTATATTATCGTGTACTATTATTGCATCATCGTGTATGTATCGAACTTTTGAACCTAAACTATTACATCATCAAACCTTTGAATAAATGGATGTAGCATGTCTATTTGCATTCCATATGTAGCGTTTCTAGGGAATCCTAAATTTCCAGTCATTGTTGAACATTCAAAAATGATAATGTTGCGGTAAGAATCGGATATCAAGCTATTATATTAACTTGAATCACAAAACATTAAATGTTTACCACCGAACTTTCATTTATCCAAAGGAAATAGAAAAGATCAAATAAGCCCCTATTATGCAACGTAACAACAATGCAAAGAGATCTAAAGGTTCTGGGGTTGGTTATATTAAGGGAAGGTATTAGCACCCTAAGTATCTATAGTATCCTATAGAAACCTCTTGAAAGTATTTGTGTTATGGTATTTTTCTTGCTAATGTTTGGGAAATGTTCTATTTTTGGATTTTATGAGATAGGGAATCTAAGGAGGTTTATTGATAGTGTGCTCGCCAAGACTTCACAGTCTTATACCTACGTATTCTAACAAAAATGGAATTAGAGCAATCATAGTTCACCTAACTAAAGGTGAAGAACACTTGATAGTGATCAAGGTTCCAAAGGGAAGGTAAGTGTTTATAACAATGACACTTACATGACTTAAAAAAGTCAAAGAGTTTACAAACTCTAACCTAAGGCTATATTGAAAGGCTAATGACTTAACAAGGTCAAAAGGGTAGTTGAGGTAAGGCTAAGCTACCTATGACACAAATTCAACAAAAGGGATCTTTACTTTGGATTTAGGCAACAAAATAAAAAGAGAAGGATGAAGGGTACCAAACTAACATCATTAGGGGATAACTTGACAAAGTTAAAGTAAACATGACCAATATGAGTGAATATGGATGAGATGAAAATGATGATATTCAAACATGATATCAATTATAAGTGACAAAGATAACATTCAAACATGATGTTAATTAAAAGAATCATATGAGATGAAATGAGGCATAATAAAGTCAAATGAACATGGTAACAACTAAACATATGAAGGTAGATGTGGCAACATCTAAGACAAAATTTGACAAAGTCATAAATAAAAATGGTAACAACCAAGACAAACAACATATAGATATGGATGTTAGAAAACCTAAGTATACATGAGGCATGGTTCAAACAAGACCAAAGTAACAACACATGACATATTAAAGCATGTTTATAATAATAACATGCGAGCATATAATGTAAGCACATAAGTAACAACATATGAGCATGGTAAAAGAATGTGACAACATGTGAGCATGGAAATAAAGAATATAACAATATCAATAAAAGGTTCAAGTCAACATGGATATAACAATATCAATAAAGACTTAAAAACACCTAAAATTGTGCCTTACTTTAACTACATAAAAATGTGTGAAAAATAAATCATTTTTGGGATTTTTTGCATATTCATAAAGTAGGTATGATTATTAATATGTGTGCAAAAAAATCAAGTCAAAATAATGTGTGGTTTGAGAGTTATGATCAAAATAAAATGAGAAATATGGGCAAAGTTTAAGTGCTAAAAAGAAATGGAAATGGTCCACATGGGACTTGAACCTGCGCACCCAGACCTGGACGTTAAAACCTTAGCCACTGGGCTGCTTGCTTGGCCCAGTTTCAAAATGCGTGCAGGGGAGTCGAATCGCAGTCCTTGTACATGCCAAACATTCCAAACACACTCCATGATCAAAATGGAACAATGCCTATTCATTAACTAAAATGGAAATAACAAATAATATATGAAAAAAGCTTCAAAAAATGGCGTTACCCTCCCCCATCATCTTTAACCTCCATTTGTAAAATTTTCAAATTTTGAACTTCCTCATTTCTCCATATTTTTCAATGATACAAAAATGAAACTTGCCTAATTTTTCATGAGGATTCTAATGGTACCAACCAATTCAATTAAAAATTAACACACAACAAAAATCGTGATTGAACATGATATGAACCCTAGATGTTCAAAAATCCAAAACTTCACATACACACAAGATAAACTGTAATTAACTTAGGGGATACACTCTACATATTAAAGGTTACATTTCTCTTCAAAAATGAAACTCAAACAATGCTTGTATAAGTGAGTTCAGAAATGAGAAACCTTACCTATTTGAGCAAGGTCCAATGCCTCTTCAAAACTTGTTACAAAAGTTCTTTCTTAATTGAGAAAGCTTCAATGACTTCCCTTGGTGATTTTAGAATGCTTAGAATGACTTGGACCATCTTCAAACCTTCTGTGTCATCCCTCTTGCAAAAATGAAGAAAGTGAATTTGATTCTGAGGTAAATGCAGTTACAATTGAGAAGTGATGTTATGGACAACTTAGAACATATTTATGGAGTGTTCATAAAGGCTTAAATGGATTGGAAAGGGTCGGAATGGATAGTTGGCTTGGAAAATGCAAAAAGTCAAACTAATGAAGGTTGAGAGTTGACTTTTTTATTCTTGAGGTTTCTGATGAATGTGGTGGTTTGGAAACCTTTGTTAGGTGTTTTATGAGGTGTTTGGATGGTTGTTTTGACGATTTTATGGCTGGAATAGGTTTTGGATATGTTTTTGGAAAAGTGAAGGTTTTGGTTCAAAGTGATGCTTTGCTTGCATCTTCTGAAGTGAAGCTTGTTTCTGAGGTTTCTTGGTGTGATTGTTGTGTGTTTTGTGAATGCGGGATGACCTCTATTTATAAGGAAAAGTTGGAGATTGAGGGAGGAACATAAATCTGATTTGTAGAGTTTTAGTTTGGTTAGGATCCAAGTGATAGTTCCATGAGTTTTTTGAAGTTCCAATGCAAGGTACAAGCCTTTTCTTTTGTTGTTGGAAGTTCGGATATCTTGCTTTTGTGTAAAGAAAAATGTTTGTGCAGAAGAAACAAATTGGAAGCTCAAGGGAAGTTGACTTCTTGATTAAAGGTGCTTTATGTGAATGGCATTGTAATCTTTTTGGCAAAACACTCCAAAAATGGTATGAACACTTGGATAATGCCTCAAATAAATATGTAATGCATCAAGGACTTGTGTAATTCTCTGATTAAAGGGAGATTTGCAAGAAACATAGGCTGCAAAACCAGATTTCATGGCTTTGGTTAGGATTTGCAATCATGGTTTGCCAAGACCATGACTTGAAATTCAGATTTTGAGGTCAACTTCCCTTCTTCGAAACTCCTAACTCAAGTATGACAAAAATAAGTTATTAGACTCTTTTAAAAGCTTGAAACATGCTCTACAACTTTCATGTTTTGAATTTTTTTAAACAATTTGGATCATGGTGAAAAAAAACCTCAAAGTTGGTGACTTTACAAGGCAGATTTTGTATGAAAATTTCTCTAAGTGTTTTAGGTTCAAGGGACAAGGAATCCACCACTTCATGGCCTCATATTTCTCAATCCTTACATTTTTGGGAAATTTTCCTCAAGGAAAAATTTGTAGTATGTAACAAACTCTTCATTTTGGTCTTTAGAGCAAAGAAAATAATTGCTTGGATTGGAAGTTATGGCCTTATCAAGTTGAGTAAAAATCATGAATTTTCATAACTTAGAAAACATTCAAATTTCTTCATTGTTGCCTTTTTTGCAAGTAACCTCACATTTTTTTATTTCTATTGATCAATCATGACTCAAAAAACATATTATCATCATTCTTGACTTGAGGAACCCATGTTTGACCAAAATATCAAAAGGCAAACTTGACTTTGATCAGTGGTTGACTATTTTGCATCAAATGACTTAAAAATTGTGATATTCAATGAAACCAAACCCTTGGACCATTTGAACACTAAGGATGGGCTTCAAATGTGTCTTTGAGTGTCTTGAATCATGTCCCAAAGCTTGGGATCATGTCTTGGTCGAAAGTAAAAGGTGTAGTTGACTTTTCATCAAAAACCCTAGTTTGTGGACCAGATAAATTTGAAATGTGATGAACTTGTAATGAGGCCATAATACACTTGATTGTTAATATAGGGAAGCTCTTAATCATAAGAACTTGATATGTTGATGATCAATCCAAGACATTGACTGATCAACCAAGAATCCCCTTGATGCAAACCCTAATTGACAAACAAAGCAAAACAAGACAAAATATTTGATAATTAAGGGGTTAGCTATGCATGAATGACACACTTAGGATGTGTTGGATGCTATGCAAATGATAATGGAATCTAGGGGTAAAATTTGGGGTATCACAGTTGCCCCTATTTAAATCACTTTACTGGATGGCATGAGTGATGACAATCCTCATGAAAGTAGGGTAAAAGGTATTTAAATATAGAAAAATCGGAAATTTTTTCCCTAGATGCAATGGCATGCTATGCTAGGGACAAATGAACTCTCTCTGTACATGCTAGGGACAATGCTGTGAAATGCAATGAATTCTAGCATGATGATTTATGATGAATGATAAATGCGGCATGTGGACAAAGATGAAATGTAAAGGGCGATGTCAACAACAATGGGTAACAACTCATTGGGGATGACATACACTAGGGGAACAGAAACAAATTGAGCGATATCCAAAGTGGTTGATCAACAGGTTCAAACATGACTGGGTGACACTGTAGAATACAACTGAAAAGAAATAAATCTGTTGACAAGAGAACAAATTGAACAAACATGATCTTCTAACAAGAGATTAACCAATTAAGAAAGTGATCTCCATTGGGGACTAAGCCAAACATGGAAGTGATCTTTTAACAAGAGATCAAACAAACAAGAAAGATTTCCACCAGGGATCAAACCAAACGTTAGGGTTTTCTGACCAGAATACACCTAAGTTGCTGGAAATTCCTTAACATGAAGAAGGAAAACATGTTCTTTAGGAAGCATAAGGAAAACTGGGTAATTAAACTCTTCCATATATGCCAAAATAATTGGACTTAGATCTCATGAAAAGGTGAGAACCAACTTCTGACTTGAAAGAGAGTTAGTGACAACGGACTTCAAGAATGGACTGGTGACAATCGTATTACCAATACCAATAACAATTGGGTTTTCAAACAAGAGCATCAATAATAACTGGAATTGGGGGTTAAAAGGACTACAACCAACAAAAAAGATCTGGGCTAATGCCGCACGCACATCTTTAGGCATGATGCGTATGATCATGATATGCAAATGCTAACTCTACAAAGAGACAAGGATTTTGCAGAGACTATCATGAGGAAGGAAAACATTCACTTCGTTGGGGAAGAAAGGAGTCAAGAAATCACTGGGGAGTAGAGGAGCCCAAAGATTCAATAGGGAATACACATCTACTTCACTAGGGAAGTATGAAACCAAGGAAATTCAATGGGAAAACATCCTCAACACCAATACACACGTATCACAAGATGGATACTTGAGAGATTCTCTTTAATCTTGATGGTCACGCATGATCAAAAGATCAATCCAAAAGTGCTGTCATTTTATGCTTCAATGGGGACTTTTGTTGTAATGGTCTAAAAGTGTTTCTGCAACCTTGAGACTTCTTGAGGAAAGAAAATATTTTCTTTTAATCCTTCCATGTGTCAAAGGAAATTCATGTTCTTCCATTATGTTTTCAAAAATGTTTTCACTTCAAAACTTTTCACTTTCAGAATTCATTATTAACAAATAAATGACACCTTGCTATTGTACCCCAAAATTTGCCCAACCCTTTTTTTAACTTGGTTTATGTTTCATTGCATTTTCATAGCATTAGCATTTGCATACCATTGTTCATTTACAGGGGATTAAGAGAGGTGTGACTAGAAAGAGGAGACCACCAAAGAGTTCTAAGCCTAAGCAAGAGGTCTTATTCAAGCTATCAAGAGCATATCATCAGAACAAGAAAGTCAAAGTTCTTTGAAAGAGCAGATGAATGAATATGGTTCACCTCCTATCTTGGAGGTCATGTGGAGATCATCAGATGATTTTGAGTGCATGGTTATGGATGGAGAATATTATGGGATCTTATTGAATGCCTTAAGGGTCATTGGGGAGCTTATCCATGTCATTACATCATATGCAAGAAGCCACAATCAAGAGTGTTGCATCTAGGGCTTTCATCTGGTCAATCCTAAGTCAACTGTAAATTTGAAGGAGATTAAAACCTAATTCCAAGTCATTATGGTCATGGAATGTTGTGTTGAAGCACCTAAGAGGTTATTCCAAGATCCAATCAAGAAGAATCAAGAGTGTGAGAAGTTGCTAAGCTAGGGTTTCTAAGCTTGTCAGTGTAAAATCCCCTGTTTAGTGCCTAACTTCAAGACCACATATCTCAAGATACAAGTTTCATCCCATCTTGAATCCAACATGAGACTTGTAGATCATGTTTCTAGATTTCTTTTGAGTACTAGAACTCATCCATTGGGTTTCTAGAACTCAAGTTATGATGCTGACAAGTTATGGGTCCTCAGATGAATGTGATTTTGGTCAACAAACGTCAACCAAACTCCAAGACATTTTTGACCTAGAAGGATGTTTCTCCTCACTTTGACCCAAACATGAAAGTTGTTCCTTATGATCTTAGCTTTTCAAAAATTACTAGAAGTCCTTCATCGGATTTGTAGATCTCAAGATATGAAGCTTGCAAGGTAGGGGTATTTTGGGAAACTTTGATTATATGTCATTTTGGTTATAGGTCATTTTCATGACTTTGCACACTCCAAATGGAACTTTGTCCAACATCAAACTTTCATCAAATGAGCTCAATTTCATCATTAAACATTCACTTATCATGGGTTTGGCTTGAATTTGAAGATTGGTGAAGGAATTTCCATGAAAAAGCACTTAAAAGCCATGATTTGGATTGGATCCATCTTTTATCATTTTATGACATGTTTATGCATTTTTTTAGTCACTTGAACATACCAAACACAATGCACAATTCAGAATTGGCCTATGAGGAGCAAAACTATGTCAAATTCCAAGTTACTTCATAATGAAGTTACATATGCAAGATCCACCATAGGATCTTTTCAAGGGATTAATTCTAACCATTGGATCACTCTACATCATAAGCAAGTGGTTTAAACTAAAACCAGTGTCATTGGAGCAAGAACACGCGCAAATGTTCAAGCCTGCAACTT